>CM053591.1:141017904-141099217 GCA_028646515.1 Pseudochirops corinnae
TCTTCTTCTTCTTCTTCTTCTTCTTCTTCTTCTTCTTCTTCTTCTTCTTCTTCTTCTTCCCTCTCTCTCTCTCTCTTTCTCACTCTTCCTCCTTCCCTCCCTCTATTCCTCCCTCCATCCCTCTCCCTCCTTAGAGTTTTATTGTTCCTGGGTCCAGAGCCTTACAGAGAAATGGTTTCTGCCATGACTACATGTTTTACTAGTCTAATAGTTTTGAGTAATGTGCAAAATATACATTTGAAAGTGCAATTCTTGGGGCAGCTAGGTGGCACAGTAAATAGAGCACTGGCCCTAGAGTCAGGAGGACCTGAGTTCAAATCCAGCCTTAGACACTTGACATACTTACTAGCCATGTGACCTTGGGCAAGTCACTTAACCCCAATTGCCCCCTAAAAAGCAAAAAAAAAAAAGTGCAATTCTGATTTTTTTTTTTTTAACAAAACTAATTTATTACTAGTAGCTGGTCATAAACTCCATATCAATAAGAACTGAGCTTTTTGTGTCAGGAGCAATGCATCAACAAATAATTTTTAGCAATAAAAGTGACTTCTTCAAAGTAGACTGCAGGTCATCTTGTATACTGTTTCCTGATGACTTCAATGCTTCTAGTACTCATGACTTTGTCGGTGAGTTCTTCTCTTCTCTAGAGATCACAGTCTTTCCACATGTTAGTAGAAAGTGTCCATGCATTCCTGATACTTCCTCCCTGTTTGATTCCTTCCACCAACAAAACAAAACAAAAAATGTTGAATGGCTTCTCTGGGGAAGAACCACATTTCTGATGCTCCAGACTTTCTCTACCATGTCATAACAACCTCTTCACTCTGGAATTTCATTCTACCTTGCCCTCCTCACCATGGAAGTACACTCTGCCCCTGTTCTAATCATTCTGAAACTTTTCCCTATCCTTGAGACCTCTTTCTCTGAGTGGTTGCTTCTTCCTAGAACCTCTATTCTAAGGAAAGTACCAAGGTCAGTTGTCTTTATTCCTCTCTGAGATCCACTGAGGACTGTGCAGACTCTTTTCACTATGCCCCCATATGGATACTTTCTACCCCTTCCTCTATATCTCTCCTGCTTTTTAGCATCTTTTTATATGTTGTCTTCCCTCTTTACAATGTAAGTTTCTTGAATGAAAGACCTTTTTCTTTCTGCTTGAATTTCTTAGCAAAGTGCCTGACACACGTAAGCACTTAAAAAATGCTTCTTGACTTGATTTGTTGTTGAACCTTGCTGAACTTAGTGTGGATAGTTATCTGAGAAGAGATACCCAGCCTATTACTGAACCCATTCAAGACCTTTCTTAGCAGATTATGTTGGAGATTGGATTTATGAATCACCTCCACACCACAAGGAGGCACAAAACTTTAGTGGAGAATGCCCTCTTTGTCAAACTAAAGTTCCATTTTCATTAAGAGATTCCCCAGGCAATACATCTCCAGCAGTATTCCTTAGGACAAAATTCAGAAATAGCGGACTCATTTTTAAGACCTTTGCGAATGGTCTCCAAACTACTATCAGACCTTATCACTTTGTCCTATTTTCTGGCCATTCCACAAGTATGTCACATATCCCTGCCTTCCTTCTGGTCTAAAGGACCTTCCTTCTCCCTCTCATTAGCTAAATCTTACTTGTCCATTCAGGTCTAATTCAAGTCCATTGAAGTCCATAAAATCCATTCCAAATACAAGTCCATGAAGCCTTCATTTACCACATTGGTCCACATCAGTCTCTCCCTCCTCTAAACTGTAGTTGTATTAAATCTGTACTCATTCTGGTGACTGAGCCTATACTTACTACCTTATCTTGATAGTTACATAGTATATATGCATGTGTTGGGCCTTTCTAGTTAGACTGTGATCTCTCTGAGAGCAGGAATGATTTCCTACCTCTTGTGCATCTTCCACATAATCTAACACAGTGTATGCAGTAGATGATCAATAAATAATAATAATAATAATAATAATAATAATAATAATATATCATACTTGTGTAATACTTCACAGTTTATAGATCTAGGACAGGAGTAGAGAAGCTGTAGCTTTGAGGCCACAAGTGATTCCTCAAGTGTAGCCTTTGACTGAATCCAAACTTTACAGAACAAATCTTCCTTAATAAAATGATTTTATTTTTATTTTTCTGTAAAACATGGACTCAACCCAAAGGTCACACTTAAGGATATAGAAGGCCACATGTGGCCTCACATGTTCCCCACCCCTGAAACGTATGTCCTTGTGTTCACCCCATCCATTTTCCTGTCCGACTCCATGTGCACACATCCCTACTTCTTTTTCCCTTTCCACATCTTTCTGTAAGAACTATGATCAAATCAACAATAACATTGCTTCAGGAAAGGATCTGTCAATGAACTGAACTATTATTCAATTTGTCATCTCTGTAACTTCCCAGAACAAAGCACCCTTCCTTGGGTTGTATTCTCTTATTTGAATGTAAGTTACTATAGGGCAGAGACCTCACTTTTTATTTGTACCCCTAGCAACTAGAACAGTGTTAGCACATATTAAGTGCTTAAATTTTTTTTTCCTTAATTCACTGATTCATTTATTCATTCATTGGATCATAATAACAGCCAGCTTGTGAGATTAACAGAGTAGGGCAGGAATTATTCTTCTCACTTTATAGATTACAAATCTGATTCTCAGAGAGGTTAAGTGACTCATCTGAGATACTCTGGACAGAAGATTCAGGCAGTACTCTCTATTATACTATTATTCCATTTTGAATATTTAATCCATCACCTCTCTGTCAAAAAGTGGGTAGTATTCATTGTCATAGGTCCTTTGGGATAATGGTTAATCATTGCATTGATCAAAGTTTGTAAGTCTTTCAAAGCTGTTTTCAAAATGTTATTACAGTATAAATAATTTTATTTCTGCTCACTTCACACAAGGCTTCTTGTGTTTCTCTTAAACTACCCCCATTCACCTATGTGAATGTATAATAGTATAATGTGAATGTAGTGTATATACTAAACTCTCTATTATACTCTATTACTCTACACCAGTATAACAACATATGACCTCTCAATATTTGTTGAATTGAACTCAATTTGAGAATGGGTTGGGCTGAAATACCTACTTAGTCTAGGACCAAATATATAGTGAATAGAAAAGAAAGCAGGGCACTTGCAACTGGGAGGACTAGAAATGTCATGATGCCAGAGGTGGCACTTGAGCTAAGTATTCAAGGAAACTAGGGATATAAAAAATTAGAGCTATGGAGTACATGCATTCTAGGCATGAAGATAGCCAGGATAAATAAAATCAGTCAATTCTTCACTAAGCATTTCTTAAGCACTTACTGTATCTTAGGCATTATGGTAAGATCTGAGGATACAAATAAAGACAAAAAGTCAGTCCCTGCCCTCAAGGAGCTAACATTCTAATGGGGGAAAACATCATTAAATAACTAGGTATATATAATAGACTAAAGAGTAAATGGAAGGTAGTATCAGAGGCACAGAAACACAGCACAGAAGTCTGTGTACTGGGGACTTAAGAACAGTGTGACTGTACTAAAGCCTGCAAGGAAGGGATTACTGTGTAATTAAGGCTAGAATAGAGAATTTCTCTTGAGGTAAAATTGTGAAGGACTTTAATTGCCAAGCAGCCAAGTTTATATTTGCTCCTGGGGCAATAGGGAGACTTTGGGGTTTATTGAATGGAGATAGACAAGAGAGTGACATGATCTGATCACAGTTGTCCATGAAGAATAATATGTTGGTGGTTGTGAGGAGTATGGTTTAGAAAGTGGTAAGCCTCAAAGCAAAGAGATCAATTAAGAGTTTGTTGTCATAGTGCAGGCATGAGGGAAATGAGGGCCTGACCTAGGGTGGTAGCTGTGTAAGCAGAGAGAAAGGGAAGTATATGAAATATAGTATAGTTGAAGAATAAAAAGATTTGGCAACTGATTGGCTATGAGGATAGAGGGAAACTGAGGAGCTGAAGATGACACCAGTATGAAAAATTTTAGGGACTCGAAGAATAGTAGTATCCTAAAAAATAGAGAAGCACAGAAAAGGGGTTGGTTTGGGGGAAAAGATAATGAGTATTTTAGACATACTGAGTTTGAGATGACTCTGGATCATACAGTTTAACTTTTCTAATAGTTGATTGATGTCACTAGAATTTGGAATTCAAAAGTTTAAAAAATTAATTAATGTGTAATTGGGGAATATGTATGTATGTATATGTATATATATATATATATATATATATATAATATGTGTGTGTACATAAAAAATAGTCAATTGTTGCTACCAAACTGAAGTTTAGGCAAGATAATGGATCATGGATATATAGGTCTGGTAGTTACCTGCATAGCAATGATCCCAAAATTATGTGAGCTGATGAGGTCACCAATTGATATAGTGTAGAGAGAGAAAAAGGGGACTCAGGACAGATCCTTGAGAACATCTCCTCTAGAGGGTACAATCTGGATTATTATCAACCAAAGGAGATGGGGTGGTTAAATAGGTAGGAGGAGAACCAGGAGATTTGAAGGTCACAAAAATCTAGACTGGTAAAAATATATAGGAGAGCTTGGTAGTTAACCTCGTCAAATGCTGCAGTGACGTTGTAAAGGATGAGGATTGAGGCAACTAAGAAATCTTTAGGACTTTGGAGACCACAGTTTCAGTTAGGTGATGAGGTCAGAAGCTGATTTCAAAGGTTGAGTAGTATATGAGTGGAGAATATGATGAAAGTAAACATATTTGTCAAAATTTGGCTGAGAAAGAGAGGGTAGTTGAGTGAGAGGGTACCATAAAAGGGAAAAATAAGTGAAGGAGAGAAAGGTCAAGTTTACTCAAAACAAACTTGGTGGATTTCCTAATTTTGCACAGAGCCACCTTCTATCTAAGTTTTTACTGCCATCTCAGAAATATGATTGACCATACAGTATGGGTGATGGTACCATATTACCAAAAATAACTTGCGTGGAAGTGACATAGAAGACACCACTATGAACATCCTTAGAAAAAAGTAGGGCTATCACATCACAAGAGCAAGGGATGGATAGCTGAAATATTTCTCCAAGATCCATACAATTTAAAAACACTTAGAGTATGGCCTCCAGAGCATTGGATAACGTAAATGGTGTAAAGAAGGGCTTGAATAAGAGTCACATGAATTAATGCATGGATGCTAAGACATAGACCCATTTAAATATCCAAATATCAAAGGGATATTAGGAGGATAAGAGCAGAGAATGGCTACAACTATTTAATTTGTTCCTTAAAAAATATTGCTGTAGTCACATCATGTGTATCATTGAAGGTCAGTATTAAGGAAGGGCAAGGTTCAAATCCTTCATCTAACACACGCCAGCTATATGATGGTGGACAAGTTACCTAACTTCTTAATGACTGAAACTAGAAAGTCACAAACAACTTGCCAACCTTTATCAGTGGAAGGTTTTCCTACACTAGAAATTCCATATGCCAATTAAAACACAGGTTCAGACCCCCTCTACAGCTGCTAGTTGAGGTGAATAAAAACAAAGTACTTAATAGACTTTCAATCAAAAAAGTTGCTGTTTATGGGAAACTGCTAGAAATTTAAACCTAGACTAGATAAAAGTTCTGTATTTTGATTGCCAGCCATAGACTTCATATTGAGGCAATGTCTCTTTATTAGGGTCCACAGATAGCAACTTGAAACTCACTCTTCAATTGATGTATTACTCTCTGAATGTCAGCAAGAAAGTGATATTACACTGTGCTCCATGTGTACCACCAAAGCCTTAAATCAGTCAACCATGTGGCTCAGACATTGCAGCAAATTCAGTTATTGGTAATCAATGTATTCTTTAAGCACTACTTCTATATAATTTGTCTATTTTCAGACTTTTCTTTGGCCAATTGTAAGCAATGTGTGAGTTTAGGGAATAAAGCTAAATCCAGGGAACTAGAGGTTTTTTTGTTTTGTTTTGCAACACAGTATCATGATGCTGAAGTACATCCATCCATTTTCTAGCAACATTTCTGTCAAAGAAAAGATGAGAAGGTGTACCTTTGGAAGAGCCTTGGGTTTTGCTGTCTGCCCTCCTCTTGATTCTATAATTTCTCCCCCATTTTAAGTGTCAACTCCCCTAAAAATCAGCCTTGCAGTAAAATGTTCCTAAGTACATAGTAGATACTTTTCCCCCACTCTGCCTGAAATATGTTCTTATCTAGGTCTCATTGCCCATACTATCTTAGGAATAAAATGAAAACTATTTCCTATTAACACTGTACAACCTGGAAACATCTCCCTGAAACCTCTTCCAGTCTAAACACCCTGATTTTACACCTACATAAATTTTTAGAACTTTTGTTCTGACTTATTTGGAAGCTGTTTAATAATTTGACATATTGCCATAACATTTTTAAAAATGGTTTAAAAACAAATCAGTCTGATTGGCATCACAAGGATCATTAAATTTTAAACTTCTAGACTGATAATTTTGGTGTCAATGCAACTTTAGCATTTGATAATCATTTTAAGGGTTAAGGATGGATATTTTCTCTATCAGGACTTTCAAAGAAATCCTCTATCTGTATAACATTATTTTACTAAAAAAAAAGTGTGGCAAAGAAGTTGAATAAAGAACCATTCCTAGGGAGATTTGGCCAGTTAAATTATACTTTTTCCCCCTCAAATTACTAAGCATTTCTTCTCTCCTTCCTATTTCTGCGTCTATGAATGACAAGAGATAGAAAAGACCTTTGTGTTAAACATGCATAGTTAAGCAAAACAAATTCCCCTATTGGCCATGTCCAAAAATGTTCGTTTCATTTCAAATATTTAGTCCATTACCTCTCTGTTCATGGTTAATGCAATGGCTCATCATTGCATTGATCAAAATTTGTAAGTCTTTCAAAGCTGCTTTCACAATGTTATTAGAGTATAAATTATTTTATTTCTGCTCACCTCACATAAGCCTTCTTGTACTTCTCTTAAACTGCCCCATTCACCTATTCTTATATTCTATTACATGATCAATCATACTTTGTACAACCATTCTCAAGCTAATAGACAATAAACATTTATTAAGTGCCTATTTTGTGTCAGACACCATTTCAACTGCTAGGAAATCAAAAACAAGCAAAAGACTGTCTATACCCTCAAAGAGCTTACAATCTAAAGAAGACAACATGAAAACATACACACGCACACACACACATATGATGGATAGAAAATGATGGAAAGTGCTGGAATTAATAATGGTTGAGGTCAGTCTTAGTTTCTAGCTCTTTGCCACTACAAAAAGGACTGTTATCATTATCATCATATATATAAGGCCCTCCCACCCCCTTCTTTGATATCTTTGTAAGCAACGTAGAAGTATAGCTGGGTCTAATGGTATGCAACAGTTTAATGTTTTTTGAACATAATTCCAAGTTGTTTTCCAGAATGGACGAACCACTTAACAACTCCAGTAACAGTATATCAATGTGACTATTTTCTTATAGTCCCTCTAATATTTTTGGCCATTTAATTTTTTTGGCCAACTTTCCCAGTGTGTTGGGTCTGAGGTAGAACCTTCAAATTGCTTTAACTTTCATTTTTCTAATTATTAGTGATTTGGAGAATCTAAAAACATTGCTATAGATAACTTGGTTTTTTCCCCTTTGAGACTTGCCTATTCATATTATTTGACCATTTTATTAATTGGTGAATGATTTATTCTTATAAATTTGAATTACTTCTGTATATAGTTGAGAAATGAGGCCTTCCTGCAAATATTTTCCCAGTTACCTGCTCCTCTTCTAATTGCATTGGTTTTATTGATAAAAAATCTTTTTAATTTTGTTTCAAATAACTGTTTCTTTTAAACAACACATTATTGGATTCTATCTTTTTAATTTTGTTTCAAATAGTCACTCAAAGCTATTTCTTTTAAACAACACATTATTGGGTTCTACTTCCTAATTCATTCTGGTTTCTTTTTCCTTTTTATGGCTGAATTCATCATGTTCACATTCAAAATTATGGTAATTATTTGCATATTTCTCTTCATCTTATTCTCTTACACTTTCAATACCAGTGCTTTATGCTTCATACAGTCAGCTTTTGTTCTCTTGCTTGTTTCCCTTAACCCAGAGAAAAACCCAAGTTCTCACTCTTTCTTTATTTCCTTTTAAACTCCTCTTGATGATCCTCTCTCTGAGCCTAGATTTTGTTTCACATGAGATTAATTTCTCCCTATATCTACTCTCCATCTTTTACTGGTTTTTTTTTTTGGCTTTTTTTTTTTGGATGGCAGTTGGGGTTAATTGACTTGCCCAAAGTCACACAGCTAGTAAGTGTGTCTAGTGTCTGAGGCTAGATTTGAATTCAGGTACTCCTGACTCCAGGGCTGGTGCTCTATTCACTGTGCTCCATTCACAGCCACATAGCTGCCCCCATCCATCTTTTACTCTTTCTCGTCCTTCTCCAATCTCTCTGTTCTCCCTTGTTTCCTTTTTGAGTTGAATGTATTTTTCACCAAACTCTGTGTGTGTGTGTGTGTGTGTGTGTGTGTGTGTGTGTTCTTTGAATCCCTTATAACCAGGTCATATGCAAATGAGTGTCAGGTCATGATTACTCTCCCACCCATTCTTAATTTGTATGAAATTCTATTTATACCCCAATTAAATTATATAATAAATTACCACAGCCTTTTAATTTGTTATTTCTTCCTCCTTTTCTCCTTCTAAGATCATTAAAATATAGCAAAACCATTCCCAAGCCTTATGTCGCTTATACAATTTCTTATGGCTTTAGGGTTCTAAAGGACCATTGTTAAATTTCTCCTGACTCAGGTTTGTTGTTTCAAAGTTTCTATTCAGCTCATTATTTTTCCATCAGAAATGCTTGGAAGTACTCTAAGTGAGAAGAGAAGAACCAGGAAAAATGTGTACACAATCACAGACACATCGTATGTGTGACGACCAACTTTGAAAATCTGGACTCTTCTCAGCAATGCACAGGTATAAGACAACTCTACAAGTCTCAGGATGGAAGGAGATATCTACATTCAGAGAAAGATCTAGAAAGAACAGAGTTTAGTTGGAGACTGAAGCAATCTACATGCTATCATTCTTTTCCATGTTTGGTTTTCTTTCTTTTTTCCCATTGTTCACTCCATTGGTTACAACCCTTCTATACAACCAGACTATTGTACAATGTGAAAGTATTTGCAGATCCTGTACTTGATTGCATGCGGCCATGGTTGGGGGGGAAGGAAGGAAAAGAAAATTTGGAACTCAAGGGATTATGGAACTGAATCTTGTAAACTAAAAGTAAATAAACAAGTCAATTTTTTAAAAAAATCCATTGTTTTCTTAGCCTGTATAATAATAGGCCTATGTCTTTTACTCATTGGAATATTCTATTTTATCCTCTCTTTATACTGGTAGCTACTATTTCTCATGTGGTCCTGATTGTTGTACCACAATTCTTGGGCTCCTTTCTGTCTACATTGTCTTTTCTCTTTGATCTGGAAGCTCTGGCTTATGGTTATTATGATCCAAGTTTTCATTTTGGCATTTCTTTCAGGAAGTGACTGGTAGAATCTTTGCATCATCACTTTGCCCTCTGATTCTAAGAGATCTGAGTTGTTTCATAATTTCTTAAAATATAATTACTTGATTTTATTTTTGTGGCTTTCACACGTACACGTGTGTATGTCTGTCTATATGTAAATATATATATATAATGTCATAGTAAATATATATATATATATATAATGTCATATTTGCTTCTGGTTTTTTTTTTTTAATATTTTCTACTTTGTTTCAATGTATTCTTGTTGTCTCCTGGAATTAGTAGCTATTGTTTTGTCCATTCTAATTTTTTTGGTGTCTATCACATGGGTAACGTTTTTGTATATCTTAAGCTAAGCTATTAGCTTTTCTTTCCATGTCTTTGCTTCTAAGCTTTCATTTCCCTCCCAAATCTTTCCTCTAGCGCTTTCACTTAATTTATATAATTTTAACTCTTTTAAAATCTTCATTTCTTTTATAATTCCATTTTAATTGTTTTTTTTCTTTAAATCTTTGCTGTAGGTATTTTGGAGTTATTTAGGTTTGTTTTTAAAGTATTCCTTGAACCGCAATAGCCCTTTATCTTTTTTTCAATTGCTCATTCTTCCAACATTACTTCCCATTTTTTGGGGGGTGGGTGGGGGGATTGTGGTAGGACCAGGTTCTGTGCACTTTAAAAAGGAATGCTATGTCCTTCTATGGTCCTGACCTATCTTGAGATCCTGCCCTTCTGTTCTCTAGGAATTGAGTTCTGTATTCTTTTGGGGTCAATGGTTAGGTCCAGGAAGCGGCTAATTTTTAATGGGCCTTATATCGTTGCCCTATCAGAGTTTCTAGGTTCTAGACTGTGATTTGGCTGTAGGAACAGTGGCAGACTTTCCCTTTAATGGAGCTTTAGTAAACAGTTGCTGTGTTCAGCCCCTGTCAACTAGCATGAGGGATTTACAGATTCAGAATAATGGTGCTACTTGTTTAGCCCTGTTCTGAACGCTAGGATTGAGATCAAGATCCTGTTCTAGGATCAGATAAATGGCATAGACACTACTAAGCTAACCCTCTTCTGAGTTAGGGGACTGTCTATAGTCTTGCTCTGGTGCCAAATTCTTCAAGATCCCCACTCACCATTAATCCATAATTATGAACCTGGTTATTTGCCTGGTTATTTGTGAGCCTGGGCTGGAAAGGAGACCCATTGTGATTTCTTCTTAGATTTTCTTATCACTATTCAGTTTGTCATTCTGAGATATTTGTTGGAATAATTGTGATGGAGTCTGGCCTGTACTGATTTCTTTTATATCCACCATCTTTGATGATCTCTCTGAATTATACAGTGCATAAGAAGGCTTTGCTTTACAAAATCTGGGTTTCTTCTGTTCATTTCTATAAAATGAAGAGCCTTTTATACTTAAACTAATCATCTCTTAGAGAGGCAGTATAGTAAATGGAAAGAAGTCAGCATTTGGATTCAGGAGAATTTTGGTTCAAATCTCATCCTCTGATGTTTATTACTAATGTAGCATTGGGTGAGGCCAATCATCTATTTTTCCTGGGTTTCGGTTTCCTCAATTATAAAATGACTAGACTCCTTATAAGTTGTCTTCCACTTCTGGATCTATTTCCTTTTATAAAGGTCTATTTTATGTCAATTTTAAAAAAAACTGGTTTTGGTTTTCTTATAATGAAGTGTCTCATATTCATGAGGGACTTAAGACACACATTATGCTCCAGTTACATTTTTAAAATTAGATATGACTGCAGTTTTCCAGAAAACAAACAGACCAGCTCATTGGTCTAAAAAATTATCAGCTTCCTCTTTTGCAATTCAATTATGCTACCACGAAATGTTGTCTTTTGGCTTTAAAAATGTGGCTATTTATCTGATATGCCACCAGATACTTCAGCTTAGTATCCAATGTGGCATTTATATTTTACTTGAAGCCTAGAGTGGTGGTTTTCATTCCCCAGTGATATGATTCTGTAATATATTGTTGTTGAGTTATTCAGTCAAGTCCAACTCTGACATATTATTTGGGATTTTCTTGGGCAAAGATGCTGGAATGTTTTGCTATTTTCTGTTCCTATTTATTTTACAGGTGAGGAACTGAGACAAACAGAGTTAAGTGACTTACCCAGGGACACATAACTAGTACTTATCTGAGACTGGATTTGAACTCAGGTCCCCTTGATTCCAGGGCCAGCGCTATATCTAGTACACCACCTAACTGCTCCTATAATACACTACTCATGGCTTTTGTAAATATTACAGCATATTGTAAAGAACATAACCATTGAAAGTCATTCAAACCATTGAAACCAATTTAATTTCAGCAAACTGGCAATGAAACATATTTCCTTCCTTTTCAGAAGACACTGGGAAATTGCAGGTTTTGAATGGGGTATTTAGGCAAAGAAAGACAGGTTCATTGTTAGATATAGTCATCATGTTGGTTTCTTCGTCTTAATTATGCTTTTTTATAAGGCAGGATTTGGATAGGAACATTGTTATTAGGAAGTATCAGATATTAAAAAAATCAAAAAATCATTTTTAAAAGAAAGTTTGATGTTGATTGAGACCTTTTGACTTTTAATATGTTATAATGTAGAAGTAGCTGAGGATTAAAAGGTTTCTTTCTATGAATTGTGAAGAGTACTAATTTTTTCATATATAACATCATTATAAAAAGTTCAGAGTAAGGCTTCTATCTCACCATAATCAATTAGTTAAATCAGTCAGAAAGTTGGTTAGCCTAAAATCACTTATGGTATGTTAATGACCTTTCTTGTTGGGGGAAGTGATTTCTTGCCTAGAATTTTAATGAGTAGAAATGACACAGTCATTTGGCACTGATGGCTACCATCAAATTAGACCAACTAAAACATCCAATCCAAAAGTCTACATATTCCTCTCTCATAAGGATAATGAGTCAGCTTTGAAATTACCTGAGTTAATTCTAATTGGATAACATATTCTTGTTTTTTAGAACAGCAGAATGAGTTAGCATTAGGATTAGAAGAAATCTGCAATATGTTCACAAATGAATAAGAAATAAACATAACAAGAATTTAAGACTATTCTCAGTTTTAGCAGAGCTATATATATGCAACTGGCTTCAATCTGAGCCAGAAATTCCAACACACCAGACTTATCATAAAATCATATCCATAGCTTTCAAATGATCCTTTAAAAGTTGGTAAGCAGGTTTCCTAAATACATATATTCATAGTTGTTTGATGTGTAGCAGATTTCTCTTTCCTTTTCCTTCCCCATGTTACTAGAAAAAGTAAAGTATGTCCACCTAAAGGAATATCTATCTGTCTGTCTGTCTGTCTGTCTGTCTCTCTCTCTCTCTCTCTCTCTCTCTCTCTCTCTATCTATCTATCTATCTATCTATGGAAAGAGTGTACAGTGGCAAATAGGACTTTGGGCATATGGGAAGAGACTTCATAGGCCATCTACCAAATCTTCATTTTACAGATGAGGAAACAAAATGATTTGCCCAGACTCACGCAAGCAGTATTAGAACTGGAATTGTTTTATTTTGTTGCCACTTTCACTGGGAAGATGGCATAGATACCAAAAGTCTAGAAGACTCCACAGATACTTCCTGGCCTAAGAAAGTGGTGGCTTCATTATCCATAGCATAGAGCCACGAGAAGTGGCAAGAGGAACAAAAAGAGAAATATCACCAGTTTTTGCCCTGATGTCCCATATTATCAAACTGTAGGTAAAAACAAGTCAGCAGCATGTGGGAAAATCCTGTCTGAGGCAGAAAAAGCAATTCTTGGGAAAATAAGTAACTCAAAAAGCCTAGACTTTTAGACTAGACACTACAGTGTAACTTGTATATAGTAGGTGGTTACTAAATTCATTTCAGATTTAATTGAAAGATAAGAGAGAAAATAATAAAGAGACTGTAGCTACTTGCAATGAAAATAGTCTCTAGGATTTGAAGATACACCTACTGTGGTACTCAAAACCACTTGTGGCTAAAATTTTTGAAAACCTTCATTAATATTTGAGAATTCACAGCAAGCAAGAAACAAGATAGATAATTGGAAATGGGCAAATTTTCAAAAGAGGAGTATGCTGCATTCTGGAAATGGGAAAATCTTATATCAATCTCTGAGGAAAAATTGGAAAAGGTAACAAAAATGACTTGTAAATACTTAGAAAAATAAAGTGAAGGGTCATTTAATTCCTTCATGGATTCACTAAAAAGAAACTGTTCCATACTAACTTTACTACCCTGTTTGTTAGGCTTACTTGATTGCAAGATCAGGAGCATTTCACAGATTTGGCATTATCTTGATTTAAGTAAAGCATTGGTAAAGACATTTGTGGATATTCCTGCAGATATGCTGAAGAAAGTCATGATGGATAATATTAGAATTAGATTCATAGTTTGTTTAAGAATGATTCTCAAACAGCATTAATTAATAGATAGATATCAAATGGTAGAGGAGTTTTTAATGATGTACCACAGGGTTTCTATTCTTGAATATATCACATTCAATATTTTTATAAGCAAGTTTAATGAATATATAGGCATATGCTCATCAGGTTTACAGAAAACACCAAACTATGCAGAATGGCTAATAGGTAAAACAATAGAATCATAATTTAAAATGTTAATGCCAATAATACGTGACCCAATGACAAAAAAGTGCGAAGTCCTATGTATGGATTCTTTTTTCATGCAAGACATTTTCATATTAGCCATATAACAAAAAGCAAGAAAAATAAAGAAAGCAATAAAATTATACTTTAACCTTCACTCAGAGTTTATAATTTCTCTCTTTGGAGGTGAATAGAATTTTTTCACCATTACTCCTTTGAATTTGTCTTGGATCTTTGCATTGATCAGAGTAACCAAGTCTTTCACAATTGATGATCATTCCATAATTGCTGTTACTATATACAATGAGCTCTCAGTCTCTCAGTTCTTCTCACTTCACTTTGCATCAGTTCAAATAGGTCTTGTCATGCTTCCCGCCCTTCCCCCCCCCCCCGGAACTACACCACCTTATCATTTCTTATGGCACAATAATACTCCATCACAGTCTTATGCAACAACTTGTTCAGTTACTCCCCAATTGATGAGCATTCCCTCAACTTCTGATTCATTGCTGGCAAAGAAACAACTGTCATAATTATTTTTGTATTTATAGGTCCTTTTCCTTTTCCTTTGATCCCTTGGGAGCAAAGACCTTGTCATGGTATTGCTGAGTCAAAGAGTATCCACAGTTTGTTAGTGCTTTGACATAGTTCCAAATTGTTCTGCAGAATAATTGGACCAGTTCACAACTCCAGCCATAGTTTATTAGACTACTCATTCCCTTCATCATTTGTCATTTGATAGGTGGGAGGGGGTAACTTAGACTTGTTTTAATTTTCATTTCTCTAACCAATAGAAATTTAGAGCGTATTTGTATGATTATACCTTTGATTTATTCTTCTCAAAATTCCTGTTCATATCTTTTGACCATTCATTAATTTGGTAATGACTCTTACTTTTACAAATTTGGCTCTGTTCCCCATATATATGACTTTTATCAAAGAAATTTGCCCTTAATTTTTTTTGCATTACTTCATTGTCTATGACATCTTTTAGCAAAATGTAATTTCCCTGTTTATCTCTTTTAATTAAGTCTATTTTTGCTTTTCTTTTGTCTGAGATCAGGATTGTTACCCTTGCCATTCTTACTTCAGCTGAAGCATAATATATTCTGCTCCAGCCCTTTATATTAGCTATGTGTGTCTTTTAGCTTCAAGTGGATCTTTGGAGACATCATGTTGGTAGATTTGAGTTTCTAATCCATTCTGTGATGCATGTCCACTGTTATTGGTGAGCTTATCCCATTGATATTCACAG
Source organism: Pseudochirops corinnae (assembly GCA_028646515.1). Lineage (NCBI taxonomy): Eukaryota > Metazoa > Chordata > Mammalia > Diprotodontia > Pseudocheiridae > Pseudochirops > Pseudochirops corinnae. Next base: position 141,033,307 of record CM053591.1, read on the forward strand.
TTATGATTGCTGTGTATTTACCTCCATCCTATTTTCTTCTATTTATTCTTCCCTCTTTATTCTCCTGTCCCTCCTCAAAAGGCTATTTTGCTTCTAACCACTACCTCCCTTTATCTGCCCTGCTTTTTTATCACCCTCCCCCTATATCTCTTGTCCTCTTCCCCTCCTATTTCCCTACTGGGTAAGATAGATTCCCATACTCAATTGAGTGTTTATATGTATTCTTACTTCTTTGAACCAATTCTGATGAGAGTTAGGTTCAAACATTGCCCACCACACCCCTCTTCTCCCTGCCTACACAAAGAGCTCTTTTTTATGTGAGAAAAATTTCCCCTGTAGTTACAAGTTCTGGTGCAGCTTATTGCCTTGGAACCAGGATCATGGCCTGGTTCTTTGCAACAAGCATTCCTCTTCACCCTAAATCTGTGACCCAGAACTGCATGTGGATAATAGAGTTTCCAGGCAGCACCAGCTTTACCCAGAGACTGCAAAGGATTTCTTTCTGACTAGTTGTTGATCCCCCTTACCATCTCTGGCCTGAGAGAGCCTAAAGTTGCTGCCACTGCTGTCACAATCACGTCTGAGGCCCACAGTTGGTGCTGGTACTGCTGCTGTGCTCTGGCATGACTCCTACTACAGTGTCTCAGACCTCTCCTATTCACCTTCTAAATTGTTTTAAGCTAGAGAAATGTCTCACTCTTACTTTTTGTTGGCTTTGCTGCTGCATAATTTGATTTTAGAAGTTATTTTAAAGTTGTCAGGAGGGGAATGTTGGGAGAGTTAAACTGGGTGGCTGCCTCTAATATACCACCTTGGTTCAACCTTGTGAGTGTATAGATTCTTAATTTTTTTTTCTAAATAGGAGAGAATAAAAGATGGCCATCATAATCCTGAGTTCATTCTCACCTTTAGTACTCCTACTTCTATTTTTAGCACAATGCCACACTTTTGCATACATCCTCTATTGCCTGCTTTTGTTTCATTGAATATGTTATTAAACTACTCAAAAGGATCCATAATTTCATTTTGCATATTGCTTTGATTAACAAATATCACAATCCTTCAATGCTTACTCATCCCATGTGACTCCTGTCCATAAACAATACACTGAAAAAATAATCTAAAGTATATCCAGAGGAGCACAAATGAGATATTCAGAAGTCTATAGTCAAATCATAGGAACGAATGGTTGAGGGAGAAAATAATGTTTAGATTGAAGCAAGGAAGAATAATGGGAACTCTGTTGTCTTCAGTCTTTGAGGGATTGACATTGTCTTCAAAGATGGATTATACTTATTTTTGTGGTACTAGGGAAGAATGAAGGTCATTAGAAGAAAGTTATAAGTTGAAAGATTGTCTCTTCATATTTGAGAAGATTCGGAGAGGTCTGAAAATGGAGCCAGTGCCTTATATTGCAATAAACTCCCAATCATTGGACCATTCAAATAAGTTAGATAACCATCTCTATGGGAAATTAAAGATGAGACCAATATTTGAGTAAGAGGGTAAACTAGTTGACCTTTATGGTCTCTTCTAAAACTATTGCAAACTGTCTATTTTTATATGCGTCATCTCAATTTTAAAAACTTTCAAAGGAAGAAGAGATCTTTGTAGCTTTAAGTGTATGGTATATGTTTTTCCAACATAAGTTATTTATCTGTTCACATGAACAGATGTTTCTTGTAGGGAGACTCTGAAAGATCTCATGGATATTGCTTTGATTTCTTTTCTGAAAAGAAGTTAAAGAACAGGTCATAAGTCCAATCACTCTGCTCTCCTCAGAGACAGGGTAGCAGGCTAGAATTTTATTTATCTGTGATCCTAAGTATCACTCATCTAGGAAATGATTTTTCTCTCCTTAGTTTTCAGATACTTTCTTTGTTTTCCTGAAAGGATAAGGACAATCCCAAGATTATATCCTCAAGTTTGGTTCTTTGACACCAAAAGCTAATTTTAAAAATTCACAAGTAAAAAATCAGGAATAAATCCAGTTTTCTAAGCAAACATAAAGCAAAAATTAAAGAAACTTATTAGAATATAATACAATACTCAGAATGAAAAAGCTTTCTCACTGAGAGTAAGTCAGCTCAACCAATAGAGAATTCCTGAGGTAAGTTCTTTCTTGAAATAGGAAATCAGAAGACTGTTTCTTGTCCCTTAGCCTCTTATTCCAACTCTATCACTCATGAAGGCATGAAGCATCTACTAAGCATCCTATCCACCAATAGAGTCTTGGGCAACTAATCTAGACCTGAAACCAGGATCCTACAAGTAAATCAGAAGGTTTTCTTGATGAAATAGACCAGGAGTTTGGCCTGGAGGAATGAATAAGATCTAAGTATATGGAGAAGAAGTGAGGGAAGATGTACAAGAACATAAGCAAAAATTGTACACATAAAAACAAAATCAAGAGAAGTGTGAGTAATTTACAGAAGCAATTGTTTATATTAGATGTCATTTGCATGTCTTCATTTGGTCCTATTTTACTGTACTATTACTGGAATATCATTTCATTTCCTTCCCCTTGCCAAAAATCATGCTAAATCATATGGCTGTTATTATTAACAAAAATAAGCTATTCAACCTTCTGGGTAAAATGGCACTTTTTTTTTTGCTAGTGTTTAAAATATTGTAAAGGCTCGATTTTGCTGAATGGTGTTACTATATAGAAAGTGACATTCTTTTTATATTCCACTTAACAGACCAAAATTTAATTTTTAGCAAATTCATGAAATCATACATTGGATGACAGACATTCAAAACATATACAAGAAATATAGAGAAAAAAAATTCAAAATTGATAAAAATGCAACAGTGATAGTTTATGATGGATAAATTAACAAGACAAAGTAGCACTCAAAGAGCAAGATGAAATCAAATAAATAACTTATCAACATAACAATAAAAATTCATCCTGAATATTTGAATAGTATTAAAATAAACTTGGATAAAAGCAATATTTGTGATTAAGAATAATCCTCAAAGCTTAAAAAACGATTATAATTATACTTTATATTACACATAATTCAAAACACATTCAAAATGCATAAATTGGTAACATATCATAAATCATAAATGTGATAGTCATAATAATTTATAATAATAGGATATTAACAAGACAGAGAATTACCAGTTACTAGGGAAAATAAAACCAAGAGAATATCTTATCAATATTAGCATAAATTAGAATAAAATTACTTCTTAGTCATGACTAGATTATCACATCAATATCATCAACTTGACATTTTAACAGACCATTCTTTATACAAAAATGTCACTTTACTAATTTTCTTACTGAGTGTAAAATTGTCTCGCCTTTGTATCATCTTTGATGTAGACATCTGAACTCCACCTAAAATCTTTATGGACAGTTGATTTTGGCACCAATTGGCAATAGTCCAACCCCCCTTATAGTCTCATTTCTTGTATCTGACCCTCTAAAAGCCCTAAGAATTTAAGCACTGGATTATAACTTGAATCCTAAATTATTCATATGTTTTGGTACCACCTCTAATTTTATTTTTTTGACAACTTTGACAGTCTCACACGCTATCAAATCTCAAGCAGGAATATACTGTGAAGATCATAGCAGCCCAGTCCAATACCACTGACTTGAGTGGAAGTACTTCATTTAGACTTGAGATTGCTTGTGTAACTTAGATCTGATTGGTGTCTTAATGGCTTTCAGCAGGTGGTTAAGGACTACATTGTGTTAATGAGTTATGGTGACACCCAAATTGTGAGAATAATAGCATCACATATGGGATAGCATTGTTAGTGGTACTCTATGTTTATGGCATCTTTCATCACTGATGTGCTTTTTGCAAAATTATATGGGACACAGTCCAATCTTGCTCAGTACAAAAACTACCATTTCAAAAATGTGTGAAGATGATTTCCCACATAATTTAGAGGCTGAGGCATTGCTAGTTTTGGCATAAACCTTACATTGGTGGGGTATGCTGATCAATTTCTCATTGCATTATTGGTAGATTATATGCTCAATGTATGTTCTATTTTTTCAAGTGCCAGACATCTACTAAATAGCAGCAGCACATTATCTTTTTGCTGTTGATGTTGTTCTTCAGAAAGATTTTTTTTTTTTTGCTCTATAGTGTAATCCTTTGGTAGTTTAATTGGTATGGCACTGAATAAGTAAATTAATTTTAATACTATAGTAATTCTTATTATTTTTGGTTCACCTTACTCAAAATGATTTATTTCCCTAATTATTTCTCATTCTTTACATGTGATAAGAATGTTTTGTAGTTGTATTCTTAGAGTTCTCATGATTGTCTTGACAGATAGTCTCCCCAATATTTTATTTGTTAATTAGCTATTTAAATGAAATTCATCTTACCATCTCTGAATCATTTATTCTTGAATAAATCCAAGCAATTCATAATACATAGTCTTTATGATTGTCTTCTAATATTTTATTTAAAAAAAATTTAAAAGAAAGTTTATTAGACATATCGATCTGTTGTTTCTTCTTTCATTATTATTTTCCCTTTCCATGGTTTTGAGATGAAAATTATATTTATATTTTAGAAGAAATTTAGTAAGGCTTCTTCTCCTTTATTTAAAAAGATTTTCACAATATTGGAATTTAGTTGATTTTGGAATATTTGAGGGAATTTGCTTGTAAGTGCATTTAGTTTTGTGTTTTTTTTCTTTCCTAATATGTATAACTTGTTCGATTAATTTTTTCTGAGTTTTGTAAGTCTTCTATTTCTCCTTCTGTTAATTTAGCTATTTAATAACTTCGTAAATATTCATCCATTTTAATTATGTTGACAGTTTTGTTGGTATATAATTGAGCAAATAGTTTATTAAAAAATCACTTCATCATTTGTTGTGAATTTATCTTTTTCACTTTTGAAAATGGTAATTTAATTTTCTTCTTTATTTTTTAGAATAAAATTAGCTGATTGTTTTTTTTTTAATAATTTAGGGGGAAGCTCCTAATTTTATTCATTAGTTTAATTTTTTTTCTTTCAATTTTGTTAATGTTATCTTTTAGTTTGGGGATGTCTTTATTAATATTTAAATGAAGTTTTAATGTGTTGATTTTCTAAAATATTTTAGTTGAATGCCTATTTTATTGAGCTGTTCTCACTTTGGTTAATGAAAGTGTTTAAATGTATTAATTTTTCCCTAAAGGACAACTTTGACTGCATCCCCCAAAATTTGTTATGTTGTCTCATTGTCAGTATCTTTAAAGAAATCATGTATTATTTATGTAATTTTTTCTTTGTTCTATCCTTTATTTTGAGTTATTTTACTTTAAATTGATTTTAATAATTTCTTCTCACTAATGAATATAATTTTATTACATTGTGGTCTATAAAAGATGTGTTTAATATTTCTGCTTTTCTGAATTTGTTTGAATTTTTTAATTCACTAATGAAAAATCATTTTTTTAAATTGACAGAAAACTTGAGAAACCTGTATATTCTTTTCTATTTCTACAAAGTGTCTGGCACATAGTAAACACTATATAAATGTTTCTGCTACTGCTGATGTCTATTCAACAACCAACAGGGGTCTCTCATTGCTAATGTTTCCAAAATGCAATTTAGATCCTTAATTTCTTGTCTTTTTGTAGTTAGATTTGTCTAACTCTAAAATGGGTACATTGAAATACTTTGCTATTATAAATTTTTTGTCTGCTCTTCCCCACAATTCATTTTTCCTTTAAGCACTTAGATGCTATACTATCTGATATGTAATGAATTTTAATTTATCTTCTGTTACCTTTAAGCATAATATAATTTCTATAATTATCTTTTTAATCATCAATTTGTGTTTATTTTTAGTCTGAGGTCATTATTGTTAGCACTTTGTTTTTATTTCAATTGAAACAAAAGATTTTTTCCCCTAATTTCTTGTTTTAACTGTGTAAGTCTTTATGTTTCAAGAGTGTTTTTTGTAAACAAAATATTGTTAGAGTCTACTTTCTAATCATTTTTTAACATCTACCATTTTAAGAATGAATTAATCTCACTGACATTCATAGTTATGATTGTTGATTGTATATTTCCCTCTGTTTTATTCTCTGTTTTCTTCAACTTATTTACAAAGAAGAAAAAAGGTCACAAGCAAACAGTAAGGTGCTCAGCACCAGTGCACTGGGTTTGATTCCAGAAATTTCTATTATCCTTCTCATTTTCTTTTTCCTTTGCCTAGAGCCCCATCACAGATTTTACTCTTCCTTCATTTCTCCCTCTTATTCTTTTCTTTCCTTCCTTCCATGCTTCCTTCCTTCCTTCCTTCCTTCTTTCCCTCCCTCCTTCCTTCCCTCCTTCATCATCAAAGTATAAAATTATCACTATGAAGCCTACTGTCTTATTTGAATCTTTCTATGTTCCCTGATGATATCAGTATTCTTGAGGGACATGTGTTCCATCTACTATTTTAATGTAAATACTACATCTCTGTTTAATCCTTTCTGATTGCTTGATTTAAGTGAAAGACACTGCCTTCCAGTAGACCAAAGACTTTGACAATTACGATGACTCAGAAACTGAAATATGAAGTGAAGAAGTCTCTGTATTTTATAATCCAGTAACCAACTTAGATAAGGAGAGAAGACTGAACATAGAAGCAGTACTTTTTTGCTAAGAAAATTAGCCACAGAGGTCCTGATACGGATAAGAACCCTCCAGCCCCATGAAGACTTGGGCTTTCTAAAAGGTCAAGTTTAGAGATACAGGACTATGGTTCTGATAAAGGCTAGGGCATCACCTAATTAAGGTATCAAGGCAGATAGGTCATCAGGGCTTAGGAGAGCTAGATCTATTCAATCAATAACTATAATTACTTACAATGAAGCTAGAGAATTAAATGACTCACTGACTAGCTGAATGAATGAATGACTAGTTAGACAACAATGATACTATCTACTCATATAATGTGTACCTTGTTTGAAACTACAAATGTTCATTGTTGAATGTGTTAGTTACTGAGTTTTGAGGATACTTCTGTTTTATTATTTTCTTTTTCATGTTAATTTGCATTTGACTAGTATAATGTATGCAGTGTTATGATGTTATGTGTTTAAATGTATGATTTGGTTGCTGGCTGTTTTGCATATGTATTTTTTGCCTAATTTCTTATTCAGTACATTCTTTTTTTTTTTCCTTTTTGGAGGGGGGGAAGGCAGGGCAATTGGGGTTAAGTGACTTGCCCAAGGTCACATGGCTAGTAAGTGTTAAGTGTTTGAGACTGAATTTGGACTCAGGACCTCCTGACCCCTGGGCCGGTGCTCTATTTGCTTCACCACCTAGCCATCCCCTATTCAGTACATTCTTCTATACAATCAGAGAGCTGAGAAAGGGAGGGCATAGTTTTTCTGATAAAACAAATAAGGAGGAATACAGGTTTCTTCCTGGAAAAGTGACGAGGGAGGCAGCTAGGTGGCACAGTGAATAGAGCACTGGTCCTGGAGTCAGGAGGACCTGAGTTCAAATCCGGTCTCAGATATTTAACACTTACTAGCCATATGACCTTGGGCAAGTCACTTATCCCCAATTTCCCTGCCTTCCCACCTCCAAAAACAGTAAAAAACAAACAAAAAAAATTGACAAAAGAGGATCTGATAACATATATGAAGGAAGGAATTAAAAATTTATTAAGTGCCTACTATGTACCAAGCACTGTGTTAAACCCTTTACACATAGTATGTCATTGAATCTTTGTAACAACCTTAAGAGGTAGGTGCTATTATTATCCCCATTTTGTAGTTAAGAAAACTGAGGTGAGAAGTGACTTGCCCAAGGTCACTCAATTGTCTGTGTCTGAGGTCAGATTTGAACTCTGCTCTTCCTGACACTAGGAAGTGCACAGCTCTATCAAAATTGGAATGCCATTAAATAATGGGTAGTGTGTGGGGGTCTTTCAGATGAATTGATGTTCAAAAGGATCTGTGAGATTAAATCAAAGTCAGATCTTAGCTAAAGGGTTTTGAAAATGTTACTGAATATAACGGTTCGACCAATGACCTAAATATCCTTTTTATTGTTCGAATCTAGTGCTGTCTACCTACATTTTTGGAGCCTATATCTGGGATAACCTCTTATCCCATTTCTACCTGTTCAATTCCTTCCCTCTCTTCAAAATCCAGGTCATAAGAAAGAAGCTTCCTCTACATTAGCCTTCCCTGATTTCATCACCCATTTATTAGTGATCTCTTTCTTCTCATTTATTGTAGCACTCAATTTGAATCTCTGATGCTTGGATGACATCATAACATATTGTTATTTTTGCATTTTCTTAATCCCACCAAGAGTGAAAGTCCTTGAGGACTTTGTCTTTCTTTATCTTTGTTTTTCCAGATTGTAGCAGAGGGTATTGAATGTAGAATGCATTTAGTGTTTGCTGATTTGAACTGAATCCTCCAATAGAACATAAAATTTTTGAAAACAGGACTTATTTCACTTCTGTTTTCAAAACTCTAGTGCATAGCCTGTTGCCTTGTGTATAGATGACAATAAATGCATATTGAATTAACATCAATGTTAATTTTCATCAGAATCCCAACTGAATATGCAGACATTAAATTTTTAGTTGGAATATGAGTCATTCAAGCTAACTCACATTGAAATTGTAAATATTTTGGATTCAAAGAAATGTTTTTACATATTCAGACAGCAAAAGCATCAAAAGTAAATTATAATTTGTTAGTGCCAGCAGACACCCTGTCAAATATTAAATGTTAAGTGTAAGAAGATATCCATAAGCTCTAGGCAATGACCTAATGGAAAATACTGGGTTTGCCTTGGAGAGATAAATGATCTCCATGAAAGGGCGACAAGAGTGAGGTAACAATGACACATGACCCCTTGTGAGAATAGCTTGTGTCACAAGCCTTGATAATCCCTAGTGTCTGAACAAAGTGATAATGTGTATTTAATAGAAACTTTTTGTCTTATGCAATTTTGCGTTCTTTCTCCCTCAAGCTACCCACATATTCAATTGTCCCCCCCTCCACTCTATTTCCTATTTAAAATTGTACTTATTTGGTTCTTTTCTTTCTTAGTCCTTAAACCAAATCCACTGAGTGAGCCTTATGTAGAAATATATCCCTAAGAGAATTTCCAGTGATTTCTTATCTGTCATTCCATTTTGACTTGAATTCATTGAATTAAGATTTTATTAATTACCCAATGAAACTAAAGTAAAACACACTGAATTTTTCACAAAGTGAGAATGCTGTTTGATGACCTGGCTATTTTATGTCTTCAATTCACCAATAATCAATGGAAAATTCACTTGCTGGCTGACTGGTTCATAGTGAGCAATAGTGATGGTAAGGGCAACCAAGAGAGTTAACAAGACCTGTCAGGTCATGTTCCAGTTAATTTATGTTGGGTAGACATCAGATAAGCACATCATTGATTCACATTATGTTTACCAACATGTAAACCAAGAGTTGGTATTCGTTAGCCACTGAGAGTGTGCAACCAGAATACAAACGACCAATTTGGAAAGGTTTGACCACTTGTATATAACCAAGAGTCATTTGGGAATTCCTGTAAAGAGAAAGGAAACCTCATATTTGTCAGAGAGATTTGTAGTAGGGATTGTGGACTGGAGGTTTCTCCAGGATTCTTCCAACTTTCATAGAGTGGAGGGAACAAAAGGATACACAGGCAGTTTGCATCAGGACTTCTACATAGACCTATATGTAGTTAGCTGTAATAGGACAATCAGAGGGAAAGTAGTTGGTGTATATTTGTGTGAACAAGGCCAATATGTGTACTCAAATAGGTAGACCATGTCAGAAAGAGTAGATCAAAATTCTTGCCATGAACCCTCTTTGACCATCTGGCAAAACCTAGGATCTCTCCTCAAAATAATGTCTTTAAATGCATAAATTAAATTTCATAGGATTATAAAGGACACCAATTATATTGAAATATACTTATCAATGTATTTTTTTTAAATACATGGTCCCAGGTCCCAGGTTAAAAACCCCTGGCATAGAAGGAAGTCAGGTGAGGTCAAATGTCCATCAGCACTTGATCTATTTTGGGTTAGGTCCTTTCCTGGATCTCCAATTTTTAGAAATTGTGTTAAATGCATTTTATCTGCCTTTTTGGTTTTCCCTAGCAAATTCTCTTTATAAACCCAAAGGTCAGAAAATTTACACCTCCTTTAGACTCCACACTTTGAGATTATGTTCTATGTCTTCTGCAACTATATCAGCTGACTGGGCAAAGTGTGTAAAGAAATCCTTAATCATTTTGACAGGACTTTATCGGGCCTTACCTTTTGACAAAGGCAATTGACACCACAAAAGAAATATGAAATGAATGGCTGAGAGAATCAGTTATGACCCATAAGCCTACATAAAAAATTAAACTAACCATCAGGGACTGTGAAAATTCCAAGACTTTTCGAGTCAGAGAAGGAGACTTGAGGGACAAGGAAAAGAAAACAGAGGGTCTTTTTCCCCCTAACACATTGGCCTGTAGCTTTAAAGGGCTGCTATTGGATTACTATACAAGGGAGATTATATTGATTAAGGAATAGAGAGAAACACATACAAGACAGATAAAAATATAGACACAATTATCTGAGAGAAGAAGCATATTTAAGGAAGTTTGCCCCTACCAATTGAGAATCAGGTTCTGAAGAGCAGATTCTCAGAACCTAGCATGAACATCTACAAGGAGAAGGAGGACTTCCAGGGACTTCAGTACCAATGCTAATAACAAAGGATGAATCTGGCATAGATATACCATAAAGGAAAGCAAATGAGGACTCTTATAGTTAGGAGTAGAAGATTCTTGACAGTATCATGAGGATCCTGGAAGTTGCTTTCTCTGTAATTTTAGAGGTTAGTACAAATAATAGTTGTCAGAGCTTGATTTCTGGGACAGTCGGTAAGACAGCCATATGTTGCATACTAATGGTGGACCATTCTCTCCAGCTGTGATGGCAATGACCTAACATGATCCAATTAAAGTTTCCTTAGGTGCATTCCATGCACATGGGGAGACCCAATCCAATTTCTTTGGAAAGGTTGACTCAAGCACTTGATCTTATTGGCAATGTGGAATGAGAAGAGGTAAGAGTCACCCTGCATTATGCAATTCATTTGCTAGATTCTCTCTATTGGCAAATTATTAGCAACTGAAAGGAAAATGTCTACTCTTGTTGCTGATATGATACTACTAGTGGCATACTAGGCATACAGTAGCAGGGGAATACTTCACTGACATAAATCAAGGGAATTATAAGCTCAGGATCAACAAATTCTTGATTTTCCTTGCTTGCAACTTCAGGGAGTCATTGTGGCAGTATGGATGTGATGCCAGTCTTTAGTCTTAAAGACTTAAATTTTAATTCTATGGGAGGCTAGGTGGCACAGTGAATAGAGCACTGGTCCTGGAGTCAGGAGGACCTGAGTTCAAATCTGGCCTCAGGTACTTGACACACTTGCTAGCCATGTGACCTTGGACAGTCATTTAACCCCCAATTGCCCTACCCTCCCACCTCTAAAAAGCAAAAAAAAAAATTAATTCTACCTCATATACTCAATAACAATGTGACCCTGGTTAATTCACTTAACCTCTTTTGAGCATCAGTTGTATCGTCTGTAAAATAGGAATAAAAGTTCCTTATTCACAGAGTTATTATGAATAACATGTAAAATACTCTGAAAACCTCAAAATGATAAGTAAATATGATTTTTCCCTCTTAAGATGAAAGAGGTAACTGAAGCAAAGGTTCTTAATAAGAGGATATGGAAAGGAGAGTTCTACGAATTTGGTGAGGAACAATGCATCTTTATTTCAATATTATTGACTGCCTTTTCAATCATATAGACTTTCAAATCCATTTAAATTATTATTCTAAGAAAGTGTCTTTAGGCTTCACCAGATTCACTAAGCATTTTCTTTGGCTGTCTCCCATTGCCCCCCGCTATGCTAAGAATACTCTCCCTCATCCTATCTGACTATCATCCTATCTGACTATTGTAATGACCTCCCTGACTTTCTTTAAGTTCCAAATAAAATCCTATTTTTTACTGAAAGTCTCTTCTAATCCCTTTTAATTCCCTTTGTTAATCATTTCCTGTTCTTCATATGTGTGCATGTGTGTATATATGTACATATACACATATACATACACATGTACATACGTACACACACATAGTATCCTCCATTAGATTGGAAACTCCTTGAGGGCAGGGACTGTCTTTTGCCTCCTTTTGTATGCTTGGCACTTAGCACGCTGCTTGGCACATAGTAGAAGTTTAATAGATTTTTATTGATTGATTATTGCTTGGCACCTTTTCATATACAACATTTGTCTAGATAACACAGAGCCTTGACCATGTGTTTTGGGGTTCTCTAATCGAATATACTTTCCCACACTAATGCATCTGCCTATTATTTGGATTTGAATAATGTCTTTTCTTCCTTTGCCTTTCTTTTTCTTGCTCTTTTCAGTGTGGCTGTAAGATTCTTAAGACACTGGTAGTTTTCTTGCATTGTTCTTGGGGGTTCTGATTTTAAAGCATAAACCATGAACGAACCCCCTACCCCCATTCTTTTGCACAATCAGCTACAGAATGATGCCTAGCACAGACACTCAGAAAGTCAGATTCAGAACAATTAATAAGTGAATTACATTAAATTCTAAGTCATCTTATAGTCCCTGGAAACAAGTACATAGTTATCTGTTAAATGTTTACCAAGAGAAATTCACAGGATTAAAAATGTGCCAGAAACAATGAAAGTTGTTCCTGGAAAATCTGATTCAAATACGTTCCTGTTGTGAACATGATGCACCTTTGTTTCTTTACATAATCAACTCTATCATGGTGGGTCTTTGCCTGTAGAGGTAGTATTCTTAGACTCCAGGAAAAGTATCTTTGTCACCTCTCAGCCATTTGTATGCTGCTTGGAGCCTGGGCAGCAGCTTTCTGAAAAGCCTTGCATATAAGGTCTTCCAGGAATGGTCAGAAACTTATCTTGTGCCTGGATGGTGATGATCCTCTAAGTCAAGCAATGGCTTCAGTTCAGTTCAGTAAACACTTACCAAGCTATGTCCCAAATATGAAGTTTACAAAGACAAAAATGAAATTTTTTCTGACTTGAAGGAGATCACTGGTGAGGAAATATGCACACATACAAGTAAGTAGACGATTTCTACAAAATGCATAGAAAGTAATTTTGTAGAGGAAGAGGAGCCAAATGTAAGATACTTGGAAAAGGCCTCTTCTAGTAGGTGGCACCTAAGTTGAACCTTAAATGTTCTGTATTCCTAGAATTTAGCATAGTGCTTCATATATAGTAATTATAATTATATAGATAAGTAACATAACTAAGTAATTATCTATTTATCCATCAATCATCTCTCTTTTAATAAAAGTACTTCTCCAGAAAAGGAGACTCTTTTTAAAAATAGTATTTTTTTCCAATTACATGTAAAGACAATTTTAAATATTATCATAATTTTTTTAAATGCAGGATTCCAAATTTTCTCCCTCCCTAAAACAGTGAGCAATTTGATGTAGGTTATATATGTACAATTATGTAAAACTTTTTAATATATTCATCATGTTGTAAAAGAAGAAACACACCAAAAGGAAAAAAAACATGAAAAAAGTTTTAAAAAATAGTATGCTTTGATTTACATTCAGACTTAATTAGTTCTGTCTCTGAAGGTGAATGGCATTTTTTTTATCATGAGTTCTTTGGGATTGTCTTGGATCATTGTACTACTGAAAAGAGGTGTCTTTCAAAGTTAATTATTACATTATATTGCTGTTGCTGTGTGTAATATATTCCTGGTTCTGCTCACTTCATCTTGTATCATTTCATTCAAGTCTATAAAAGGGAGACTCTTAAGGCGCAGAGAGGTTGCCATTTTCCTCACTGGAAGCATATTACCACTACTGAAATCATAGACCTTTGCAGTATTTCAGAATGTACTAGGCACTATGCAAAGTATTTGGGGGGAGGGGGGAATGCAAAGATTAAATGTCATTGTCTTTTGTTCTCTTGCAACTTGAAGGGAGCCAAAACACCTGATCCAAGAATCAGGCTGGTGCTAGCTAAGTTAGCTCCAGGTTTTTCCAGTGGCCAGTCTGTATGGTTCAGTCCTGGTTTTCTCTGTGATGCAAGTATAAATCAGAGCTTTCCTGATATCCTATGATCCAGGACTGTGCCCTGTTCTAGGATTCTAGCCAGAAGGTGTTAACTCACCCATACATTTTAGGTACTATTCATATGGCTTGGAAATCATCAAAGGACATAATAATTGTCAGGGTCGAAACTGACATCACCGTCTGGCATCTTGAAATTGAACAAAGCAGTATTAGAAAACTAAGTGACCTAAAATTACCTTTCTTGTTTCATTACTATATAAAAACCTTCCTCATGGTATCAATAAACAGATTGCTTTGATCAATCATGCCTGGAATACAATTTCTCATACTTTCTTGGGCTAGTGTGTCATTTTAGAGCTGGCTTAAGAAACCACTTGAGTTATCTCTACAGCAACTTACAATCCAATATAGGGACTTATAACCAATAAACTATGGGTTGACCATAGATAATTCGGAAATTGCTCATTAGAGAACATAATATATGATTCCTTTTCATATCAGGCTGCTGCTAGAAAAGTGACTCTAGTATTCAAGACAGAACTGGGAAAGGAACCAAGTGGCCCAAGTTCAAATCATGCTTAAAATATTTTATCACTGTGCATTCATGGGTAAGTCCTTTTACATCTCAGAGGTTCAGTTTCTTCTTCTCAAAAACGAGAGTGAAAATATTTGTACCATCAGAATGTTGCTCAGCAAGAAAAAAAAAGGCTTTGAAAACCTTAAAACATTGTCTAAATGGAGCCTAAAATTATGGATTGCTTCTCCACCTCCACTTTAAAGAAAAATACCGAAGTTTTCTGTACAAATGATTCAGAAATCTCACCTTCGTCTATGCCAAATAAATATCTCTAGCAGATAACTTAGTTCTGTCAGCCCAGGGCACACTCTTCCCACCAAGGGTTCAGAGTAGCTGTTCCAAGAAAAGTTTAATAAAAGTAACTTTGCAGAAGTTGCCACAAGGCCAGATGTGTTTCCAACTCAAAAAAAAAAGTTTGAGGTGCTTAGGTCAGTACTCATGACACTTCACTCTATAGATAAGAAAAAGCTTCCTCTAAAAGTAAACTATCCAGTCTGTGGAATCCTTATCAAAGAGAATCTCATTCCCAAAGGGTAATTTTATGGAGGAGAAAAAAATTACACAATTGCCAAGGTGAAAGCCAGCATGATTAAAGTTTAAATTCTATTTATCTGTTAAGTAAAGAATCAATACTTTCTATCAATATATTTGACAGGCAA
The DNA here is from genome assembly GCA_028646515.1 of Pseudochirops corinnae. Lineage (NCBI taxonomy): Eukaryota > Metazoa > Chordata > Mammalia > Diprotodontia > Pseudocheiridae > Pseudochirops > Pseudochirops corinnae. Next base: position 141,048,668 of record CM053591.1, read on the forward strand.
AAGATGCCAGTGATGTTGATAGAAGAGTTGTCTGAGACTTCCCTACATGGCTCTGAAAATAGCCTCCAACTCTTTCTTACTTAAGCTTGCAGGAATGATTGTTTTCCTTATTTCCTCTTCTCAATTAGGGGTGCTAAAGAATCAAGTACCCAGAAATTAATGCACCTTTATGTTGGGGAAGGAGGAGATGAAAATGCTTGTTCTTGGCTTTGCAGTCTTCAAAAATGTTGCTAATAATTCAGGGGAATGGAAGAAAAGAAAACGTTTGGTTCAATTTCCTGGGAAGAAGACAAGGCTTAGAAGAGTATATGAATCCTGAAAGCAACCATTACACCATTGGAAACATGAGAATCAAGGGAGAAGGGGGAATAAACATATTAGAAAGTGACAAAAGACAAGGAAGAATGGAAATTAGTCTTCTTAATACTTTTATGCTTTATTTACAAAGGCCAATTGTTTTTTTAAAAACTTCCTTTCTGAACAAGACAATGGGCTTGACTGATACAGACATAACCTGGTTGATATGCTTTATTTGTCAAAGCATATTGATATGTTTTTATTTTTCCTCTTATTTTAAATGACATGATTTATTCCAAAGAAATCAAAGAGGAAACAAAGGCCATTGATATGGTGCTATATTTATAGGAATGCTCATTGTATTAGCAAACTCCTCCACAAACCTGGAAATACAATGGGTCCCCGTGAGTTGGGAAATAGAAAGAAATGTGGTATATAGATGTAATAAAATAATGTGCTTTTAGAAAGGAGAAATGCAAGGGATTCAGAGAATCAGGGGAAGACATGTATGAATCTATGCAGAAGGAAAAAATAGAGACAATATGTACAATTAATAAAATACTCAAAATTAAAACAAAACTGATAGGCAAAATCTGACGAATTTCCATGCCCTATCTTGGCCCTGAAGCACTGATTACACATTACATTGTACCCCTCTAGGTGGAGAAGTAGGAGACTATGGATGCCAAATCTTGGGTGTGCAATTCAATGCAATCACTTTGGTTTTGTTCATCTATTTTTTTCTTTCTTAGAAACGAAACCTCAACGTAGGGGAGTGTTCAGGCAAGGATTGAAATGTAAACATAAAGAGTATCAATTAAAATTTTAAAAAATGACATGACTTTTTTCTCCTTTGTTTGCAAACTTAAGTAAAGTAGAGGAATGGTTTATTCAATGACAAGAGGCTAAGTCCCCAGTGACTCTAAGTCTTTTCCTCCTAGTTCTCTATTCACTTCACTCTCAGACCCCCTCTCTTGCCTTCTTCATATTCTACTTAATTTGCCATGACTGTACCAATGGTCAGGGGCACACTTCCCCCTCCTCCTGGAATGCTCACAAGTATTTTTAAGGTCTTAATGAAAATTTTTAAAGATTCCAAAATACAGCAACCTATAGAAGAAGGATTGTGTGACTATGAAAAGAATTATTTGCTGACTGTAGATTAAGGCAATCAAGCTTCCTTCCAGGTTGAACTAGACTTGGGTTGGGACCGCTTCCAAAACTAGGTCATCAGTCTCTTCCTGACCTTGTTTCTGTTCTTTCTTTCCAGGTATTACCCTTAAAGGATTGATCTTCTTTTTCTCCAGTATGAGATATAATTCTCTTCTCCATCCCTGTTGATCTTTATATCTAGTATTGGCGAAAGATGTTTTCTATATAAGAATCCTACCCCTGGGCTACAAGACAATCATCACTAATTTTGCCCCCACCCCCCTTTTTTTTTTTTTTGCTTTATGAGGATCCTCATGTCCCTAAGACCTTGGGAAGTTCCACTCCTATCAATACATTGCTTTCTATTCTGTTTATGGTATTATTACATTTAGAACTAGGAGAACCCTCACTTTACAAATGACAAAAATCCCCAATTCATTTGACACTAAGTAAGATGGCCTGCCCAGTCTCAAATAGATACTTAGTATGTTCTCAAGGATTTAAATTCAGACTTTCATCCTCTGTATCCAGAGATCTTTCTACAGCAGTGGTTCTCAAACTACCTAATGCTGTGACCCTTTAATACAATTCCTCATGTTGTGGTGACCCCCAACCATAACATTATTCTCGCTGCTACTTCATCACTGTCATTTTGCTACTGTTACGAATCGTAATGTAAATATCGGATATGCAGGATGTATTTTTATTGTTACAAATTGAACATAACCCACAGGTTGAGAACTGCTGTTCTATAGTTTTCCTAAACTATATTCACTAGCTGGTTGCTAAGGTTGATTAAACTGTTGAATCTAGGTTTCTTTACCTACTATTCTAAAGGAGCACCTGAATTAATTTCCATAATGGACATGTGACCTCTGTAATGAAGCTCATCTCTATCATAACTCTCTGATAGATAGACTCCTATTTCTTGTTCAATTTCTTTTTCTGAGATGAGGTTATTTAAGTAATTTACTTCCACTTCAGTTAATCTGGGCAATTTATATTTTTGTAAATATTCATCCATTTCACTGATATTGTCAAATTTATGTGCATACAATTGGGCAAAATAATTCCTAATAATTGTTTTAATTTCCTCTTCATTGGAGATACATTCACCCTTTTCATTTTTGATACTCAAAATTTGGTTTTCTTCTTTAATTTTTTTTTTATCATATCGACTAAGGGTCTAGCAATTTTATTGATTTTTTTTTCATAAAACCAGCTCTTAGTTTTTATTTAAAAGTTCAGTAGTTCAGTGGAATGATCAAATCTTTCCTTGCTCAGGTCACCTGTTCCACTCACTTCCCCAAGTTTTCTTTGATGATTTATCACTGAGGAGCTCCCAGGGATAGAATGGAATGCTTCCCAGTGTGCCTGAATTGCATCCTTATAATTATTCCCTGTTTTAACATACATTCATATTGTGTATCCAGAATTCTAACCAAGAAAAAGGGAAATACTGAGACCTTCAGATCTTCAAAGACCTTGGTAGCTAGCCTGAAAGTGAATAAACATATCAGAAGTGATTAATTAAAACCTTGTATTAGGAGACAAAATTGAGTAGAATAGTCCCTTTCTAACCACACAGCCTAAGATTCCATAGACTTATGAATCCATGAATATAAGAGATCATATGTGCTGCTTTTGTTTGGCAGTAATGGTGACAGATCATTATTCTAGCTATTTTAACAGTGATATTTTAGAGCAACCCTCATCAGGTTGTGATTGAGAAGTTGTTCAATCTGTGAAGCAGTGATAAATCTATACAAAATATACTGTTCTATTTACTTAAAATGGTAAAAAAATTGAAACACTCAAATGTCTGTGCATATAATTTTGTGGAGGTGACTGGACAAGTAGAAAGGATTAATACCATTTGGCTCCTATTATCCTACCTCTCTACAAACTAAATAAATGACATACATACACATATCCAGCATTTTACAGTTTCTGACATATACTAGGTGATTAATAAATGTTTATTACTTGACTGGTTGATAGCTTAGGATTTAGAGTGAAAATGAATCAAAGTTCATGAATCCCAACCCAGGGCCATCTCCAGTTGTCCTGATCTATATCTTGCTGCTGAACCCAGATGACTTCTAGGAGAAAGTGGGGCTGGTGACTTTGCACAGCCCTTCCTCACTTAAATCCAAGTCACTTGTAAGTCATGGTATTATCTTCCTGATGTCATGGTCCTCTTCTAGAACAAAGGACAAACAATACTACACACATAATCCAAATTTTTCATTTTACAGATGGGGAAACTGAGGCTCATAGAGGTGGCAAATAGCTACTTCAGAAAATATCAAGTAGCTATGCATTGTAGACTGGGGTGGAAGGTTTTGTACCTTGAGGAATTTGTATTATGACTTTTGCTCCCCCCAAAATATCAGATTTTCTTTTGTGTAATGAGGTTAAAGAAAACCCATTTAAGAGTGAAATGCTCAATAAATGTGTTCAAAGAGTTAAAAGGAAAAGTAAAGGAGTAATTAAGATTGATTTGGGAAGAGATGAGGGTCAGCACCTATTGCCCTCTCCTGAGCTAGGCAAAATTTCAGGAGGGAGCAATGCTGGTCACCACCTGCTGGAAGATGGCCAGAACTGTGGAAGTAGATGCCTGCAGCTTGCCTTGTATTTCTAAATGAATGAGACCTCATGAAGGTGAGAGGTTTGATCATTTAGAGGTTGTCTTGATTTTCCAATATCTCTGTTGTCATTTTTATTTTATTGTCTTAATATTTTTTTTTCTAAACTTTACTATGAATTACTTGCTCCATACTGTAACAAGTAGGAAAATCACCCTGATTTCCTAGGTTGAAGGTATACACCAGATAGGTGAAAAATACTGCAAAGACAGTCTGTCCTTTACATTGCAATTGCCTCTGGTATGCAATTTCTTCTGGCATATATAGCTCCAAGTGTGAGAATTCCCTTTTCCAGTGCAAATCAATATCCATTCATCACCAAGTCCTAAGGAACAAAAACTAGGTCAACAAAAACTAAATGACTTTCCCAGGTTTGGAATCCAGTGTGTATCAGGGATGTGACTTGAACTTAGGTCTTCTTACTTGGAGGACAAATCTCTATCTACTATGTCATGCTTCCTCTCTTACTCTCAGGCTTAGGTTTTCCTAAACATTCCCTACATATATACCTCTTGTCATAATGTCTATTGTATAAAGCTTGGTTTGAATAGAGAAGGGTATCTCCTACATTTTTCTATGTGCTCATTTTCAATTTATTCATTGATTTATTTTGCTCATCCTGCTTCCCTGTCCTACATTGATTGCTTAGATAGAAAGGTGTTCCATCTTTCCCAGGAAGCTGAGGCCACACTGGGCTGAGGCTAAGGTTCACTTCAGTTGGTGGCTAGCACCAAGCCAGGCAGTCCCAGAAATGTCCTTTGTCTCTGAACTCATCTGCATCTGCAGGTTGCTCATTCTGCATGACGATGAGTTCATGGTCATGGAGGATAAAATCAATGCCCCCTTGAAAGCAGCAAGTGTAAGTATTGAACCTTTCTGGCCTGATCTATTTGCAAATGCCCTGACCAACATTGACATCACAAAGTCTCACCTGCAATGTTGTAGTTCTTGGAGCTGTCCCGGCAGCTGGTGTGGTTCCAACTTGGGGTGCTGCCCCTGATGAAGAGAAGAAAGAGGAAATTAGTAAAGAGAAATCAGAGGAATCAGATGATATGGATTTTAGTCTTTTTGACTAATTATCTCTTGTAATACAACAAATAAATAGTTGAACCTTAAAAAAAACATAGAAAATTTAAAAGACTGGTAAACAAATTAATAGTAATTTCAATCAAATCTAACAATAAATTGCATTTGATGGAGAATATTATGGGATTTGACCAATAGTCAAATTATATAATCATAGAAAATGGCAGTTGGAAGGTACTTCAGAGGTCATCTGCTATAATATATATTTGAATGGGAATACTTGCTACGATACCCCCAACAAGCAACCATTCTAAACTTGAGGAAAGATTTTTAGTGATGAGAATCTCATCACTTTCCAAAACAGCTTTGGACACCTCTCTTTGTTTTTTTCTAGTCTGATTCCAAAGTATGATTCTCTGTAACTTCCATTCACGGTTCCTTACCAACCGAAACCAAGAACCTAAGGCAAGATATGGGAGAAATGGAAGATAGCAGCTGTTCTCAACAATCTTAGTGAAGGCCTGCACTTCTCTTCCACTATGAGTCTGCCTGTAGACAGCAGACTAAAACAGTTAAGATTCAAGGCTCTAAAGGGGAGTTTCATATGGTATGCCATAATGGCTATGTGTTTTCATAGGAGGCAGAACAAGTGATCTAGCTGAGACCTCTTTGTGGCAGATCAGGTAGTTTAGTTTGGCATTCTCTGTGTCCATGTGTGCCTCAATTCTGTGTGTCCCTATAGAAAATCATGTGCATTGGATTATGGTGTAAGCTGCTTGAATTCTTAAGTAAGGAGAAAAAAATAAGCAAATGGTTGAGCAGGAATGACTATGTATTTACAGAAACAGCAATAGCTCTCACCTCTCATACTGTCATCGATCCTTATGCATTTTTTCTGCCCTTTGGGGCCAGGTTAAATAAGTCTAATTCATCTTTCTCAAGGTATTCTTTCAAATTCTTAATGACAGCTATCATGACCTTCTAAATTTTCATTAAGATAACCATCCCTGATTTCTCCAACCAATCCTCATATGCCAGAGTCCCTAATCCTTTGACTATCCTGATTGCCTTCCTCTGAGATCACACCTGCTATTAATGACCTTCCTAAAATGTGGCACCCAAAGCTGAATATAATATTCCAGGGTGGAGTGGGGTTCTACCTTTCCTCATTCTATTTCTTAATGCAGTCTAAAATTGCATTGACTCCCTTCCTTTCCATGACATGTGGTATGTATGTTCTGAGCTTGTAGTTCAATAAAATCCTCAGAACCTGTTCATGGAGACTGCCATCTAGTCATTCTTCCTCCAACCTCTCCTTATATGATCAATTTTTCAAACCCAATTGTAGGACTTCGAACTTTCCCCAATAAAACTTCATTTAATTTGGATTTGTCTATCAATTTAGCCTGTTGAAATCTTTTTGGATTCCAATTCTGTCACCCTGTGTGTTTGCTATCCCTTCCAACATCATGTCATCTGAAAATTGTATAAATGAGCCATCTCAATTAGAACAGAGCCAAACAGAGATCCCTGGGATAGTCTACTAGAGACATACCTCTAAATTGTCAATGGTAGACAGTCCAGACTAATATACAATTCTAGCCAAAATAAACATGCAGTTGGAATTTATAATTCATATAATATTCAAGGGGAAATGACAGGTATCCAAATGGCAGTGTGTTAATAAAATAATGAATTTTTTGCTAATTAGGCATTTATTTTAAATATTTTGAGTATAATAGGCTCATTAAAATGCCATAGGAGAGTCTTTCATTAAATTCCTACCCTCTGGTGCCTTTGCATAGTATGGAGCAGATTCTTGTTGCTCAAAGGCCAGATCAGGGAAACACAGACTTGTGGCAAAGTCTACCAATCTAGAAAGATCTGTAAGGGTATAGCCTGTTTGTCTATTATCTGATATAAATCTAGTGGGATGGCAACCACATGTTGATTTCTGTCATGCCTCCCTTTGCCCCAATGACTCCTGAAAATGCCTATTAAGTTTTGAGGGATTTGACCTTGTGTAAGTGCAGGGAATTCTCACATTAATGAAATTATAACTTATTGATATTAAAATTATCGAGTAAGAGCTTGTTATACTAAAAGATTACCTTAATAGCCACTATTGTGAATAAGCTATTTTCCAGAGAAACTGAATTTTCTGACTGTTATGAAACTGGAATCTCATAGTACATATGGGACACAAAGCAAGAAAGAATTAACAATTTATCATAAATCTAGAAGATAAATGCCTAGGAAATGGAGAAGTTGGAGTTGTTATAAACCACTTAATTATTCTTGTTCATAAAAATACATTAATACAGGGGGCTTGATTCTTTGTGTGCTATCTTTTATTATTATCTTCTGTGATCTTTGTTGCCCTGACAGTCTATGCAAAACTGTCTATAGTACTTGATATAGGATTGCCTTACAATAGGTGAAACAAGCAAAATAAATCTTCTTTAATGTCTGTTTTCATTGCCAAGGGGAACAATGTTTGAAATGGAAAGCATAGCACAAAAGATACCCAATATTGCAAAAATACTCAAGAGATACATAGACAGTGAGAGCACCTAGTTGTTCAAGTCACCTGGCCCAAATGAATCACATAACAGGTTGCTCAAAGAATATGCCAATGTTTGCAAAATTACTCTTAATGATCTTTGAAAAGTAGAGATTGTGGAAATCAGTAGAGGCCTTTCAGGACTGAAGAAGGGAAAATATTATCTTGTTTTCAAAAAAAAAAGAGAGTCTACAAACCATAGGCCAATGAGCTTGCATTTGACTCCTGGCAAAATTCTTTTTATATATATATATATATGTATATATATATATATATATATATATATATATATAATTTATACACACACAGACACATATACATGTATTTATATAAGTATGTGTGTATACATATACATACATATATACATATATATGAATGTATATGGTGTATCTCCTTGTAGAATGCAAAATCCCTGAGGATAGAGCTTGTTTTGCTTTGTCTTCCTGCTCCCAGTCACTAGAATTGTGCTCTGGGCTCAGTTCTGGTAATGAATTTAATTTAGTTGAATAGGCATTACTTACATTATTATAAAACCATACCAAGAGAGTTAGATTATACCTTAAAAACTATCAGCTCCAAGCCCCTTATTTCACAGATGTGAAAACTGAAGGACAGAAAGGTTAAATGAGATTCCCAGTATAACATGGCTAGTAAGTATCCGACATGGCATTTGCATCCAGGAGGCCTTCCTGTCTCCAAATATAGAACTCTATCCTTTACTCCATGCTGCCTCTCCAAAACAGACAATTTAAACAAGGCAACTCAGCTCCAAAGTGGCAGAACTGGAATTTGAACTCAGGTTTTCTGTGACTCTAAATTCAATCCTTTTTTTCAATCCCAGCTCTCTTATACTTATTCATATGGAGAAATTATCTCTTCCTTCATACCACCCCCAACCAACACATTCCCCCAAATATTTACAAGGTTAGTCATTTTCCCATACTTTTTTTTTAATGCCCTACAATACAGGACTTATAACAGATACTAAATAAATATTTTTATAATTTGAAATAATGACCTGAAAAGTTTCCAATCACATAAAAATCTGTAATAAATACAAAACACTTATATTGCCTGACAAGGACATGCTGAGTCATATGCTACTCTACAAATTCTCAGGTTGAGGTTGTTGACTCAGCCAAATGGATGCTTATCACCCTTATCTGAAAAATATCAGACATTATGTACAATGACTGGGACTTTTCTTAGATGAACACCCTTTCCTATTCTTGTCTAGGAAACTTGTTTCACAGGATCATAGATTTAAAGCTGGAAATGTCCTTAAAAGTCATCTAGAGGTAACTTGATATATTAGAGTGCTCTACTTGGAATAAGAAAGAAATGGGTTTGAATCCTGCCTCTGGCAGGATTAGTAGCTTAAATGGCTTTGGATAATTCTCTTAACCTCTGGAGCTTGGTTTCCTCAAGTATAAAATGATAAGATTGGACTTGATAACTTTAAAGGTCCCTTTCATCTCTAAAACTGTGATTTAGGGTGAAATATCCACCTACCTACCTACACACATACATACACTTAGGTATACATGGTATGTATATTTGTATTCTTTTATAGTACTGTAAATCCTCTTTAAGGATATCTATGTGGTACAATGAATGTGGACCTTGAGTCAGGAAGACTCATTTTCCTGAGTTCAAATCTGGCCTCAGACACTTACTAACTATGTGTTCCTGGGCAAGTCACTTAAACCTGTTTGCCTTAGTGTTCTCATCTGTAAAATGAGCTGGAGGAGGAAATGGCAGACCACTCTAGTTCATCTTTTCCAAGAAAATGCCAAATGGGACCAAGAAGAGTCAGATACAATTGAAAATGACTAAATAACAAATCCTCTTTAGAACAAATTTATTATCTAAGAATCACAGAATTTAAGTTAGAAGGTACTTTAGCAGTCATCTAGTCCAACAACATACAGAAAAGGACTCCCCACTATAACATACTGGATGAGTGTTTGTCCAGTTTCTGCTTAGACTTCCAAAGAAATCACCCACCATCTCTCAGAGTAACCCATTCCACTTTTGGCCTATTCTACTTGTCAAATTATTTTGAGGTTTTTTGTTTTTGTTTATTTGTTTTTCCTGTGACTTCAAGCCTAAATTAACCTCTTTTTAACTTGTGCCCAGTAGTCCCAGGACTGCCCCCTGGGTCCAGTTGAATCAAATCTATTGCTCTCTCTATATGTTGATCCTTCAAATCCTTTATTGGGAGAGACTGATTGTATCTCATCTCCCCAGTCTCCTTTTCTCTAGGCTAAACTTGTTCAAACCATTCAAAGGATTCTCTTGTGTCACGAATTTCTTTCCCTTCTCCTTTCCAAATGAATCATATGTATCTCTCACTCATCTTCCTTACATCATATCTTGTTCACTGTATGAAATGTTAAACATTAGCAACCAAAGGAGAGTTTTGGGGAGATTCTTTAAATGATCATACTCTAAGATAGCCCTTAGAATTTTGTTGGTAAATATCACATAAAGAATGAAAATGAGAAAGCATTTTTTCTAAGGAGGATACAGTCACTATTTTTTAATAAATTCAGGCTTTATCAAAACAATATTTTAACCATAATGTAGTAATAACGTTTGTACTACAAGAAAGTGTTTCTGCAGTGCCTTTATTACTCTTCAAATATTCATGAATTCTTGTACCTTGCCTCTAAAGTAAATATGTGTTAGTTAGCAGGATTGTTATCTCAGAATTTTGAAGGTTTGGAGGACTTCACGTTTCATCTCAAAGCGTTTCCAACTTGGAAAGCAACATTAGAAAGAATCTTAAACTTTAGATTGTAACAATTATTCTCTGCCCATGGCCAAAGAAAACAGTTTTACTGAAGGGTAAAGGAGTCAAGGAGACAAGTTAACAAATATTGATTGGACAGCTCCTAGGTATAGGTCGTTGCATTAGGTGCTATTGGCAGTCAATATTAAGGAAATAGAATAACTGACTCCTGCCCTGGATGTTCTTCCAAAGTCAAAAGTTCTACATAAATGCAATAGATTTTCATAACTTTGTCACGTAAGCTCTTTTCAAGAGATAACTCTTACTAAAGCATCAGTCTATAAAAAAGAAGCAAATCAGTCAGGTGCATTGTATAACAAATGAATCATAGGTGAATTTATTAAGTACTGCTACGTGCCAGGCACCATGCCAAGGACTCAGGGTGGAACGAAAGGTAAAATGTAGTTCCTGATCTTTAAGGAGCTTACACTCTAATGAGGGAAGCAAGATGTGATAAAAAAAAAAAAAAAGTGGGCATGGAAATGTTGGCCTTGATTCTAATTGCAGCTTTTTCTAGATTTTGGCAGATCAGGTATTTTCAACAAGTTTCACAAAATATTATTGTGTATATCATATTTATTATGTTAATATTGTATAGTTATTTTCAAGTTACCAATTTCTAACTCTAAATACAAAATACTGTGGAAATGGCAACATTATTGTTACATAAAATGTATTACCCTTTTATTTGTAGTGTTTCATTCCGGTTTTTTTTGGCAAGTTCATGCCCTTCTACTTCTTTTTAAAAAGACTTTTATTTGCCCGGCATTATCCCCCTAGAGGGTTTATAGGTACTACCATGCAGTGATTACGGATGTTAGCATTTTAATAACAAAATGCTTCTTTCTAAAAATCAAACTTGGCACTCGATATAAATAAATATGTAAAAATGAACCTTTCAGGGCTCCATGCCCAGAAAATATGTCATACAACAAATAGGAGTAAATAGAAAACTAAATCTCCCAATTGTGAGCTGGAGGAAATAATGTTTTTGTGTTAAAGTGATAGTAAGGTGAACCAATGAATGTGGCATCAGGCCTGATTCGACTCAGCCATTGAGGATGAAGTTTAACAGATGGATGAGAACTTTGGCAGCATTATCTTATGAAATCCAAGTGAATAAGAGATCTGAAATGTAACCAAGGCATTCTTGCCTCTGGTCTGTCCTATTCAGCAACTCCAACAGCTGGTCCAAATGTGGAGGCCAGCCTATCCAGTTTGGGTGGTAAATGAAAACTACTGGGTTTGTGGTAGATTGTCAACAACTAGGCTTGTCCAAATGGTTATAGATACATTGTCTCAAAAGACATAGTGTAGTTTTCACCATTACTAACTTAAAGATGCACTAAGATTTGGGGGGTATCCTTTATTTTTTGAAGAGAAAATACTACAAACGTATCCAGTCCCCAACTTTGGATCATCGTGGACCTCCATCCTTCAATGTAGGCATCTCCTCTAGCAGTGTTATTAAGGAATATTTTTAATAAATTTGGGCTTTATCAAAACAATAATAATATAACAATCTCCCTCTCTCTCTCTCCCTTTCTCCCTCTCTCCCTCTTTCCCTCTTTCCCTTCCTCTCTCCTCCCTTTCTGTTTCCTACTCCCACCTTTCTTTTAGAAATTTCAAATCCCCTGGATTCAGTTATCATGTCCACACAGCTGAATCCCAAATGTTTATCCAGCCTTCATTTCTCTCCTGAGCTCGAGGTCTACATTGTTAACTTCTCATTGGAATCTCTGCGTGGACATTCTATACATCTTTCAAACTCAACATGTCTAAAATTGAATTTATCTTCCCTCTTCCCACCCCAAACATGTCCCCTTTCCTGTACACAGCTTTCTTTCATTCATCCCTTTGCCTTTCTATAGTCTATCCCTGTGCCTGATATATACCTGTCCATATCCATCCATCTCACTGCTCATATATACCTACCCATAACTACTAGTTCCCCTTAAGGCTCAGCTCAGGTACCATCTCCTTTAAGAAACTTTTCTTGATTCCACTTCCTCTTGTTCCTCTCCCCTTGAAACTAGCTATGCAGTTTGTATTGATTTCCTTTTGTAGCGATTACATCCCAACCCCTAACCCCACCCTGATCCTCATCTTGTTAGAGTGTAAATTCTTTTGAGGGTAGAGAGAACTTCATTTATATCTTTGTTTCCTCAATCCTTTAGCCCAGTGTCTGGTACATAATTGGTGTTTAATAAGTGGTTGTTTCATTATATTGAAGTTTGTGATGACATTTAGTACTTTAAAATTTTAAAGTACCAAGCCTCATTCCATCATTCATGACAGCCCAGTAGAAAGCACATTTTCATGAAAATTACATAAAAATGTTGCTTTAAATGTGGTAGGCAGTTACATTTTTTAAAAATCTATTTCAGTAAGCACTTAAATCAAGAGCAGCATTGTACACACTTTGCAGTATAGATCAGAGAATTGAATGGCCTACTCATTGGGTTTTCTCACGCTTAATCTTCGTTAGACAGCTGATTCAATAATGTCTATTTTATTCAACTTTTTTTTAAAGTAAGCAGATAAAATGATTTAGACTGATATGCCTGTGTGGGCTTGAATCTATAGATTTGTAAACTAAATTATAAATGGATGTAACAAATCAAACTCATTTATAGTCAGTCAACAAGCATTTTTTAAGTGCCTACCATGTGCCAGGCACTGCATCCTGGGCTATCTCCAGTTGTCCTGATCTATATCTGGCCACTGGACCCAAATGACGCTGGAGGAGAAAGTGAGGCTGGTGACTTTGCATAGCCCTCCCTCACAAATCTAATCCACTTGCACAAGGTGGTATTACTTCCCTGATGTCAAGTTCCTCTTTGAGAAGGAAGGACAAACAACAACAACAACAAACAACTAAACACTGGGGATAGGAGGAAAAGTAAAGGCTGGTTCTTATCCTCAAGCAGCTATACTTGAACGCTTATAGCTTTTATGACCTATTTCCCAATGGATTGAATAGCCTGCCCCTGGACTATTTTCTTTTCATATTACATGGTTCTTTTTTTAAATTAAATTTTAAGTTTACTTTTAGTTTACATCATTCATTTCCACAAGATTTTGAGTTACAAATTTTCTTCCCGTTTTTCCCTTACCCACCACTGCAAAACAATGATCTCACTGTATACCTCCTCCTCCAATCTGCTCTCTCCTATATCCTCCGCCATCACCCCTCTGACTTTCCATTAGGGCAAGATGGATCTCCCTACCACAGTGCCTGTGTATCTTATTTCCCAGTTGCATGTAAAAAAAAATAATAACAATAATTTTTTTAAACATTTGATTTTACAACTTTGAATTCCAGGTTCTTTCCCTTCCTCACTCGACCTTTACTGGGAAGATAAGCAATTCAATATAGGTTGTGTGTGTGTAGTTATGCAAAACATTTCCATAATAGTTATATTGTAAAAGACTGACTATATTTCCCTCCATCCTATCCAGCCCCCCACTTGTTCTATTCTCTACTTTGACCCTGTCCCTTTTAAAAAGTATGTGCTTCTAACTACCCTTCCCCCAACCTTCCCTCTCCTCCATCATCCCCCCTCTTATCCCCTTCCCCTCTACTCTCCTACAGGCCAAGACACCCAATTTAGTTGTGTATGTCATTCCTTCCCCAAGCCAAATTCAATGAGTAGGGTTGACCCATTTCTTTTTGCCTTCCATCATAACAGTTATCCCTTGCCTCTTCTATATGAGAAAATTTATCCCATTCTGTCCCTTCCCGTCTCCTCTCATTATATTCCTCCCTCACCTATCAATTTCACCTTTTAAATATCAACCCTTCCTGTTCAATTGATCCTGTGCCCTCTGTCTATGTATACCTGTACACATATATACACACTCACATATGTATTCATACACACATATACCCTCCTATATAGACATATATATATGTATGTATACATATATATACACACACACACATTTATATTCCCTTCAGCTATCTTCATACTGAGAAAAGTTTCATAAGTTACAATAATCATTTTTCCATGTAGCCATATAAATAGTTGTAAAAGTAATTAATTTAGCAGTTACTTGGTCCTTAGTAACAAAGGGCTAAGTACTCCTGTGAAAGAGGCAGAGGTGTGAACTCTGTCTCCTGTGTGAACGGAGGGCATCAACTCTGTCTCCTGTTGCTGACATGGCAGGAGGGGGTTGGCTGAGACAGCAGGCCAGTGTGTGTATGTAAGAAGAATTCCAGAGAGAGAGAAACAGAATCAGAAATGTTCCTCCTGGTGGCACCTGGTAGAGGAAGAATCATGGAGACTAAAGCCAGCTAAGAGAGAAAGAGAGAGAGAGAGAGAGAGAGAGAGAGAGAGAGAGAGAGAGAGAGAGAGAGAGAGTGTGTGTGTTTCTCTCCCAGCATTTGGAAGCTGACTGAGAACTGAGTTGGAGTTTTCTTGAGACCAGAATCTGGTGAAGGCTGAAGTTGCTGCCTCCTGGAAGGCTGAGATTCCTTCTGGGTCCTAGGGCCAGCTAAACTGCTTGAGGACTAAAGAAGCATGACTGGGATAAGACTTTGTTTGTGGCTTGGTGGATCCTTGAGTTCCCAGAAATAGAAATGGTGAAGGGTTTGAGATGTGTTGGACCCTGTCAACTTCAGTGTGTACCAAGAACTGCCTGGAGGACTGGACAAGAACCTGGGAGCTGTCTACTTCTGAATCCAGGTGACTGTTTGGTGGATTCAGATGGGAGCTGGGACCATGGAAGGGGAACCAGGGAATCTGAGAGACTACCACGAGTCAAGATGAAGAAAAGGACTCTCCTTGGATATAGAATGCCTGAAGAAATTGAAGTTTACTAGACACCAAGGGGTGGAGAGTTTATGTAATTTTCTAATGATTGTATTTAGTGATTAACGACACTTAGTGACTGATTGCTAGATAAGGGACTGATCAAGTTAATCTATGATTGCCCCATGAGTGGAAGATTGATTATTGTGTTGTGAAATGACTCAATGATCAAGTAAGGAGAGTTTCCCCTCTTAGGGAAACCAGATGATTATTCTTTTGTTCTCTGTTCTAAATATTGTGGCCACTGTAGTGAAAACTACAGTGGCCATTCTAAATGTTAACCTGTTGTCAACACTATATTGTGATTTTCTGTGATAAGATGTAATGTTGTGAATATTATACTGTACCTTGATTTTCTGAGAATGTTTGCCTTGATTTGTAATGGAATAAATGGAGTATTCACTATACTGTGTAATCAGAACCTTAAAAGCTGTTAAAAGTTGCATTCTTTTGGGAAGCTGCTTGTGCATGGCATTACAATAGTTTAACTTTGGTAAGTTCCTTATGATTTCTTTTCCCTGTTTACCTTCTCATTCTTTTATTGCTTCTTGTATTTGAGTGTCAAATTTTCTCAAGAATGCTTGAAAGTCCCCATTTTATTGAATGACCATCTTTTCCCCTGAAACATTATACTCAGTTTTGCTGGGTAGATGATTCTTGGTTTTAAACCTAGCTCTTTTGACTTCCAGAATATCATATTCCAAGCCCTTCAATCCTTAATGTAGAAGCTGCTAGATCCTGTGTTATCCTGATTGTGTTTCCACAATATTCAAATTGTTTCTTCTTGGCTGCTTCTACTATTTTCTCCTTGATCTGGGAACTCCAGAACCTGGCTATAATATTCCTAGTAGTTTTCTTTTTGGGTTCTGTTTCAAGAGGTGATCAGTGAATTCTTTCAATTTCTATTTTTCCCTTTGGTTCTAAAATATCAGGGCAATTTTCCTTGAGAATTTCTTGAAGGATGATTTCTAGGTCCTTTTTTTTTTTATCATGGCTTTCAGATAGTCCAATAATTTTAAAATTATTTCTCCTATTTAAATTCTCTCTCCTATTTTCTAGGTCAATGATTTTTCTAATGAGATATTTCACATTGCCTTCTATTTTCACATTTGTCTGTATCTATTTAATAGTATCTTGATTTCTCATAAAGTCATTAGCTTCCATTTGTTCCAATCTAATTCTGAAGGAACTATTATCTTTGCTGAATCTTTAAAATTCTTTTTCCATCTGGCAAATTTGGCTTTTTGAGGCATTCTTCTCCTCATTGGCTTTTTGGACCTCTTTTGCCATTTGAGTTAATCTATTTTTTGAGGTGTTATTTTCTTCAGTCAGGTTGTTGACTCTTTTTTCATGATTTTCTTGCATCATTCTCATTTCTCTTTCCAATTTTTCCTCCACTTCTCTTATTTGGTTTTCAAAATCCTTCTTAAGCTGATCTATGGCTTTTAGGCAATCTTCATGTTTCTTGGAAACTTTTGGTATGGGATTTCTGACTGTGTTGTCTTCCTCCCATTCCATACTTTGATCCTTTTTGTCCCCCAGAAAAGGAATCCAAAGTTGGATTGCTGTGCTTGCTTTGCTTCCTTTGCTTGCTCATGTTGCCACTCAATTACTTGACTTTTGAGCTCTTTGCCACAGTAGAACTCTGCTTCCAGAGGGGAGAGCTTTGTTCCAAATCTCTGGGGTTTTCCCAGGTGCTGGAGCTATTAGGAGGATGCTGTCTCTGCAGCCCCCACAAACTTTGGCCCACTGGTCGTACACCTCAGGACCACTACCTAAGACTGTGATCCAGATCCAGGCAGGTTAAAGCACAAGCAATTACCCTCTGAACAGTCACTTGGCCCCCTACAATCTGCAGGCCAGGACCTCTGAAGAAGCCATGTGGAGGTGGCTGCAGGGCTGCTGTGCCTTCGCTGCTTCCAGCTCTGGGGTGAGGGGCTGGACCCACTCCTCTTTCCCCCCTCCCCCCAGTTCCAACAGAGTTCTACACTGACCTCTCGCTTTTTCTTTGGCATTTATGAGTTGCTAATTCTGGAAACTGCCACTGCTGCTGGTGCTCCACTCTCCCAAAGTCCTCTGCAGCCACTGCTCGTCGAGGCTGCCCTGGGGCTAAAACTATAGGCTAATGTGAGGCCAGGCTTGGCTTTCAGCACACTGTGATGAACCCTTCCTCCCCACCTGCTGGACTGCCTTCAGTGGGAGATTTGTTTCTCTCTGTCACTTTGTGGGTTCTGTAGCTCTAAAATTTCTTTTATAGGTATTTGAGGTGGTTATGGGGGGAGCCATGGAGTTTTCCTGCTTCTACACTGCCATCTTGGCTCCACTCCCATATTACATGCTTCTTGTATTGATTAATATAATCGTGTGAATAAAGATACCACATATTTATATATTCTGATTATCATTGAACATTCTGTTATTTGAGAAAGTATTGATAATACAATAATAACAGTTAATATTTATGTAGTGCTTTCAGATTTGCAAATCACTTTATACATATGATCTCATTTGATCCTCACAACTAATGTGTGACATAGATGTTATTATCCCTATTTTATAGATGAGAAAACTGGTGCTAAGAGAGGTAAACCCATTTGTCAGAGTCCTATGGCTCACAAATTTTGAATTTAGGTCTTCTTGACTCCCAAGTCTTATTTTTATCCACTAAAATCATCTAGCTTGCTTATTATAAATCTATATTCTGCCTTAATTTCTACTAACATTTAGAATGCTTGTGGAAGCATGTTGTTATCTGGGTTCAAGACCAGAGTCAGAAAGAGAGGGTTAGGAGGAAGTGACCAACATTGGAGACAGCAAAACCATTTATGCTTCATTTTCCATAATAGCACTTCAATTCCCTCTCTTTTCTCTTCTTTTCCTTTCCTCAGCCTAGAAATTATTCCTGTCTCCAGACCCAACAAAACTTGTCCAATCCCATTTTTATATATGCAAAGGTTCTCTCTAAATTACCTGAAATATCACCTTTCATTGTTCTCTTCCTTTTCTCATCTATTTCCTTTGGCATGGCATTGTTGTTTTTCTTTTTTGTTTTTTTTTACTCTTTCTGAAGCCTTTTGTGGACAGTTGTTCATTATTTATCTCCAAAATTATTTCAAGTTTGTTGAAATTGATCTGGCATAGAAGCAAATCATCAAAATCTCATTCATCAGATTCAAAATTTGTACCTTGTAATTAATAAGTGATAATTTATTAAATGATTCATTTAAAGGTGATACAGCAAATTGTGGGGCCACGTGACAGTGTTTGAATTGTATCCTATATAAATTGAAGATCATTAATCTCTCATAAGCTGGCTTCAGCCATCATCACTGAATTGAAACTGCTTTTCCCCAAAGTAAACAAGAATCACAAATCTGATGGGCTTTTCAAGCTCAGTCCTCTAAATTCTTGACCACTTGGCCACATATGAAACAGTTTCTTATTTTCTGTGTTGTTATATAATCTCTCTTCCTCCTACCTACCTACCTACTGTTCTGCTCCTACCTACTGTTCTGCTTTTTCTCAGTTTTGTTTGCTAGCCCACGACCCATGCTCAGTCCCCTAATTGTGTGTTTCCCATAAGAGTCTGGCCTGGGTAATACTCTCTTTTTTTCTTGATACTCTCAGTGATCTCATCAACTCGCAAAGGTCTCATGGAGTCCGTTTTATTCTCTTTCCTGAGCTATTCCCACTTTACTAATGATGTAGTAACCTTTCCAACTTGATACTCCATACAAATCTCAAAATCAACATATCCAAAATACAACTAAGATATTCCCACAAACACACCAAATCTACCCTTCTTCCTACCTTTCCTGTTTTCATTCTTTTTTTCACCTAGGTTCACAAACTCAGTCATCCTCCTTTTTACTCTTCTTCAGCCCTCTACTTCCATCAACAGATTAGTCATGTTGGTTTTAACTCCACAGTATCTCTCATATCCAACACCTTCTCTCCAGTCATATAACCACTAAAATAGTTATTGCTTTCATCCCCTTCACCTGGACAATTACTTTAACTTCCTAATTATTCTTCCCACCTGTCTCTTAGAATTTCCACTTCCCTCCAATTCATAACTCATGAGCCATTTCTTCCATCTATCCATGCATTAACAGGCATTCACTAAGCACTTACTATGTGTCAGGCACCTAGATAGCCAGGTAGTACCTGGAGGATACAAAGAAAAGCAAAAACAGTTACTGTCCTCAGAGTGCTTACAACATAATGAAGGTAACAACACATGTGAATATTTATTTACAGGATAAGTGCAGAATAAATGGAAGATAATTTGGCATTGGTGGCTGAGAGGCCCAGGAAGAGACAACCCTTGAGATGAATTTCCTGACACTGTTCTTTCTCAATAAGTGAAAGACTAATGCACTTAGCATTGGGAAAAAATGTAACTAAGTATTTGCCAAGAACCATGGCATACTTTTAACTAGCCTGAAAAGGGCTGTTGCTTCTTCCCAACAAAGGCAAACAATGGGAACCAAGTAATGGTTCAGTCGTAGCCAGCCTCAATGACCCAGCTCCAAAACTTGAATCAGTGTTTTGCTAGGTAACTTTAAATAACTTAAAGGACACCACTTTTCATTAAGTCACTGTGTTGCACACTTTCAGACACAATTTTAAAGTGAAGAGAAAATAAAAATGATACCTAGAGCAGTGGTTCTCAACCTTCCTAGTGCTGCGACCCTTTAATACTCATACGTGGGTGTATCTGCATGGGGGTGGACCTACCTGGAGATGAATAGAGGAGCATTGTCTTGGTTCCTAAGACCATCAGAAATATGTTTTCCGATGGTCTTAGGCAACCCCTGTGACACGGTTGTTCAACCCCCAAAGGGGTTGCGACCCACAGGTTGAGAACTGCCGACCTAGAGAAACTTGCTGATTTAGAGGTCATACTCTATGATTTGAAACTTTTTCACTCTCCATTTAAGTCCTGAGAAGTGTTTCAGTAGATATAATATCTATTCTCATGACTGAATGGAGTCTTTGAAGAAGAAGAAGACTAAGTGGCAGATTTCCTTAAAGCTGTCATAGGAAAGAAAGAACTGAATAGGAAAGAGTTTGGTTTAGGGGAGAGGAAAGGAGTTAGAGCCAAAAGGGTAACTTTTTATTCCTTTTAATTTTCTGGGCATTGAGCATGATGCAGTGACAGATTTCTGGAAGGATTGCTTTTAGCATCAAACGTAATTCCTCTGATGTTCATTTGAAAATGATTCACTTTGCCCATGTATTTATATGTATGGCTATGTTGTGCAGCATCTTTAAGCAACTTAAGGGTAGCAAATCTATTCTTATCAGAGAGGAAATAACTACATTTTCTTTTATTCCTAACATAAATTGTGAGAAGATCATCAAAGCTTGAACAAATGATTAAACATGCCACCTACTCTCCTGGGCATTCCCTAACTGAAAAACTAGTTGACAGACTCTCTGGCTCTGCCCTACAAAGGCACAGAAAAACCACGACTGTCCCTTGTTTCCTAGCCCCACAAGACCCCTTCTCTGTAGAACGTTAGGACTCTCCTTTAAATTGTCTTACCTTGAAAGCACCTAGAAATTAAAGATAATTTTCATTAATATCTTTTTAAATGTTATCTAGCAGTTACAAATACAGTCATATTTAAAGCCAGCTGTCATAATCATCATTATTCCTCTTTAAAATGTGAATGGAATGTTACCAGTAGAATATAAATTCCTTGAGGGCACAGACTTGAACCCAAATCTTCCTGACTCAGAGGTCAGTTCTCTATCCACTGTACAATAAAGCCTATTAAAATATTTGTAATGTGATCGATATGTCTGATTTCTTTTCCACACTGTTGAGTTTTCTGACAACTATTAATCTTATTTATTGAAAAGGTTTTGTCAAAGATGACAAAATATTAGTATAGTCAATATTGGAGGGTTTGTAGAAAGACAAGCATGCTAATACACTATTAGTAGAACTGTGAATTGGTTCAGTCATTCTGAAAAACAGTGAGCAATTTCACAAGCAAAGTGACTAAAATATACAGTCCCTTTGATAAGAAATCCCATTGCTAGGCTTACACCTTAGTGAGACTAACAACAACAGCAACTATAACAGCCACGCCTGTAAACAAGATCACGGGCTTACTTTCTCTGCCTTATCTATAGCAGCTCCTTTTTGTAATACAAAGGAATAGAAGTACTAATTGGTGAACAGCTAGATACATTGTGGTTCATGGAAGCTGTGGATTAGTACTCTGCTGTAAGGGATCATAAATAAGATGATTACAGAGAAGCACAGGGAGATATGAGTACTGAAGCAAAATGAAGAAAGCAGATATGGGAAACATGTAAACTGATTATAACAAGACAAATGAAAATAACAAGAAAAAAAATCAAAACTAAACTCTGTGCAATTAATTAGCATGACCAAGATTGGTATAAAAAAACTGACAAAAATTAGTTTTCCTCCCTATATTTCAGAGGCAGGTGTCCATAGGTAGGGAACACTGTATATGCTATTGTACTTGGGCAATGTGTTGGTTAGTTTTGTGGAATTGTCTTTTTTTCCTTCTTCATTGATGGCTTTCTGTGAGGGGAAGAGAAGTCTATATTAGGAAAAGGAAGTAATTTGAAAATAAAAGATAACAATAAACATTTTTTAAGAAAATGTTTTGACAGATATTGATGAGATTAAAAAAATTCTATTCCTAACTATATCTTTGGATATAAAGATGGAAACACTAATATATAGCTATTCTGTTAAATATAATGAATTAAAACATATTTTAATTTTTAAGAAATGTTTCCATTTATTAGAAAATATAATATTAAATCTGGATATTTTATCAAGGATGTGTTTGATGATTTTACAAATCTAGGAAGAGTATATTCCTATGACTATCTTTAATTTTGATCATTTTGCCAAGTTAAATATTTTAATAAAATTCATGACAACAGTTCTGTACTTTACTTTCACTGACAGAAGAAATCTGTCACACAACCTTCCTGCTGATATCTTGTCAGAATAAATATCTTGAAAGCACCAAAGAATTTTTACCAAGTATTCAATGTCAAATTTTAGTAGAGAAGACAGCAAGATGTTCATTCAATTAGGTACCTTTTTCCTTTTGATTTCCAACTCCATTTTTTCAGGTTTGGAGCCTGAAGAGAATATTTAAGACCATATCTCTCTGGCCTGGGATGCCAGGATGAACTTTTAAGAGGAAACAACCAGATTTGCATTTTACTGAAGCAATGAAAAAATGTGTTTGGGGTAAACATTCTTTTTACCAAGTTAAAATCTGTCAATTACATGCAAAAACTATAAAAAGATGAAAAAAGAAACCTCTCTATGAAAAAAGAAAGAATTAAACATTTATTTCTTGGATTTTTCCCTTTTGTCAGAAGTTTTAACCTAGTCATGAAAATAAACATCATGTTCAAGTCTTATTCAATTCCACAAACAACTGCTAAGCACTTGTCATTTACAAAACCCTGGATATGCTCCAGGAGACAGAAAGAAATAGCTTTTGCTTTCAATACTCTTATACCCTACTGGGTAAACAAAATAAGTATGAGTAAAAGTGGTTGCAAAATCTATGAAAAAGTAAATATAAAATAATTTCAGTGTAGAGAATGCTAACATTTTCAATCTGGGAATAGGAAAGGTCCCCTGTAGGTAGTCACATCTGAACAGAGAAGGCTACCAGGAACTCCCAGAGGCAAAGTTCACCTAATGTAAATGATTATGGTTGACTTTGCCTCCATATTTTTTATTGCTGAAGTTCTAGCTAAAGCAGCATCAAGGCACCTTCATGGACCCAAGAGGCAACATCTTCTGAACAACAAACTACCCCCACAATCTTGGCCAACATCCTCCCTCAAATTATTATGGATACAACCCACACCTTGAGCTCAAGAGCCTTAGGAATAAGAATGCCTTTCCACCCCCCAAACCACCAGAGCTGCTTTCTTCCCAGCCCTTATAGCTATTTTTGAGAGGAGAAATCATTGTGGAGGACAGCCCATCTTCTTCATCACCATCAGCAGCAGTTGCTGACCAATGGCCACCAATAGGTAGACTAGTATAAAGTAGAAGCAACCCCCAGATCTCTACTTCTGCTTTCATCCCAGTCCTCACAGCCAGCACAACCAGAAGCAATTGCTATGGAGAAGGAAACAGCTATCCCCACCAACATTTAATCAACTGTCACACATGGCAAGCAAGCCAACCCAGCTGAAGCAGCAAAGCACCCTTAACAATAGGCAGGAGATAGCATCTGGTAGGCAAAGTTAAACTACTACCACCACCTTGTTCACCATCCTGCCTCAGACACTGATAAAAAACAGTGCAGAACCCTGAGCTGCAGAATTCTGGGAGTAGTATGGTTTCTACCCTAGTGCTTTTAGCCATCATCCTGGGATGTAACATCTATGGAAACAGAGCTGAGCAACTGCAGTACAGGTGCAGCTGTAGTTACTGAAGAACCAAAAAGAAAAGTTCTTGCCACCAAAGTCCTTGGCATTGTTTCTTTCAACACCATAAAATAATGTGATTTATTGGTGGAAATGACAGTAAAGAAGTCTGAATATGGGGTGGCTAGGTGGCACAGTGAATGAAGCACTGGCCCTAGAGTCAGGAGGACCTGAGTTCAAATCCAGCCTAAGACACTTAACACTTACTAGCCTTGTGACCTTGACAAGTGTAATGGAAATTAATTTAAATTTGAAGATCCCTTTTTGTTATGTCAAGTAAGCAGGCACTTATCCCTTAGTAACTAATCAAACCTTTGTGGCTAAGAGGCAGAGGGTGCAAACTCTGTCTCCTGTTGTTGACATAACAGGAAGGGTTTGGCTTAAACAGGAAGCAATGTGTATATATAATGTGTGTATAAAGAAGAGCCCCAGAGAGAGACAGTCAGAATTAAATTTTTTTTCCTGGCAGGCTTCTGGTGGAGGAAGCAGAATTTTTCCAGCATCTGGAAGCTGGGCTGCTACTTGCTGGACTGAGAAACGAGTTGGAGTTTTCTTGAGACCAGAATCTGGTGAAGGCTGAAGTTGCTGCCCAGAAAGCCACCTGGAAAGCTGAGATTTCTTCTGGGTCCTAGGGCCAGCCAAACTGCTGGAGGACTGAAGAAGCATAACCAGGATAAGACTTTGTTTGTGGCTTGACTGATCTTTGAGTTCCCAGGAATAGGAATTGTGAAGGTTTCAAGATGTGCTGGACCGTGTGAACTTTCGTATGTAGAAGGAACTGTCTGTGAACCTCAGTGTGTAGCAAGAACTGCCCAGAGAACTGGACAAGAACCTGGGAGCTATCTGCCTCTTAATCCAGGTCACTGGTGGATTAAGGTAGGAGCTAGGACCATGGAAGGGGATCCAGAGAATCTGAGGAAACCACCCCAAGTCAAGATGAAGAAAAGGCCTCTCCTTGGATATTGAATTTGGTGATGAAACTGAAGTTTACTAGAGACCAAGGGGTGGGGAGTTTGTGTAATTTTCTAATGATTGTATTTAGTGATTAACAATACTTAGTGACTGCTAGATAAGTGACTGATTAAGTTAACCTATGATTGCACCATGAGTGGAAGACTGACTATTATATTTTGAGACAACTGAATGACTGAGTAAGGAGGCAAACCTCCTTAGGGACACCAGATGATTGTTCTTTTGTTCTTTGTTCTAAATACTGTGAAAACTTTGGTAAAAACTATGTGGCCGTTTTAATGTTAAGCTGTTGGGAACACTATATTGTGATTTTCTGTGATGAGATGTAATGTTGTGAATATTATACCGTGATTTGTTTTGAATGTTTTTCTTGATTTGTTATGGAATAAATGGAGTGTTCACTATACTGTGTAACCAGAACCTTAAAAGCTCTTCACAGTAGCATTCTTTTGGGAAGCTGCTCCTGCATGGCATTACAGAAAGTCACTTAACTCCAATTGCCCTGCCTTCCCTCCTCCAAAAGCAAAAACAAAACAAAACAAAACAAAAAAAGATGTCTGAATATCTGTTTTGCCACTATACCCTAAGATCCATAGGACTTTTCCATCTGATTTGCATCTGAAACCCTCCATATATTGTCAGTCCCATTCAAATGTGAGCTTTTATAGAGTAGACTTTCTTGCTTTTCTATGTGTGCCCCAGTGTCTAGAATAGTACTTTGCAAATGTTAAGTGTTTAATAAATGTTCATTAATTCTTGATTTAGTGATGAACACTGTATGTGCCTATACAATAAGCATGCTGTAATGGTTATGGGATTTGAAGATCTTCTGTGGCCCTTGAACTTGCTGACATAGCAGGAAGAGGTGGGGCAAGAGGAAGCCAGAGCCAGACTAGAGTCAGTGTGGTGACTGGAAGCCATGTGAACTCCTTTTTTTGAGCCAGACAAAATTTCTGCTAAGGCAATGGTCCTCAACCTGTGGGTTGCGACCCCTCTGGGGGTTGAATGGGATTGCCTAAGACCATTGGAAAACACATATTTCTGATGGTCTTAGGAACCGAGACACTGCTCCTCTATCTGCCTCCAGGCAGGTCTGCCCACATGCAGATATGCCCACACATTGGTATTAAAGGATTGCAGCATTAGGAAGGTTGAGAACCACTGTGCTAAGGACTCCTACTGAGGACTGCCAGGGATGGGATCTGGGGGCGGGGCAGAGCTGCTGGGAGCAAGCTGCCTGGATGCTGAGCAGTTGCCGTGAGTGAGGAGGGGAGGATCTTTGCCTGAGGTAGCCCATCCTGTTTTGAAGGCTTGAGAATGTGGGTGTTTACTACATTAACTACATGTGCCAACTTCATAACTACTGTGATGGCTTTGACTTTCTGGTTTTGGGACTCAGTTTTCTGGTATTTGAATAAATGTTCTAGCTATATCCCCCATGTAGAGAGCCTATTACAGCTTGTGATTAATAACCATATCAGCATATTTATTGTTACTGTAGGTATTGTGAGTATTGCATTGTTGATACACATGCTCCTGATCTTTGTTTTTTTTAACCCATTTGCTACAGGGATCAGGAGAAGGCATAGACAAGAAAGATAGGATACATGAAAACAGAATCAAAGGAAATCCTAGACATATTACCTTCTTGGAGGTTAGAAATAGGGCAGAAATTTCACTTAATAATTTTATCATAGGTTCAGACAAAACCTGAAGGGATTTCAAACTTACCTATGAAAGTCATTACCGGCAAATGGTGAGAAAGCAGTGGTTGGGATGTCAGGTAATATAGGCTTTCTTTGCATCTTGATCTCCCTATGAAGAAGCATATTTCTATAGCCCATTAAAGCCTGCAAAATACTTAATGTACATTATCTCATTTGAAATGATTATTATTGTTATCGTTATTTTCCTTTTAACTTTTTTTCTGACTTGTGATTACATAAGTAGGTGAAGGGAACTCCCATTGAGAAAACTCCCCCTTGCATATCAGTACCTGCTATGAAAGTTAGAGGCTTAGGGAACTGGCTAAGGGACTGAGAGTTTCAGTGACTGACCCAGGGTCACATTTCTAATATGTATCAGAGGCAGGACATGCTCTGGGCTCCCAATTCAGTACACTATCTGCTACACCTTATTGCCACTCCTATCTCAAAAACTGAGATAACTGCCCTTACTTCTTAGCATATCAAGAAGAATCCACTTTGAGAACCATCAAGTGGGTGAGTGACTAAGTATAGAATGCCAATAACACCATCCCCAGTACAAATGCTGCTAGCCTATAACATGAGCTTCAGAGGTAGAAATCAGATGAATGTTTGAGGAAAGCAGCACTGGATGGTATTTTTGTTTCAAGGTAGAGTTTTAAACTGGGAATCCTTTCCAGGATTCCAGACATATAGAGTCAGTGGTGTAACAAGGTATGGATTCTTAAGAGATGACAAGACCACGTCAGCATATTGCTCTTTCAACATCATTATGCTCACTGAATATTTTGGTCCACACCCACACAGGCTTCTAGTCCTTAAGGAGCTCCCCATTGGCAGTAAGATCTGTCTCTCCCTCAAATTATTGCTCCTTAGAAGTAATAGAGTCTTATAGTCAATGAGTTTAATTTAATCCCAAATTAAGTTTGAGAACTTGTCATATTTTGGTAATGATAATGATAGCTAAAATTTATATAGTTTTTAATAAGTATGAGACACTGTGCTAAGGACTTCACAATTTTTGTCTTATTTGATCCTCACAACAACCCTGGGAGGTAGGTGTTATTATTTTACCCATTTTACGGATGAGGAAAGTAGAGGCAAACAAAAGTTGGTTAAATGACTTCCCTGGGGTTGCACAGCTAGTAAATATCTGAGGCTGAATTTGAACTCAGGTCTTCCTGACTCAGGTCCAGTGTTTGATCTGCTGCACCACCAAGTCACCACAAATGATAACAATTATCTTCTATAACAATTAAATATTTTCATGTGACAACAATTAAATTCTTTTCAGCAAATATTTGACTACCCACTCTACTTGACTGTGCTATGTCCTGGGAACAGAAAGTAAAAATTGAAATAGTGTTTCTCATCAAGGAATTTATTCTTATATATTATAAACATGTAATACATATATTACAATATAATACAATATATATTATACTGATATAATAAAATTGATCACATAAGCTATTTGTAAAACACTTAGCATGATTCCTGCCACGTTGTAGGTACTATATAAACTTCTCCCCTTCCCTTGACCCAAAGACTATTATTTTCCTTCCATTTTACGGAGGAGAAAACCGGGATTCATATTAGTTAGGTGCATTTCCAGAGTCACGAAATTTGCTAAGTAAAAAACCCAGGGTATTTGATTCCTGAACCAGAACTCTTTGCAAGGTAATGCCTAGTGTCCCAAGACTGAAGACATTCTGCATTATTATCTTTTATTCCCTAAGAAAGTACAAAAATCTATAAAATGTCCATGCAAACAAGCATCCAGACAAAGAAGTCATATTTATTAACTAAATTTGTCAGCTTCTATTTGATGTTTGGATGTTTTATAGAAATAATTACTAGCTCTAATCTCGTGAATGCTTTCAATGTGCAGGGTATACTACTTAGTGCTATAATAAACAATCATGTTCTTTTATATATACTATATAGTTTCTGCAGTATTTTCTTCACGAGAAACTGGGATACGTAATGCAAATACCATTGGTTCCATTTTACAGATGAAGATGGAGGAAAGTACTGTTCTCTGCCTCTGCCTCTGCCTCTGCCTCTGCCTCTGTTATGGCTTTTCTAAGTTGGGAGCAAACTAGGTAAAAATCAGCATCTCTAAAATGTTAGGGCCTCAGAGCTCTACTTGCTGGGAACAAGGTGACTGTGTGAGCTTAGTTCAAATTCAGTCACACCCTGCCCCCAGTACAGTACTTCACATTAAGTAAATGACTTCTCACTCTTTCTCCAACCCTATGAACTCCACAGACATTGTTCCTTCATTGTCTTTTCCCAATTATTACTCGAATATCAGTCGTAACATCCCCATTTTGTTAGTATTTTTAATCTCTGTAGTGTCATTGGCAACCACTCAAAAATAAAATGTAATATCATCAATAAATGAGAAAAATGGATGGAAATGTCTTTATAACTATACAATGATTCCAAAGCAAAAAGAAAAAATAGGGGATAGAATAGATCATAAAAGTTTAAATTGATTATTTTAATTTCACAAAATAAAAATATCTTTTCACAAAAAATCTACATAATGTAGGATAAGAAGGAAGGCATATAATTGGAAAAAAAAATCTTTGCATCAAATAATTTCTTGTAAGGTCCTGATGCGTATGATAAATAGGAAACCAAGTCAAGTCAACAAGCATTTAATAAGTGTCTCCTGTGTTCCAGGAGCATAGCACTGAGGATAAAAAGAAAGTTAAAAACAAAAATGAAATTGCTGTCCTTGGGGAACTCATAGTCTTATTGGGGATATAACTTGCAAATAATTACATACAAACAAGATGCATACAGGATAAATTGGAGATAATCTCAGATGGAAGATACTAAGATTAAGAAGGACTGGGAAGGGCTTCTTGTAAAAGTTGTGAATTTAGCTAAGACTTGAAGGAATTCAAGGAAGTTGAGAGGTGAAAGTCAGGAGGGATAGAATACCGCTACAAGGAGATAGCCAGTGAAAATGCCCAGAGTTGGGATATGGACTATGAAAGCAACAGCAAAAAGACCAGTGTCATGAGACCACATAGTACATGTGGAGAGTAATATGTGAGAAGATTAGAGAGGTAGGAAAGGGTCAAGTTTGGAGGACGTTAAAAGCCAAACAGAGAATTTTATATTTTATCTTAGAAATAATAAGGAGACATTGGTGTTTATTGAATAGAGAAGTGACAGATCTATATACTTTTAGGATGAGCAGTTTGACAGCTGAGTAGAGAATAGACCACAGGGAATGGGGGAGGGAAGCTGTGGCCCTTTAGGTCCTCAAGTGTGGCCCTTTGACTGAATCCAAACTTCACAGAACAAATCCCCTTAACAGGTAGCAAATAGGTTTCAATTTCTATCTCTCCCTACCAAAACCCCATCCCCTCAAAATAACTACTCAAATTACCACAGAATTGAAAGGAAATGAGGAAAGTTTTACCTGAAAAAAAGCAAGTATATGCCAATATAGTTTCTTATAACTGTACTGAGTTAATAGTTGTAAAATACTTATGGTGTTATTGGAAATATATGATATAACAAAACCACAGAAATGGACAATTAATTTGTGTTATATATACATCAGTCTAGGAAGTTGATCTAATAGAGAAGAACTTCACCGAAACTTCCTCTGAGATGGAAACTTTATATCAGATTCTTAGTACCAGAAGACCCCATATATCAATTACCAAGAGATTAGAATGCCAGTGACCCTTCTAATTATGCCAATTATGCTTTTATATACTTATCCAATTAATTCACAGATTGTCATTAAAATTTTTAAAATACTTTTAAGAAAATGATATAAAGGCTGAAAAGCAAAAATAGTGCCAGAAAGTCCCAGGGGCATGGAAAACAACTTATGGTTTGGGTAATTTTTTTTTTTAACAAGCTGCCAAAAAGTGCTGTATTATTTATTCTCTCTGGGTTGATTGTCACAAAGTCATTGACTCAGTTCCAAACTCACGGCTCATGTAGTTATTGAACATACATAAAATGGACTTATGTGAAGTGTACATGCTAGAGCATTTGATATACATGTAGAAACTATTTAAAATATGCCACCAACACAAATAATATCAGGACTTTTTGATACAAAATGTGACATTTTTAATGGGCACAGTATTAGCTCATAATCTTTCTGTCTGGCGTTGTCATTATCATCTTTTGCAAATTAAAAAGAAAGTCAAGCAAAACTAGTTACTAATCAGTTGATGTACATGGATAGCATCAAAATACATGGCTTTGTAGAGAGCCAAAATATTCGATTCAGATTGGCTCCTGGGTGGTTGGCTTCTATGTTGATGTCCTTGATGACTGTGGTGCATAGATAACAAAGCCTTATCCAATTCTGAGCTACTTCCAGGATATGACAGACTAAGATAATGATAAGAATACTTCAGGAATGACAGACTAAGATAATGATAAGAGTATTTGGATCTTTATCTCCTTGATCTTTAAAAATGTTGTTCAAAGAATGATTCAATGGAGTTCATGGTTCTTCTTTGAACTACCTGCATGGTCTGGTCATTTCTTATTCACATTTCTGATCATGCTTAGTGCTGGACACTGAGCAGCCGGTGGCAAGCTTTATTGAAAAACATATCAAACAGCTTCTTGATTTCATGTAATTTTTCTCTAATGACATCAAAATATCATTTGGACTCAATAATTATAGACCATGGATGCCATGTAGATGCCATGGAAATCCAGGTGTCACTTTTTAATTTTTTTGCTTTAAATTTTTTTTGGAGGGGGGCAGGAAGGGCAATTGGGGTTAAGTGACCAGATGTCACTTTAAACCAATGATAAAATGTAGTACCTTAGTCACCTACAGAAAAGACACATTAAGCAGAAAGAAATCAAGGAAAAAGACTGCTACTGAGACTGCTGCTGCTGAATCTCTGGGTCGCTGGCATTCTAAAACCAAATTGAGTGGAAAGACCTCTTCAAGTCTTTTTTTTTTTCCTTGGAGTGGGGAAAGGAAGGCAATTAGGGTTAAGTGACTTGCCCAAGGTCACACAGCTAGTAAGTGTGTCAAGTTTCTGAGGCTGAATTTGAACTCAGGTCCTCCTGACTCCAGGACTGGTGCTCTATACATTGCACCATCTAGTTGCCCCCCACTGCAAGTCTTAATATACAATTTCAAGACTGTAAAATGGGCCATAAGATATTGGAAAAGTATCCTAACAATAAACTATATAGCAGTGATAATACACAAGGTTCATTGTCCTAAGGCACCCATACAAAGATTCACACTTCTTTGTCAAATAGCAGTGAGAGAGTTAACAACTGTTCATGGAACATATGACCAAAAACATAAAAAAACACTGGGAGTAAACAGACATCTCTTCCCTGACCAGTAGTAGCAGACGATAACAAGTACGCTCCATTAGATTATTCTGCTGTTAACAAAAGTGTTATATTGTTGGATAGAGAATGAAACATCTAAGATCTGAAAAAGAAATGGAATTGAAAGTTCCATTCTGGGTGACATCTGTATGAATTAAAACAATATTGTGACAAACAAATGACCAAGCATGCAAATGTTGTGTGTGTGTTTAAGAAGAGGTCATATGATGGTAATTCAAGACAGTCTTCAATACCATAAATTACAAAAGGACTATCCTTAACCTGAGCTTTGTGTTCAACATAGATCATATAAGAAAACAGTAGAAACTGTCCAACCCATCACTGTAATCTGCTAAAATTTAGCATTTAGCTAGTTATGACTTGATAATTACAATTATATATCAGAAATTACCTATCTTTGAAAGAATGATATATAACAAATTTTGTTACATATAAATGTGTCAAAATATCCTAGAGAGTTCAATCAATCCTAGAACTAGACAATTGTGACTTATCAAAGTGTCATCTCTCTGTCTGTCTATCTGTCTACCTACCTATCTATCTATCCATCTACACACATGCATAAATACAGTAAATACTGATCAATAAATACTCAAGAACATTTTTAATAGATGTCATACCAAATACTCAAAAACTCTAAACTACATCAATGGAAAGCTTTCAGAATAGAGAGGTCTAGCAGAAGAGAGCAGAATCATGGGGGAATAGGGTGATCCTATTATCTCTCTTGTTCTCTCTACTACTAGAATTGTAATGATGTTGCTCTACAAATCCTTCTTAATGCTAGTGCCTTCTCTCTGGTGATTATTTCCTATTTACCCTGTAAATACCTTGTTTGTATGTAGTTGTTTGCATCTTGACTCCTCCATTAGATTGTGAGTTTCTTAAAGATACTTTTTTGTCTTTCTTTGTGTCCTCTAAGCTTAGCACAGTGCACGGTGCATAGTAGATGCTTTAAAAATAGTTTTTGACTGACTATGAATCTATAGACTAGAGGATATCTTAACATTAATTCAATACAAAAAGCCATTATTTTTCATCTAATCCTTAGAATATTAAGAGAAGAGAATTATGGGAAAATAGCAACTTGTCCTGGACAAGTTTGTTTGCAACCAGTGTCAATCAAAAAAGATGCAAATTATATTTTGATTATAATATATCTGAATAGTTTTGTTCAACTATGTAAAAGTTATTTTGTGTTATAGAAATGTATAAGGGTAGGTAGGTCACTGAATGATAGAATACTGATATGCTCCTAGAACTGTCTGTATCTGAACCCAACTCAAAAAGAGGGAAATAAGATGAACAAAAACATCACTAATATAGTTGTGCACATGCCCCATCCCACTTCCCAACGGGTAGAGTCAATCTGTTATCATCAGTAATTGGTGCTAATGTTTTGGCTCGTCATTGACTCCATCCATCCTCTGGCTATCTTAACTTGTTCTCTGCCAGCTTAACACTCCTTTGGCTTTTAGCCATCTCTCTCTTCTTGTCTCTGGTCAATCCTACTTTGTTAATCTTTAAGTGCCCAGGATCTCTTTTCCTTTTATCTGTCATGCTCCTTCCCCTGCTACTTTCCTTCAAATAAAGTGATTGTGCAAGAAAAGGCTACACATTTCTAAACATGAAGTTTGTACTGGTTAGGTTATTTTAAATATTATTTATTTTAAATATTATTATAATGAACTTCCTATGCTTGGTTTTCAGTCAACTGCTGCCCAATTTTCCCATATCCACTAAGGTTCATTGTGTCAAGTTTACATTCATATAAACAATGATATGCATCTTAAAGCAATATATAAATGTTTTTTATTATTAATTTGCATACAGTACATAAAGTGCTGTCAAACAGATGGAAATGGGGGTCATTTATTCATATATAAGGATCCCTGTGTGCCACATATTGACTTAGAAAACCACATATTAATATTATTCATGTATTTGATATCTATCCTTTCAGATTTTCAAAAAACTTTTATATGCAATATCTTGAGTCTCACATCAATATTTTGAGATAGGTACTATATGTATTTTTTAATCCATTCTTTCAAATGGGGAACTTGAGAGTCAGCAACATGCACATGGGGTAGTGATGATAGAGAAGCCAGGATTGAAACCCAAGTCTCTTGACCCCAAGGCCATTTCTTTCTTGACTATTCCATGTTTCCTCTCTAGAAAAGAATACACTATTTTCCATTTAAAAGTGACAGTTACTAAAGTGAATAAAACCATCACTGTGATAGATACTGTGGAAGATAAAATTGCATTCTAAACCCCTGGATGAAACTTAAATTGGAAAGGATGATTAAGGTAAAGACATTTTTCATACTCCTAGCACTTAAAGCCAAGCATCCAGATTATAACATGAGTAAGCTGGGAAATAAATGCAAAGGAAGTTAAATAAAACTTGTACGTATTTTTCCAGTTTTATTATTTTGAATGTATTTCTGTTGTTCTGTCACAAGAACTTTTACTTCACACAAATATGAGTTTAGCAAAAAAAAAAAAAAAAGATAAGAGAGTATGTCTAGTGAAAACCAACCTCCCATTCTAAAAGAATATGGCAGCAACAGTTTTTCAAGTTAAAGAGGCATTTTTTGTTCTGCTCCCGCAGAATAGCACATTACTCTTATTCATGTATTCTACCTTCCAGCCAAACTGTATTATTAGTTCTCTGAATCTGATGAATTCCCACAGGTCATACACCATTCAAGGCATATGTTCCCTCCTTATCTCCATCCTTCAGAATGTTTGTGTTTTTTCAAGGCTAAGATCAATAGTTGATTTCTGCAGTCATCTCTGATACCCTCTCTCATCTCAAATTTTTCTAAAGGACTTTGTTCAAAGCTTTCCTTTGCCTCCTTCTCAGTATATCCTTCTATTATATTTTTCTGTGTATTTTTGATATCCTCTTCCCCCTGTTTCAAGGAGAATATAAATCATTTCATATAAAATAAGTAAATACATATAAGTCTATATTAGCAATTTTATGCCCAGGTCAAGCAATATACAATTTATGTTCAACTCATTTGGGCATTGGTGATTATGTGGCTCTATGGATACCAAGAAGTGACAGCTGGGAAGATTGACTCTAGGGAGGAGGCAAAATTTATTGGGAAACCCTAGAGAAGAGTTTATCTGGCCTGTGACTACTTGGGGGGGAGGATGTTGCACTACTTCAATGAATTATTCTTGTTAACTTGATTCTTGAGTACAATTTTTTTTAGCCTATCATTCTTCCTCTAAATTTCAGTACCCTGAGACAAAAGCCCAGGATAGACACGTAAGATGACTGTAGGACATATAGGTGTCTCAACTATTTCCCATGATTGACTTTGTGCAGAGGGTCTCATCTACTTAGAATACTTTACATGAAGATAATAGATCCTAGTTACAGATATATGTTTATTGTGACATTTATTTTTCCTTTCAGATCCAAATGACTCAATTCATTCATTCAATAAACATTTCTTAAGTACTAAATTGTTTATATCACTATAAGAGTAATTGGATATCATACAAAAATTCAAATACACACTTTCTGACCTTATGAAACCTAAGAGTGAATTGTTGAAGAGAGGTTCCAAGAAAAATTGTATTATTAGGAGTTATGAATTGTTATAGTATTTTTGGTTATAATTTTGTTCCCTGACCCAGTCAAGGATTATCTTGGAGTTTCTCTTTTAATAGAATTGAAAGTGGGTGGTAAATTTGATTTGATTTTTATTTTCCTTGAAATTGAGTATACCCCCTCTCTGCTTCCTTATTTTCATCATAGATAGTGAATTCCTCTTTTGAAACTATTTTTCACCATGGAAAGTAAGGTGGAGTCAAGACAGCAGAGTGAGAGAGGTCACAACTTTGCCAAAGCTCACCCAAATCCTCTTTTACAATGGCCACAGAAAATATTCCACAATGAATTATGAATGGGAAAGTCAAGAAAAGGTCAAAACAAATCATTTTACTAGTCCAGGGTAGCATAGGGAGACAGACAGAAAACTCTACAGTCTGTGGGGTCTGGCCAGAAGCACAGAGCAGCAGAACCAGTACCAGGCTGTAGTAGTGGCAGAAGTAGGAAGAAGCAGTCCGATACCCAAGATTAGTAAGGATACTGAATACCTGTTCAGAAAGAGATCCCAGGGGACTATTCTACTAGTATTATGTGCAAGAATGGGTTCAATCTGGTAACTCTTTCACCCATTGTCTAGTTCCTGGTCACAGTTTCAGAGTCAAGAGAATCAATTGCTGTCACAATGGAGAAGAAACTTCACTTCTGTAAAGAAGCAGAACACAGACCAGGAAGGCAATAAACAGACCTCTCCATGGATCACATTATATTGAAAACATTGAAAACTTACAGGCTGCCAGACTGAGTTATGAAAGAATTGGAGGGATATAAAAGGCAGAAATTTGGGCCAGTCATGCCCCTCAGAGGTGAACAGAAACCAACTCTAACATAATGTCCAAAGTAAAAAAGTAGGATGGAAAAATGAGCAAGCAACAAAAGAGCACCTAACCATCAAAAACTATTATGGTGACAGGAAGTTTAAGACACAAACTCAGAAAAAGACAATGACTTGAAAAGATCTACATGCAAAACTTCAAAGGAAAAATGCGAACTGGAAAAAAGTCCAACAAGAATTCCTGGAAGACCTAGAGAAAGAGATAGAAAAGGGCAACTAAACTATTTTTAAAAATAAAATAAAAGGGGCAGAGGAGAAATTTGGAAAAAAAAAAGAAAGCTATAAAAGAAAATTATTAAAAAAGGAATTAAATTGTTAAAAGAGGCACACAAATACTAAAGAAAATAACTCTTTATAAATCAGAACTGACAAAATGGTAAAAGAGATATTCTCCTCCTGTTCCTGCTCCTACTAATACCACAAACATATGTAATAGTAACAGAGCTTCCAGAAAACACAGTTCATTTCATTACCATAGGCAGCTACCAATTTAAATGTTTTTGATAATGCCACAAACATCTAGGGTAAACTTTTATGAAGTTTCCTCCTTTAAAACTGCTTTAGACTTATAGTAGTATAGACAAATTGGACCTTGAGAATCTCTCTGTAATGTAATGCCTAGATTGAATTGCTTTATAAGTAAATCAACTTTTTGATTCACAATAGTGGTCAATATATAAGCATAAATATTATTGTGCTCAAGTAAATGAACTCCTCTGGATACTTTTTAAGAGGTATTTCCAGTTTCTGCTTCTTGTGTATTGCTCCTTAATAACTGATTTTAAAAAATTGATATTTAGAGTATTATGTAGCCTTAGCAAAGTCCAATAAATTGAGAAGTTAAATGATCTTTTAAATTCCAGATCCTTCTCAAGTTGATAAAATAAAATGTGACAATTTTAAAATTTATGGGGCCTGAGTGAAAACTGGTGCCCCTAATATTGGAAATGTTCATCATATTCTTTGACTTGCCACATTTGTCACACTCTCTGAATGGATGGAGATACGATGACACTATAGGGATTCTCTAATGGGCTACACTATTTATCTATATTCTTCTAAAGGAAAAATAATGGGTTCTTCCTATTGTAGAATATTATTGTCACTTGGGCTGTGAAACTGCAATATTTGATAAGGTCCATTATTTTATTCAAAGAGGAATTTACATATGAGTTTTAAGAGTACCTGTTCCTGGTTATCAACTGAAAAGGACATTTTGAATTTTATTGAATTAATGTTATTTATTTTTAAATGCAAATTTATTTAATGAATGAAAATCAACCTTCTTTTACTCCTACCTCATCTCTATTATAGGAAAGAAAAGAAGATTAAAACCCCTAGAATGCTCTAGCAAGTTATTTTGGGATGTAGTATTTGCGTCTAGTGATATAAATGACTGGTGCTGATTATTGATTACTCAAACCTGGGAAAATTGGGAAAATTAATGTGTGAGAAAAGGGATGATCAGATTACTAAATAAATAAATAATGGATCTCGGACCTGACATTAGTGTGTGCGCGCACACATACACACACACACAACACCCTTTAGACGCTGATAACAAATAACTGACAGAAGCACATGATACTAATATAGAACGAAAACTAATAACTGCTGTATAATTTAAATAACTAAGCATGCATATAGGATGCAAGAGATATTGTGATAGAATGGATTGGTTTTGGCTATTGAATGAATCTGAGCTTCGATCCAGGAAGAACAAAGAATAAAAAAGGTCATTTCAGGATGATATATCTGGGTGGCTAGTAGTATTGTTGTTCCATGAACACAAGGAATTTTGAGAATGGACATGTTTAGAGGAGGTAGACGCTGATTTCTGTTTTTGATATGTATAATTTGAGCTGCTGGTGAAACATTCTTATGCAGATGTTCACTAGTAAACTGGGAATATGAGGCTTGAATTTATGGGGAGAGTAGGACTCATCCATATGCATGTATGCATGTCATTTACATAGAACTCATAATTTGACCCATAGGATTAAGGGAGATAAGCAAGGGAGAGAGTGGAAAGACACAAAAGAAGAGGGCCCAGGGCAGTCTTGAAGCACTTAAGGGAGATAAGCAAGGGAGAGAGTGGAAAGACACAAAAGAAGAGGGCCCAGGGCAGTCTTGAAGCACTTATGCTTAGGGATAGGCAATAGTTGATAAAAGAGCAAAAGAAACTGAGGAGTTGGGGAAAAAATAGAGAATTTTTAAGTTATAGAACACAGAAGACTAGACAGGTAGTAGGAGAACTATGAGACAGCAGTGTAATAGAATTTAAGAGAAAGGAAAATATTCCACAGGATGGATTATTTGTTAGAAAACTACAAAATCAAGAAGGATGAAGCCTGATAAAAGGGTTCACATTTAGCAATTGAGCAATCACTGACAAAATTTGAGCAAATAATTTCATAGCATGTTGGAGTTGGAAAATAGATTATACACAGTCAGATTAGGAAGGTACCTCAAAAAGTGCAACCCCTTATAATGGAGAGAAGCAGCTATGAAACAATTTGGTGTAGTGCCAATGCAATATTCACTGCACCCATGGTCACTGTAAATATTCATGCATAGTGCTTGATCACAAAATATAACAGACTCCCCATATAGAAGACAGAACAAAACATTTATTCAGACACCAGAAAAGTGAATCCCCAAACCAGTAAGCTGATTCCATCATAGTAACAAAGAGGTTAATAAGCCACAACAGCACAGAGTGCTACACCATCCTTTAACCTTCCCACAAACTGACACAAGACTATATTTACTCACAAGCCTATCTGTCTCCCTTGGAAGTGTCTCCTTCCAACCATCTAGGTTGCTCTGACTCCCAGCTTTCTGTGGACTCTGCTCCACCCTTCAGCAAACTCCTCCCACAACAGGCTCCATGTAATTGCATTCAACCTATTAGGGGATAGAGTATATTTTCAAAGCAAGGAAAGTCTTTAAATTCCCTTAGGCTTATTAAGGGGCAGGGAAGATCTTCAAATTCCCATTACCACTACACTTGGTGGCTCCTGAGAAAGAATCTATCATCACTTCTTGGAGTTTTTTCTTCTTTTTTCCTCCCCCAAATTGAACTTAATATCTTGTAGAAAATCTACTGACCAACTGGGAGACACCAAACCTAGTAGAAAGTAGAGAGTTAGTGGAGATGGCTAAAAGGATTATGACTCCTGGTAGCCAAGAGAGTCACTTATGGATTCAAAGAAGAATTTTCCCTGAGTCAGAATCTGCAAAAGGATCCAGGAAGCCCAGCTGTATGACTTTCCCAGTATGGATACTGTTTTGGGGGAGAGTAGCACAAGGGTGCTAAAGACAAAGCAGAATCTCTCAGTCAATGAATCTGAGCATTTTAATCACTTTTAAACATAGTTTGAAATTGACTTCTAATCCTATCATCTTTCTTTTCTATACTTGCTCTGAGCATGACAGTACTAGGGGAAACCATGTCAATGTGCTAACTCAATTCCTATGCATTCACTATTTCATCATAGTGTCCTTTCTGATCCTATCTATTTTATTATATGCACTTAAAAATATTATTTCAAGAAGGGATCTGTATGTTTTGCTAGTGGTCCATGACACACAAAAAGGGCTAAGAATCCCCATTCTTGAGGCACCATGGTAGTACTGGACTACAAAATCAGAATATATGGATTTTAGTCCTACTTTTCTTTCCTCCACGGGCTTTCTGGCCTTGGTAAATCACTTATGTATCCAAAAGATATTTGGTGATGTATGATTGGAGCTAAGGAGAGTGATTAGGACTGGCTATATAGTTAGGAAATTTTCTGCACAGAAATACCAGTTGAACCCATGGGAGCTGATGAGATTATGAAATGAGATAGTACAGATGGGGGAAAACAGACTGTTTGAAACAGAACAATACAATATAAGCTCATTGCCATGAGAAATTTCAAAAAGGTAATTTTTAATGATCCTGGATATGTAAGGCATATTTTGCAATAAAATGATAGAAACTAAATATATTATTCTAGGGTGCAAAAATCTAGAACCTGCTAAATATCTAGCAAGAAATGACTTGGGTTCTAGAATTGCATATGAGAAGCTTGCTGTCTTTTACAAACTAAAAGATGAGAAATTCCTATACTATAGACATAGACCTCAAAACATCCTTGAAAACTCATCAGATATATTTAACTGAAACAAGAAGCATTATAATAAATAAAATTTCCAGTTCTCAACTCTTGAATGTTATATTGATATATAAATTCTAAGAACATTTTCAATAGATGCTATTTTACTAACTACTCATAATTTTCAAACCAAGTTAAATGAAAAGAAGTCCAAATATAACATTCAAGGGCGTCAAAACCATGTGGGAAATAGATGGAGTTTTTTTTTTAAATCATCTCTCTAATCTTATTTACTACTGAAATCCCACAGATAGTTTCAGTGAATCCACATAAGATTTATATCATAATACTTTAATCCAGTTACAGAGAGCATTTTGTCAACCTGTACAATAGGTCAAAGAACATTTAGTATAAAAGAACAAGAGGAAAATAGTGACCTATGGACCATTTCTATCTGAACTTGAACAATATGAGAGTTATCTAATAAAAATAATGATAATGGTAAATTATTACTATTATAATGATGACAATCACTACTCAAATGCCTACATATATATGTTATATATGTATATATGTTATATATGTGTATATAAATATATGTATATATAGAGAGATGTATTTAAAGTTTGCAAAATATTTTACATATGTGATCTTTTGTAAACTCTAGAAAACTTACGAGGTTGGTGCTATAGGTGTTATTGTTTCCATTTTACAGCGGAGGATAGCACTTTATAAGTATATCACTATAGCTTTGTGACGGCATACATTGCCAAGCATCACTTTGTCAGACTTAGAATAATTAAATTCTAAGAGTTAGTCCTTCATTTGCATTATTGATGCTTTGGTTCTGTTGCCAGTGGTTATCAGGACACTGATTTTTTTAAGTAATTAAATTCTGACACTTATTTCTTCCTAGACCTCCTAATGTTGGGAAATCCACTAATAAGGAAGGGGTCTTTCAAAGAGGCAAGCAAGAGGTGGACTAGATAACCTTAATTCTTCTTAATTTTTTTAATTAATTAATTAAATTAAATAATTAAATTCTTTTCAAATATCAGCAAAATGCTATTTTAAAGTCAAACTGAACAATAAGCTCCATTTGCTTCCCGTATGGTGGTAGTTGCCTCAAGGGTTTAACTTTTCATTTGATGATTACCTTTGCATAAGATCATCTAACTTCATGACAAATCCAGGTCAAGGAAATGGGTGAGATCCCTTGTGTTATTTCTTTCTGGGTACAGTAGATTTCGAAAGGTTAGATACTGTTCAGAAATTCTTAATTAGTTCTGTGTTTCAATTTGTCACAATGTCTTTTTTTTTCCTCTCTAGAAATTGTTTTCGATGTTAAAAATGTCATTGTTTGCTATCTCTGGAAAATGATTAAGGAAGTTTCTTTCAAAAAAGTGGGATCTTGTCTCTAAATTGACCTTTTTTCTCATTTAGTTCATGATGTGAATAATTCAGCAACAAGGTATGCAGGAAGTTCTGTGGAAGACATACTGAGAAATGGGCATGAACAAGTTTTATGTTTGAACCAGAAACAGAAGCCATTAAAGACAATTGCCATTAGTGACATCCAAGTTGGAAGGAGAATGTATTGCTGCCTCTCCATGTGCCTTACTGCCTTCTATTAGCATAGACAAAAGCGTTTGTTATTTCATTTCACTACAGATGCTGAATGTATAATGGCAAAGCAAGCCAGCCCAACTATACTATGAAAGATGAAGAAGTCTACTTAACTGAAATAAAACTCTTTAATGATTTATTTAAAAATTAAAATTTTAAAATCTTCCAACAATGAATTATCCTTTCTCTGAGCATAGAAATATTGGTACTATAAAAACATTTCTTTTTTCTTGAAACAGAGCTCTTATCATTTCATGCCTACACAATTGCAAATAATCAGATTCATGTGGATAATAAAAAAATACCAGGACCTTGTCATCTTTAGTCAAAAGGATTTCTCTGAGCTAGTATTTTGTTTCATTCACAGTTCCTTCCTTTCACACAGCAATGTTTTACATTTTTATTTTAATAATAAAGATCAGTCACTATCTTACAGCTATGTTCAATAAAGGAATCCAGTAATATGTAAAGTGCTTTGGGGGGGAGGGGGAACAGCCCTTTAAAGACACATTAAAATTAGTAAGAGCTGGATTCACTTTGCATAATTCAAAATTCTTCTTTGAGATGAAGATGTGGTAAATGACATTATCCACAAAAAGTTAGGTCAGTAGATCATTCTTAGAGGCCTCATCACATCTTTATTGTCTTAATTTTAACTTATTAATACATTCTTGCAAAAAACCAACCTATTTTCAGACTGACTCCTAAAAATTTGATATGTTGAAAAAATGAATATTTCATGAGTCTATATTTATGTATTATAATAGCATATATGTAGTCCTTTGAGGTTTGCAAAATGATTCACAAATGCTCTCTCATTTTATTGTCACAACAACCCAGGGAGGTAGGTACTATTATCACACCCACTTTACAGATGAGGGAACTGTGATAGATAGATATTAACTACTTCTGCAAGATCCCACAGCTATATTTGGGCCAGAATTTGAGCCTAAGTCTTCCAGACGCTATCCATTTCATTACCTAGGTACCTAAACAACTGTAGTAGGAGAAAGTCTTTGCCCAATTCTCTGATGTAACTTGAATTATCAGCTTCTGACAAGGTGATCATTGCTATATCAAAACCCTGGAAGATTGATTGCTTAAGACGTTAGCCATCAGAATACATGAGTGGAGGAAGTGTAGAGGAAGGAAAGTGTAGGAAAGAAGTATCAGGCTGCATAGCAAACTGAAGATCTACAGTTGTTGTATGTTGACCTCATTGTTGTATGCTTGTGAAACCTGGACAATATACCAGTGCCATGGCAAGAAATTGAATCACTTCCATTTGAATTGTCTTAGGAAGATTTTCAAGATCACCTGGCAAGATAAAGTAATGAACACTGAGATCTTTTCTTGAATTGAGCTGCCAAGCATTCAAACTCTACTGCAGAGAGCACAACTCTGATGGGCTGGCCACATTGTTTGAATGCTCACCTAAAAGACTATTTTACAGAGAACTCACAAAAGGCAAGAATTCACACAGAGGTCGGCAGAAATGATACAAAGACGTTCACAAGGTCTCACTGAAGAACTTTTAAATTGATTGTGAGACATGGGAGACAGTAGCACAGGACCAGCCAGCATAATGTACCCCTATCAAAAAAGGCATTGTGCTCTATAAGCAAAGCAGAATTGCAGTAGCTCGAAAGAAATGCAAGATTTTCAAATTTAGAAATATCTCTTTCCCAAATGTTCATACATTTTATTTGGGCCCATCCTGAAGTAGGGTCTTCTAAGCTTATGTTGGTCTTATCAGTCATAGTTGGGCAGACTGTAGATTGACCCTGACATAGTGATGTCATCTTGATCTTCTTCAGTTAAGAAGGACAACAATCAGAATACAGGGATGGAAGGGCAAAGACCATCAATGCTGGAGATCCCTTAGCTACTTTTAAAAATATGTCAGAATAATATCTGATATTTACATAATGATTTTCTTATATTACTGCATTTGATGCCTTATCCCAACCATGTGAGATAGATAATTCAGTTTTTTTTTTTTTTGTCATACTGCCTTTATTAAAATTTAGGCTTATTGGACCATACATTTAGAGTTCTAAGGGTCATCTAATCTGACGCTCTTATTTAACAGAGAGAAAACTGAACCTCTGATATGCCCAAGGACAGTAAATAGCAGAGATAGTATGTGTACCACGGTCCTCTTATTTGCATTGCACCTTCTTTCCACTTGCTTCATTGGAAACCCATTCCATTTCCATTGCTGCAACTAAGGTCAAGTAATTTTCTGAGGATTACACAACTGGCAAATGACAAGGGAGTGTTTGAAACTATGTCTTCCTAAATCCACATCCGGCAGTTTATCTGGGATGCAACCCTGTTGTTTGGGTTTGGTCCCATGGCCACAGATTCTAGCAGTGACAAAACTCTATCTATTTGAGAAATAAGAGAGTTGCACTTGAAATCAGGATGATACTTGACAGGAAAAGGATGAGATAACTAGGGGCATTTTGGCTTTAATGTTGTCTTCCATTCCTGCCTTCCTTTAGTGGTTACGTTTATCTCTGGAATATGTCTGGTGGGTACTTTTTGGTGAAGGTTATCTAAGTGACCTTGGATGAGTCATCTAAACTCCTTGGGTTATAGTTTTCTTATCTATGAAATTAATCTTAGACTAGATAGTCTATTACATTCCACCCAATTCTAGGTCTATGAGCTGATGCTATCAGGATCTAATAGGTTCTGCTAAGCTCTCCTTAGTTCTCTCTTTATTGCAACATTTATCCCTAACTAATCACTCCCTGAAATTCTGACACTACTA
Source organism: Pseudochirops corinnae (assembly GCA_028646515.1). Taxonomy (NCBI): domain Eukaryota; kingdom Metazoa; phylum Chordata; class Mammalia; order Diprotodontia; family Pseudocheiridae; genus Pseudochirops; species Pseudochirops corinnae. Next base: position 141,093,444 of record CM053591.1, read on the forward strand.
CTTGGAAAACAAATCAAAATGTATAGCTTCTGTATCATCATGGTGGTATTATTTTCAGCAACATAATATTTTAATATAATATAATATATAATTATATATAACATACAATAAAATATAATTTATTTTAAGATAATATAATAATTTTAATTTCTATAAATGAATTTTTGGTAAATGTAATGTGTTAAGGAATATTTCAATATATTGTAATTCAAGGTATATGTAGAATGTCAGCTGGGGATAGAATAAGGAAATACCTATGGTAGATAGGATACTACAGTAGGCTAGTAAACTAGAGGGTCAAGAAGTTTACTAGAATTTAAGAACAGGCTTAAAATCTAGAATTCAGGTGATGAAACTAGGGTTGGAAGAATAGAGAGATCTGAGAAGTCAGTAAGCTTGAAGTCAGGAATCTAAGTAGATTACTTAAGTTTGCAAATTGTGTGTGTGTGTGTGTGTGTGTGTGTGTGTGTGCGCGCGCGCATAGTCTCACTGGCCACACAGAAATACTTGTAAATTCTCTGGAGTTATCAAGAGATATAAAGGCAAAAAAATAGATATAGATAATACATATGTACACATGTACATATGCATATATACACACACATATGTACATACATACACACACACCTCAAATAAAACATGGTGATTAAGAAGCAGCACACCAATGACCTAACCTGTGAGAACTAAGGATTATTTATGGACCCCATTAAGTCATAATAAGCACTTAAAGTTTAGGCTTAAAATATACAAACTCATCAATTACCATTTCTGTGCATATAGTCTGGAAAACTATCTCTGTTGGTAACTTTCCCCCTTTTGTTTAGTTCTTTTTAATTCTCTCTAGCCACTCTTCCTGAACATTTCCCTATTGGGCAGTGTCCACACCGTAGTGATGGCAAGGATATGAAAAGAGTATAAAATTCAAACCTACACATGTTGTTGCTTTATTAGGAACTCTACTAACGATGTATAATGCTTCGAGGTTACAATGTACTTTCCTTGAAACATCTCAGTGAGGTATTTTGAACAGGTATTATCATCCCTTTTTTACAAATGAGAAAATTGAAGTACATGAAGGTGAAGTCTTGCCAAGATCAGTTAGTGATACTGATTTGAAGGCCATTTGGATTAGATTTCCTCTAAATTTTCTTTCAGTTCTGAAACTATGATTCTGTTTCTGATTCAAAATTCAGTGCTCTATTATATTATCTTTGACTTAAATTTAAGCAGATGGTCTGTGAGAGAAATGATTGTTTCTGTCATATATTAATAACCAATTCTTGAATTGGGAATAAAGGGTTTTTCACTTCCTCATCTAGAAATCTATCCTTGTGCCAACTTTTAGGCAAGACTTACCCAGTCTGGGAGGCTAATACCTAATCAAAGAGAGTACAGAAATTCCAAGTTTAGTTCATTTGGTGGATTCCTTATCATTTTGTTTACTCAAACAGGACTGGGAAAATGTAGATGCTCCCCATTATCAGATGGGTGATATGGCTATTGATGTGTCTTTTTGACCAAGACTGGGTGCTCAGTGTCACATATGCCAAGATGTTCATTGGAATAAATCAGTTTTTCATAATATTCATTCTCTCATTACTTTTTAACTGATCAGAATTGATTTCCACTCTCAGGTGCACTTTCTTTCCAAAAGACTTTATAAATACCAAAGGTTTGACAAGCCCAGCCTCTTTGCTTACCAAGGGGAATAATGAGCCTGTTGTGTTGACTGTTTTCTAGTCATAGTTAATAAAATTGATTATAATTTACCCAGAAACTGACTGTCTGGAAATTTTTTATCGTCGCACCTGGTTGAAATTATGAATAGACGTTTAGTTTTCTTTTTACTTGTGGATTTCATTTGTCTTTGATCTTTCATTATTTTCAGGTATTTGGATTAAATACTTTTAAAAGGAGTCATTACAAAGTTCTCCAAAAAATTCTGAAGAAAGTCTTTTAAATTAGAGAAGAACACTTACAGCCTATATTAGGATGCACTGTCTGAGACATAAAACAGCAATTGTTAAATTTGAAAAAAAAAATGGATTTAGCAGACTTCCTACACAATCAGTGGGAAATATTAGCATGCCAAAAAAATTAAATGTCAAAGTACAGATGATTCATATTTAAGATAAAATTAGGCCTATTTTCTATATATAAATGCAACATTTGTTTATTTTTTCTCTTGTAATAACTATTTTATTTCAGGTTATCTTTCTAACCCCCTCTGCACTATGGGATAGAGTTGTCCATATTTCTTTTCTTCTTTAAAGAGTAGATTGAGTGATAAAATGGTATATTAGATGGAATGATTATCATATGGGGATGGTCAAGGAAAACAATTTTAGTGTATTTCCCCTAATGACCTTAGGATCATTTTGATTTCTACTTTTTCTCTTTTATTTCAATTTGCCACATCCAGGAGTTTGTTGGATTGAGCTATAACTGAGAGCTGATTGTTAAATTTTAAGTATGATCATTTACACCTCATAAATCAACAATCATTACAAATCAGGGTTTGATTTATAGTTATATTGATTGCCCATGCTTAAGGAAGTGTTAATAATACAGATAAATTTCAAAGTATATGTACATGCATTCCCCACCCCACAAGAGAGCCTGGTTGTTAAACAATGACCAACATGCCACTGTTTTGCTCTATAAGTATTCCTTGAGCACAGCAGGAGTGTGTAGAAAACTCAAGGGCATAAGTCATCACAGGCTGGTATCCTAGTTACTATAGGATAACAACAGCAACAAGAACAATAATAGGAATTTATGTAGCACTTTAAAGTTTAGAAACTACTTTACATTTATTAATTTGAGACAATACAGTGCTGTACATCCCATTAGTAAGTCATGGGAAATCAAGAATCAGTGTTCCCTTGCTACTCAAAGGAAAAGTGCTTTTCTACTCTGTAAACTGGAACCAATTGTCAATCAAGCAGCCTGGACATGGCCCAGGTAATTTGGAGCTATATGTGATTGATACTTATGAATAGAATATAGAATGGTAAAACTAAGATGGTAGAGTAGAAGGAACATGCAGCCAAATTCTCCCCACATTCCCCACTAAACAACTTTAATATAACACCTCCAATCAAATCCAAGAGTCTCAGAGTCAACAAAAGGTCAAGGTGAGACATTCCTCCAACCTAAGACAACTTAGGAGGTTGAAAGGAAACATCTATGACATGGGAATGGAGGCTGATCTAGAGATCATGTGGATATAACATTAGCGCTCAAATTCAGTGCTCAAACTTGGTAGCAAAATCAACAGTTTCAGGAGCTCTCAAGACAGAGATAGTAAACAGAAAGGGAGGCTGGCCAGAAGAAGATTACAGGGTATCCTTGTACTAGCACTGGGTACAGTACCCCATTGCTTATACCCTTTCCAGGTCACAATTCAAGGGCAGAGAGGAGCACTCTGAGTAATGAGGAAGGAGGGGCCCTAAGTATCACTTGCTATGCAAAGGGAACAGGGACCCAGAAAAGGAATATCCCTTTCGGTCCTGAGGGAACAAGAGCCCTTCTTTGGTAAGGGCCAGAGTATAAACCAGGAAACAAGTGACCACACCTCTTCCCCAATCATACCACCTTAAAAGCTATGAAATCTTCCAAAGCCCTAGAACTAGCTCTGAAAACAACAGTACAAAAACTCCTGAAATTTAGAACAGGGCTTCTCCCCCATACCTCCCACACTAGGAACAGAGCTCAACATTAACATAAAGTTCAAAATCAAGAAATGGACTGGAAAAATGTGCAAACAGCAGAAGAATAGTCTCACTTTAAAACATTGCTATGGTAATGAGGAAGATCAAGACAGAAACTGAAAAGAAAATACTGATCTCAAAACAGATATAAGCACAGCCTTGAAGGAAAAAGAAATTTGAATTGGACACAAGCCCAACAAGAATTCCTGCAAAAGCAAAAAATAATTTTCAAAATCAAATAAGACAGATAGTAGAAAAATTAAGTAAAGAAATGAGAGCAAGAAAATTACAAAAGGACAATTACATAGTTTGGTAAAGCAGGTACAAAACACACTGAAGAAAACAATACTTAAAGACAGAATGGGCAAAATGGGTAAAAGAGGTACAAAACTTCATTGATGAAAATGACTCCTTAAAAAGAAGCAGAATTAGTTGAATGGAAAAAAAGAGATACAGAACCTTACTGAAGAAAAAAATGTCTTAAAAATTGGATTTGGGCAAGTGGAAGCTAATGATTGCATAAGACACCAATAAACAATAAAACATAGTCAAAAGAACAAAATAAAATAAAAATAAAGTATGAAAAAATTCATGGAGAAACAATTGACCTGGAAAATAGATCCAGGAGAGATAATTTAATAATTATTAAATTTAAACTGAATTAAATTAAACTGAAAACCATGATCAAAGAAAGAGCATAGATATCATATTTCAAGAAATTATGGAGGAAAAATATCCCAGTATCCTAGAACCAGATGGTAAAATAGAAATGGAAAGAATCCACTGATCGCCACATGAAAGAGATCCCAAATAAAAACTCCCCAAAACATTGCAGCCAAATCCCAGAACTCCAAGGTCAAATAGGAAATACTTCAAAAAGGGCGAAAAAAAATCAGATATCATGGAGCCACAGTCAGGATCACAGAAGACTTAGCAGCTGCCACCTTAAAGGAGCAGAGAGAATATAAAATTCTGGAAGGTGAAAGAGCTAGGATTACAACCAAGAATAACCTACCCAGTAAAACTGAGTATTTACCTTGAGCAGAAAGAATGGACACTTAATGGAGTACTTTCAAACATTCCTGATGGAAAGACCAGAGCTGAAGAGATATTCTAACTCTCAAATACAAGACTCAAGAGAAGCATAAAAAGATAAACATGAAAAAGAAATCATAAGAGAATGAGTAAGGTTAAACTGTTTCTATTCCTATATGGAGAGATGACACATGTAACTCCTAAGAACTTCATTGTTAGAGTAATTTAGAAGGTTTCTACACAGATAGAGGGTATGAGAGTGAGCTGATAGTGTTGGGATGATCTAAAAAAAAAAAGGATGAGTGAGAGAGGTGCACAGGGAAAAGGGAAAGGGGAAATAAGCATATGGAAAATCATAATATAAAAGGGATTCGAAGAAGAACTTTTAAAGTGGAGGGGGAACTGATGGGGAAGCATTTCACATTTGAACTTCATTCTCATCTAAATTAGTTCAAAGAGAGAAAATATCTGCACACTCAATTGGACACAGGAATAGGAAAGGAAGGGAAAAGTTAAAAAAAAAAAGAGGCTGATAATGGAAGGCAGGGGTCAGAAATAAAATAGACTATAGAGGATAGACAGGATAAAAAGACAGAAAGAAGGCCTAGTTCAGGGATGGGAAGCACATGTGGCCCTCTAGGTCCTTAAGTGAAGTCCTTTGACTAAATCCAAACTTCACAGAACAAATCTCTTTAATAAAAGGATTTGTTCTGTAAAACTTGAACTTAGTAAAAAAAAAAAAAAAAAGCCACATTCAAGGACCTAGAGGGCCACATGTGACCTTAAGGTTTCAGATTCCCCACCTCTGGTCTAGTCTATATTTGTATGAACTCTAGAATCTAGCATATATTAAATGCTTCTAGGTAATGGTAGTGGTGGTTGTAGTGATGCTGATTTTGAAGACACTGAAAATGATTTATAAGGAGTAACAGGTTTTTCTCTCTTACATACTCTGAAAACTGGAACCCATTGTCAATAGAGCAGATTGGACATGTGATACTAATATCACATTATTTTCAACAATAT
>CM053591.1:141099717-141196879 GCA_028646515.1 Pseudochirops corinnae
TTTTTTTTTTTTCTTTTCCCAGTGATCACTCATTGGTTACAGCCCTTCTATATGACCAAACTATTGTACAATGTGAAAGTATTTGCAGATCCTATACATGATTGCATACCACCATGGGGGGGGCGGAGAAGGGAGGGGAGAAAATCTGAAACTCAAGTGATTGTGGAACTGAATCTTGTAAATTAAAAGTAAATGAGTAAATAAAAAAAAAGTAGAAAAAAAAAGAAATGATAATGATGTAAGGAAATAATGAAAAACTAGTTAACAGCCTGAAAGGATACCCCAAAAAATTTTGAAGAAAATAACACCTAAAAAGTTTTGGCAAAAGAAGTCCAAAAATGGCAATGAAAAGAACATCTTAAAAAGCCAAATTTGCCAGATGGAAAAGGAATTTCAAAAACTCACTGAAGAGAAAAATTCTTTCAAAATTAGATTGGAGTTATTAGAAGCTAATGACTTTATGAGAAATCAAGATACTATAAAACAGATCCAAACAAATGAAAAAATAGAAGGCAATGTGAAATATCTCATTGGAAAAACCACTGACCTGGAAAATAGATTCAGTAGAGATAATTGAAAAATTATTGTACTGCCTTAAAGCCAAAATCAAAAAAAGAACCTAGAAATCATCCTTTAAGAAATTCTCCCAGAAAATTGCCCTGATATTCTAGAACCAGAGGGCAAAATAGAAATTGAAAGAATTCACAGATCACCTCTTGAAAAAGATCCCCAAAACAAAACTCCAAGAATATCATAGCCAAATTCAGAGCTCCCAGGTCAAGGAGCAAATATTACAAGCAGCCAGCAAGGAACAATTTTACTATCGTGGAAACACAATCAGGATAACACAAGACCTAGCAGCTTCTACATTAAAGGATCAAAGGGCTTGGAACTTGATATTCTGGAGGTCAAAGGAGCTAGGATTAAAACCAAGAATCACCTACCCAGCAAAACTGAGTGTAATGCTACAGGGGAAAATGTTGTCATTCAATGAAATAGAAGACTTTCAGGCATTCTTGATGAAAAGACGAGCGCTAAACAGAAAATTTGACTTTAAAATACAAGAAGCAAGAGAAGCATGAGAAGGTAAACAGGAAAAAGAAATCATAAGTAAACTTATTAAAGTTGAACTATTTACATTCCTATATGGAAAAATGATAATTGTAACTCATGAGACTTTTCTCAATATGAAGGTAGTTGAAGGAAATATATATGTATATATATATATGTATGTATGCATATATATGTATGTATTGGAGGGTGTATGTGTGTATAAATAAATGTGAGTGTGTGCATATGTGTATGTATACATATGTGTAATGTATACATGAGGGCACAGGATGGTTTGAATATGAAGGTATGATATCTTAAAAATAAAATTAAGAGGTGAGAGAGGAATATATTGGGAGAAGGAGAAAGGGAGGGATAGATTAGGGTAAATTATCTCATATAAAAGAGGCAAGAGAAAACTGTTACAATGGAGGGGAAGAGCAGGAAGGTGAAAGGGAATGCATCAAACTTACTCTCATTGAATTTAGCTTCAGGAAGGAATATCATACACATCTTACCCTATGGGAAAGGAGGGGGGAAGGGGATAAAGGGGGGGGTGATAGAACGGAGGGCAGATTGGAGGAGAGGGTAGTTAGAGGCAAACACTTTTGAAAAGGGACAGGGTCAAAGTAGAAAATAGAGTAAGTGGAGAGCGGGATAGGATGGAGGGAAATATAGTTAATCTTTCACAATGTAACTACTATGGAAATGTTTTGCATAACTACACTTGCACAACCTATGTTGAATTTTTTGTCTTCCCAGTGGGGGTGGGTGAGGAGGGAAGAAGAGAAAAATGCCAGAATTCAAAGTTTCAAAAAACAAATGTTAATATATGTTACAATGCAAATGGGAAATAAGATATACAGGCACTGGGGGATAGAAATCCATCTTGCCCTACTAGAAAGTTAGGAGGGGAGATGGGGGAGGATATAAGAGAGAACAGATTGGGAGTAAAGGTATTCAGTAGGCTTGCTATTTTTGAGTGGGGGTAGAGGAGATATGGGGATAAAAATTTGTAACTCAAAATCTTGTGGAAATGAATGGTGAAACCTGAAAATAAATAAATAAATAGGAAAAAAAAGAAAATAAATTATACATATGAAAAAGGAAAAAAAATTAACAAAATTTAAAAAATGTTAAAAATTAAACTCTAAAACACTAGGAAAAAAGAATTCTTTCCAAGATTAACAAGAAAAAGTAACCAGTATCATCAAATCTAAATGGAAGATAATAGAAAAATAATATTGGTGGGGCTTTTTCTTTTGGTGAGGGAGAGGTCAAATTTTTGTTGTACCCTGTAACTAGATATTTATCCTATAATACATGATGAGCAGAGCATACCATAGTTTGAAAGGCAGAAGGGAACTCAGTGCCCACTTAGTCCAAACCATGAAAAAAATGTCCCACTTATAAATGGTAAATGACCATCCAAAACAATTAGAGAGGTTCAGACATTTAAAGCTAGCAGAAACTATTGAGAACATCTAGTTCATTGCCCTTCCCTGCCTCCTCCCCTCCCCCCCATCTTTGGTATAGTAGGATACTTAAACCCAGAAATATTAAATGGTTAAATGTTTATCCAACATTGCCAAGGTAATAAGCATTTTAAGCATTGCCATTACGTTTATACCTACCACTCTCTGAAATATGAAGACGTGGGCATTATCTCCATTTTACAGATAGGAAAAGCAAATCTGCGGAAAGTTTCAATCATGCATTCATCTAACATTTACTGAGAACCTCTATAGTCAGAGAAATATGCTAGGTTATATGGAAGATACAAGGTTTAGAAAGGGTATAGAACCCACCCTCATGGAGCTTGTATTCTAGGAATGGGAATAATATACAAAAATGTTGTTCTTAAGTGGTTTCAATCATGTTTTACTCTGTGACTGAATTTGAGGTTTTCTTGACAAAGATACTAGAGTAGTTTACCATTTCCTTTTCTAGCTCATTTAACAAATGAGGAAACTAAGGCAAGCTGGATTAAATGACTTGCCAAGGGTAACATAGTTAGAAAGTGTCTGAGACCAGATTTGAACTCGGGAAGATAAAGTCTTCTTTACTCCAGGTCTGGCACTCTATCCATGGTACTACCCAACAGTGTCAGCTGCAGACATAGATAACTACACAACTTATGTGCCAATGGAGCCTTTAGACTGCTCATCCTTAAGCCAAGTTCCATAGGTAGATTTTGGGGAATCTATAAATCTGAATAGGAAAAAATTCATCTTTATTTTCACTAACCTTTAACTGAAACATAATTTTTTCCCATTACTTATTAACATTATTCTGAGAAAGGACTCATACTACCCAAAGCTTCCATGACACACAGTAAAGATTTATGATCCTTGCCTTAGGCCATTCTTCAACAGAGAAGGTTCATACTTGGGGGCTTCTTTCTTTTACTCTATAATTTTTTTATATGTCCTAAGTTTTCTAATAGTTAACAATAAATCACTACTCCTTCCAGAGAATCATCCCTTATAAGAAAGAATTTTTAAAAAGGGAAAAAAAAAAACATTTAGCAAAGTGAACCAACACATCCACCAAATCCAACATTATATTCTGTGTTCTACACATTGTTGCCCACCTCTATAAAGAAGGAATGGAGATACATTCTAGCATCTCTTCTTTAAAACCAAGTCTTGTCATTAAAATTTCAGAGCATTTAATTTCAGTTTGTTGTTTCTATCTTCAGTGCTTTTGTAAATATTTCAGTGTATATTGGATAGGACTCTTTATCATTGATTTCATTAAGGTATTTACTAAACAGTAGGATTATTGGGTCAAAGGGAGTGGACATTTTAGACCAAATTTCTTTTTAGGATGCTTAAATTAATTCATATCTTCCCCAATAGTGTATTATTAGTGAAATTATCTTTCTACAGTCCTTTCAGCAATGACTATTCACATCTTTCATAAACTCTATTAATTTGCTGGGTGAGAGAAGAAATCTCAGAGTTATTTCGATTTACATTCCTCTTAGTGATTTGGGAAAAAAAAATCTTTGACAGAGGTGTGTGGGGTGTTCAGAAAGACCTAGGCCCTTTGGTGTAAGAACTTGTTGAGTCCTTTTCAGGGCTACTGATCCCCCTTTGGTGTCCACCTTTTCACCCAACTCTTCCTTGTGGCTCCAAGAGGCTATAGCATGCACAGTGTTCACACCCTGGTAAACTATCTTGACAGACAGGCTAAACTAGGTTTAGAGTAACTAACAGTTCTCTAATTCATCAATGAGTTAGGGGGATGTCTGGCACGTGAAGACTTTCCCCCAATGGAATGAGTGGATGAGAACAGTTGGCTCCAATGACCATGAAAATGGTTGAATTAGTCATCTTGACTTTTGTCCTGCTACTGGACTTTGATGACTCAGTAAAAGAGAATGAGGCAGGTGACTTTACATAATTCTATCTCACTTAAATCCAATTCACAGTCAAGTCAAGTCATGGCCTATGGTATCATTGGTCCTCCTCAAAAATGAAAGATGATCAACAACAATAATTTGCAATTTTTGTGAACTGTTTCTGTATACCTCTTAGTCACTTACCCTACTGGGGCATGGCTTTTATTATTTGCATTAGGTTCCTGCATATCTTGAATGTCATAGCATTCTCAGGATATGTGATACAAACATTTTTCTCACTCAACTGATTCCCTTCTTATCTTATTATTATTTATTTTGTTTGTCCTAAAACTTTTCTATTTTCATATAATTTAAATGATCTCTTTTATCTTTTGTGATTGCCTCTACATATTGGTTAAATTGTTTTTTTCTTGCAGTAAGAACTATGAAAAGTATCTGGTCTAATTATCTTCTAATTTTTAAATCATCTGTCCTCCAATATTAACATCCAGTATCCATATTGAGCTTATCATGTTACATATAGTATAAAATATTGGTCTAAAACTAATTTCTACTAAACTGCTTTATAGTTTCCCATAAATTCTTGTTAAATAGGAATCTATCCAAGTAATTTGTGCTCTTGGTTTTATAGAACCCTTGGTTATTGAGTTCAGTTATTTCTAATCTAGTCTCATCCACTTATCTATATAGTTTAAATAGTAGCAAATAGTTTTGATGATGACTGCTTTGTCATATAATTTGAACGGTGGAATTTCTATCCCTGGAAGAAATAGTATAATAATAATATTAATGTGTCCACTCAGAAGTTTCTTCTTTAAAAATTAGAATCTATCACATTCCTAAGGTTCCCCAGTACCTTTTAGCCACCAGGCCTCCAAAACAATAAACAGAAGAGGTTTATTAACATCATGGAAAGGTTGAGTAAGAAGGTGTACTCAAGTCCCTTCAGTGAAGTACTAGTTACATACCCTTTCCAACGAACTTGGTTTCTTTTTCCAGAATGGTTTGGTTACAGTTCTCCAACAGTTCTATATATTAGAAAGTTTCCAGCAACATGAATGGACAGTCTGATTCAGAATTTCTGTATCCCTGTTACCCCTTTCCCAAGTTTCTGGTAGATTTTTATAATTCCAGAAACTTGCCATAGCTCTGTTATTCTTCCATTATACCAATTTTTGAGTCAATCATTAATTTCCATGAATTTTTACCTAACTCAAAGAGCAACAAATTACCAAGGATCCATACAATTCCATACATTCTTTCATGTTCGTTCAAATTTTAACCAGTTGAGTCATTAATTAATTGCTATTTCTTTACAACTCATAAAAGAGGTCCCTCTAAACTCAACATTAATATTATTTTCATTTACTTTTTTTTGGAGAGGGGAGGGCAGGGCAATTGGGGTTAAGTGACTTGCCCAAAGTCACACAGCTAGTAAGTGTTAGGTGTCTGAGGCTGGATTTGAACTCAGGTCCTCCTGACTCTGGGGCTGGTACTCTTCTATTCATTGTGACATCTAGCCACCCCAACACTACTAATCTTTATATACTATTGTCCAGATTCCATTCTTGGTAGCTCTCAAAACCTTTAGTCATCAACACTTAGGGACTGGCTTCCACTCATGCCCACCAGCATCAAGAGAATAACCTGTCATTTCTTTGTAATCTGGGGCAGGGTGAATTGACAGCTACAAGCAGTTTCAGCACAGGAGTGCCACTGTTGTTGTTTTTTTTTTTCTTTAGAGTCTATCAGCAACACAATTCCTACTGACAGAGAGGTTTTCTAATCAAAGATCAGTTCTCTTTTTTCTCATCAGGCTGCTTCATGACACTAAATTAATGAGTCTCACAGTCATCTCTGGAAAGCTTGCAGAAACTAAAATACTGTGTAGGACCAAAAATGAATAAATAAAAATAATTTATTGGGGGAAGAATAACTTATTTCCTTTAAAGTGAAATCACACTTCACAAATCTTTAGAGTTTTCTAAATGGATTAATAATGTTATGGATAAGCAGGGTAAGTGGAAATTGTTCAGGCTTTCTAAAAGCCTGGCAAAATTCCACAACAAGGACTATAAAAACACAGACTTGTTAGTGGTAAAAAGTTTTATTATAGAAAGGATACTAACTTGAAGGAAAGAAACGTGGATGACCTAATTGGATAATTTTCATGGATGGTAAAGTACAAGGATTATAGAAGTTAAAGGATCTTAAAATTAAAGGGACCATAGAGTTCATCATGCCCCTCATTTTACAGATTGGGAGCTGATTGCTCAAAAGGTGAAGGGATTTTCTTAAGGACAGACAGAAGATGACATGGCCAGAATTTAAATTCTTCTCATCTAACACCAAATCTAACAGCAGCTCTTCAGTTTTACCTTATATTTTAATGAATCATTGGAAAGAGTGAGTGAAAAATTGAAGTGAAATCTCTGTTTATAGATGGTACTGTTCTTTGGATTTGTTTTTCTCTTTGTATCTTCAACACAAATTCTACCTTCTATAATGGGCCTCTTCCTGTCCCTCCACCCCAGTCCAGTACCTTTTCTTTATTAGAGATAATATTGTTTCATTTACATTATATATCTTGTATGTACATAGTTATTTGGATACTATCTTCTCCATTAGGTAAGATTAGAATTAGATTAGATGGCAGGGACTATTTTTTCTGTGTCCCCAAAGCTTAGCACAGTACTTGTCACATAGTAAATGCCTAATAAATTCTTTTTGATGAACATGACATCTAACACAATGACTACCCATCACATAGTAGGTGCTATAAAGATATCTAATAGTAGTTTAATATATCTTCAGTTTAACTTAATGTTTCTTGATTCCTGAAGTTCTCAGATAATAGATATAAACATTCAGAACAGCTCAGAGAATTGTGTGCATGGTAACAGAAATCTATGAACCTTGTCATGGGCAAGTGGCAAGTAATATTTCTAGACACAAAACAAAATTTTAAAATGACCTGTCTGTGGAATCCCTGAAAAGTATGGTAAAATCACTGAGGAATGATGAAGAGGAGGACGAGGAGGAGGAGGAGGAGGAGGATGGTGAGGATGACGATGATGGTGATGGTGATGAGGATGATGATGATGGTGATGGTGATGATGGTGATGAGGATGATGATGATGGTGATGATGATGATGATCGTCATCATCATTCATATATCACTTGAAGATTTTTTCAATATGTTTTATGTGTATTTCATTTGATACTAGCATCATCACTGTGAGGTAGAGACCACAAGATGGTATCCCTTAAATTGGTACAAATCACAAAATTTGCACTACCAGTTTAGTTGCTTTCCTTCTTATGATCTCACTTTCCTCTTCTGAAAAATGGGGCTAGACTTAGGAAATTTTAAAGTTCTTCTAACTTAATGATCCTAAAAAGGTCCTATCATTCTCAATCTTTTGCATACAGAAAAGGCTTCCAGTTGCTTTCTGAAGACTTGCTTCAAATATAAAGCAACCACTTCCTTTAGTGCTCTAAAAAGACCAAAAGAAGGTGAAAAATTATCCTGGATACCTAGGGAAAGTGTTTACACAATTGTGTCTGCTGTGCAACTTTTTTTTTAAGTTAAATGGCTCATGTTTTATGCCCATTATTTTCGCATTGATTTCAGGAGCTGATGCTTTCTTTCAAAAACTGCATTTTTTCTAATTACTTTTCTACTTATTCTAACCAGTGTTAAAATTTCTGCCAAGATTTTAACTAATACTTCGAAAATATTCTCCTTTCTCTTTCCATAAGACATTTTCACAAGGACATTCTTTGACTACAACTTCAGTAGATGAAATTATGGAGAGACGGAGTTCAGCCAACTTGGCACAGACCCTCCCCAAAGTTTCTGTTTTGCATAAAGAGAAGAAATATGTAGGAAGTCAGCACAGAAGCAGCAGGAGCAGGGAAGTGAGGATATTTCTTAGTGCAAAAAAATGGCAAACACAAAATTATCTTTCAGCCATATGAATATTCTAAATGCCAGTTGAAGAAATGCTGACCTAAAGTCTCCCAGCATGGGAGCTTTTCAAGAATTTTAATATAGCAGAAGAGACTAGCACTAATCTACTCAAACTCTATTTTACTCTAATGATTTGCAGCTTTCCCTAGCTTGCTCTTATGATCTACCTCTATATGGATAATTTCTACCTCATGCTTTTTAAAATTAAATGAACACATAGAAACTGAGGAACTTTTTAGTTTTTTTTAAACATGCTCTCTGAGAAAAAAAAATACTTTCTAGTGCTCATTTATATAAGTATTGAATACATTCCAGTGCTGCAATGGATCTGTGATTTCCTCTATTTGAGTATTCCCTTTAATGCAGTTTATTGCATCCCTTCTAGGCCTTCCAGTCTCATATGATTTTTCATCCAGATCCTTCCAGAAGTTCACCACATGGATTCATGGCACTCAAAATTCAGATATTTCTTTGATAATATCCTTTAAAATACATCTCACTGTTTACTTGTTCATAATGTGTTGCAGACAGCCCACATCCAGCATGAGCTTTTCCTTCAATTTTTCAGAGTCTCCAGGCTCACTGTTCCTCAGTGCCATTGCAACTACATTAGGACTGAAAAAACATAGGTTTTTGATTGACAGAAGCTCGGGGTCATTAATATTTATTGAAAATTAACAGTAAAAAAATCTCTAGTGAGGAGCTTCTACCAAGGGATTCTGGTCTTTACCCAGGGACTGTTGGTCTCTACCACAGCTGAGATTAGACTGAATATTTAAAGTCCTGGAAAAATAATTTGCAGCCTTTTATGTATCCGTCATTGTGACAAATACACATTTATGTGTGTTGTTTATATTTACCAGAGGTAAGCAAGCCTTCTGGGAAATTGTTTTCTTGCATGATGCTCCTGTAACATGCCATCTCTCTCAAAATGTTACTGCTTAATTATTCAAAAGCATTTTATTTGTTTGAATGGTTTTGATTATGAGGGACTAGTAGAAAAAATCTCAGAAGAAATCCACTATGGCTATTATTTAGCAAATGCTTTTCACCTTAAAAAGAAACATAAATCAGTTATTAACTTATTTTAAAAGTTAAATGCTTCATTAGCAGCTAAATATTGGATATTACTATAAACAATTATACTTGATTAATATTCATTTACTTTTAATTAATTAACTTTCCCATTATATAAGGTGGAGAGAATATGTTAAATAGCTGGATACACACATAGGATAATTCAAAACCTGGGAACATTAATACTGGATACATATATATATATATATACATACACATGCATGTGTGCACATATTTACTTTTGAATGCTCAAGACAACATGTAAAAAACTAGGCATGTATAAGCTACATATAGATATATGTAAATAAATATACATTATATATGTGTGTGTATATCCTGTGTATATGTGAGTGTGTATATATATATATGTATATGTATATGTATAAAATGTATCTATATGTAGCAATATCAATGTAGAAGAGACTTATAGACTAAAAATAGTCTCAGAGTGAGTAGCTCAGGCTGCTTGGGAAGGGACCTGGAAAAGGTCTCCTGTAGAAGGCAAAATTTGCATTTAGTCATAAAGGAAGTAAGAAGAACTAAGGCAACGGTGAAGTAGAGAAAGGCATGGGAACAGTGCAAAGGCACAGGAAAAGTAAAGGGTGTTCCACGCTATGAGGAACAGCAGGTAGATCACTGTTACTAGATTTTAGAATGTGTGAAGTGTAAGACTGGAAATGTCTGGAGGAGCCAATTTATTCTGTCAAACTAATGAAACACTTTGATTATGTAGAGGGAGAAAAAAAAACCCTGAGGTTCTTTTGGTGTGCTAACCAGGTATGCTAGTTTTCTTCTAGTTTAAAAAGAGGATTCTTGGGGGTGGCTAGGTGGTACAGTGAACAGAGCACCAGCCCTGGAGTCAGGAGGACCTGAATTGAAATCTGGCCTCAGACACTTAACACAAAAAAACTAGCTGTGTGACCTTGGGCAAGTCACTTAACCCCAATTGCCCTACCTTCCCCTCTCCAAAAAAAAAGGGGAAAAAAAGAAGATTCTTTTTCTTATGTTGTAACTGAATCAATCCTTCTTCACTCTTCCTATAAGGGTGAAGAAACAGCATGGGGAGGAGGTGAAAAGTAAGGAAAAACAATATAAACAAGAGAGGGATAGGAGAGAGAGAAAGAGAAAGGGAGATTGGAGAGAGGGAAGGATTTTGAGGCAATAAAACCATGACATAATGTCCAGGAACAGAATCTGCAGAAGACAGTAGTAGCTCTCCTGTGTCAGAGCCTTGAGGAGCTCCTCCCCTCCACACATGTGCTCAACTACTTACTTGCCTTTGTGCAAGCCCCTTCAGTTTATCCTGGTCATTCATGTACCCTATATATTTCCTCCATAGATCAATTTATTGTTCTATCTTTTTATTTTTCTGGCTTTGAGGCATGTCTCTTATATATCCTCTCCTATCTACTCACATAGCCACTACTCTAGTAAATGTCCTCATTCCCTGAACTGCTGCCGTGTCTCCCTGCATCAAATCTTGTCTCACTTTTATCCACTCTCTACTCCAAATTCCAAAGTGATCCTTCCTAAAGCAAAAGTGTAACTGTGGCACCTCCCTGCTGAGTGAGTACCAGTGATTTGAGTAGCTAATTTTTTTTACATTGAGTTGTCACTTCTGGGAGCCAAGATGTTGAAGTAAACAGTAAATTACAATAACTCTCCCAAACTCACCTCCAAACAACCATAAAATAGCACCCCTGAAAATTCTGGAAGAGCAGGGCAGTATCAGCGCAGCACAGGTAAATAGCTAGTGCCTGCAGCCCCTGACACAGAAGGTCTGAGACATAGCTCCTACCATCCCAGGAGCAGAGCTCAAATTTAAAAGAAAGAAAAAAGGCTGAGAAAGATGAACAAAAAACAACCAAAAAGAAAGAAAGTTATTATAGTGACAGGGAAGGAAGATTTTATACCTGAGAGACTGGGAAAATAATGATATCTTTGAAAAATTAGGAAAGTTTGGGGAGAGGGTCTTAACTACTGGAAGGATACAAGGCTGGCCCTCATTTAATGGTAACACTCAAACTATAGAACATGATCTATGAAACCCTGAAAAGATACCATGGGAATATTTTTCAGATAATGCAGTTCCCACATTGTGACAGATTATGTCTTATTGGACCTTTAATTAATCTGAAAAATGAAAAAAACTTAGTCAATATTGGAATGACTCTCATTGAGGCAAATCCAAAGGACAGACACTACCAAACATTCCCTAGATATTGCTTCAAATGCCCTTCCCTTTCTATGCCAAATTTAAATAAATCATCTGCTTATTGGGTCTTTCTTGTTGCTAGGATAAAAGTCTCTTGATGGGAATTTCAGAAAGACTTAGACTGGTAAGATGTTGTTAACTTTTACTTTTAGTCTAGCGTCATTTTCTATGAATCCTGGGATTTGAGTGGGTTATTTCAGTCTGTGTATGATATCTCATTATCTCCTTTCCCTTAGGACATCTGACTAATCATTATACATGAATCATCATTCCTGCCTGTACATTTATTGTCCATATGCTAAACACACAGTGACTAAGTTCTATTTTGCCTAGCCAGCTACACAAAGAGGAGAACAAGCTGAACTGGATGGATTCACTAGATTTAGGGAATCTCCTTTCTATAGCAGCATACACTTCCCCAAATCATTAGTACTAATTACAAAATTAATCAGATTCTCTCCCCACCCCTGCCCTGATCCCCAACTTCTTGAAAACTATTTACTGCTAGCTCTAGAGACAGCCAAGGGAATAGCCCAATGAAGGCATTTCTGAAGCTGAAATTATTAGAATATATTCATGGGTTACCAACACTCCTATTAACCAAAGGTAAAGATTTAAAGGTAGAGCTTCAAAATTGACTGTTCGGGATTTGCAATTGAAAAGTATTTTGGGTAAAAGATTAACTTAAAGACTTAAAATGCAAGGGAACATTTCTCTTTGACTAATATTTCCTATATGAATACCCCCTTCTGTGAATTCCCAGAAACCACAGCTCAACACAAGGTATACCTGATTGTCTCAGGTATCCTGCTTCCAAAGTCTGTAATGCCTGATGTGAGGGGATTGATGTACAATCTGTCTTTCCTGCTATACTTAATGTTTGGATTTTAGTTATTATTTACAAACAGTTTTGAACTTAGAGAGAGATGAGTAATGCCCTACTAACTCTGGAAATCCTGACATTAGGAGAATTTACTCTATTTAAATTTGCTTTAGAAAACCATTAGGTACTCCAGGATACATATCATTTGGGTTGACTGATTTGGAAAAATGCAGTGTTTTAAAGTAGTTTGTCACATCCAGAGAATCTCAGAGTTGGAAAGAACATCAGAGATCAATTAATCCAACTTGTATTTGAACCAGGAATCCCCTGTACAACACATATCATAAGTGATCATCTAGCCTCTACTTGAATGCTTCAAGTAATTGGGATTCCACTGACGTGGTTGAAGGCGTCAAGGAGTCCAGGAACCCCAGTAACCAGAGTCCTTGGAAAGCTGTCTGGAATGAATTCACAGACTCAAGCATTCTCTAAGTCAAGGTGGCAAAGATTTATTATTATGCTATATGGTAGGCAAGAGTTCTTAGGGAACCTGAAACCTTAGAGGGATCCAGTTAAGGTTTATATAGGATAATTTATAGTAGAACTTGTGCCAAGTATGCTAAGTAGGTGAGTTAGGGTGGGATTAGGGAGGAGTTAAGGAGTAGTCAGTTCTTAAAGGAACATGAAGTTTTAATATCTATTGCTCGGGCATATTGCCCAGAGTTCACTGGGAAATAACCCAAGAGGGGCTGCATAGAGGTGTGGTTTTAGGCTTGAAACATCACTAAGTCAGCTAGTCATCAGGGTTAACCAAGCTGTTACCCATCAATGTCATATTTGACAAGATGGATGTTGGTAGTATAAATATGTCCCAAGCCCAAGGCAGACATAATAAGGGATTTAGGATGTATATAATGAGCTAGGGAGTTACTCATAGATAATCTAGTGAAGGATTCATAGGTGCAGCTTGTTATTGTACCAAGGGGAGAAAAACATTTGGCTGGGGCTTGATCATGAATGGTTGTTAGGCAGAGTACTGCCATGTGGAGAAATGGGCAAAGATAATGCTCTGAGTCTAGGGAGATTTGAGGCTAGGGAGAGATGTGATTTTACAAACTGGGGTTCCAGAACAGACACCCAAGCATCCCATCACCACTAACTCTCAAAGCAACCAATTTTACCTTTGTATAGCTTTAACTGATTGGAAGGACTTTCTTGTGTCATTTAGTGACACTTTTTCATTTTAGAGCTATTTGTATACTAATCTTACTTTCTCTGCTATTTTGTAAGGCAGAACCATAAAAAGAACTTTTGGTGCCTGAGACAAGTAGCATGAAATAGGTCCTTGAATCAACTTTATGATTTATGATGTGAAAATAAAATGATTAATTAAGACAAAAGCAGAAAAAGGAATTAATTACTTTTTTGGCTTACAAATATTCATTAACTCTGTGCCATCTGCTAGAGTTCCATTTTAACTAGTTTTTCTTATTAACTGGGTGCTAAACTCACTTGTTAAATTTTATATCCTCTATCTTTTGGTGCCCTGGGGAAAAATCTCTAGCTGCCCTCTCTTGTCACTTCTCTGCTATAATATTAGTGATGGTAATTCCTTACTCATCTTTGTTTATCACCCAGCCCCACTCCTGCACTCAGTAAAGAGCCCTGCATGTAGGAAGTGCTCAATAATTATTTGTTAAGTAAATTATTGAAGGAATTACAGAAAACATATTCTCCACTATCTTACTTCAGAAACCCCAAAACCTTTGATGTATTTTAAAGATCACAACTCAATATGGTAATCGCAATTGTTCCAAGTCATCAAATAAACCTTATTTTGTACCCTTTTGTAGAAGATCATTTGAAAACTCTTCCCCCCACAAAAAAAATCTTATCATTTCAGTTTTAGAGATGATATTTTCAATAGCCTTCTAAATAAAAAACACATGGAAGATTCCCGGGATGAATATTGAATTTAAAAAATCACAAAATAACTATCTATATTGTATTGCAGTTATTATTTTGTCGGATGCTTCTCAATTACATTTTAATCTGGTTCAGTCCATATTCATGGATATTCTGTTAATCAAAATCATACAACAGGGATCACTGTGAGTGGAATTTATATAACTAGTGATGTCACCAGAATCCAAAGTCTTAACTTGTTGGGGAAATGTTGAAATGGAAAATGGCTTTGAAATTGGATGCTTGTGCATTTGTTAGTTTGGAGACAGTGGCTGAAATCTATGTGAATAAGTGTTCTTAAATTCTCTAATTTTTCCTGCTTTTTTGCCCATCTGCTATAGTATTCCTATAAATGTGGAAAAGTAGCATACTATTATTTTAACTTATTACTCGGAATATTCAAAAAGAAAAACATTCTTGTAGAGTTAAAAAAAAAATGGAAAGCTATATGATGAGACAATTCTAGTTTGACAATAAGTCATGCAGCATAATTTCCTTGAAATATATCCAGATCTAAGAGGAAAACATTAATTAATTTTCCAGAAATATGTCAAGTCATAAGAATAATTGTTTTCCACTTCTTTAAAAACTTAAGATATTTGATTTCAAATTGATTGCAGTTTGGGAAAGTTCATTGAGGTGTTAAAAGAATGTGAGCATTTATTTCAAAAGCTGCAAAGCTGAGTCATTAAAATAATCATCTTTTCCCTTTGATCTCTTGATTTTTCCCATTTTAACCCTGAATCTTTATTCTTTAAATAAGATAGGTTGATGGATTTTCCTTATAGGAAGCACTGAATCTCTTCACAATATTATCATTCCACATTAAATGTTATACAATACAGCAATCACCTTTTAATTACCTACTTTGGGTGAGGTACTTTACTAGGAACTAGCAAAACAAAAGGCAAATAGAAAGGAAACCAGTCTCTGACCTCAAGGAGTTCACATTCTTGAGTAAAAGGAGCCAGAATTCATTGTACTCATTCCAATATGAAAGTCTCAAAGCAGCATCACTGTCATTCTTGCCAAAGAGTACATATTTAATATTTTGTTTGCCCATGGAAGTCATCACTTAGAGTAGTTTTCTCTTGCAATGTGCTCATTAATGGAGGGTAATGAGTTTGGCCAGATGCTTTGCCAGCTAATCTTTCTTGCTTTGGCAAAATACCAGAAAGCAATAGGATATATTTGAAATTCTCCAAAAAATTTGCTGTGATTGACTCCCACTTGAATTACATTTTAGCCACATTATAGTTCTTATGTCCACTGGCAGAATGAGTAATGGAGTAGCTAGTTCACATAAAGTAGAGGCATGAGGCATTTGGTTCTGTGCTAAGATGGATACATATATTCAAGTCCTCTTTGCTATGTGGTGTGTGTGTGTGTGTGTGTGTGTGTGTGTGCGTGTGTGTGTGTGTGTGTGTTTTCACCAACAGGTAGAATCTTTTCTATGAAGACTAAGTATATGGAGTAGAAGGAGAGAATTGTAACTTTTAGCAAAATAAAAACATTATGCTTGTATATATGTATATATATTACATATATGATAATATGCATATACACAGATTTAAGTAGAAACACCCACATGTATGTATGTATGTATGTGTCTCTGTGTGTGTGTGTGTGTGTGTGTGTGTGTAAAGGTTTTAAAAGAAATTTTACTTGACCTCATTTAATCTTGTGAAAATGGATACCTCGATTTGCTGGAGTGCTCCAATTATCCAGGTAACCAGAATTGTATGGGGACTGGTTGTATTGGCTTGACTTACCTATAATCCTTTGTGGTGACCTAGAGTAAGCCCAGCTGGATGTGCAGAAAATCAGCAACTCTGAAGCCAATTAAGCTCATACCAGCTTTGAAGCCAATCCTGAGCCATTTGGTGGTTTACGGACCCTCAAGAGACATCCTCATCTTCAGAGACTCCCTATTTTACATCCCCTTATCTTATTTGTGCTCAAGCCTTGAACTGTCAGACTGATTTGTGTATCAAAACATCACATATCTAACACCTGGAATTCCTTACTCCCCCTCCTGGATCTCTCCTTCCTTAAGAACAGGGACTGACTATTTCCCACCTTTCTCCCCAAATTCTCTGCTTCTCTTTGTTCAAAAAGTATAAATATCTGAGGTTTTCCAACTAGGTTTTGAATATCTCAGAACAGACTTTGTTCCAGTTTGCAAGCTTTTCCTTCTCAGGCAATAAAATACATTTATTATTTGTGTAAACTGTGATCGGCCTCTGGTTCATTCCACATCCTCCTTTTTGGGCCCAGGGTTTCTTCCATTTAATGGTTCACAGGAGTTTTTCTTTAACAATCTCAACAATTATTAAAAAATTGCTTATTAATTTTTACAATAGATTTTTGTATGAGTTATTTCTTCATCCTATAAAAGAGAGATCAAAGTGACAACTGTCCTGAAAAGAGATCACACATATAACACACACATAGTTCAAATAAACCTTGAAGTCATACATAAAAGCTAATTATTTAAATGTTGTTGTTTTTATTATTGTAGCTCTTTTCATTGTTTGGAATGAATATTACAATATTGAGTATAACAAAATTCAATTGCTAGGACAAAGAGACTGGAAATTCTTAATTTGCAGATCAGTGGTCTTCTGATTAGATCAGAAGTTCTTAGTCTAAGATGCATAAACTTTTTAAAGATATATTTTGATAACTATTTTAATAGGATTCCTTGATAATGCTAAGATTTTTATTTTATAAACTTAAAAATGTTTTTTCTGAGAAGGGGTTCATAGGCTTCACAATGAGATCCTAGAATAGAAAAGGTTAAAAAGCCTTGCATTTGCTTCCAGCACCTAGTGCATCTCTGTGCTTCCAAGTAGAACAAAACTCAGATGTTCCAGAAAGATTAATAAATATTAACTTATAGAGAAATAGTTCCGTGTAATAGCCAAACTTTTATAGGATAGGGGGCTGCAAAGCTTCCTTTTCGTACACCTCTTTCAATGTCTCATAACTCCAGAATCTCATCATCCTGAAAGATCATTTCGGCCTTGAATTTCACACTTGGTCATTACCTGTCTGCCCCAAGGGCCACACGTTCCCCTTGGTTGGAGAGGGTAGAGGATGGCCATTGGAGAGCTCCTCCCATATCTTTCATATAAGGAAGGTGCCCAGAACAGACATCTCATAATTTCCCACAAGCTACACTTCTGGACTTTATCATGCCCCTGTGCCAGAGGTCCTTCCCCTCATAGTCCTACCTTTTTATGTCTCCTCACATTAGATTTTTAACTCCTCTAGGTCAGAGACTACCTTTTGCCTTTCTTTGCATCATTAGTGCTTGGTATATTGCCTGACACAAAGCGACAATTAACAAATGTTATTGATTGACTGCGTTGTTCTTTCTGTCTGATCAAACTCTTTCCTCATATAACCCAAGTTCCCTCCTTGTTTTTTGTTTCCTATTAAGAACAAGAAAGAGGTGTCTACTGTTTGGAGAAGATGACCTAAGCTTAAAAATTTTTATGCAAAGAGAAAGTCAAGATACTTAATTAGTTTTCCTTCCATCTTCTCTAGTGGATCATTGTTTTTCTTCAAACTAAAACAAGTAGAACCAATGAGATAGTAATAAAGAGACTCAGGAATATATTTTAGTTGAGATCAAAATTTTATTATAGCCCCAGGGCTAAAGGAACCTGTTGCAATGCTCTCAATTCCATTACTGGATATTTGAGAAATCTTGAAGATTGGGAAATATGCTAAAAGACAAGAATTGGATAAGTAATAGCATTAATTAATAATTAATTACACAACTTTAAATAAAAAATAATATTAACTATATATGAGAGGAAGCAATATATGATAAATTTTCCAGAGAGCTTTTTGTGCATAAGCCAGTGAAAAGTAAGCAAGATGATACTATTTTGAAATGGCTTCACAACTCACTGAATAGCCATGTTTTAAGAATTGCAGTGAATAGTTTCATGCTAACCTTGTAAAGTAGCGTCTAGCTGAATTTCTCAGGAACCTATTTGACATTTTAATCAACAATGCAGGTGAATACATAAAGGGCATATTAAGAAATTTATTGATGAAAATGTGGAAGATATAGCCAATATAGTAACAAGAAAATAAAAATTCAAAATGATAACATGTTAAAAGTTTATGACAGACCTAACAACATGAAATTTTAGAAGGAAAGTTAATTATAAGTATTAGTCGTATGTCTAGATTGCAAAATTAATTTGACCAGCATGTGGGGAAGGTCTGTTGTAATAGAAAGACATATGAAAATTATCTGAAACCATAAGATCAATATGAGCCAATAATGTCACAAAGGTATTTTTTTTAAGTGTTTAATGTTTCATTGAGAGGCTATATGGCAGAATGGCTGGAGAGCTGGTCTGAGAATCACAAAACCATGGGTTCATGTCCTGCCTCTGCTATAAGGTCATGGGCACACCTTTTACCTCTCAGTCCCTCCAAACAGCTCTCTAGTACCATAATACCAAGATGCCTTGCTGTTCTGTAATGAAAGGAATTTTGGCACTAGTATTTCCCCCTATTGATTAAATCACAAGTGTAGACCCCTTAAAACATATTCAGGTGAATGGAGGTAATAGTTCCAATGCACTCTACATTAGTTGGACTACATTTTTAGTGCCACATTTAGTTCTAACTTTGGATGGGAGAAGGATGGGAGAATTGTGATTAACACATTGTACATCTGTTAACTTGACCAGAGCTGGCCTCTATCCTGTGGGTGGCCAGAGCTGAAGAAAGCAGGCCAGAGACAGCAGAGTCAGGAATCAAACAGAAATAAATTGAACTCTGAAATGAGTAAAGTGAGGGAAATGCTTGCAAGTTATGGCAAACATTATTATCGATATCTATTTGGTAACAAAATATACCTTGTTAAATATTTAACAGTTTTCAAATATCTGTTTTTTTTATCCCATCCTTTTGAAAGCCCAATTCATGTGTAACAGCATCCAGATTAGAAAATGGCTTTGTCTAATAGCATTGATGTTACAATGGTCTCTCAAATTTCACAATATAAGAGAATTTATAAATACAATAATAGCCCAGATATCAAATATTTAAAACATGAAACAAAACTTCAGATGACATCAGTTGCACTTCCCAATGATCACATCTAAAAATCATTGATCTTATTACCTTCACCATTTTATAACCACTTTAGAGTTATCAGGCATGCAACAATTACAATTAAAGAAATAATAATACTGTAATGCTTCGTATATACCAGTCACTGTGTTAAGCACTCTACAAGCCTAAACTCCTACAACCACTGTGGAAAGTGGGTACCATTATTATTTTTCTCTTTACAGATCTGGAAACGGGAGCAAACAACAAGACAGTTTGCCTAAGATTACACAACTAATAAGTTTTATGACAAGAACAGAGAAGGGCGGATTCACAAGAGCAGAGACTGCCTCCCCCAGGGGGCCACACTAGGCATGACCAGGGGCACCAGGACATTCCCAGGAAGTAACTGGGCCTGCACTGGAGACGCTGAGCTTTGGGGGTTTGACAGAGGGCACTGGTGGCAGAATGGGAATCCTGGGAGCTGGAGTGGTTGGTGCCAGGACCTTCCCTTTGGTGGTAGTTCCTGGTGGCAGGGCACAGCAGGTGTTGGTTGTGGAGCCTAACCCCCATAAAGCTGAAGTTTTGGGGCCAGGTGTTGCTGGATCTATGGCCACTTGCAGCTGCTCTGGCAGGGTGAGCAGAATGTACTGCACCTGGGTGATGCCCCCTGGCTTTCCTAGAGGGGAGGGATGCAGGATGGTCAGGGGCATGGGGACATTGGAGCCACAGCCAGTGGGGGGGGGGGGTGTGTGTGTGCTTCAACTACTATTCTCCCCTCCACAAGGTAGAGGGACAATACATCATTCAGGTTTCCCTGCATTTTTTCAGCAATGGTATTTGGGAAATTGAAAAGTTCTCCTGAGGACTGCTACCATGAATAACTTTAAGGATCTAATCACATAGTATAGTAAACTCTCTATCTATTCAGCAATAAACTAAAGCGTAACATCCAAGAAACTAAAGCATAACATTCACAACAGTATAACATAATAACTTATTACAAAGGTGGCCACATAGTCTTAAACAAAACATATCATTCAGTAAGTCACAATCTCATCACTTGATATAGAGTAGCCAAGTAAAGTCTTTCATCTTGACTTCAACTACTGGCTTCCAATCATCCTTAAAGGGTAGCACAAAGTACAAACACCACCCACCCCTAGATAACTGTAAGTCACAATCTTATCAGTTAATACAAAGTAATCAAGTAAAGTCTTCTTTCATCTTGACTGGAGGTTGACTTCCAAACCCCATGGCTCCTCTTTCACAGGCTGACTGCTCTCAGCTCTTGCTCCCAGCTCTGGTCTGAATTCACCTGACTCTTGCCTGGATTCACATGTAAGCAGCTATCTACTCCAGTTCAGGGACTACTGCACTCCAAGCCCTTTGTAGTTTCTGTTTCTAGGAAGACAAAATTTAACAGAGCTACAACAGTATTTACACACATTGCTGGCACTATCATCTAAATTCACTTTCTGTCTGACAAAATAACACAAATCAACAGACAAGGCTTCTATCTGAGAAATCAAACACAAATCAGCAGGAAAGTCCCGGGCTTTCTGTAACAGCAGTAAAGTCCTCTTTCAGGACTTCTGTCTAAAAACAACAGACAGGGTGCTTTTGTCTGACAGACCAATAGACAAAGTGCTGTAGAGTGCCAAAATCACAAGCATTCTCCATCTCGGTTCTGCTTGGTCCCAGCTTGTGCTTGACCTATTCTCTTCTCTGCCTTTCTTGTTCCACCCTTCTTTTTCCATCCTTCCTGTTCTGCTCTTTCAGCAAGTTCCTCCCACCATGGGATCCATGTGATGATATTAGGCCTGTTAAGGGCAACAATGTATATACTATTTCCAACAAAGCCTTGATACAATCAGAGGTGGGGCTCAAAGGCACTTGAATAGCTGAGACAAGCTGCAAATAACTACTTTGCTTGCCATTACAGAGTCTGATCTGGGATAAGAGAGGTTAACAAAGAGAGGGAGAGGGTCTCTGAACTGGGGGAGTTGCCAGAGATTCCTGGTTTAAACAATCATTCAAGGAAGGGTTATCAAGAGGTTGCTAGACAGTGCAAACTGTTTACCTATTTTTTTTTCTTTCATTGGTCTGGGATTACTTCCAAATTAACTGCCTTCCTTCATTGTCTCAGAAAAATAAAGCTATTAATTTTGCCATTTACTTTCAATACTTTTATAAAATTTAATCCTTATTTTTCCTTAAAACCAATTCTATAGAGTGGTACCTCAAAACTTACTAAGTTATTTCAGAAGGGAATGAGTTTCTGGGATTATCCTCCCCCCAATTTCACATACTCTCTTTCAATTAAAATGATTGATCTTTAAACTCCTTAATGTACTAAGATGTTTTAGTAGTTCCACCAACTTTGATTATCTGACATTATTTCTGTAATCCCAATGTATGGGATAAAGACCCCGAAGACCCTTATCCAAATAAACTCAGAGGTTTCTCCAAGTAGAAACAGAAGCTCTTTATTCTAAAGACAAGTCTCGTGAGAGTTGGGTATCACCTATTCCAGACAGGCCTGGTATAGGGAGGTACCCAATAAGAGTCAAGCAAGCAGTTATATACCCTTACGCAAACAATTCTAAGAAAAACCCCCAAAATCCCCAGGTCTCCTCCCATCATGCCTCCCCTAGAGCTGGATCAACCACCCATTGGTGGGGTCGTATGGCCTCACAGTCTACACAAGAACCTGGAAAATCCCTCTTACCCAATACAAAGACATATGACTATGATTATCCATATTTGGCAGAAGGGGGCCATTACAAAAAGGAAAAAGGAAAAAAGAGATGGGGAGTAGGGGCATACCACCTGCTTTGCCCCAAATCAGATGATTTACAGGAACATGAAACTTAGGCCTATGAGAGGTCTGGGACCTAGCTCAAGTTTGGTGACTGTCTCTTTCATTTTATGAGAATGCTTTCACCTATCTCACTCAGTCCCCCCTCTCTTATTTGGGCATGAAAGCTTCTCACACCAATATTGGTAAGCCTCTTCTGCCATTCATATCTGAGGATCCTAGACAGTTCTTCAATCAGAGGATTCCAGGAAATGATGCAGTCTTTAGAACTGACCTTGCTCTGCAGGTTGGAGGGAGGATCGAGCCTGATGTTCTGCCTGGGCAGATACATCAGATTCATTCCAGATACACTGCCATACACAGCACTCTGTCAGGTGGTTGCTGTAGGGTACAGGTACCCATCTGTAGAATGCAACTGCAGTTTTCATGTGGTTCCAAGGTGGTGATGAAGAGGAGCTAATGGATACTGAAGGCTCTCTCCCTGGAAATACCCATGGAACTTCACAATCAAGCCTTTTTAACTGCAAGACATTGAGATGTTTTATAAAAGAATTCACACAATTTCTGAGAGACTTTCCTTCTGTTCATGCACTGGCATAAATTATTCTACTATGAATATTAGCTAATTAGGCAAAGCTGAAGCTAGTAGAACAAACTAATTTTCCTACAAACTAGAGGAAAACTAGACCCTTACTTACACAGGGGAATCTCTACTGAATCCTAAGCCTAATAATTTTCATCTTATAATTCAGTAGAATTCAACAGGATTTCAGAGTTAGAAAGGAATTTAGTATTCTCCCCAACATACTGGAAACTTTGCTCTGATTCTTTAAAAATTCCCTTTACATCAGAATAGACTATCCATTTGTTCCATTTTTCCCTCTGGAAACTGCAATTGAATCCATACTACCTTTGCCTCATGATCATGTCAGTTGGTGCTCCTTTTGTCTTCACTCACCACCTTTAGGACTACTTCAACCCAAACACCTTTCCCAGGTCAATAACGATCCCCTACTTGAATTATTTCATATATTAGAATGTGAGATCCTTGAGGACAGAGATTTTCTCCCTTTGTTCTTCTATTCACAGCATTGAATATGGTACTTAGCATAGCTAATGCATAATGCATGTTTTTCATCTGTCCTTCTACCCATCTGTCCATTCATTGTTACTCTCCTTTTCCAATTATGTTCTCTTGATAACAGTAAGCCATTTGGGGCATGGAGGTAGTATACTATAATCAGTTAATCAATCAGTCAGCCATCAAGCATTTATTAAGTAGGTATTTTGCCAGACACTCAGGATACTAAGACAAAGGTAAAACAGATTGCTTCAAGGACCTTACATATTACAGGTTTCATACAATCACTATAACAACCACTATAGATCTTTACTATTTGGGTTACTTGCAGTTTGAGGTTTTTGTTCCTGTACCTTTTTGTCAGTTGTGTGATACTGATGTGATCTTATG
The DNA here is from genome assembly GCA_028646515.1 of Pseudochirops corinnae. Classification (NCBI taxonomy): domain Eukaryota; kingdom Metazoa; phylum Chordata; class Mammalia; order Diprotodontia; family Pseudocheiridae; genus Pseudochirops; species Pseudochirops corinnae. The sequence continues at coordinate 141,123,562 of CM053591.1, forward strand.
AAGAAAACCGTTCATGAAATTCTTTCTTTTGCCTTCTTATATTTTTCCCCCAGTGAAACTCTCAGGAAGAACTTACATCATTCTCAAAAAGTTTTTATAGAGTTGAAAAAGTAGGAATATGCCAGTAATTGCTGGTGTCTTCTCAGTCACCTTTCTGAGTAAAAATATCCTCTCTATATTTTCAAAAACTTCACCCTTAAGACATCTGTCATTGCCTTTTAAAGTGTTGTCTATTACAAAGTTTTCTCATTTATGTCTATGGTCACTTTCTGCCCCTCTTCCCGACATCATATTCTAAAGTTCAACTGAGATTTCTTCACATAGTACATTAAGTACTGGGGTGGTAAAAATTCATTTGTGATGGTTCTGCCTATCATGTGTGAACTGATCACCATAGAAACACTGGGGAGTCCATTCCATTTCATGGTTGGGTTTTACACCAGCTTCTTTATGTACTCATTCTTTTCTAAACGACTTACACTATTTTTGATGCAATATACTATTCATTGTCTTATCTTCCTCAATAATGTTTGCAGATCAAATTGCACTCTAAATTGTTGTTTCTGTTGTCTACCATATTTCTCCATTAGATAAGGAGTGGCCACATTTTCTGACTGTTGAGGTTTCTGAAAATTTTTAGTCCCCTCTTTCTGAATGTACAAAAGATAAAGAGATGTGTGGGTTATATGAGAGTATAATGAGATGGAATCAAAATTTGTTAAATCAATAGACATAGAAAATAATGGCCCAATGTCAATTTAAAGATTTCCCATAGAATGTCTCAGATCCATTGTTGAATTTGATTTGATTTACACAGATACCATGCTTATCAAATTTTCAGGTGACTCAAAGTTAGAAAATAATTAACACTGCATGATGAAAAACAGGATTAAAAATAATAATAAACCTTGGGAAGTAGTATGATATATTTGAAAGAATATGTTTTTAGAGCCTCCAAATCCCAGCTTTGCCACTTTTCTTTGTGTTCTTAGACAAATCACAGATCCTCTGTAAGCCCCAAGTTCTTTATGTGTTAAATGAGGTTATGGGTCTGTAGAGCCTCTAATATGCTGTCTCATTCTAAATCAGTAAATCTACTAATCCTTTGAATATTGGGATGAATTGAACAAGATAAAATTTAATAGTGATAAATGTCAATTGTCTTAGGGTTTGCAACATTTATGTTATTTCATGTTATTCTCACTACAATTTAGTAAATTAGGAGTACTTATTATTTCAACTTTATGGATAAGGAAACTGAGACTGAAAGAAGCTAAGTGACTTACTCAAAGTCACTTAGTTGTTAAGTGTCTGACTCTACACCTACTACTCCATCATCTATGAGAGTAGCTACTTGAAAAAGATCTGGGGACTTTATTAGATTGCAAAAGCTATATTAGTCAACCCAAAGATATGGTGGCCAACAAAGCAACTACAACACTTATGCTTATCTTCACAGGATCATTATTGTCATCTTCAAGGTAATGACATACATAAAAATTAATTGGTTATTGCTTTAAGAGTTATTTTGAACGTTCCTTACATAATAATCATCTCAATATTATAATTTTTTTTAAAAAAATTAAGGGAATTGTTATGGACCAAGCACTATGGTATCTGATTATAAGATATTTTAGAAAATGCTCACATTTAAACCTTATAGAAAGTTTAGTGCATGAGTAGTTCTCATCAGGCTATCTATTGTACATTCAGTTTATTTTCTTCATGTCAATTTCACTGAAAGTCTATTTAATTTTTTGTTTTTAGAAGACATTTTATATGTATAAGTAAACTAGTTAAAATTTAAACATCAATATTTTGTTTAAATATTTAAACTTCATTAAAATATAGCCAGAATGCATAAGCTTGTTGTTTCCTGTTTTAAGAAGACAATTTAAATGTTGTTTTAGATAATGAAATTTGCCTAACTACTCAAGCATGACAAAAATATCCATGATCAGCCGATTGATTTGGAGATGATTCATTTCCCAGTGATTTGAAAATATGGATGTAAATTAGCTTTCGTAAATAACATACCCAAATCCATATTCTATGTTTTGATGCCTCAATAAAACTGATTAGGAAGAAAACAAATGACAACACAGTAAAAGTCACGACACAGTAAAACAACAACAGCAACAATAATTTAATTGGCTCCTCTTTTTTAGATTGTCATTTAAATAACTAATTCACTATCATCACCAATGTCATTCCAGTAACAAAACAATCTAGTGATGTGTAGAGAAGGTTATGAAGAGAAAGTTATCAACCAGGTAATGAATTCATTGGCTGTAGATACCCATAAAAATACCAAATAATAATTACTCACATGCGTATCACTTTAAGGTTTGCAAAGAATTTTCTTCACAACAACCTTGCAAGGATTGTGGTATAAATACTATTTTACCCATTTTATAGATGAGAAAACTGAAGCTATGCTCAAGTAAGTGATGAACCCATGATAACATAACTATTGACTATCTAAGGTAGGGTTTAACTCAGGTCTGCAGGTCTAGCATTCTATCCACTATAATATGTGACCCTCAGTTCCATGAGAGCAATGATGAAAAATGGAGCACAAGGAGCCAATGACAAGATATTTTTCACTGGCTTCTCCCCATGCCTATAATGCTCTCCTTCTTTATTTCAGCCTCCTGGATTCCCTGGTTTCCTTCAAGTCCTAGATAAAATCCCTCCTCCCTTTTTTTCTACAGGTAGCCTTTCCCCATTTTTTTCCCTCTTAATTCTAGTATCTCTGGTCTGCTGATTATTTCCTGTTTATCCTGCATACAACTTGTTTGGTTGTCATTTGCATGTTATTTTTCCCATTAAATTGTGAGCTTTTCAAGGGCAGGAGTAATCTTTTGTCTTCCTTTGTATCCCCAACACAGCACAGTGCCTGGTGAATGGTAGATATGTAGTAAATTCTTATTGATCGATTGGTTGACTGAGATTTAGAACATCCACATTCTTAACATAAATAGATCCAGAAACTGTGAAGAAATTGTGGGCCAATGAAAGGTCGATTCCTACATTATTCTTTGAAAAAAATATAAATAGATATATTGATTTCATTAATCCTTCAAAGGCAACAAGAAATTTTTTGGGAAAAAGGAGGGATTATTGATCTCAAGTATTTGTGATGAGTAAAGGGTAGGCAACTACATCAAAGATAGTTTCAGTTATCAAATATGAATATCTGGTGCAGATGATGAAAGTATAAAAATTCTGTGAAGAACTAAACAAGATCATAGGATCCTAGATTCAGGTGTGGAAGGTACCTTCATGGTAATCTTGTCTTATGCCACCAGTATACAAACGAGGAATCAGAATCCTAGGAAGATGAAGCAACTTGCTTACGACCATTCAGGTACCTTCTACTCAGTGGCCCAGTCAGAATCAGGTCCTTCAACTTCAAATCTAACAATATTACAACCATATTGCTCCCAACCAAGAAATTTAGTGACTTTAATGTGAAGGTGAGGGAGAAAAATTTTTTAAAATATGTATTTTAGAACATATTATTTGATACTAAGTAATAGAAAAAGCCAAAAACTTATAGACTGCTAACATATCTCATAGTAGTTAATTGTGAGGAGGGAAGGGAAAGAAGGAACATGTAGAGAAATAAAACAACTTCAATTCACCTGCCTCCTATGTTCACAACTCCACCCAATTTCCTAAAGCAAACTGAAAGGTGGAAATCATCTTCTCCTATGCCAAAAGGGCTATAAAACTGTGCATACTCTTTGATTCAGCAATATCATTACTAGGTCTGTACCCCAAAGAGGTCACCAAAAAAGGAAAAGGACCCACATGTATAAAAATATAGCAGCTCTTTTTGTGGTAGCAAAGAATTGAAAATTGTGGTGATGCCCACCATTTGGGGAATGACTGAGCAAGTTGTGGTATATGAACTTAATGCAATACTATTATACTATAAGAAATGATGAGTAGACAGACTTGAGAAAAAAACCTTGAAAGACTTACATGAACTGATGCTGAGTGAAGTGATCAGAACCAGGAAAACATTGTACACAGCAACAGCAACATCGTGTGATGGTCATCTATGACAGACTTAGCTCTTCTCAGTCATACAATGATCAAAGACAATTCTAAAAGACCCATGATAAAAAATGTTATCTACATCCAGAGAAAGAATTATGGAGTCTAAGTGCATATTGAAGTATACTAGTTTCATTTTTTATTGTTATTAATTTTTTTCTTTTTCATGGTTTTCCCTTTTGTTCTGATTCTTCTTTCACAACATGACTAATTATAAATACGTTTAAAATGATTATACATGTATAACCTATACAGATTTCTTACTGTATTAAGGGGAAGTGGGGTGAGGGAGAAAAAATTAAAACTTAATATCTTATAAAAACGAATGTTGAAAACTATCTTTACATGCAATTTGAAAAAATAAAATACTATTAAGTGGGGGAAAATCTTCCCATTTCTTCAGGTAAGTTCACCTTCCCTAAGTACATCAGGAATTACATGGTATATATTTCATCAGAATGCTTAAAAATGGGAAGAAAGTTTGATGCCTCCTGCCACAGAAATAAGTTTGTGATGAACAAGTCTGTGATGAACAAGCAGGAAGCAATATCAGACTGGGAAGGAGTTGCTCAGATGAGTGTGTTGACTTAGTGAAAATTACTATTTCAGCATGCTTAGGGTTCCACCGGTCATTAGGCATCATTTACCCAATGCCACTGTCATCTTTGCTATGATACTTATAAAACTAAAATTACAGGAATGATTTCTCCCTCTGAGCTCTCCTTTCCTGAATCAGACATGTAGAAAAGTCCTTATTCTTACCTCTAAGAAAATTCACATGAATTTTTACAGATTGCCCAGTTGAATCCATCGTATAAAATAGATTTTGATTGAGTGATATCATTCAGCTTTCCTTCCAGATTTTCCTCTTTCTTTGTGTTGGCTTTGAATTACATGCCCTCAACTTTTCAAGTCATTCATCTTTTTTGTTGTATTTTTTCATAGGGTCTATATTTAAATAAAAATCTTTTGAATATGATTAAATATATATGCAAACACTAATAGGTTGATCTAAGCATGTGAATCTTTTAGACAGGAGAAAAAATGTGTCATTATTTGAAAATAATAAATACCAAATAAGATGGACATTTCCATACATGAAATTGGCCAAAAAGGATTGTACATAAAACTGCAAATCTCACTTGTATAAAGATTGTTATTTTCAAAGCTATCCTATTTGTGTTTCCTTCTGTTCTTTTTTGTAGATTTTAAAATACTCCAATAATTTTCTTTCCCAACTTTTTTTAAGTTCTGGTAACCCTGTTAGCTTCTTCCACTCAAAACTGAAAGAAAGAAAAATAAAGTCATTCAATCCAATATGTATTGTTAAAAGTAAAGTCCAATATTGGCCATGTCTGAAGACATGTCTCATTCTGCATCATGAATTCGTCACCTCTCTGTCTGGAAGTCAGTAACACAATTTACCACTGGAGTCTTGATATTGTGATTGGTCATTAGATTGAACAGATTTATTAAGTTTTTCTTAGTTGTTTTTCTTTACAAAAATGTTAGTACATAACTTGTTCTCTAGATTTATTCACTTCAATCTATATAAGTTTCATGGATGCCTTCTCAAGTTTGTCTGACACCATTCTTTCATTATTTTTTTGTAATTATGATATTTCATTGCATTAATGTTATAATTTATTTAGCTATTTTCCATTTTATAGGCACCCCACAAGTTTTAAGTTCTTTTCCAACATAAAAATATTACTATAAAGATGTTTGTATATATAGGTTTTTTTTCTTATTTGTTATATCTCTTTAGAGCATAGAACTAGTAGTGGTAATGTTTAGCCAAAAAATGTAAACATTTTTAGTAATGTTCTTTAGTATAGTTACAAATTGCTTTCCAGATTGGTTCTACCTTTATCCCTTCTTGATGAATTTTGTCTATTTGGTATTTTTTAAAATTATATTACTGTAAAGTCATAGTATTTCAAAGAAAATATAAAGGACTGGATGAATCTCCATGATACTCTTGGGTGGTATAACTAACCCTATCTAAAATGACTGAGTAAGAGAAGTTGTTTTAACCACCTAATCCTCCTTTTCTTTCACTTAATAGTCAATCCTTGCCTTTTGAGATATATATATATATATATATATATATATATATATATATATATGTATGTATGTATGTATGTATGTATGTATGTATGTATGTGTGGTTGATGAATGTGTGTATATGTGTGTGTTTGTGTGTGTATTCAATTCAGTGCTTGAGAGGATACTTCACGTCTTATCTACAGGACAAGTAAAATTCAACTTATAACTGCTTTAATTCCCGACTTCCTCCCCCCACCATCTTATGGTTTTCAAACGTATTCTGAGAACTTTTTCAGTCTCTGGTAGCCATCAAATATCTAATACTGTTTATATTCCAAAAATTTGAACTGATTGTTAAATCAAAGGTACTCTTGTAGAACATTCAGACACAATTAAAGCCCATTTATTAAATCCCTACAAATGATATGCTTTATAAAAAAATAATTAATACTTGTCATCACAGTTTCAAAATATCATCTTTTTTTTGATGTTCAGATACCTTAAAGCTCATTATCGCTCTCCCTCCCAACTTTACTTCTCTCCTCATCTGCCCCCGTTCACTTTGTTGTCCTGTGTAGTGACTTCACATGAAAAACAATCATCACCTGCTCTCTCTTCACCACATATGAGGTGTGAGTTTTATTGTTGAAATAAATATGTGTTCTGATAGTCTTTTTAAAAGAAATATAATGAGGATTGTTATACATGGTTAGCACAAAGCATTACAAAAATGTAATTGTCTGCATTGTGATAGACAAGCAATGTTTGGTAAATGAAATCAGTGTCATTTAAATTATGCAATCAAGCCACCAAGTAGATAAGGCAAAGGTCAAAAATGCCATATTAGAAGGAAGATTAAGGATGAAACTAAAACTCTGCATGCCATTATCATAGCTCTAATTTTTCATATCTAAATAAGCTAATGACTCTAAAGCAGAAAACAGATCAAAGTAAAGGTATGAAGAAGGGATCAACAGAACTCCCAAATTGCAAACACTTTATCTTCTTATCAAAGAAAACACCATTTTAGAATTAGATTTTTTACAAAAGATTTTTAAGAAGAAATATGAAAGATTCTGGATGATAATTGCCTCAGAAAATTGAAACAAAGTAGTTGAAGAGAAAATAAGTTCATATGAAGCTTCCTATGGGATCTAAGCTAGATCATCCCTAGGTATTTATGGATGAAATTAAAAGGGTAGAGCAACAAAAAAATGTGAAATGGATCAGATTTGGCAGAATTTATTTTCTTATCAAGGATGTCAATGAAATCACCACATTTGGACACCATCGCCTCAGAACCAAATGTACCTATTAGAAGGTGGAAATGAAACTTGAGAAAAATAAAGTCAGGAAAAGAAATTGAACTTGACTAGATACTGTGAAGGTATAGGAAGCTGGAGATAAAAAAAAAAATTAAGGACATAGGGTTTGTATTTTAAGATATCTCAAAGAAAAGACAATTGTAAAATAACATAATTACAAACCCATATATCTATTTTTTCATCTTTATAAAATTTTTAATGAGAATTCTCTTTGTACAGATCAAGAATATTCTTTTTTTTTCTTTTTTTTTTTTTTTCTTTTTTTGCTTTTTGGAGAGGGGAAGGTAGAGCAATTGGGGTTAAGTGATTTGCCCAAGGTCACATGGCTAGTTTTTTTGTGTTAAGTGTCTGAGGACAGATTTGAACTCAAGTCCTCCTGACTCCAGGGCCGGTGCTCTATTCACTGTACCACCTAGCCTCCCCAATCAAGAATATTCCTGATGGAAATAGAAGTGAAAAGGTAGACTTTTACTGATGGTTGTCTAGAACAAATCATATTTTCCTCAATTATACTACTTAATGCAACATATAGAGAATATAGACCCTAGTTTGCTTATTTATGTGAATTAAAAGAAAGATGGGTTAACCTTATTATTTTTGACCCCAGAGTGCAGAACCAGGAACAGTGGATAGAAAAATCTAAGAGGAAAATCTAGGCTTGATGGACAGAAAAACTTCTTATCAATTAATTTTATCCAGTATAGAAAGGAATGCTTTAGGAGGCGATGGGCTTCCTCCCCACTGGAGGACTTTATGGACAAAGTTGAAAAACCACTTTGATAGACTAATCAAATGTAGACTAGATTAGATGGACTGTGGGGATCATTCAAATTCTGTGTTATTCTGGACTGTATAATCATAGCTTTCACCACCTGTCACTATGTTCATTTAAAATCCTGGCAAGTAGCATTGCCATGTGGGAAAAACTTAGTCAAAACTCTTAAGTACTCCAGTTTTGCAGGATAATGGGAATAATCCCATTTTTATTTTGAAATTTTAAGTCTTCATCCAGGTATTTGGAATTCCACAAATCCTCTCAATGCTTGCTAAAAAAAGCTAGGGAAATAATACTGTTATACAAATGGTCCTTAACATTTTCATCTGTACAAAACCCCCTTTATTTTAAGACAGGGCAAAATGTCAAGACATTTTCCATGCTCTATTTGTATCCCACTGATGTAGGGAAATACTTTCCTTAAAATTTTGCTGACATGCTTTTGAAAACCCACGCTGACAATTAAGCGCGTTACTTCTACGACAAAATGATTAGTTTTCATTAGGATATTTTAAGCTGTTGTGGGGGAAATGCATTCCAATGGAGATGAAAGGCAACAAAAAAAAATGATGTGTTCTTCGAGGAAACTACAGGAGCAGCTCAAAAGTATTACAGCAAAAATATGGTCTTATAATGCTTTTGGCTCTTTCTTCCCTGCCCCTACCAATCCAAGCCATACAATGGTACTCAGAGGTACTTTGTTCATACATAGTAATGGTGGAAAATATTCCATATCTATACTGTGTCACATAGCTTAGCCCCATATTAAGATATCAGGTTAAATTTCGCCTATATTGGGGCCAAGTAAAATATGGATCATATAGTGGTAAAAGGGAATAAAACAGGGTTAGATACTTCCTTCCAAGGACTTGATTCCAGTACACTCATGCTATTGCTAGACTTTGTAGATAGCAGCAGGCTTTTAATTTGCTAATTTCAAATTTAATATGAAAGTCTTTAATACATCAAGTTGCTCAATACCTGGCACGACTGTCAAGAGAACGGTGGGAGCAAGATTGGGAATGACACAGATCACTGGGTGGTATTTTCTAAGTACTATTTTGTAGTTATACATTCTGCTTTTGAGAAAATCTTGACTTTGATTTAAAGTTATACAAAAAATCAGTTAGTTAATATTTGTTAAATCTATATTATTTTCTCGGATGCTACATGTGGGGAACATGTAATTTCTCCAGCACAGGAAAATTCCTCGACCTATGTAGATCATACCCTACCTATAACTCAAAGGAGACAGATGAAGTTCTTAAGGTTGCCTAGGGTCACACCGACAGTACTTCTCAAAAGTGAGATTTAAACACAAATCTTCTTGAATTCCAAGCCTAGCATATACTCTAATATACCACCCTACCATTATACTGAATTTCTGAAAGATAATAATGATAAGACTAATGCCTTCAGGGAACTGACTATTAAGTAAAAGAAAGCACATAAAAGATTTCTAGGAAAGCGTGGTTTTTGACTAGCATCTAAAAGGATAAAATTTATTCATCTTACACCAAAAAGGGCTACCTAATTCATAAAAAGTCATAAGGGGGAAGAATTTCTACAGTCTTCTTGGAAGGCTCTCTATAGTGTTTAATAATCCTGAGAGCCAGGGAGTCTTTCAATATATTTAAGTCCCATGCCATGCAATTAAAACATGTTTCTTTAAGCTATGTGGTAAAAAGAGAATAATAATTTGAAGACATTAAATTGTTCTGAGAAGCAGTTATAAGGTGAATAACTCATGGCATTTGAAGCAAATTGATGAGTTTTGATTGAGAGGATGGTGCAATGGATTTCAGTTGTTTCAGTAGAAAACCATAACAACTCAGATAAAGACATTATCATCTCCTTAGTTGTCACTATTTTTCTGGCACTTATATTTATGCAACTTACATTTTTACAACAAACCTGGTTGATCCAACTATTTGAAGTAAGTAGTTCCAGACTGATTATCTTGATGAAGAAGAAGGGATCATCAGAAATTTAATTCAATGTTTCACAATGTTCTCATCACCAGAAAATTGGCTATTTGATGATGGGATTTTTCAGCAACAGCAGCTCATAAAGGCCAATTTTTAAGGCACTGAGGGGTTGCGATTCATGTCTGAAGAGCAAGCTCCCTTCCCATAAGTGATATATGTTACAACCCTCCATTAAAAATGGTTCAGGAATTGGGAAATTGTCTTCTAGTTTTATTTTAGTGACATCTGCCTTTAATGTGTCTGCTTTATATATTTTATCTAATATGTCTAAGAATTCAGTTATGGAATGTCTTTAAATATGAAGATTTCAAAGGAAATTTGAAAGCTTTTGTTTAGCAAAGAAAAGGCAAACACTTTAGCTGGCTCACACAATAGGCTTTCTGGTGCTCAATCTAATGAGCCAGGCCACTTTTAAAAGGCCACCAGGGCCATTTGCAAAACTGCCAGCCTTTTTCTTCAACAGTAATAATACTAATAAGAAATATGAAAGGGTATTATAAGTGTACTCTGAACAAAATGCCCCATGTGTATTCATTTGTAGCCTGTCACCTGCATGGAATTGCATAGCAGCAAGCTAATAGGAATAATCATAATATTAAAATTTACATAAGACCAATTCTTTTCTCCTAAAAATGAATTCACTTTTGCAAATCTTGAATTCTTGTTAAATGGAGTTATCTGTGGGAATTATTACCTTGGAAATGAGTTTCTAGCACATGTGCCCTATCATTACAAAGTTTGGTGCGTCATCCAGCAAAAAACATTTGAATCTGTGGACAAAAAGCTGCCTAAGATGGCAGGGTTTAGAAAGGTGTTGAATGGAAATGCAAGGGAAGAATTTACCCTTTTCAAAGCTATCAGAGTCAATGGCCTAAAAAGTCATTCAGTGAGTTGGTAAGCCAAGTAAAGATATAGCAAGAAGCTACAAGTCACCTTATGATGTCTTTTGGCTAGCACTTTTAAATCATTTATTTTAAAATATACATTGTTTTCAAGTTCTTTTCAGCCCTTACACAATTTAAATAAAAAGATCCCTAGTGTATTTTGAATCAGTTGCTGAAATGGGGAAAATTTGGCAAGGAAACCAGAGGATCATAGCTTTAGAGCGAGAAGGAAGTTTAGAAGACATCTCGTCTAACCTCTCTATTTTTTAGAGGAGCAAACTGAATTCCAGAAAGAAGGGTCTACTGGAACTGCTAGATATAAAAAGTCAAAGCCCCCACAAGTATTTGGTGCAAATATTATACTAGCATATTTCCAATAGAACATGAAGCCTATATCCAGTTGCTTCTAGTTTACCTGATAATTTTAGTCTACCAATGACTCATTTCAGCAGCAGCAACAGTACCACTGACATCAACAATAACAATTAGCATTTATCAAGGGCCTATTATATTCCAGGAACCATGCCAAATTCTAGGAATACAAAAAAGAGACAAACATGGTCTTTGCCCTCAGAGAATACACATTGACAACAAATTAGTAAAATGTATGTATACATAAACATATACATCATATACATCTACATGTACATGCACATCCACACATACATATACATGCACACACACAAATTCATATACACATATACAAATGCACATGCAAACATGCATATATCTATAGTTGTGTATATGTGTATACATATCTATGTATATATATGTGTATAGTTATATATACATATATGTGTGTATATACACATACATACATACATACATACATACATACATACATACATACACATACACACAGAGAGTGTAACTGGGAAATGATCTCTGAGGGAAGTCACTAGCAATGGCAGAGAAGAGGGCTGAGGGAGGCCTCTTGCAAAAGGTACAATTGTAACCAGATCTTACTGGAAGCTAGAAGACACTGGTAAAGAAAGAAAGCATTGAGTGAACACTGGGAAAAAAAGAAAGAAAACTAAACATGGAAAAGAATGATAGCGTGTAGCTCCATTTAAACTCTGTTCTTTCTAGATCTTTCTCTGAATGTAAATTTCTCCTTCCATCCTGAGACTTGTAGAGTTGTCTTATAACTGTGCATTGCTGAGAAGAGTCCAGTTTATCAAAGTTTGTCATCACACATATGATGTGTCTGTGACTGTGTACAAATTTCTTTTCGATGTTTGGTTTTCTTTCTTTTTTCCTAGTGTTCATTCCATTGGTTACAATCCTTCTATACAACCAGACTAATGTCCAATGTGAAAATATTTGCAGATCCTATACTTGATTGCATGCCACCATGGGGGAAGGGGGAGGGAGGGGAGAAAATTTGAAACTCAAGAGATTGTGGAACTGAATTTTGTAAACTAAAAGTAAATAAACAAATCAATTTTTTAAAAAAGAAAGCATTGAGTGATGGGCAACAAACCATGGAGAAAAGATGAAATATGGAACATTGGGTTTGAGGAACAGAAAGAAATGCTATTATTCTCTCCATTTTACAGATGAGGAAACTGCAATGATGCTTAAAGATGCAGTGATTTGCCCAGAGTAAATACAGTTAGTAAATAGTAGATGTGGTATTCAAACTCAGGGGTCCATAACTACACATCTTGCTTTAAATCACTTAACTAGGCATAAGACCCTGGCCAATTCACTTAATTTCTCTCTCCTAGGTTCAATTTCCTCCTCTATAAAAGGTCAATTATAATAATACCTATCTCAGATAATTGTTTTAAGGATCAAATGAATTTACATATATTAGAGGCTTATTTAAATGCTGGCTTTTGGTATTTAGTTACTACAGAATCTAACCTAAGAGTTACACTCCTACTGTAATACTAAAGTCAATGCTAAGTTTCACATCAAGTCCTTCTGAGTCAATGTCTTAGAGTCTTCATATGTTGGTTTTGTGTACCATGTATAAGAATATAACACTGTGGATAGTTATGGAATGATCCATCAGAGGGAACAGGAAACATTCTATCCTAAACAGAGTTAGGAAGAAGAGAGTCATTGAAAAGTGAAACATCACTACATGGTTAGAAGACAGCAAGGCACACACCATGAGATACTGTGCTTCTGGAGATCTAAGGATGATGATCACAAATGAATTTGACACTCAAGTCAAACATAAGAGAAGGATTGCTTTCTATAACCATCACCTTTCCAAAGTTAGGCAATCATTGCCAATCTGATTTTTCCATTTATAAAAGGAAAATCCCTGTAAACTCCCTTTTTTGTCATTAGCATTCCTGTGAAGAGGAAAGAAACAATACTTATTATATCCATTTTTACAAACATACAAAATCCTGCGGTGTGTGCTGCCATTTTACATCTTTGAAGCTCTGAAAAGGCTCTCAGCTTTGAAGAAAATGCAAGCTAAGGCAATGAGTCAGAATTGTAAGAAACCAAACAGAGGCCAGATGTTTTTTCTGTTCTTTGTATATGGAAACATATATGGAAACATTCACGTTTATCAATGTTTGGTAAGTTCACAAAAAAGATTTTAGAATACTATAGACTACATCTCAATTGTCACTTGCTTTGCCCCATACACTTCTTCCAGTTCATGATCAACCTTCCTTCCCCCACCTTTATTTTTCTTTTTGTTGTTCAGCCATTTTTTAGTCATGTCCATCTCTTTGTGACCACATTTGGGGTTTTCTTGGCAAAGATACTGAAATGATTTGCCATTTCTTTCTTCAACTCACTTTACAGATAAGGAAATTGAGGTTAACAAAGTTAAATGACAATACCAGGGTCACTCAATTAGTAAGTGTTTGAAACTGGATTTGAACTCAAATCCTCTTGACTCCAGGGCAGCACTCTAACCATTATGTAACCTGGCTACCCCTTTTTATTTTGCTTCTGACCTATTATTTTGCCAATATAGGGAAGTAGTAGGGTGAAAGCTCCCTCCACAAATGTAAGCCAACAACATTAGTGCAACTCATAATCCTAGACGGTTGCTCAGGGCAGTAAGAGAGTAAAATGATTTGTCATCCAAGTAGACAAACATTCACTAAGTAGCTATTATGTGCCAGGCCCTTTGATAAGGACTGAGAATACACAGAGAAGCAGCCTGCTCTCAAGGAGCTCAGAGTCTAATTTGGGGAGACAACATGCAAACTATGTACAAAAAAGTTATATGATAATCTCAGAAGAAAAAAAATTAGGTTAAGGGGAATCAGGAAAGGCTTCTTAGAGAAAGTGGGACTTTAGCTAAGATATGAAGAAAGCAGTTAGTGTGGTGGTGGCAGAACTTGAACCCATCTTCCCCACTCTAAGGACAGTCCTCTCTCTGCTCTACCATGTTACCTCTCATATAATACATTATAACTCTCTATAACACTTAATAGGGTATCTAGGTGGGGCAGTGGTTGGAATGCCAGGCATGGAATCAGGAAATCTCCTCTTTGAGAGTTCAAATCTGGCTTTAGACCCTTACTGTGTGATCCTGGGCAAGCCACTTAACTCTCTTTGCCTCAGTTTTTTTCATCTGTAAAATGAACTGGAGGAAGGAATGGCAAACCACTCCAGTATTTTTGCCAAGAAAATTCCAAATAATGTCATGAAGAGTTAGGTGCGACTGAAAAATGACTGAACAGCAACATTACACTAATCACATCGCTTGAGTTATTATAATTTTCCATGTTTGTGTCTTCGCCCTTAATGTATTTTAAGCTCTAAAATTTTTATCTTCCTCAACAACTTGCACAATGTTCTGCACACTCTAATTTCTTTTCTTTTTGTTTTTGCTAAGATGGTACTTATTTGACAAATTGCTCTTCTATTTACTTTAATTCCAAGAACCAATTATTTTGGCATTCTTTTAAATGTTTCACTGCTTCTTGGTGCTATTAAATGCCTTTTGAGAATTTAAATAAATGCCTGTTTATTTCTTTTCATGTGACAAAAAGCTCTAAGGATGGTATCCATCAGTTAAGGAAGACTTCAGAGTTGTCAAAATATTTTGAAGATACCCTGTTTCCCAGAGCTAAGGTCCAGCAAGTAGGCTGCATCCTGAGCTCGACATAACAATCCTTTGTGTTCAGGATGATATCACCAATTGACAAAGTGTATTGCTTGGACCAGCAACAGGTGTTCACTGAGGGATTTAGCTCCCCCTATTTCCCAGGACCATCCACCACATATTCACAATCCCTGTTTCTTGTCACTGACAGGCACTGCACTCCTGTTCCCATCACATTCTGTGCCTCACAGGGTGAGCAAGACCCCCAAGACTTGAGACATAACTATTCCCATGGAGCCTCCAAATACCTGTGTTATCCCAAGAAACACTAATGATGAGAACTATTTCAAGATTTAAGAATGATGTGCTGTGTGCCAAATCCTTTCATGTATATAAGTGGCTCCAGCCTTAGCAGCCTTAAGCCCTCCTTCTTAGGAGAGGGTAAGGGCTTCCACTTGAGGGTATCCTTTTCCTTACTCTGAAATTAATTAAACTTCTGTTTGTGTTCTGACTCTCCTGTCTCTAGCCTGTTCTCTGGCCACCCATAGGTTAGAGGCTGGTTTTGGTCTGACTGACAGAGTCTAGATTTCCCCCAGAAGAATATATATTCAATTTATTTTCCCTTTTTCACAGAGATGCCATGAAGCTTTCCTTGTACAGGGCTTCTGACTTTTAAAGACCCAATAAAGTTTCCATAATAGTGTTTCATCACCAAAACTTTTTCAGTTATTAATATTATCAGGAATTGATTTTTCAATACAAGTTGTGTTTCTTCCTTTACAAAAAAAAAAGCTTCCTTACTACTCAAGTGTAACAGCTAAATTTAACTTCAGAATTAGTTTGTAGAAAGAATTAGCATAATAATAAAGCACCTTAGTATCAAAAGATGAGTGTTTACTCATTCCTAATATTCCATTCCATGTTCCAAGAATCCATTAAGTCTTTGAGTAACTATTTAAGTAGTGTGTTTGTGGGAATTATTTTATGAGATCAAATAAATCTGCTTCATGAACTAGTAATTGAAAATTAGCTTGTAATTAACATATTATGGTGCTATCCTGAATCAGTTAACTGAGCAATTTTAGTATTGGAGTCCTCTACCTTTTTCCCTCCTTCCTCATGGAAGAATAAGTTAGAACAGGCTGTTAATTTAGATTCCATTCTCAGTTTGATCCCAGTAAGAGGGGACAGGAAAGGACAGTTAATTATTTACAGACAAATATATCCAGGAATTCTCTGTCAGTCCAATTCAATATTGGTCATATTAAATGAGAACATAGCACTAGTGAGGACAATCACGTAACTGGTGATCACATTTGGGAAAGCAACTCAAAACAAATGACCCTCCAGCCCAATACCTGGCACAAAGCAAACATTTAATTGATACTTGCTGATTACTTGATTGATACAATTCATTAATATGTTCATCTCTATATATGAAAGAGGCTGAACCCCTTAGTTGTTCTTTTTTTCTTTTTATAAAGATTTTATTTAATGTTTTATTTTTTCCAATTACAAGTAAAAACAATTTTAACATCCTTTTTTTCTCAAATTTTGAGTTCCAAATTCTCTCCCCCTTCTGCTCTCCCCTCATTGAGAAGACAAGCAATTTGACATAGGTTATATGTGTGTAGTCAAGAAAAACACATTTACATGTAATTCATTTTGTGAAAGAAAACACAGACAAAAACTGAAGAAAAATAAAGAAAAATTATCTTTGATTTGCATGCAAGATCTTTTAATTCTTTCATTGGAGATGGACAGCACATTTCATTATAAGTCCTACAGAATTATCTTGGATCATTGTATTGTTGAGAAAAACTAAGTTATTCATAGTAGATCATCATACAATGTTGCTATTATTGTGTACAATGTTCTCCTAGTTTTGCTCATTTCACATTGCATAAGTTCATATAAGTCTTTTCATGTTTTTTTGAGGGCATCCCACCTATCATTTTTTAAAAGTACAATAGTATTCTATCACATATCACATACAACTTGTTCTGCCATTCCCCAATTGATGGACATGCCCTGAATTTCCAATTCTTTACCACCACTAAAAAAGCTGCTATAAATATTTTTGTGCACATAGGCACTTTTCCTTTATATTTTTATCTCTTTGGGATATGGACCAAGTATGATATTGCTTGGACAAAGGGTATGAATGGCTTTATAGTCCTTTGGGTCTAGTTCCAAATTACTCCCCAGAATGTTTGAATCAGTATAGAACTTCACCAATAGTACCAATAGCACAATAGTGTTTTAATTTTCCCACATCTCCTTCAACATTTTTTGTTTTCCTTTTCTGCCATATTAGTCAATCTGACAGGTATGGGGTAGTAGCTCAGAGTTGTTTTAATTTGCCTTTCTCTCATTAAAAGTGAATTACAGTGGTTTTTTTATCTGACTATAGATAATTTTGATTAGTTTGTCTAAAAACCTCTTGTTCCTATCCTTTGACTATCAATTGAAGAATGACTTATTTCTATAAATTTGATTCAATTTTCTATATGTTTGAGAAATTTAGTCCTTTTCAGAGAAACTAACTACAGAAAATTTATTTCATAGTAATGATTACCAACTATGTATTTCACTCCATCCTATTTTCCCCTGCTTATTCTGTCTCTCTTTTTACCCTGTTCATTCTCAAAAGCATTTTCCTTCTGGTTTTTACCTCTCCCAAACTGCCCTCCCTTCTATCAGTTTCCTGCTTCTCTAATCCCCTTCTCTTCCTATGTGGTAGGACAGATTTCTCCACCCAACTGAGTGTGTATATTATTCCCTCTTTGAGCCAGTTCTGATGAGAGTAAGGTTCATGTGCTCCCATCCAATTTTCCCCTTCAGTGTAAAAACTCTTTCAGACCCCTTTTATTTCAGATAATTTATCCCATCCTACCTCTCCCTTTCCCCTTCTCCCAGTTCATTCTTCCTTTTCATCCCTTAAATTTATTTTTTATGTAAGCATAATATCACATTCAACTCACACCTCTGCTTTCTGTCTATGTATGCTTCTTCTAATTTCCCTAATAATGAGAAAATTTTGAAGAGCTATAAATATCATTTTCCCATGTAGGAATATAATCAGTTTAACCTTATCAAATCCCTTATGATTTCTCTTTCCTGTTTGTCTTTTTATGCTTCTTTTGCTTCTTGTTTAGTCAAATTTTCTATTCAACTCTGGTTTTATTCATCAAGAATACATGAAAATTCTCTATTGAATGTCCATTTCCCCCTTAAGGATTATGCTAAATTTTGCCTAGTAGGTGATTCTTGGTTGTAATCCCAGATCTTTCACCCTTCAGAATACCATATGCAGGAAGACAACTTTGTTGTCTTCTGAGTGTGTGGTTTGATCTTCCTTGTCACCATAGTAACTTTCTATGGTCAGAATTTTTTTCTGTTTGCTCATTTTCCAGCCCATTTCTTGACTTTTAATTCTATGTTAAAGTGGGGCTGTGCTTCCTAAGTGGAGGGGGCACTGAACCAAACTTCAGGGTTTTTGTGCAGCTGTTTTCAGAGGTAATTTGGGGGAACTGTAAGTTTTGTCATTTCCAAGGTGTTATGATTTAAGGAGAAGTGTGTTTACTACTCTTCTATATTGGGCACTAGTTTGTGAGGAACCACAAGCATTCTTTTTAAGCCTGGAACTGAGACCCAGATCCAAGTATAGATAATGCAAGAGTCCTGTATCTGGTTCCAGCAAAGGGACCCTTGTAAATCTCCTTCTGACTCATTGTCTGATCCCCTTACCATCTGTGGGCTGAGAGTTCTGGAAACTGCCATGGCTGCCACTGATTCAGTTCTCCCAAGTTCTGTTGCTGGTTTGTTAGGGCCCAGTTTGTGCTGATGTGGCCTGCAGCTGGATTGTGCTCCTCTCTCACCCTGGTGCAACAGACCTTTCCTGCCAACCTTTTAAGTTGTTTTTGACTGGAAATTTATTTCACTCTGTCTTTTATTTAAGGGTGTTTGGAGGGATTTTTGGGGGGGAGGAACTCAGGTGAGTCCCTGCCTTTACTATCTTGGCTCTTCCTCCCTCCATAATGTAATGCCATGCATGAGCAGCTTTCCAGAAGAATGCTACTGTGAACAGCTTTTAAGGTTCCAATTACACAGTATAGTGAACACGCTATTTATTCCATAACAAATAAGAGCAAAACATTCAGAGAAATCAAGGTACAGCATTCACAACATTACAAATTATCACAGATAATCAAAATACAGCATTCACAACAAGTCATCACAAAAAATGGCCACATAGTTTCCACCACAGTGGTCACAAAGTTTTGAACAAAGAACAATCATTTAGTAACTCAATCATCTCTATCATTCAATCATCCTTGAGGAGGTTTGCCTCCTTAAGGGACATAAAGTACAATAGTCAAAATTCTCAACTCATAAGGCACACTAAGTTCTAAATCAATTACTTATTCAGTCATCATTCACTTAGTATAATCATTAGTCAATCAATCATTCAATCAACTCAATAATTCAATCATCCTTCATCATTCACTATTCAATCATTAGAAAAAACACAGACCCTCCACCTCTAGGTCACTAGTAATTTACAATTTCTTAGTACACAGTATGCAAGTAAAGTCTTCTTTCAGCTTGACTCAGGGTGGTTTCTCAGATTCTCTGGATCCCCTTCCATGGTCCCAGCTCCTACGTGGATTCACCAAACTGTCACCTGAGTTCAAAGGCAGATAGCTCTCAGCTCCTTGTCCAGCTCTCTGTGCAGTTCTTGCTCCACATTGAAGCTCACAGTGTTCAATCCATCTCAAATCCTTCACAGTCTCTGTTCCTGGAAAGACAAGGCTTAACAAAACCACAAACAGGTTCATGCAAAGTACCAGAATCACAGTCATGCTTCCTCAGTCTTTGGCAGCTCTTGCTGGGCCTCAGAAATCTTCAGCAACCTCCTCAGCAGCTCCAGCTGACCCTTGGACTCAGCAGAAGTTTCAGCTGGTTCCCAGAATCAAAATCACTTCATCCAGGTTCTCCAATTCAAAATCATTCTCTCCAGCCTGGGTGCCTTTCCTCTTCAGCCTCTCTGGCAGCAGCAGCTTCTACTTTTGCAAAGCCTGTGTGAAAAAGGTCTGACTTTCCCAGCAGGGTCTTTCCTTGTGTACAGACAGCACTAGCTTCCTGTTTCAGCCAACCCCTTCCTGTTACATCAGCAACAGGGATTCAGACCTTCTGTTTCTTTAACAGAGGCTTGATTATTACTAAGTGGTAAGTACCTGTTACCTTTGCCAATACAATGGGATTTTCAAATTCAAATTATATTACCATTACATGTAATTTCTTAATAAGTATTTGCTGAATGAATAAATGAAATTGAACAGAATAAAATATAGTCCAATGCAAAGAGAAAGGATTCCCCCCTCCCCCCAGTAATTCTACTTTTAACTCCTGTTAATTCTTACAGGTAGTCAAATTAGCTTACTCCTAATAAAGTATCTATAAAATAAATGTTTACTTCAAATGGTAACTTGGAGGATTAGTAAAGAAATATTTTCTTATGAGGTATCAGAAGTCCTACTGAAGGCAGATGTTCTATTGACAACTGCTTTTAGTGTATTACTGAACATAAATAGGACCCACCTATTGAGATATGCACTATTAACTTCACGTTAGTTCTGAGACTTACTTAAGCCCTTTTTTGTTCTGTAGAAGGCCCCAAAGAGAATGTGATGCTATCAAATTGGGGGGGAACCTACATTTCCTTTTTGTACTTTAATAAACACTTTATTTTATCACCAGACAAACATCATTTGAAATACTCTATTTATGAAGGGGCTTTTATCCATACTATGGTTAAGTAAAATTTTTCCTTCTGCTACTTCTTCATTTTTTATTAGACAAGGAACTAATATAAAAATCTAATTAAGCCTAAGAAGAAAAGCTGACTAATCAGGAGGATTCTTTTAATCTTTTAGAATTTGCATGACCAGAGAAACTATTGATCTTAACAGAAGAGCCTATTTAGATAGATTTCAAGGCCTCTCTACTTCCATCCTACACCCAGTCTTTAAAGTAATGCCACATAGTCATTCCCAGAGGGCTGCTTCTGTTGTCCTGGCATCATCAGAGAGTAATAGAGTCATAGAATAGCAGAGCCATGAAGGACCTTAGAGATGAGCATCTTTACCCACAATGAAAATAATAGCATTTTCTTGTGGCCAATTTCCCTTTAAATAAAAATCATGTTGCTCAGCAATGGAGGTTTCACTTATTGTAGTTTCTTAAAGATTGCAAGCCCACATTTTAATTAAACTGTTTTTCTTCTTGGCTACATGTTTAAAAAACGTTATTTGCAATTATATGAAACTTTCTGCTGTTGTGGTGGATGGTGAAATTAAATAGAAGTCATTATAACCCTTTCATGATTCTCCCACTATTTGCCAAAGTAACTCTAAGCCTCTAGGTACTTTGTCACAGTCTTCTTCCATAGAATATCCATTGTAGCTGATATGAAATATATTTTAGCATTAATAATATTGAGGAAAGAACAAAGACCTTCAATAAGAAACATTTGGGAATCTCTCTAGAAGACCTTTCTACTTTTCTTTAGCCATGTCAACCACTTAAACACTTTGAAAGAATTTTATAAGATTAATCTGGTGAAAGTGGTGCCAAAAATCAAGATTTCACAGGTTGTTTTTATCAAAGTTTTCTTCCTTTCCTCCCCACCCCCATTCTCACTATCTCATATTGAGTCCAGTCATGTGGCTACATGTGTCTTCATTTTGTGGGCCAAAAAATTATGAAGCATCACAAACCAAGAGTACTTACCTTTGAGAGACCTAGCTCTTTAATACAAAATGCCCCACATCTGAGAAAAACAACCACTGTGAGGGTAGGAGAGGGTGGAGAGTTCTTTGTTATATGAAAACCTTATAAGAACCATTTTGTATATGAAAACCTATGAGGAGTATTTCTCCATTTCCTGCATGGTCACTGCAGCAGGAGACTGATTTAAGGATAAAAATTCCCTGGATATATTAGAAAACTGAATTATTTAAAATTAAGAATCTTCTATCTAAAGCAGAAGGATTTTCATACCAGGTAAAGCCAATTAAAAACCATCTTGTAACCAAAAAAATATTTATTAAAGAGAAAGCTAAAGGGAGACTACCTTATCTACCTTATTCTTTTAATCAATCTCATAGAAATAAAGAAGATTCTATGCTGGAATCTGACAATAAATTGAAGCTGAAAGTCAGTAATTAAAATCACACTATTAAGATAAATCAAACATCTTTTTCCTTGTTTAGCTATTAAAATAAAATCTGTTCCCAGTTGACAAATTTTTGGAGATTTGTTTGTCTGTTGAGTATTTTGGGGGTTCTTATGAAATTTAGGTGGCACAATGGCTAGAGTGCGAAGCCTAGAGTCAGGAAAACTCATCTTCCTGAGTTCAAATTCAGCCTCAGACACTTAAACTGTGTGACCCTGGACAAGGCACTTAACCCTGTTTGCCTCGGTTTCATCAACTGTAAAATGAGCTAGAGAAGGAAATGGCAAACCATTCCAGTATCTCTGCCAAGAACCCCAAGTGGGGTCGCAAAAAGTCAGCCACAACTGAAAAATGACTGAGCAACAACAATACTGCCTGGTTATTGTTAGTAATTATAGGGACAATTCTTACTTTCATGATTGTGTGGACTATCTTCACCAGTGTGTCTTCTCCTTCTCTCCTGCTTTATTCAGCAAAGAAAGAGGAAAAAAGCTCATCTCTGGCCTTCATGCATATTATGGCTCACTACAATTTGATAGAGAGGTCTGTGGAACATGCCTAGATAAGAAGACTATAACAATTCCTCTCCTCTCCATTCTTCTCCTCTCCTCTCCTCTCCATAGACACATATGTAAATAACATGTAATTATTATTGATATGTACTTCAAGGTTTCAAAGACCTGTATATATTCTCTCCATTGCTACAGATTAATACTCTTCTATAGTTTATCCTAGGGTTTCTTAACCTGGAGTCTATGAGCTCTTCCTACACACACACACACACACACACACACACACACATTTAGATACATGTATCTGAATGTAAGTGACTTTTTTTTGTAATTTCACATATTTTATTTAATACTTTTAAAAAATATTATTCTGAGAAGGCATCTATAGTCTTCACCACATTAGCAAACAGGTCCACGACCCACATAAAAGTTAAGTACACCCACCTCAGCTAATTATTTTCATGTGTGATTGTGGGCAGAAAAATAGTCATAGTGTGCTTGCCAGCCTCCTACTGAAAGGACGTGATATCCACAACTCATTATCTGTTCCTTGAGAGAATGTCTTTCCACCTATATAATATGGCGCACTCCAAAAACCTGTGTCAATAGATGATATTGTATTATATATAATATACAAAGCCCTAGAATATTTCAAAGCCTTCTCAGTAAGATCTATGGTTATTTAAAAAAATTTGACAAAGACAAATATGTATATTAATACATATATCTAAAAGAGAAACAACAGATAAAAAATTGGGGTCCAGAATTAAGTAAGAGGAAGAAATCGGTGAACACCATTTGGTAATCTGATTTTAACGATCCAAAATTACTGTCTTTCACAAAGATCCATCTTTTCAGATAAAAATGTTCTCCTAGAAATATTACAAGTTTGCAAAGCTAAAAACATCAGAAATTCCAAATAATTCAAGTTATAAGATCCGGAGATAACATGATGAGAAATGCATAGTGGGCACAAGATGAAGTAGATTTCCATCAATGGCCTATGTGCCAGATATTACCCAGGAAGCAAATGGTGAGAAAAGGAAGTAGACTAGTCATGTGGCAAAAACCAAGGATAACATGGTCTGAGTGTTCCTCTGCTAGAGCCCATGATCTTTCAACTGCTATCTTATACTTAACCAATCCATATTTATATTTGTTTTCTTTATGTTTAATCCTAAAACATGTTTATTGTTTACTTGTCTCCCTCGTTAGCATACATCTTTATCTGTAGGTAATTTTTTATTCATTTTATATGTATGACCACAGCTTAGCACCTAGAAAATGCTTAATAAATACTTTCTTGATTAAATGGTTGTAAATAAGATCTAGAAAATATCATCCAAACCATAAATTGTATCCATCAATCAATATGCCTTTATTAAGAACCTCCTTTGGACAAGGCATTGTAAAAACAAAGATCTAAATAAAAGTGTTGGATCTCGAGGAACTTATATTCTACTGCATCTGAAAAAACAAACAAACATGGACAAGCATCACACAAGAAGAGAAGGCATGGATATTGTATGATTGGCCTTTCTACTGTTGCATGAACAAGATACTCCATGTCTTGTTTCTAGGCATTATTTATGACTCTCCCCATGCCTGTAATATTCTCCTTCCTCATCTACACCCATTGTCTTTAAATCCAACAAAAATCCTATCTTCTATAGAAAGTCTCTTATGTACTTTACTATAACTCTTCTTCACTCTAGCGTCTTACTTCCATCAATTGTTTCCTTTTTATCCTGTATGTACTTTGCATATATTTATTCACCAGTGCTCTCCCTCATTAGATTGTGAACTCCTTGAGGTCAGTGACAATCTTTAGACTTTTTGTGCAACCCTAGTGTTTAACATAGTGCTTGGAATATAGTAGATACTTCAGAAATATTTATTGACTGAATAACTTAGTGTCATTGTAAGCAGAGTACAAGATATTTAATTACTTTATTTTAATTTCAAATGCTATTTCTCATTCATTTTTCCTGTTCTTTTGTTGATACATAGAATTTGATTTTGTGTATTTATTATACATCCTACTACTTTGCTGAAGATGTTTGTTATCTATATTAAAATCTGAGTTGATTCTTTTTTAAAAGCAAGCCATCAAGTTGTCTACGACAGAGACATCATATCTTACTCTTTGCCAGTAATTATTCTTGGACTATCTCAGTCTGAATGTATTTTTCATTTCTGCAACTCTGTCAAATAATTATGATGATTATGGACAACTTGGTGTCACTGTAGTTTTAATAAGGAACTTCTGAATGAATTTGCATTATAAAAGGATGATACCTCTTAGTTTTGAATTAATATTTTTGTTATTTTTTTTTTCTTGAAGATGTCTTCCATTCCTGTACTTTTAACTGTTTTTGACACAGAGGAGTGAAGGCAGCAAGGTGGGACAGTGAATAGAGCACCAGGTTGGGAGTCAGTAGGAACTGAATTCACATTTGACCTTAGACAGTTATTAATTGTGTGATTCTGAGTAATCACTGTTTGCCTCAGTTCTTCATTTGTAAAATGAAGTGGAGAAGGAAATGGCAAATCACTCCAGTATCTTTGCCAAGCAAACTCCAAATGGAGTCATGAAGAATTGGACAAACTAAAAAACAATATAGACAAGTATTGTATTTTATAGAAGACCTCTTTCTAAATCTATTAATAAAGGCCTATGATTTTATAGTTTTGTTTTTAATATCATTATGCAAATTATTTTCCTAGTATTAAACTGCCTCACATTTCTAGTAGAAATACAATTTGGTCATAATGAATAATTTCTTGACTCTATCGCAGTATTCCATTTCCTAGTGTTTCATTGAATATTTTGGCAAAAAATAATCATTAATGGTGTTAGCCAATAGTTCTCTTTTTCTGTTTTGCTTTTCTCTAGTTTGTATGTCAGTGTTATATTGATCTCAAAGAAAGAATTGGGAATAGCGTCATCTTTCTCTAATTCTGAAAATAGTTCATCACTGAATAATTATTTATTAAACATTTGGTAAAATCCACTCATGAGTCCTTCTGTTTCTAATATCTATTTCCATGCAAGTTCATTTGTGGTTTGCTAAATTTCTCTGGGTTATTTGGATGATATTAGACCATTTTCTACTTATTAATTTCGATTTTATGTATTTTTTGTAGTCATCTAAATTTTTAATTCTATTTTACCCATAATATAATTCTGTATAATTCTGATTTCATTTATTTTCCTTCCATTTCTTATAATTTCCCTTTTTCAATTTTGATAATTTAATTTTCTTTTCGTATTTTCATTACCAGATTGGTTTTTAATTCTTTGAATTTCTGAAAAAAAATCACTTTTATTAATTATAGTTTTTGTTTTCAATTATGTTCAAATGCTTTCATTTTCATAATTTCTTTTGTATTTGGGGTTTGTTCATTTGTTGTCTAACTTTCATAATGATATATTCAAACTTAATCTTTCATTTTTCTATGTTGTTAATATAAATATTTAGAGATTTTTAAAAAAAAAATCATCTGAGAAAATTGAGGTCATTCACTGAGAGCTGTCTCTTTTTTTTCTTTTTCTTCATCTCTTATAACTCAGATGTTTTCCCTCATTATGTAGTCCTTTTCATTCTCTAATATGAAGAGCTGACAATTCTCTTTGTGAAAGCAAATTCTCTACATGTACCCTTGATATAATATCCTCTATCTTCTGCAGCAGATTTCTCCCTTTTTAATCCCCACTCACTCAGTAATCTTTAATCTCACCTGTTTGTTGGCTCTTTCCTTCCCCTCTGTAGATATGCTCATGTCTTCTTCATTCTTAAAAAGTCCTTACTTGATCTATCATTTCCCACTAGCTTTCATTATGTATCTCACCTCCTTCTTGTGGCTTACTTGCTTTGAGAAAAGTGTCTACTATCAATGGATTTAACATTTCTGACAAAAAAAAACAAGAGCTGAGTCAAGTAGGAATTTTGAAATAAGAAAAAAGGTTAGAGAAAAGCTAGAAAGGTAAATTAATTTGAACAATTGGAAAGGACTGTGTGACATAGTGCTAACATTCTAATAGAGGATAAGAAAAAAATGTTCCTTCCAAATTTTAATGTATTCAAAGGATATTGAGGAAATTAAATAAGAAGAACATAGAACCTAGGGGAGACTGATTCTGTTCTGAATGTTTAAAGAAGGGAAAGAGAGGAGAAGGCAAAAGGAGAAATTAACTAATGTAGTAAGGAAGACTTAGAAGGCAGAATAAAAACGTGAAGGTAGGGATGGGGTGCCAGGCATCATATTAATTTCATTCTTCTGTGAAATGCACAGAACAGGATCGAATGTACATAACTGCGTGCACACACACACATATGTGCGCTCACACACACACCCACACACACACTTTGTCATAGAAAAATATTAAATTTCACCAGGAAACAAGGAGATATGGGAGAGGAAGGAAAATGTTGAGAGGAAGGATAATACTAGGGAGAAAATAGTCACAAGGGAAAAAAATTCCTTATCCTGAAGAGTCCATTAAAAAGGGTGGGTAAAGTTAAAATAGAATAAGAAACTAAAGGCAGTACCCATTAAATAAAGAATGACTAAACAAACATAGTATACAAATATAATGGAATATTATTACACCATTACAAATGATGAAAGAGATGGTTCAAAGAGTCCTGAATAATATTCAATGATACACAGCAGAATGAGCAAACTCAAGAGATTAATGAAAATGAAGACTGTGGGCAGCCAAAAAGGCCTGATCCAGGAGTCACACAAAAACCTTAATAGTGTACTCTAATACCCCTCAAGGTGACTCGGCTTGTAAAAGCTTGCTTCCCCACAAGACCCTGAGGGATACACTTAAAAGGGCTTTTGTTTGATATCCGGACATCAAAGCCTTTGTCCCCAGACTTCAGGCACCAAAAAGGACATGTTCCTTATCAAATTATGTTACTTCTAAGGTATAACAGACTGAAGACTATTATAAGTCAAAATACTTGATTCTTGGGGATTTGTTTCTATGCAGACGTCCTTGAGATTGCAGCCTGCTCTCCAGGAGCATCCTTTGTCCTGTAGCTACACTTTCATAAGAGACAACTGACTTTCCCTATGGCTTTCTGGGTCCTTGATAACAAGCTTTATCTTAACCAAGCTACTTCCCAGGTATGGCAGACTACTATATTGATAATAAAATTCCAGGATATGATTAGCATAAGAATACTTGAATCTTTGTCTTTTGGATATATAAAAATCTTGTTCTAAGAATCAATAAACGGAGTTCATGGTTCTTCCTTGAACTACCCACATGGCCCGGTCATTTCTTATTCACATCTCCGATCATGCTTAGTGCTGGACACTGAGCAACCCATGGCAGAGAACAATAATGTTGTAAAGAAAAAAATATGTTTAAATATGGCATTATTTTTTCCAATTACCAATAATTTATTTTCTCTTTCACTCCTTACCACATTAAAAAAAAAATAAAGCAAATATCCATAGTCAAGCAAAGAAAATTCCCTCATTATTCATGTAAATTTTTACGTTTAAAGTCCATACCCTGTCTGTCGGGAAGTGAATAGCAGCTCAAACTTTGGTCCTCTAGAATCATATATTTTCATTGCATTGATCACAATTCTTGTGTCTTTCAGTTATTTGTCTTTCAAATGTTGTTGTTTATTGTGTCAGTTAGTCTTTTGATTCTGTTCACATTACTCTGAATTGGTTATTAAAAGTTATTCAAATTTCTATGAAATTATTCCTTTCATATTTCTTAAAGGTAATAATATTTCATTACTTTCATATACCTTAATTTGTTTAGCCATTTCCCAATAGATAGGCACCTTTTTAGTTCAAAAGGTTTCTCTAGTACAAAAAAAGTGTAAGTATGTTTGTACATATCATTTCTTTACTTGTTCTTTAATTTATTTGGGGTAGAAGATTAGTAGCGTATTTCGGGGTCACACAAAGATTAGTAATATTTAAGGCATAGTTACAAATTGCTTTCTACAACAACTGATTCATAATTCCATCAACAATACATTAGTGTGTCTGTTTTCCCACAGCCCCTTCAACATTTGCATTTTCCTTTCTTGTCCTCTTTCCCAATCTAAGGGATGTAAAAGAGAATCTCAGAGCTGTTTTAATTTTAAATTCTCTAAATATCGTTTGAAGCACTTTTTAATGTGATTGTTGAGAGTTTGAATTTCTTTATATAAAAAGCCAAATGCTCTGTTTATATCCTTTGACCATTCACCATTATAGAATGGCACTTAAAAAAACAACACTTTTCCATTAAAAACTCTGATCAGTACAATGACAAGCTTTATCTCTGGAAAACAGATATTACTGGCTCCTTTTCAGAGAAGTGCTGGAAAAAAAAAAGGTATAAAAAGACATGGAGTTTTTAATGTGGTCTCTATGTGGATTCATCTTGTTCAACAATGTTTATTTGTTACATGCGCCTCTCTTTGTCTCTGCCTCCTTTACTCTGTCTCTCCTGTTTTTAATTTGGAGGCATTTGGTAAGAACAAAGGTGGAGTGAACAGAAGAGAGTCATTGAAATTTTTTGCTTTCAAATGCACAGAAGGGAGTAAAGGGAACTTTTGAAGGAAGTATAGATAATAGATTTAAATGTAATGTGTGGAAATGTCATATACTTTAAAAAAACACAAGAGGTATGAAAGGAAGACACAGTTGAAAGCTTCTTTTTGTGTTCTGTTGTATATAAATGGAAATGCTTTTTTTGGGTCTTTAAGTTCAGAATAAAAGTAAAATTAAAATAAATTAATTAAATAAATTACATTTTAAAAGAAATAACTAAACTCTAACACAAGATTCTTAAGTTTTTTGTGGGTATCATAGACCCTTTTGGCAGTCTGTCCAAAGTGGTCTCTAGTATACTCTGATGATACTATTGCTTCTGTTTCTTCCTTCATTGAAATTCACCCAAATCCCTTTTTCCCTTTTAGGTTCCTAAAATTCTTCACATAAATATATACTCTTAATTCACAGTAGTACCCCTACTTTCTAATGCTCCTTTTAATTATATAATTTCTTTTAAAAATAAAATTCATGCCTCTAAAACTATATTCCAGTTATGGATCTCATCCCACCAAGTCTCAATCACCAAGACTTTCAAACAAGGTGTCAACCTTGACTCCTCACTCTTGATCATTCTCCATTTCCAATAAATTGTCAAGTTCTGTTATTTATACCTTTATTGAATTTCCTGTATGTAGTTCCTTTTATTTTATGTTATTGTCACCACCCTAGAGTAGACTTTCATCACTTCAAGCCTATACTCTTGCAATAGCTTTCTGGTTGGTCTTCCTGACTCAAAACTCTCCCCACTTCACTCCATCTTCCACTTAGCCATCAAATTCTATAGAACAAGTTTAACTATATCACCCTCTTATTCAGTCAGTATCAGTGGTTCCCTATTACCTTCAGGATCAGCTATAAAATCTTCTGTTTATCTTTTAAGCCCATCTGTAATGCGAGCCTTCCTACCTTTCCAGTCATTTCATACCTTTACTGCCACCGCCAATAATGTGACTTATGAGCCAGTGGCCCTTTGGAGTACCCTCTGGTCTCCTTGCTGACCCTCACACAGAACACTCCCTCTCCTGACTGAAGATTTACATTGACTGTCCCTAATACCTAGAATTCTCTTCCTCTTCATATCTCTCTCTTACACTCCATGGCTTCATTCAATCCTAACTAAAATTTTATCTTTTTCAAGAAGCATCTCCTGAACCCCCTACCATCTTCCTTCTCTTGATTATCCTCTATCCAGTATGCATTCTCTCTGGCTGTCCCTCATGTCTGGAATCCTCTCCCTCATCTTTTTCAACTACTACCTTCCTCCATGGCTTCTGTTAAGTTCCAACTAAAATCCTATCTCCTACAGGAAGCCTTTCCCAACCCTCTCTTAATTCCCATGCCTTTCTTCTCTTATTTCCTATTTATCCTATATACAGCTTGCTTTATATGTATTTATTTACATGTTGCCTTCTCCATTAGATTGTAAGCTCTCTGAGGGTAGGGATGGTCTTTTGCCTCTTTTTTTTGTACCCCCAGCACTTAGCATAGTACTTGACACATAGTAGGTGCTTAATACATGCTTGTTGGATTAAACTGAATGTGTATTTCATTTGGACATAGTTGTTTTCATGTTGTCACTCCCATTAGACCGTAAGTTCCTGGAGAGTAATGAAGGAATTTTTTGCCCGTTCTTTTATCCCCAGAGCTCACCACAGTGCCTGGCACATAGCAGGAGCTTAACAAATGTGTGTTGACTGATTAACTGAGGTAGTCAAAAGCCCTGGGATTGAGCTCTGATACATATTTAGTTGCGTGATCTGGATCAAATCACTTGACACTTAGTTTAGTTATCTAAGCTTAGTTTCCATATCTATAGATTTGAGATATTAAATCTAGATGACTTATCTTAGAAGGGCATTATGGATTTGGGACTTTGTAAACCTTAAAGCACTGTAGAAATGTGACTTATTGTTGTTTAAGCAGAGGCAGAGTTTGGAAGTAAAAGCAGCCAGAGAAGAAAGAAAAGGAATGATGAGAGAGTGTGTAGGAGAACCAAAGAGCACAAGGTCACAGGAGACAAGGAAGTAGAGAGGAAGAGATGGGATATAAAGCATGAATGAAGATGTCATCTTCTGAGAAATGGAAGTATGAATTTCTGGACACTAGAGGGAAAAATGATAGCTCTCTTAGACATAGGGGTATATTAATATAAAGAAAAAGAGTTAGTGGAGCACTTCATGAAAAGTTCATTTCATGTTAACTAGTCAATTTTTTTCTTTGCTTTTTGGAGGGGGGAAGGCAGGGCAATTGGGGTTAAGTGACTTGCACAAGGTCACATGGCTAGAAAGTGTTAAGTGTCTGAGGCTGCATTTGAATTCAGGTCCTCCTGACTCCAGGGGCAATGCTCTATTCACTGCACCACCTAGCTGCCCCTAATTAGTCATTTTTACTGAAATGAGAAGAGATAGATCTCATTGTACCTTGCTCTCTATAGAATGGAATTCAATATATATTATTCTATCTCAAATCCTCTCCAAGGGAATTTTGGTACTGAGCCATAAAAGATTCTGTTAAGCAGATCCAAAGAATGAGCAACAAACAACAGAGGGTTTATTTAATTATTCAACAAGACTTTATTAAGAATCTACTATATGCTAGACACCGGGGATGAAGATTAAAAACAGGACAGTTCTTGTCTTTTAGAGGTTACAATTTAGTGGGGGGCAGAGAGGAGAGAGGAAAAGGAGTCATAGATTCCACATTTTAAAATATATATATATATATGTACACACATATCCATATATACATATCCATATATGCATATATATAGTTTTTCTCATTTTATTAGAAATTAGGGAACAATAAATCTATAGGAGATACAAATTAGGAAAAAAGTGTTTATGGGAGATACCAAATCGTTCTGGGAGATTCTCAGGTGGGGAGGTGGGAATCACTTTTAGCTATTAAGTATTAAGAAAAGTTTCTTAGAGACAGTGACCCTTAAATGGGGTTGTTAAGGAATAGAAAACCTTCAACCAATAGACAAGTGAATAAAATCTGCCCTCTCTCCCTGCTCCTCAATGGTACATGGTGGATCAGTGTGTGAAAATGCTGGATAGAGCCAATTTAGCCCAGTGCCTGGTATATCGTAGGTACATATTGTATGTGCATATTAATAAACATTTATTGAATTGAATTAAATATGTGTTTTTGGACATAGTTGTTTTCACGTTGTCTCCCCCAGTAGACTGTGAGTTCCTGGAGAGCAAACAAGGAGATTTTGGCCTTTCTTTATATCCCCAGTGTTTAACACAATGTCTAGTGCATAGTAGTAGCTTAATAAATGTGTATTAACTGATTAATGGAAGGAGTCAGAAACTCTGGGCTTCTATATATTGTACATATTCTACATATTATAGGTACTTGTTAACTTATTAATTTAGTGTATTGTGCCTGAATATGAGTTGTATGAAATAAGACTGGAGAGGTGGTTTGGAGTGAGACTGTGGCGGGCTTTGAGAGGTGAATCCTATTATACTGAGGTTTGAACATAATACTATCAGATAATCTTCCATGGAATTTTTGCTTCAAGTAAACCTGATCTTCATCGTAAAAACCTTTTGATATCTTAGAATTATGAAAATGCTACTTCAAAAAGTAACATTTATTTCCCAAGGAGTTAAAAAATTAAAGAATAAACTACTGTAACAAATATACCATCCTTCCTATTCTGACACATCTCCTACAAGTATTCTTTTTTTTTTATTTTTGGAGAGGGGAAGGCAGGGCAACTGGGGTTAAGTGACTTGGCCAAGGTCACACAACTAGTGTGTGTGTGTGTGTGTGTGTGTGTGTGTGTGTGTGTGTGTGTGTGTGTGTGTGTGAAGTGTCTGAGGCCAGATTTGAACTCAGGTCCTCCTGACTCCAGGACCAGAGTTCTATTCACTGCATCACCTAGCTGCCTCTATGAATATTCTTCTAAAGTTAAGCTCTGCATTATTGCCTGCATCTATTATGTATATTCTGAAATGAAAACCCCAAACAAAGAAACCTCCTTGTGGATGGGGCTCTCAGGCAGATTTATTCTTAAGCTATTTCCCAGCTTATGGAAATCCAGCCCAGCGATTAAGGTTCAGCTCCATTGCCACATGCTCCATAAAGTCTTCTCTGACCAAACTCACCATAAGACATAGGTTTCTCAGGAAATATTCTACAGTAAATCTATTTTCAATCATCATTTTTGAATTTATATTAACATTTCCACCTTGAGTTCTCAGGACATATTTTATTTTCCTTCTATACATCCTCTTTCTTCCTCACAACATCCCTATAAGGAAAAACAACAAATGATATGATTGATAACTATCTTAGTATAAGGAAGGATAACAATGTAATGTATTTTTATATCAGCTATTCCAGGAGAATTTCATATCACTCACAAATGGAAAAAGACAATTCCTTAAAATAGACGCATTGAAGCCTAGTGAGCACAGTACATCACAAAGAGCACTGGCTTTAGAGTCAAAAGCCCTCGGCTCAAATTTTGCCTGTCAATCATTAACTGTGTGGCCTTGTGTAAGTCTCTTGAACTCTCTGGGCCTCAGTTACTTCATTCATAAAATGGACTACATGGACTCTGAAGTCATTTTTAATTTAAATCTATCATCCTATTCTCATGCCAGTTTTACCAATGCACGTGCAATCTAAGCTCATACTGTTATAATGGCCAAAGTCTGGGTAAGACCAATCAACCTCTAAATCACTTCAAGATCTAAATTTTATGATCCTACAATCTCCATCTAGGGCAGTTGTCTGGCATGGTGATTGCTGGCCCTGGAGTCAGGAAAACTTATCTTCCTGAGTTCAGATCTGGCCTCAGATACTTACTGTTTGGTCCTGGGCCTTAACCCCATTTGCATCAATTTCCTCATCTGTAAAATGAACTAGAGAAGGAAATGATAAACTATTCCAGTATCTTTGCCAACAAAACCTCAAATGAGGTCACGAAGAATCAGACGTGACTGAAAACAGCTGAACAATCTCAATATTTGACAAAATCCATGAGAAACACGGAAACAAATGGCTGTGGAAATACTGACTGGAATGCCACTTCTGACTGGAATGAGCAGGGGAAAGCTTGATTTTAAAAGGTAATATTCAGGGTGGCTAGGTGGTGCAGTAAATAGAGCACAGGCCCTGCTGTCAGGAGGACCTGAGTTCAAACCCAGCCTCAGACACTTAACACAAAAACTAGCCATATGACCTTGGGCAAGTCACTTAACCCCAATTGCCCTACCTTTGCCTCTCCAAAAAGCAAAAAAAACCAAAAAAATTAATATTTGAGCTGGTCCATGAAGTATAGGTAACATTGTTAACAGGTAGCAATGAAAAGGCAGGATGTTTTGTGTGACAGCAACAGAGTAAACAAAAGCACAGAGAGGGAAAAATGTAGGGTGAGTTTTCATTGATCTTGCCTTGAAAGCTAATTGAGGAAGGTAAGAATACAAAGGCCAGATCATGGGGTTAGTGAGGGCTATGAATGTCACACTGAGGAACATGTACTCACAGAACTGTTGGTCTGGAAGTAGTCTTGGAAACCCCCAATCTCCCACGTCTTTCCATTTTCTAGATAAGGAATATGAAGATACACTCCCCTAAAATTCTCTATTATGTCCCAGAAAACTCTTAACCCTAATAGAACACTTCAGCAATGGAATAAACACCCCAAGGAGTGTCCTGCACCATTTGTGTCCCTACCTCTGAGTGACTCCCTCCCTGACACTAACACAACTGCAAGTTAATGGCATACATGGGACTATAATTCAGTTATCCTGACAACCAAACCAGTTCTCTTTCCTCTTCAAGATACTCTCTTCAAACACTGAATGAGATTTTTATTCAGAAAGTAGTGGCGGTCTAGTAGAGGGTTTTGAGTAGTAGAATAGCTCTATCAAAACTGTGCTTTAGGGAGATCCCATCTGGTAGTAATGGGCAAAGTGAATTTGAAGGAGAAACTACAAGTAGGAAAACATATTAAGCTAATATTGTAAAAAACAAAACAAAACAAAACAAAAAACCTTCCAAGGGGTAATAAAGGAATGAAGTTGAGTTATATCCATAGGAAGGGAAAGGAAAAATTAGTGATGAGAGAATGAATGTTCAAGGGGAAAGTGGCACCAGAACTTGGCGAATGATCGGGTATGAGAGATAGTTTATGCATTTTGTAATGATAATGGCATTCCTTTCAAAACTCTACTTATTTTTTGATAATGTCCCAGATGATCTTCCCCATCTGCATGATTCTAATAAATATGTTAAAGTAGTTTACCTTCCCCCTTTACACTATCTCATTGTTACAACCTATGGGTTGGGAGTGGTTGCAAATTTCATGGTTGATTTTTCTTTAATTTTTTTTAAGCTTAAATACTAAAACTTAAATACACAATAAGAAAAGAAACATATTGCATACCTAAATACTAAAACTTGAATAGAAAATGAGAAAAGAAAAAAAAAAAGCATTGTCATGTGTACAGTAGAATATAAGAGAGGATTCAGATTATATACCAATAAATTTCCATTTCAAGAAAGCCTATATAATAAATACTACATGTGTTATCAGCTGTCCACCTTTTCTTTGCTTCCTTATAAGTTTTCCTTTATTCTCTGCTGTATACTTTTTACTTTGTTCTCTTTTCCCTTTCCTCCCCCACCTCAAGAAGGCTACAATTAAGCTCAGATATATCTGTGTGTGTGTGTGTGTATACACACACATATATAATATATACTGATATACACACATACACATATATACATATGCAATACATGCGTATACTTACATATACATAGTTATACTTAGATATCTATAATCACATTAATATATAAACATATATATTCATATGCATCTATGTAAGTCTGCACTATACTTTGTCCTATGTTTCTCTGAGGATAAATAACATCTTCCTTCACAGGTCCAAATCTTTCTCTATTTTTTTAAGTCCACCAACTCTTTTCCTACACCACAGCAATATTTCAACCTTATACTGTCTAGTTATTTCAAATAGAGTACAATAATATATGTAAATATGGCTGACATACAGTGTAGTTTCCCTGATTGAATCTATTTTAGCTTTAACTTTGTCTGAGACCCTGTTTACTACCCCTATTTTCCCCCTAATAAATTCTACTCCTGATCTTTATTTTATGTTTGTGTACATCTCTTATTTCCTGTTATTCCTGGCTCTTCTACTTTAATTCACCCACTATCTTACCCTCCTATTACTTAACCTACCCCATCACCAAAGATCCCTCCTTTATCCTCTCCCTCCCACCCTAAAATCCCTCCCTCTTCCCTAAGCCTTTTGTTTCTTTCTGAATTTAGAAGATTTTTATGCCCTTCTAGATATATATGTATTGTTCCCTCTTTAACCCATTCCCACTGAGAGTAGAGTTCCATTTTTTGTTATTTTTAACTTTAATTTATTTATTTTTAGAAATTAATTTATATTAAACAAATAAAAAACCTAAATATACAATAAAAAAGAAAAATATTATAAACTTAAAGATTAAAACAAATACAAAATAAGAAAAGAAATAAAAGCATTGCCATGTAAATGGAAGAACTTATGAGAGGATTCAAAGTAAACAATAATAAATTTCCATTTCAAGAAAGCCTTTATGAATACTATTCACTGGGTTCAGAGCTATCTATCTTTTCTTTGCTTCTTTGTAAGTTTTCTTTTGTTCTCTGCTGTGCACTTTTTACTTTGTTCTTTTTTTCCCTCTTCCCTCCCTCCCACAAGAAGGTATAATTAGGCATGGATATATCAATATTTATCTGTCTATGTATCTATCTGTCTCTACACACACATATACAGATCCACATACACATATATATGTGTGTGTACATATACATATACACATACAAACATATATACATATATACACACACCCTGTCTGGATGATTCTAGCTCATTATTACAACCTATGGATCATGGAGTAATTGTAAATTTCACTGTGTATTATTTACAACTTCATTTGTTCAGGCAATTATAGTTTGGGGTTCAGATAAGGAATTGACATTGAGAGATTTCTGGTCCCATAATATTTACTAAGCTACCTGGAATGTTGCTAAGGCGACTAGCAGAAACATGGATGAAGAGAGTTTGGGGAAAAATGTGTGCCCTCATTTTATTCCTGATTTGACAAAAATGAAACATTTGAAGAAGTGAGTAAAAAGATTGTAAAATTAGCACAAAATTTGAAGCTAGAAGTAGATGAGAACGTTATGGAGGAGTTGAATGAGTGTCATAGAGAAGAATTGTGGGTTGAGCTGCCAGCTACAGAGATTGCAGAAGAAAGGGAAGCTTTAGAACTGAGGTGGAACCAAAAAGGTTCACTCGGCAGAAGCATTTCATCATTTGACTAGATCTTTTTCTTGCACTGAAAGATGGATCCAAATGCTTCAATATTTTTAAAAGTTCAAAGTTTAAAAAAAAGTTTCAAAAGTTTTAAAAGTTCAGAGACACATTGAGGATAAATTTGCCTGGTATTTTCAGAGATAAAAGGGGAAAAAGAAAGCCACTGTCGAAACATCTCTTGATCACTTCATAAAAACCATGTTGTGTAGCCAACCTAAAGGTTAGGTGCAGTTGGTGGAGAAGGGGCATCATACTGCAAACTTATGTTAACTTTACTGTACAGAACTATGTATATTTTATTATTGCTTTTTAATACATTTTGTAACTTGCATAAATATATTTTATGTATGCATTTGTTATATAGGCTAAGTGAAGTGGGTGGATAGGAAAAGGCTGAACAAGTTGTGGTATGTGATTGTGATGAAATACCACCTGCCATGAGATAAGAAATATCAACTCAATGATCTTAGAAAAACTTGGAAAGATTCACATGAAATAATGAAGAATGAAATGAGTAGAACCAAGAGAACACAGTATACAGTAACAGCAGTATTGTTTTTAAAATGGCTTTGAATTTTTTTACTATTATAAATACCCAAATTAACTATAAAAGACACATGAAGAAAGATGTCATCAGTATCCAGAGAAAAAACTGATAAATAGAAGTATGTGTAGAAAAATTTCTTTCTCTCTGTCTGTGTGTGTATATATATATATATATATATATATATATATATATATATATGCACACATATATATATACATACATTTACATATACATACATATATTTATATATACATACATATGTATAGATGTGTGTGTGTTGGTAATGGTGGTCCTCTCGGGGGGAAAGAAAAAACAGAAAAAGAAAAAATAAATTTACATGATAACTTTGTTGTATAATTTAAAAGAAGAGCAAGTGAAACATGGTAGATTTGCAGTTTCATGTGAAATCATCTTTCTTTATTACACAATGTTATAGAAATGCTTCTTTTATTCCATAAATTTTTAAAAAATTAAAGGAAAAAAAAGAAAGCCAGTATATAAAAGCTGAAACAACTCTAAGGTCTGGTAACCACTGCTTGCTCTTTAAACACATGGTTCCCATGTTAGAGACTTTTTTCTTTCGAATAGAATAAATTACTTTTATTAAAAACCATGGGAATATTGTGCCATATAACAGAACATTGACTGACTATTATGCTTCTGATAAAGGGAAAAATAAATAGGAAAGAAAATGACAATTGTGTGAGGGTCAGTCGGATCAGCAATGCACTGTTTTTATTATTAGGGACGTGTTTACTTCACTAAGACTGTTGATCTTAATTAATTAACCTTGAATTTTAAATGACTTATTTGAAGAGCTTATATTATTAACTTGCATTCGCTACCATTTAAGGAAATTATTACACTAAAATACAAATTGTCTCTGAATTGCAGAAGAAAGATGACGTTGCCTCTAGAAGAATTTTTTTTGCTTATATTTGTGTCAATGATACGACTATTGGTCTGTTTGCAACGTCACTGGATTAAATTAAATTCTAAGATTTAGAGCATATTGGCTATAGGCTACAGAATTTTATTCAACAGAAATAAATTTGAGTTTGGCCTATTGCAGGAGAAAAGAATTTTTTTTTCCTGAAATTATATGTAGAAGGAGGCATTCCTTTCCTTCATGTATCATAAAGCCTTCCTCTCTTTTACCTTCTTTCCCCACCTCAACCTGCAAATC
The DNA here is from genome assembly GCA_028646515.1 of Pseudochirops corinnae. Classification (NCBI taxonomy): domain Eukaryota; kingdom Metazoa; phylum Chordata; class Mammalia; order Diprotodontia; family Pseudocheiridae; genus Pseudochirops; species Pseudochirops corinnae. The sequence goes on from CM053591.1 coordinate 141,163,099, forward strand.
CAAGCATATCATTCCAAGTCCTTGAGGATTCTGCTTTGGTACTTTACCTTCTTTTTTTTTTATTCTTGTCCCACAATATCACCATCTGCATTTCTCTTTCAAAAGAGGAAACACTGTAAATCGATTTCAACACAAGCCTAGAAGAGTCAAGATTCTCTGGCAACCACTTTTTCACACTAAAAGAAATAGCAAGATGATGTGTGTCATGCCCTTATGCCTCCAACAAGGCATGCATATGTGGTGCTAATAAGTAAAGTTTTCCTAAATTATTTGACCCTTGTGAGGGCATTTTCAAAACTATTTCCACATGTCATTTTATTGGGTTGCCTTTGCTAATTTCCCAATTAATAGAAACTCAGTGGGTTTTGGTGTTATTAAGAATCCATTTGGTCCTACATATTTCTCCTAGTTATAATATCTCCTTCTGCTTCACCCACATTTCCTATTTCTAGTCAATTTACTCAGTTAACTAATTGACATTTGAAGTAATTGTCTTTCACACAAATGATGTCTGATTTCTTTCTGATATGCAAATCTATTTTGTTTTTTTCTTTCTTCTTTCCTTCCTTCCTTCCTTCTTTCCTTCCTTCTTTATTTTCTTCCTTCCTTCCTTTCTTTTGCTTTTTTGGAGGGGGAAAAGCAGGGCAATTGGTGTTAAGTGACTTGCCCAAGGTCACACAACTTTTAAGTGTTAAGTGTCTGAGGTTGGATTTGAACTCAGGTTGTCCTGACTCCAAGGCCAGTGCTCTATTCACTGCATCACCTAGCTGCCCCTTTTGTTTATTTTTCATAAATTTAAGACCAAGAAAATATTTTTTGCAGGTGCTCTGGATCTGCTGACCTTTTTAAATTCATTTCCATCATTTACCTTGCTAGTTCTTCCTTAGGTCTACTCCTTCCTTCTTCCCCATCAAGAATCATTTTTTTCTGCCTTATTTTTCACTCTCTGATAGCATTTAAATAATTTATTATCATTCACACTCTTAGCTTCTGTATTGATTTACTCCTAACTAATTCCTAATAAATTCATTTGTTTATTTCTATTAAAGTTATGCCAGTTTTAGAAGGCTTTCTATTTTCATTGTTTTTCTCATTCTCACTGATCAAATGATTATTGTATCACCTCTATAATCCTTTTTCAATAACTCATTCAAACTGTATAAGATATATATGTATAATGTATAAGATATGTATAATGTATATGTATACCTAGAATATATGTGTAAAATGCATAAGATGTAAGGTGATGAGATCTTTAATAAAGCATATATAGAGTTCCAAATACATATTGTTTTTCTGCTCTCCTGGGGTAGACCTACACTCACTGTACATATCCAATTGGTAGTCAAGTCTTGTCATTTCTACCTTCATAGTATTTATCATTTAGGGCAGTGGTTCTCAACCTTCCTAATGCCACGACCCTTTAATACAGTTCCTCATGCTGTGGTGATCCCCAACTATAAAATTATTTTCGTTGCTACTTCATAACTGTAATTTTGCTCCTGTTATGAATCTATCTGATATGCAGGATGTATTTTCATTGTTACAAATTGAACATAATCCACAGGTTGAGAACCGCTGATTTAGGGTCTCCTTCCCCCATACAGCTACCACTTCTCATTACTTGGTTGGTGTATTTGTCTCAGATCTCTCCCCCGTTTGATCTTCCACTCAGATTCTAAAATGCTTTTTCTAAAACATAAGATTCACCATGCGACCTCACTATTTAATAAACTCCAGTAATTCTTGATTACCTCCAGGATCAAATATGAAATGTTCTCTTTGGTGTTTAAAGCTTTTCATCTCCTGGCTCCTTCCTATCTTTCCAGCGTCTTTTTTTTTTTTTTTTACTGCCCTTCACATGCTTTAAGATACAGCAACCTGCCTTACTGCCATTCCTCACAGGTGACATTTCATTCTCCCACTCAATCCAACCCAATCTAATAAACATTTAAGTACCTACTATGTGTCAGGTACTGTGCTAAACACTGGAGATACAATTAATAAAAAGAAAGAGTCCCTGCTCTTAAGGAGCATACAATCTAATGAAAGTAGATAATACACAAAAGGAAGCAGGAAGGAGGGTAAGAGGGGAAGGGAGTCCAGGGGGTACCCAGTGAGGGGGTATCTTGTTCTATGGAGCTGAAAGTAGGCTGAGCTGCAGATGGAAAATGGAGTGAGTCTAAAAGATCAGTTTCTGCCCTCTTTAAAGGAAGGCATTGGGAGGAGTTCAGTACATCACCCTCCAGCCCTCCAATCAGAGGATACTGAGGGAAGTAGTGTCAGTCTAGCCTTGAATTAGCAGCATAGTGATGAGGAATATCCTGGGAGAAATATCTTCTTCCATAGAGTTGAAACTAAGCAACATTGAGACTAAAGTCCACCTCTGGGGTAAAAGGGTCAGAGCTACCACTTAAATCTTGGTCTTGCTCCCCACACAGGGCCAGGCCAATCTCTGCTGGATCCAGTAACATTTCTTGGTCTAGTATACCTCTCTAAAATTCAGTTTAATCAGTTCAGTCCTTGGACTGGAAGGCTCACTGCAGCACCCTTCACAATAGACACTGTACTTATGCCTAACAAACCTCTGTCTGCCCCTGTAATATGAATATAGTCAGAAAACAAAATATTCACCATGATCTTTCCTTGGATTTCCTTGTAATTATATAACCTAGTGCTTTTTTTAGGATTTTGCCGGAGAAGTTGTATGGGAGGGCTGGTCTATGTTATTATCTCCTAATCTAATTTTCCTTGTACTGTATATCTTTAAATTAAAAAAAAAATTCTAAAAGAAAATCACCCACTTTTCTAGTCCTAGTGATCAAATAAGTAGGATAATTAATTACTAAATGACAATTTATTATTTATAACTGTACTCTATCCCACTGGATAAACACAACAACTTTTAAGAAAAAAAAAATAACAACCAATCATATTGTTTCAATGGCACAAATATTGGTGTACTGTTAATAAATGAAATTTTAAAAATTAAAAAAACCTAATTTATTTCATTTTAAAAATTTCACTCATTTATTTTATGTTATAACCAACATATTAATATAGCAGAGCATATATGTAATGTATAAATACATTTTTTCATGAAGGATACATGCTCAGATCGTTTTTAATGTGATCAAATTTTATGTGAACAAAATTTGTATGTATTCTCATTATAAATTCTTTCAAAACTCTATTGTTTGAAGTCTAAAATGGATATGGAATAAAGTACAGTAATGAGTTGCTGTAATAAGCAAATGATTTAGATATTCTGCATGTGTTCGGCTAGGCTAAACCAGTTCATTATGGTTTCAAGGAAGTGCAATGAGGCAGACATTGTTCACAACTCAGCAGTTGGTCTTCACACTGAGTGAAGAGGCACATTTGTCTTTAGATTCTTTCCACCGTGCCAAAAAGAGATCAGATGTAAATTTCATGCCTGGTTATTTAAAATTAGCCTGGGACTTTACACAATAATTTTTACTTAAGAGATGCCTGCTTTCATTTCTGTGATATTAGGCTAGACAGGCCCATAACAATCATCTAGTTCAACCTCTTCTTTAGCTTAGGCCTGCACAACTTGCATCCCCACAAGCCAGTACAAAGAATGTTTTTCCTCTAGAGCCTGAAATCCTTTGGTGTGCTGCAAGTGACCTATGGGCCATAAGCAGCCCCTGGGCCACCAATTCTATAAGCCTCTTTTAGTCAGTGAGGAAATTAGAGCCCATAGAAAGGAAGATATTATCAGATGATCACATAGATAATAAAATACAAAACCCAGATTTGATCTCTGACTCCAGAGTTAGTTCCCTGCATGTTCAATTGATCATGAAGACCAAAGCAACTCCACCAAACAAAGATCAGCAGTATGTAGGTGGATACAGGGCTGCATTAATATACTTAAGCCTGATATAATGAAGTAATGATGGGCCTGGATTCAGGATGACCTGATTTGAAATCCTACCTTACTTACCCATTTGCCTGTTCTGTAGCAAGATATAGAATCTTTTTGTGCTTCAGGTGACTTCCTAGGACTTATGAACTAGGTGGCATATTAAATATAGAGTGCTCAATCTGCAGCCAGGGAGACCTGGATTCAAATCTTGTTCAAATTAGTCCCCAGGCACTAGCTGCGTGACCCTGTGCAAGTCACATAACCTTTGTCTTCCTCAGTTTCCTCATCTATAAAATGGAGATAGTATCCATCTCCTAGGGTTGTTGTCAGGATCTAATGAGCTATGTATATAAAGTGTTTTGCAAACCTAAGAAGGCTGCACAAATGCTAGCCATCGTCATTATCACCATCATTATTGTTGTCATTGAGATTATTATTATATTGTTATTGTTATTAAATGGTCAAGATTTGTGTCTGCTGTGTGGGATCCATTACCAGGAGTCCCCTATCCTGATAAATTATAGATCTTTGGCATAATCAAGTGCTAAGAAACCCTCTATTGACACACTACACTACCCAACCACCAAGCCTATAAAGAACAAGAGAACTGGGGATGGTCCTTTAAAGGACTTTATCCTTTATAGGAGAGGAAACACAAGCCCAAATAAAAGGTAAAAACTTGTCCTTCTTTCATACCACATTTAACTAGAGATACGTAAACATTTAGGAAGTTTTCGGATAATGTCAATAGGCCATCTACCAGAAAAGGCGCCCATCAGGTTCTGGGTGTAGTAGCGTTTGACTGTAATACCAGCTACCATGCTAGCAGGGTCACACGAGACAAGGAGATTCAATGGCTTTTAGAGATCACTGGTTTTTTTTCTTCATGCTAGAAGAAGCAGATACCCTAGCTGATGATGTTGATGCCACTTTGCTTCCCACCCACACTCATCGGATCATGGGAGAGAAAAAAATAATGCCCTGAACATAACCCAACATATGATACTCAAAGAATTTCTGATTTCAGAGGAGTGAGAAACTCCTCCACCAATGGAAAGATGCCCTTGGCTTAGTTGAGAAGCTCTAGGGAATTATTTGAGGAATATAGAGGATGTGTCTTTCTCAGGGTTACATATCTAGTAAATGAGAGATACTGAACTTTAACGCAGATTTTTCTGTCACCAAGTCTAGCTGTGTAGTTACTACACCATCTTGGTTCTGTGATTGAGAAAATAATATCCTTAAGATAACCATGGTTCTAGTAAATGTTTACTTATTATTAGGGGAAAAGAAAACCGATAATGAACCAACAGGAACAAAACATAAATCCTTTGCTTCTGAGAATATGAAGAGAAGTCAATACCAACACTTCTATAAGGACCTCTTCATTACATAGATATTATAGGCTGTCAACATTCAAACTACCTCATCATTTACTCTTCTTTGAGTTAATATCAGGAAAGATTGTATTTATGAGTGTTCAGTGATGTTTTTGGTTTCCATGATGGTTTCTTCTCTCAGTGTCAGTTGTGTTCTTAGGCTGATTTTTTCATCAAACCCTGGGAATTTGGGTCATACCACTTCCTCTGTATTTTTTCTCTTGTCTACTTAACCTCTTATTTGTAGAAAGGGAAATGTAGACTTAGGTTCAAGAGCAAAATACCAAGATCATTCTTTCCTTTTAGTAATCCCCTTTCCTCAGAGCTCAAAAAAGCTAACAAAATGGATAACTTATCAAATCTCTTCTTCTCCTTTGTAATTTACCAATAGACTTGGAATTTTATTTGAAAAAAAAAATTGGTTGCTGCTTGTTCAATGAAGTTACATGTGTGCTATCTAGTTGTAATGCCATACATGATCAGCTTTCCAAAAGAATGCTACTGCAAACAGCTTTTAAGGTTCTGATTACACAGTAGAGTGAACACTCTATTTATTCCATAACAAATTAAAGCAAAACATTCACAGAAATCAAGGCACAGCATTCACAATATGACAACTTATCACAGAAAATCACCTATATTATTCACAACAGCTTATTATTAAAATGGCCAATAGTTTCCACCATAGTGGACACAAAGTTTTGAACAAAGAACAATCATCCCAAAGTCCAATAGTCAAAGTCTTCCACTCATGGGGAACACTAAGTTAACTCAATCAGTCACTTATTCAGTAATCAGTTACTAAGTATCACTAATCACTAAGTACAATCATTAGAAAATACACAGACCCTCCACCCCTAGGTCACTAGTAAACTACAATTTCATCAGTACTCAGTACCCACAGAGAGATCTTTTCATCTTGACAGGAGGCAGGCAGCTCCTACCTGAATCCACCAAACAGTCACCTGGATTCAAAGGCAGACAGCTCCCAGTTCCTTGTCCAGCTCTCTGTGCAATTCCTGTTCCACACTGAAGTTTACACTATCCAGTCCATCTCAAATTCTTCACAATTTCTGTTCCTGTGAATTCAAGGCTTAACCAAGCCACAAACAGACAAAGTCTTAGCATCCTGGTGATGCTTCCTCAGTCTTCTGCAGCTCATACAAAAAATCAAAATTACCTTATCCAGCCCTGGAGGGGTGGGGTGGGGGGGGTTTCCTCTTCAGCCTCCTGGGTTCCTTTTCAGAAGAAGCTCTGCCACCACAAGTTCTCAGGAAATTCTGACTGTATTCTCAATTCTCATTTCTCTTCTGTAGCTGCTCTGCCTCCAGATGCTGGTCCCAAAAAATCTGACCCTTTCTCTCTGGGGATTTTCCTTATATACACACAGCATTAGCTATTTCCTGTTTCATCCAATCCCTTCCTATTATGTCAGGAACAGGGGACAGGAGTTCATACCTTCTGTTTGCCCAACAGAGGCTTGATCAATTGCTAAATGCTAAGTACCTGCTACTTTTGCCAACACAAAGGGATCTTCAAATTCAAATTAATTTCCATTGCACTGGTAGATAGGTGTCTTAATTTTCTTTTTCAGACTACATCAGTTCTCCCTATTTCAATAAAGCTGGACATATAACAGTCAGTCATGGCCCTGACTCCACTGTTGATTTGCATGGAAGCTTGCTCTGTTGCTGAGCTGGAATAGTTCATCCTTCCTTAGGCAGCCTGATGTTCTGCCCCCTTCTTCTAAGGGCTCATTCTATTGGTGCTGAACTTGGCAAAAATACCTGATTGACTTTAGCAGTACTGCAGCTCAAAATTCTCAAACTAAGGCAATCTGCTAGCCTCAGACTCCCCAATAGTTGGTATTACAGTCATGTATCACCACACCCAGCCCTGATAGATCTAATTTCTGATAGATGAACTACTGATATTATGTGAAAGCAATGGCCTTTTCAATCCCTTCACATTGTATCATCCATTATTTGCTATGTCATTGCTGCCATGCATGATATATGAAAGAATTTCTTTGGGAAGATTTTATATAACAATCTACAGATAAAAAAATCAAGCTTTTCTTTCCACCTTGTTGAAAATTAAACATTTCAAAAACCCCTGCTTTGTTGGAAAATGTTAAGAAAGAAGAGAAGGCAATAAATGCCTCAACCTTTATGGAAGTATGAGGTATATATGTTGCCCACAGAGGTCAGAGAAAGCTTTCATACTTATTTGAAGACTGTTGCTCATCTCTCTCTAAGGAAGACTTTGATTCCTGTCTGAAGGGGAACAGAAGGGGCCACAAGGATGGCCCCTTTTCTCTCCTCAGACTTGGAGTGCCATGCTATAATTTTACATATATATATATTATTATATATAATAATTATATATATATATACCCCTCCTCCCAAAATATCAGTAGTCTAGGAGAACAATTATTTTTAGGCATGTAAATTTAAGTCATCATTCCACTAATGAGGGAAATTTCTGCAAATACTCCTAACTTGAATGAAAGAGAGGAAGGAAGGAAGGAAGGAAAGAAGGAAGGAAGGATGGGAGGAAGGAAGGAAGAAAGGAAGGAAGGAAGATAAAAGAAGAAATGAAGGAGAAAGGGAGGGAGGAAGGAAAGAATGGAGGAAGGGAGGGAGGGGAAGAGGAAAGAAAAGGAAGGAAGGAAAGGAGGGAGGGAAGGAAAATCTATTTCATTTATTAAATTAACCTCTCTTCTATCTTTTTTTTTTTGAATGACTTATTTACTTACTTTTAGTTAACAAGATTCAGTTCCACAATCACTTGAGTTTCAGATTTTCTCCCTCCCCCCCCTCCTCGTGGTGGCGTGCAATCATGTATAGGATCTGCAAATACTTTCACATTGTACAATAGTTTGGTCGTATAGAAGGGTTGTAACCAATGAGTGATCACTGGGGGGCAAAAAAAGCAAAACCAAACATGAGAAAGAACGATAGCATGTTTTGCTTCAGTCTCCATTTAAACTATAGTCTTTCTGTATCTTTCTCTGAGTTTAGATATCTCCTTCCATCCTGAGGCTTATAGAGTTGTCTTTTAACTGTGTGTTGTTGCCTCTTTCTATCTTCCACTGATTTCTGAAGCTCTATTTTCCTTCTCTATTTTTTTCAGCATAGATAATTAAAGATAAGCTTGCTCCTTCTACCTTTATCTAGTTGTTTATAAGCAACCAAACCATGACAGAGTTTTGCTTATACTTGAAAAACAAGAACTGGTTCCATTTAAAATTCTCAAAAAAGAGCAAATTCAAATAAAGACTCCCATGTTATATAACAATTTCTTTTAGGAGCACTTGCAGTAGAGAACTTCAAGTATCAATCTGTCAAGATGAAGTATTCCTCTTCCATGTAGCAATTGGGCTATTCAGTCTTTAAGCCTTACTTTTTCTTTTTTTTCACTATTATTTGATGTATGTTTCTTTAAAAAGAGCATGTTCTTTATTCAGTCTGAAAGTGACAATTTAGTGTTGCCATAACAATTTATATTTTCAAAAGTGATTGTTTTTAATGTATAAACTTCACTGTAGTCCCATGTGTTCAGTTGCTAGGTAGAATCCCATTTTTTCTGATTAGGAAAGTAAAATCCATTGAGGTTAAACTTACTTAAGACTACCAGAACACAAGGACAGTACTCCTCAGAATTACATAGGGGCACCTTGTGGTTGGAGTGATGTCTTCTCAATGCCATGCACTTAATCCCCCACTGGCTTTTCCTTCCCTCCCTCCCTCCTTCCTTCCTAGCATGCTAGTTGACTTTAACACTTAACAACAAATAGCTGTTTACTTCAAAGATGTTACAAGAACAGACATAGAAGTACTTCCCCCAATACTCCGGAGGCACACTTTCTTTTACTCCATATGAATCTCTGGGGGAGTAGGCTCAAAGCATAGCACTGATATATAGCAAGTTCATGTCTAAATGCAGCATGACTTCTGGGTGAGTCTCTTTTCTGGGCTAGGATCCCAAAGATTATTTTAAAAGATTGTTCCTTACTCCTTGAGATATCAGTCTTATTCTGGCCATAGAACCTAGGCTGGATCCTAATTCCTGAATTCCTGTGGCTGTGATCCTGAGAGATCAAAGGCTAGATCTCTCAGCCTTTGAAATTCCCTTCAACTTGGAATGAAAGACTCAACCAGAAGGCCTCAGGGGCAGTTAGGTGGCACAGTGAATAGATCACTGGCCCTGGATTCAGGAGGTCCTGAGTTCAAATCCAGCCTCAGAGACTTAACACAAAAACTAGCTCTGTGATCTTGGGCAACTCAACCCCCTCCAAAAAAGACAAATAATAATAATAAAAATAATAATATAAATAAATATCTGAGTGTATGTGTGAGCATGTCTATATAGACAACACAGACATATCTCAATGCATTATACATGCATATATATATATATATCATGTGTGTATCTGTATGTATAAAGATTTTATTGAATTATGTGTAAAGGATGGAGATATGATACACCATGATACAATACAATATTACATATCCTACAGAGGGATGATAAGCTGGGCTCAGAGATGAATAAGAAACTGACAAATATCAAGTCATATCATGGTTTGGACTTTGTATAGTGGTTTTTTTTTTTTTTACTTCCAGACTGCATTTTCCAAAAGTCCAGTATTTTAACACTAATGTTCTGCCTGTGGCGCTATGATACCTGCCAGTCCTAGAAGACAATTGCCTGGGAAGAACCACCATTGTAGGTCATCATAACAGCAATAGAAGAATGCAGGTAGCAGCATAGTATCACTAATGCCTTGTCCATGAAAAGTGTCATAGAAAACCTCGCTCACGATGAGCATGATTAAAGTAGACTTAGACGTGTAGCAAGGTTGAGAGGCAACTAATGGATATGAATATTGCACTGATTTTTGAGACACAAAATCACACAGAGGAAGGATGATAATGTTTTCATTGGGTTGTCTGTGAAAGATTTATTGAAGGATGTAGACAAGACTCACATGGAATGAGAAGGCAGAGGAAGGGTGTGATTTATACTAACTGAGGGAGTACCATCATTGATGACTTTACAGATACATTGAATTAATATTTATTTTACTATATATGAATAACTGAATCATACCCTATGATTTAATTCAGATCTTCTTACAACTTTGGTCAATCCATAGGGATAAGGATAAGACTAGAACTGTGATTTCATTGCTATAGGGGACTCGAGCATGGAACTCAGAGTCTTAAAGATTTGCCCAGAGTAAGTGACTGACCCAAGGTTCTTATCCAGTATGTGTCAGAGGCAAGACCCAGATCTTTCTGATTCAGAGTCAGATCTCTAGCTACTATGTCATATTTCTTGATGATAAATCTATCCATTCATAAAATAAACATTTATCAGCAACCACAGTCATTGCTGGACTATAAGTGATAACATCATGTGTAACTTAGAAGACCATAGAACTGTAAAGTTAGAGATGGAAGGGACCTTGGGTGCCATTTTGTCTGATTTCTTCAGAAAGGTTAATTGGCCGGCCAGGGGTTCTACAGGTAACAATAATAATAGCTAGCATTGATGTTATGTTTTAAGGTTTGAAAAATATTGTACAAGTATAATCTTATTTTCTCCTTATGGCAACTCTGGGAGGTAGGTGATATTATTATTCACATTTTACAAAGTAGGAATTTTTTTTTTGCTTTTTTGGAGGGGAAAGGTAAGGCAATTGGGGTTAAGTGACTTTCCCAAGGTCACACAGCTAGTTTCTTTGTGTTAAGTGTCTGAGGCTGAAGTTGAACTCAGGTCCTCCTGTCTCCAGGGCCGGTGCTCTATTCACTGTGCCACCTAGCCTCCCCCAAACTAGGAAATTGAAGCAGATGAAGACTAAATTATTTCCTCAGGGACACAACTGGTAAGTGTCTGAGGCCATATTTGATTTCACATCTTAACATCTGTTCTTACACTTTACTCATTGCAACAGTAGATTTGACTTCATGTCTCTTGTCTCAAAATCCAGCACTTTTCTGCCCTATGCCACACTGTAAAAACAGCATAAATGCTTTTGTGAGAATGAAAGGAAAGCATGAAAAATAGCAAGTAGTATGCTTCAATCTTAATTCAGACTCTATAGTTCTTCCTTTGAATGTGGATAGCATTTTCCATCATGAGTCTTAAATCACTGCATTAATGAGAAGAACTAAGTCTATCAAATTTGACCATCACACAGTGTTGCTGTTATTGTGTACAATGTTCTTCTGGTGCTGCTCACTTCACTCAGCACCAGTTTATTTAAGTCTTTCCAGATTTTTTCTGAAGTTCATCTGCTCATCATTTCTTATAGCACAATAGTATTGTATTACATTCAGATCTTGTTCAGTCATTCCACAATTGATGGGCATCCCTCAATTTCCAATTCTTTGCTCCCACAAAAAGAACCACTATGAATATTTTTGTATATACAGTGTCCTTTTCCAATTTTTATCATCTCTTTGGGAGCTAGACCTAGAAGTGATATTGCTGGATCAAAAGGTATGCACAGTTTTATAGCTCTTTGGGCATAGTTCCAAATTTCTATTCAGAATGGTTGAATCAGTTCACAACCCAACCAACAATGCATTAGTGTTCCAATTTTCCCACATCTTCTCTAACATCTCTCTTTTTCTTTTTTTGGTCATATTAACCAATATGATAGTTGTAAGGTGGTACCTCAGAGTTATTTTAATTTCTCTAATAAATAGTGATTTAGAGAATTTTTATATGACTATAGGTAGCTTTGATTTCTTCCTCTGAAAACTGCCTGTTCATATCCTTTGACCATTTATCAATTGGGGAATGATCTTTATTCTTACAAATTTGACTCAGTTCTCTATATATTTTAGAAATAAGATATTTTTCAGAAACACTGGTTGTAAAAAATGTTTCCCAGCTTTCTGCTTCTCTTGTAATCTTGATTGCATCGGCTTTCTTTGTGTAAAAACTTTCCAATTTAATGTACTCAAAATGATCCATTTTATATTTCACAGTGTTCTCTGTCTTTTGTTTGGTTATAAATTCTTCCTTTCTCCATTGATCTGACAGGTAAACTATTCCTTGCTCTCCTAGTTTGCTTATGGAATCATCCTTTAGGGTAGGGAATGACCTCCTGGAATTGAGGACATCACAATCCTGTTCTTTCATCTCTCCTCCCATTCTCTATAGCTGCAACTAAAGCTTTTGGTAAAAATGTTTTTTTTTCAGCTCAAAAGCTCTCATGGGACTAATAGTCAATAATTTATGACAGATTCTGAAAAGATCTCATAGAAGAAAATAGTGATGGAAACTGAGCAAATACAGATAGATATAAATATTGAGCATGTGTTTGGCTCTTCCTATATGGCTACAATAGGTTGGTTAAATATGTGGTTGTATAAATGACCCTTGTCCTCACAGGTAGATATGAAACATCCTCCCAGAGCTTAGGATATTCTCTAATTCTCTTGGGAGATTTCTCAGATTCATTTGATTTTGATAAAATGTATTAAGTATATGGTGTAAGGTGTTGGTCTGTCCCTAGTTCCTGCCATATTGTTTTCCCAGCAATTTTTCTCAAATAGTGAGTTCATATCCCAGAAACTGGAGTCTTTGGGTTTATCAAACAATAGATTACTATAATTATTAACTACTGTGCTTTGTGTGCCTAAACTATTCCACTGATCTACCACTCTATTTCTTAGCCAGTACCAAATCATTTTGATGTTTGTTACTTAATAAAATAATAATAATAATAATAATAATAATAATAATAATAATAATAATAATAATGAAAGTTTTAGATCTGGTATGGCTAGGCCACCTTCCCTTGCATTTCTTTTCATTCATTCCCTTGATATTCTTGACCTTTGGTTCTTCCATATGAATTTTATTTTTTTTCTAGCTCTACAAAATGATTTTTGGTAGGTTCATTCTTTGTCATTTTAATAGATTTGGTGTCCAATGCTTGCTGGCCTTCCAGAGATCCTATTTCTTTGCTGAAGTCCACCAAGCTAAACTACTGGGGCACTGATAGAGAACTAGTACCTGCACAAAAGACACAATACCATCAAAGAAGAAACATACATGGTTTACAATAGTTAGTGGAATTCCTCTTTGAATAGTCTATAAGCCAATCACCACAAGTAAAGAATTAGTGGAGTTACTTGGGGAAAAAAATGCTAGCAGGTGGATATCTGGGCCTGGTTTCTAATGGCAACTGTACATATACCACAAATGTTAGAAAAGGAATTTACTATGAAAAATTAGCATCTGATCTTTGCTTAGAAAATGCTTTTTTTCACTCACAAATCTAAGCAATCTTCTTGAAAATATTAAGAAACAAAAGAGTTTGTTCTAAAAGAATCATATTTGATAATAATTGTACCATTTGATATTACCAATTACTTTTCCCCACCCTGAATTTTGCAGACTACCTTATTACTAAAGGCATTTACATCATTTAGACTTATTTTTCAAAATTACTCTCTGAAATGACCTCCTGGGATTTATTATGAGAACATAATGATCCTGTTCTTTCATCCCTCCTCCCTATATTTCAGTATAGCTGCAACTAATGCTTTTGGCAAAAATGATCTTTTTCAGCTCAAAATTCACAGACATAGTCTGTCCACTTATTTAATATGCCTACATTAAGTAATGTAAAATTATTCACTAACCTCCTCTGAGCATTGAGACAATGCTGGGTTCATTTCATTCTTCTACTTTTAGAAAGTGGTACATAATGCAAAAGGTAAGAGAAAACAGAAGAGTAAAATGAAAATACATGTGTGTCAGTGTATGTTTCTATATATATATGTATATGTGTGTATATATGTATATATATACACACACATTCACCCACATATGTGTGTATATATATGTGTTTGTTATATATACACATATAATACATATATAGACAGATAGATAGACATAGATATAGATATTTTCTGAAAGCTGTAGAAGCATCCTGAATAATAACCAATAAAATTAATGATAGATGTAGTCTATAATCCCCATGTTGAACTTAGACTTAATTTTAGACTTGAAGGCACTTTAATTTTTTTTTCCTTACACATACCATTAAAGCAGGACTACACTGAATTTCAATTGAACTATTCATATCAGGTATTCAGTCTCCTACCTCTTCACACGCTGTCTCCTCCCCAGTGTAAAACATGTTCCCTCCTTACTACCATCTCAGAGTATTCTTAGTTTCCTTTAAGGTTCATCTCAAGTACTGTCTACTATAGTATGACTTTACTTTTATTTGTTTACACCTGTTCCTTTCTTAAATTGTATTTAGTTTCTTTACATGGTTGAATGTTGTATCTCTTCTCTCCCTCCCAATATATACCCCTCAGGAGACTGAAAGTTCCTTGAGGGTAGGAATTTTTGTTTTTTCTTTGTACCTCCAGTATATGGCATCATGCCTTCAATTGTTTGTGCTTAATAAATACTGAATGAATGAATGAATGAATGAATGAATGAATGAAATTAAAACATTCTAGGTCACTACATCTTTAACTTCCCTCAGGAGTCAATTTTAATATTTAATTAAGAGCTAGTCCATGAGATTTGTTAGAAAAGAGATGGTGACCTTCCATTTTTCCTTGATTTAACACAAATAATAACCTTTTAGCATTAGCCTCCATTTCAGTTGTAAACAAGGCATCAGTCACATCTAACCCCTGTATTAGTCAGTTCTAACCCTTTTGGTTATCTTCTGCCCCAGTTTTTATTAAGGTCAATAAAAAAGACAACAGAGTCAGTTCTGTTTAGGATCTTGAGAATAGAGACAGGCTAGCAAATTAGGAAGTCTCTGTTGTCTTCTCTGGAATACTGCCCCAAAGCCAATGACTGACATGATATTATCCTAGCATGACCGTATGTTTTTCTACATACTTTTTGTTCAAAATAAATCATATTAAAAAGTCCATTTGGCACAAAGAAACTTAATTTCTCCATAGACCAACTATCACTCATAATTATAGACAAAATAAACATTTTTATTCTCTTGTATTCTAAATTACATACAGTGGGTTTTCTTATCAAACAAATGCTTTCTATGTACAAGTCACTCCATCATTATTATCATCAAAATAATGACCACTGATTGGATGCCTGTTGTGTGTGTGTGGTATTGTATTGGGATGTCAGAATATTAATCACAGAAATTATATAATTGTTTTGCCTCATGGGGTTAATAGTTAATAATTTATGACAGATTCTGAAAGGTTTTCATAGAAGAGAATAATGATAGAGACTGAGCAAACACAGAGAGATATCTAGCCCATGTTTGAGTCTTCCTATGTGACTACAATAGGTTGGTTAAGTATGCAGTTTTGTATATGGTCCTTGTGTTTATATGGAGATCTGACACACATTCCTAGAGCTTAAGATATTCTCTAAATCTCTGCAGAGATTTCTCAGATTCATATGATTTCGGGAAAAAAAAAGTCTGAAATTCCAGAATTTTATATAAATGGAATCTTAGAAATAATGGGGACATAACGTAAGAGGTTACACATTTTAGCATTGGCTTCTCAAGTCTGTACCTGAAAACTGATTCAGTTATCTGTCTCCTGAGGTGAAGATTCTATTTTCTAAAATAGTGAGAGAGCCAATTGTTTATTACTCCTAAAGTAAGCACAGGAATCCTCCCTAGAAGATTGCAAAAGGCTCTAAGTCACTGGTTTCTCTTTTGCCTAATATTCCAAAATCAAAGCATATGCTGACTTAGTTCCCTGACTTCTAACTTCCAAATCTTCCTCCCCAACCTCCCCCATTTCAATTCTAAGATGTTATTGTCTAAAATCTCTTCCTTACCACTGTGGTAATGGGAACTACTGAATTTCAGAGGGCTATACTCAAGGAGGGCACCATTTGCACGCCACAGATATCCATGAGAGTTCAGATCCTATTTGTGTCTGTCCTATCCCACATAGACCCCGATAAAATAGTGAATTGTCTGATATTTGTCTTTATTGCCCTTTCAGCACTCTTTCTTCCCTACCTTATGCTGAGATGTGATCTTATAATCACATGAGGTCATTACTCACCTAGAAGTGTTTATATTTTAAAAGATCTTTAAATAGCAATTACAAAAATGCTTAATAGATAAAGGAGTGAATTTCTAATGGTAAAATTTCAAGTAAAAATAAAATGGAAGAAATAATTTTAAACAAAGTGCTCTTTCTAGCATTCTTTATATCTCACCAGAAAGGTAGCCTGAATTTGAAAAGGAAAACCTGAATTTGATTCTCATCTCAGATACTAAGTTTGTGACCCTCTCGTAGTCATTTAAACTTTCTTAGCCTCAGTATTCTCATTGATAAAATGGGAATAGTAAAAGCATTAGCTTAACTTGGTTCTTATGAAAATTAAATGAGATAGTGTAAACAAAACTTTATGAACCTTCGACTGCTATCTAAATATTAGCTATTATATGCCCAAGCACTCTATCTTCAAAGACTAAGTTTGTAGTTGAATTTTTGCACAGGAGTGATTAGAGAGATGAATGTATACTTTATCAATCCTTCCACACTTTCCCAGTGACAGGTGCCTTTGATTTGCCACTACAACAACCCTTTGCCAGTCACCATAATCATTTACAACACTGCCTCTTTGGTTGGACTGTATTTAAGATCTTTGCACTCACAAAAATAAGCTTCCTAATTGCTCCATGCTACTCTTTTCCACAGTGTATGGTAAAGAACACATCACAAGACATCTATAAAGTTAGTCAAGACATTCAGACTTCTGCAGACCTGTTTCCTCAACCACAAAATGAGGGATTTGTCATGAATGATGATACTGACTGACATTTATGTGGTGTTTTAAGGTTTGCTAATTTATTTCCATACAGTAACCCTGGTGTGTAGATGGTACAAACCTTATTTTTCCATTTTACAGATGTGGAAACTAAAACTCAGTGAGATTAATTGACTGGTCCATAATCTCACAACTAATGAATTTCTGAAGTGGAATTTGAACCCAGGTCTCCTGACTTCAAGGCTTGTATTCTGTCAACCTGTTAAGCTTCTATTTAAAAAAAACAAACCAAACATCATTGATAGTTTGGGTTTTCATATTACTTTTATTTTTTAATATATGCCTTCCCCTCCCTCTTACTTACCAAGTGAACCAACCCTTATAAATGGAGGATGCAAAAGAAAGTAAGGGGAACATGTTAGTAAAACTACCCAACATATCAACCAGGTCTGTGCACATACAGAGTGATTTTTACTCATAGTACTAATGCCTCTTTTTTTCTCCACTCTTCTCTAAGGCTACAACACCCATACTGCATTTTATGAAGCTCATGAAACATCATAACATTTTTGAGCTAGAAGGTACCTGAGAGCTTTTCTAGTCAAGTGAACAAGGCAAGTCAACAAGTATTTGTCAAGCCAAGTCAATATGTGCTAGGGAAACAAAGAAAGAAACAAATCCTGCCCACAAAGAGCTCACATTCCAATGGGACAGAATAGCATGTATATACCTTGGTACCCATAAGCTAAATTCAGAATAAATAGAAAGTAATCTCAGAAGGGAAAGTACTAGCAGCTAGAGGAACTGAGAAAGACCTCCTGCAGAAGGTAGAGTTTGAGCTGAGCTGTGAAGGAAAGTGGGGGATCAAAGAGGCAGATGTAACAAGGGAGAACAATCCAGGCAAAAGGCACAAAAGTACAGGTTTGGGAAATGAAGAATCAGGCCTGAGCAAGAACAGGGACAATGCTACTAGAAAAGATGGGAAGTGACCAATTATGAATGCCAAGGAATGGACTTCCTATGTGATCCTGGAGGCAATAGAAATGTGAAAATCAGATGACTGAGGATTAATCAAAAGGAAGGGTTCTTAGTTCATCACTGAAAGTAATATCTATAGATCAGATTTGGATTTAATTGTATAGACAGCAGTAGAGTTTGTAAGTGTTTAGGTACCCTATTTTTAATGGCTAGAAGCTGGTTCTGTCTCATAAGGGAGATAGATAAATGATAGATGAGTCAACCTCATCAGGTGATGTTTTGTCTAGCACTAGGTCTCTGGTATTGAATGTCAAGTGGCATGAAACTTTCCAGAGGATGTGTTCAACTCTGTGTTTTTTCCATTGCTATATATTCTGGATACTCTCTCTTGCAAGTCAGTATGAGTAAGCAATAAACCCATCGCAGTCTTAGTTAAGTTTTGCATAACTGGACCTTATATAAATACTAAACTGAATAAAAAGCTGCTCTGATTGTTGAGTTTGTCTCTGGTCATTGAGGGACCATTGAAATCTGTTTTTGGCAACTGCTAGCCTTGCAAATAAATAGATTATGCTCAGAAGTTTGTGCCTCAGATTCTTTTTTTTTCAATTTAATTTTTTTATTAATTAATGCATTTAGTTTTCAACATTCATTTCCACAAGATTTTCAGTTGCAATTTTTTCTCCCCATGTCTCTTCTACTCCTCACCCCAAAATATCAATCCTATTGAATACTCCTTTCAATTTGTTCTCTCATATCCTCCCCCATAACCCCCCTAACTTTCTAGTAGAGCAAGATGAATTTCTATACCCCAATGCCTGTATATCTTATTTCCCAGTTGCATGTAAAACAAAACAAAACAAAACAAGTTTTTTTAAACATTTGTCTTTAAAATTTTGAGTTCCAGATTTTTTTCCCCTTCTTCCCTCCCCTTCTTCCACTGCCACTGGGAAGGTAAGCAATTCAATATAGGTTGTACATGTGTAGTTACCCAAATCATTTCCTTAGTAGTTATATTGTGAAAGACTAATTGTAGTTCCCTCCATCCTATCCCTCACCCCACTTATTCTATTTTTTCCTTTGACCCTATTCCTTTTAAAAAATGTTTGCTTTTAACTACCCTCTCCCCCAATCTGCCTCCCTTCTATCATCTCCCCTCTTGTCCCCTCCCTCCACCATTTTCCTGTAGAGTAAGATACCCAATTGAGTGTTTATGTTATTTCCTCCTTAAGCCAAATTCAATGAGAATAAGGTTGTCCCACTCCCTTTCACCTTCCTGCTCTTCCCCTCCATTGTAACAGTGTTCTCTTGCCTCTTTTATAAGAGATAATTTACCCTAATCTATCTCTCCCTTTCTCCTTTTCCCAATAAATTCTTCTCTCGCCTCTTAAATTTATTTTTTAGCTGTCATCCCTTCACATTCAACTCATCCTGTGCCCTCTGTCTATGTATACATGAACATATGTATGCCCACACTCACATGCATATTTATATACACATATACACATACACCCTCCTGTACATACATATATATTTCCTTCAACTATCCTCATACTGAGAAAAGTCTCATGAATTACATTATTGTTTTTCCATGTAGGAATGCAAATAGTTCAACTTTAATAAGTTCCTTATGATTTCTTTTTCCTGTTTACCTTCTCCTGCTTCTCTTGCTTCTTGTATTTGAAAGTGAAATTTTCTGTTCAGCTCTGGTATTTTCATCAAGAATGCTTGAAAATCCTCTATTTCATTGAATGACCATATTTTCCCCTGTAGCATTATACTCAGTTTTGCTGGGTAGGTGATTCTTGGTTTTAATCCTAGCTCTTTTGACCTCAGGAATATCAGGTTCCAAGCCCTTTGATCATTTAATGTAGAAGCTGCTAGGTCTTGTGTTATCCTGATTGTATTTCCACAGTATTCAAATTATTTCTTCCTGACTGCTTGCAATATTTTCTCCTTGCCCTGGAAACTCTGGAATTTGGCTATAATATTCCTAGGAGTTTTCTTTTTGGCATCTTTTACAGGAGGTGATGGGTGAATTCTTTTTTTTTGTAGGGGGAAGGGCAAGGAAATTAAGTGACTTGCCTAAGGTCACACATCTAGTGAATGTGTCAAGTGTCTGAGGTTGGATTTAAACTCAGGTTTTCCTGACTCCAGGGCCAGTGCTCTATTCACTGCACTACCTAGCTGCCCACAGTGAATTCTTTCTATTTTGCCCTCTGGTTCTAGAGTATCAGGGCAATTTTGCTTGATAATTCCTTGGAAGATAGTGTCTAGGCTCTTTTTTTGATCATGGCTTTCAGGTAGAACAATAATTTTTAAATTCTCTCTCATGGATCTATTTTTCAGGTCAGTGGTGTTTCCAATGAGATATTTCACATTGCCTTCTATTTTTTCATTTGTTTGGATCTGTTTTATAGTATCTTGATTTTTCATAAAGTCATTAGCTTCCAGTTGCTCCAATCTAATTTTGAAGGAGTTATTTTCTTCAGTGAGTTTTTGAAATTCCTTTTCCATCTGACAAATTCAGCTTTTTAAGGTATTCTTCTCCTCATTGTCTTTTTGGGCCTATTTTGCCATTTGAGTTAGTCTATTTTTTAAGGTCTTATTTTCTACAGTGTATTTTTGGGCCTCCTTTAGCAGGCTGTTGACTCACTTTTCATGATTTTCTTGCATCTTTCTCATTTCTCTTCCCAATTTTTCTACCACTTCTCTTACTTGATTTTCAAAATCCTTCTTGAGCTCCTCCATGGCTTGTACCCAGCTCATATTTTTCTTGGAGGCTTTTGATGCAGGAGTTCTGACTTTGCTGTCTTCCTCCCACTTCATGCCTTGATCCTTTTTGTCCCCCTAAAAGAATTCTATCTTATGTTTGTGCTTCCTCTGCTTGCTCATATTGCCTACCAATTACTTGACTTTTGAGCTCTTTTCCGAGGTAGAAATATGCTTCTAGAATGGAGAGAGCTTTGTCCCAAATTGATGGGGTTTTTGCTGCTGCAAGAGCTATTAGGAGGGTGCCCTCTCTACAGCCCCTACAAACTCTGGCTCACTAGTCACACACCCCTGGACCACCACCCAAGACCATGATTCAGATCCAAGCAGGTTAAAGCAAAAGTGATTACCCTCTGAATGGTGGCTTGGTCCCCCTATGATCTGCAGGCCATGAGCTCCTGAGGCAGCCACTCAGTGGCTCCACACCAGATTTTTGCCCTGAGGGCAGGGGCTGGACCTCACTCTTCTGTCCCCTCCTGTTTCAATAGTTTTACACTGACCTTTTACTTTGTCTTTCGTGTTTATGTGAGAAGTCTGGAAAGCACCACAGCTCCTGGTGATTCACTCTCCTGAAGTCTGCTCTGGCAGCTCCTAATCAGGGCTGCCCTGGGGCCAGTACCCTGCAGCTCACAGGGACTACGCTCAGTTTAGCTTGCAGGTCAGTGTGATAGAGCCTTCCTGTCTACCTGCCAGGATGTCTTCAGTGGGAGATTTGTTTCTCTCTGTCTCTTTGTGGGTTTTGTGGCTCTAAAGTTTGTTTAGAGTCATTTTTTGACATGTATTGGAAGTGATTGGAGTGGGAGCTCACACCAAGTTTGTGCTTCTTCTCCAGCATCTTGGCTCTGCCTCTGAGAAGCACCTCAGATTCTTTTAATCACAAGTATTTATCATGACAGGAACCCACTGGAGTTAGTTGAGTAGATGGTTACCCATTTCATCTTTCATATGAGGAAAATGAGACCTAGAAGAATGAAGATGCCTTGTCCATATTCTCAACAGATAATAAGTGGCTCAAATAGGAAGGGAACCCATGTCCTCTGATTCCTAACCTATTGTTCTTTCTATTTAATCATAGTGCACAATGAGTGTAAATATCTAGTACAGAAATAGAAAGATAAAGAGGCTGGCTAATTAAAATAGTTTTCCATTAGAGAGCCCTTTTATTGCTTTGAGCTTTGTGCTTTCTCCTAGTTTTGTTTATTTATTGGCTCCATTGTTCTAGTTTCTATTATTCTGTTTGTTTATTCTTATCATGGATGTTTCTCAAGCTATCTGTAAATAATTTGTGTTAATGGAAGTATGAGGCAGTATACCTAATTCAAAAATTGTTTAAAATTTGGTGTTAGAAAATGTTTTGTGCCTTCAAGCATTTAAATATGGGATTTTTAGTATTATGGGAATTCACAATCCTGTGATGTCTCATATACCACTGGTTTGAAATGAAATAATTCACCTAGAAGCTAAATCAAGTTACTTTTTCATTATTTATGATGATGTGAGTTCCTGGTGGGAGATGGTTATGGGGGAGAGCTGATTGGCCAGGAAGGTTCAGAGGCAGGAAAACCTGATGGTCATGGTGGTATGACTATGAGTCCTGAGAATAAAACTCAGATAAGGTTTCATCCTGTCAGACCAAGTGGTAGGACATGTGTAAAGTTTAGAATCTGTTTAGGTGTCCCAAGATCAGCACCTAAAGGTCCAAACTAGGCAAGGGAACAGGCAAAGATGTGATCTGCAAGAGCAAACCATGGAAGGGCATTCAGAAGTCAAAGTCAGGCAGGAGAATACAAGTGAAGATGAAAGTCAAGTATTGGGACTTACGGCCCAAATACAGGACAAGGAATCAGACTATGGTACTACATTTAAATAGTATCCTGAATAGCAGAACAGTCTCAAACCAATGCAATAGGATCCAATCAAGTCAACCTTTATTAAGTGCCAATATGCAAAGCACTGTGCTACTGGGCCCCAGTGATACAAACACAAAATGAAGGAACAGTTGGTACTTTCAAGGATCAATCTAGTGTAGTAGAGTAGAAAAAACATCAGACTTGAAAGCAGAGTCCCTGGGTTCAAATTCCAACTCTGGCACTTGCTATCTCATGATTTTGGATAAATTGCTTAAGCTCTTTGGATTTCAATTTTACCATCTAAAATATTGAAAAATCCAATTAGATGATTTGTGAAGTCCTTTCTAGTTTTGAAAATATGACCTAAAATAAATCTACTTGATTTTACATGGATAAAAATATGTAAAGGGATGAATAAATACATGAGAATCTGAAGAGTAAGAAAGAATTGTATCAGCTTCTTGATACAAACAAATCAGGACAATTAGCATTTATTAAATGCTTACTATATTCCAGGCACTGTACTGGGTGCTGGGATTGCAAAGATAAAAATGAAACATTTATATAGAACTTTGAGATTTGCAAAGTACTTTACAAATATTGTCATGTTTTTATTCTTACAAGAACCTTGGTAGACAAATGTTATTATTAACCCCATTTTAAAGATGAGAAAACTGAGCCAGACAGAGGGTAAGTGATTTGCTCAGCATCACACAGCTAATAAGCATCTGAGGCTGAATTTGAACTTAGGTCTTCCTAACTCCAGGCCTATGACTTTTATCTTACTGTGCCACAGATCCTGCTGTTTCACTAGGCATAAGGAGATAAATGCCTCCCAGCTTCCCTGGAACAGAGAAATAATCTTCACAGTCTTGTTTGGGATAAACAAAGATACTGTTTGTCTTAGAAATTTGCTTAATTGAGAAATTTACTTAATATGAGAATTTAAAATCTTGTGCCCATGCTATTAAGTTGATGTTCTAAGCCATGTGCTACAAAACATGGGGTAGTAGCTGACAGTACAAGCTGGCAGTGTATGATGTACAAGTTTGTGATGGGGAGTAACATGAAATTAATCTAGAAAAATAAATTGGAACCAGATTTGAAGAGCTTTCAATATAAATAGAGAAGGCACTGAACCTTCATGAACAGGAAGAGGAAGGGATATGATCTAATCCAGTCTCCTTCCTGCTACAGAAATATGCCAAGGCATCATCATGAAAGATTCCTTGAAGGTCAGAGGTAGAAGAATCATGTATGGTTTTTCTGGTCCATTTGGAGCTGAAATGTTGTTAAAATGTTTGACACATAAGCTAGAAAAGTTCTGGGGGATGGTGGGTAGGCAGACTAGAATTTGCTAATTCTTAAGGAATAAGAAACAAAGTTTTCTATATGTATAGAACAAAATAAGCATGGGCAAGGGGGTGGGGTATAGAGAGTTATAGAGGGAAAGGAAGGGAGTTTGAAGGAGACTAGGAGGTGGGAGTGACAAAGTCTAGGTTCCCTACATTTTAAGAAAGCTCTCAAAATTGAACAATACATTCCACATCTGAAAGGCAAAATTCATACTGCTAACTAGGAAATTCAGAAACATTTTTTTGAAACCAGCCTACTAAATCATTCAATAATGGATGGCCTCTGTTATGAAAGATGTAAGGCAAACATCAATTTAATGATACCATGGGATAAAAAATTAGAAGGAAAAGAAATTCATTACATCATCCTGTTCCTCTATCTGCCAATGAACAACTTTAACTTCAGTGCTTTGACAGGTTTATTTTGAAATAAGTCAAACAGTGGTAGGTGCTCTAACTAGTGCTAAGATGTCTTATTTTTAACATTCACCCAAATTCTTTTTTTGTAACATTTTGATCTTTCTCAGCAGTCAAAATTTGAGATTTACTGTTCTTAAAAGCACCTTTCCTTGATCCCTTTACAAAAACCCAAAGTTTGAAGTATATTCTCTAATTCTTTGATTTCATCTTGTCTGAAGGAGGGAAGGGAGGGAGTATATTATATAGTTTTTAACGTTCCATAAATAGGGACAGTTAGTAGACCAATTCTCATATGGTATGATTTCAAGAGCACTGAGAAGGCCTTCTGTCTTTCAAAATATTTCTTTGTTGATACTGCTTGTTGATAGCTGAAACGCTACATTTAGAGATTCATTCCATTGTCACAAAATATATTTTTAAACTGTTAAAATGAAGATAATATTCTCAATATAGGAACCATCATAAAAACAGAGATTCAAATAAATACAATTTTGGATCATCATACTTACACAGAGTCTCAGATTTGGAAAGGAACATATAGGTCACCTAACCCAACTCAGAACTAAAGAAAAATCCTCTCTGATACCTCCAATTGTAAATTCCCTGTCCTGAGCCAAGCCACTGTCATTTTGTACTGTTCCAGTTGTCTGATAGATTTTCCATACGTTAAA
The DNA here is from genome assembly GCA_028646515.1 of Pseudochirops corinnae. Taxonomy (NCBI): domain Eukaryota; kingdom Metazoa; phylum Chordata; class Mammalia; order Diprotodontia; family Pseudocheiridae; genus Pseudochirops; species Pseudochirops corinnae. Next base: position 141,188,176 of record CM053591.1, read on the forward strand.
TGAAGTTGAATCTTCTAGTTTCCACCTATAGCTCTTAATTCTACTCTGTGTGGACAAATGAAAAAAAAAGTCTACTCCCTCTTTCATATGACAGCCTTTCAAATACATGAAGAGTGCTCTCATGTCCTCTCTAAACCTTTCCTCCTCCAGACTATAACTTCAACGACTTCTCCTATGTCATGGTCTTCGGCTCCCTCAGCATCTTAGTCACCCTCCTATCAATGTCTTAGATCTTGTCAAAGTTCTTCCTCAAATGTGGTGCATAGAGAAGAATACATCATGTCAGATATAATTTGACCAGTAAAGAATAAAGAGGGATATTATTTCTCTCAAACTGGACATAATTCCTTTCTGAATGCAGCTTAAAAGGCATTAGCTATTATGGGTGTCCTGTTGCACTCTTTAAAAGAGGAAGAAAGGAAGGAAGGGGGAAAAGCACTTAATGCATTTACTACATATGAATCACTGTTCTAAGAGCTAAGATACACATAGAAAATCAAGACAATCTCTGTTTTCAAGGAACTTACATTCTAATAAGAGAAGAAAACCTAAAGAGTTAATAATATTTTGACTTACATTGAGTTTGTGGTCTGTTACAACTCCCAGATCTTTTCTTTCTTTCTCCCCTGCGTTGTGGATGTGTAAATGATGCTTTAAACCTAACTGTAGGAATTTACAATTACCCTCATCAAAGTTTATCTTGGATTGAACCTGATGCTCTTGCCAACTAGTATTGCTGCAAGGTCTAGACAAAACAGTAGGCCGCACATCAAACTGAAAATTTTTAAATGTTACCTAAATTACTACTAGTCCTATGTCAATGACTATTATTATTATTATTTATTGTTATAGTGAAGAAATCACATAAATGTGAATTACTATTTTTGGATACAAAAACCTTTCTCCAGCTCAATTCAAAACAAACATTTAATAAGCCTACAAGGGACTAGGATAGGCACTGTGGGTACAAAGATGACAAATGACATAGCTCCTACCCTTACAGAACTTACAGATTTTAAGTTTTTGTGGGTCAGGGTTATGACCAATGGATTATCAACAACAGTTTTTGTGTGTGATAATACTCTAGTTCCAGTGTAATGTGTTTGTTGAGCATTCAAGGATATGTTTTGGGGGGTTATATCTATAGTATAGGACTTTGCCCTCTGTTAGTTTATGAAGAATAACAAGCTTTGAGTTTATCATTCTTGCCATGTGACTAGGGTTTTAAAGATATTTGGTAGGCCTTAAATTTTTGCAACCTGGAGTTACATGTTTGACAATTTCTACCATTCCCTTTTAAAATCTGCATTGGTCTATAAGTTCAGGCTCTGTAAGATTGTACTTTCTGTACTTACTGGCAGTAATGACGTGGTTTTAGTATTATTATGATAAACAAATCCATTTGACTAAGATGGTTTTTCTCTTCTTTGTCAACATATTATTGACTAAATTCTCATAGATATCATGAATGGAAGACCTTTTGATTCCATTCTTGTAGCTTAGACATTTAATAGGTTCATCCCACAGTAATTCAGTATTAGTCACATGGGATAGGTCCAATGTCAAGTATTTATTATAAACCTTTGATATTAATGTGCAAAGTGATATTTCTTAAAAAATTATTTTTTCTAAATGGTTGACATATTTATCATATAGCCTGAGAATATTAATAAGACCTCTTCCTCAGTTTTGATAAAGAAGAATTCATTTTTCTATAGCTGTTGTAGAGCATTGACATAACATATTGGTAATGCTATCTGAACTTTTGTTCTGATATTTTGCAAATCCATTATTGTCCATTTTGCTATTCAAAGGTCTATGAAAAGATGGACATTTAAAAAAGCATTTGCTATTTACTCTCACTGTTATTTCATTCTAAAATATTTTAATGATGCTCAATATGAATAATCTAAGGAGAAGTTGTTATCCTACTTGAATTCTTTTCTACTTAATATTCTGTGGTTTATTGTACAATAGATAAAAGTATTAAGCTTTGTAATTAAATAAGAATTGTGGTGTGTAAGATCATCTTCCACAGACCCCTTAAAATCATTTTCAGCACAATTCCAATAGCAGACAGGATGACAGGAGTAACATATATTATATGTTATATATCATATCATATCTTATATGTCATATGTCATATGTTTACACATTGTTTAAAGTTTTCTTCTAGATCATGTGTATTAAAAGCTTTTAATTCCATTTAATTTGGAGATGAAAGAATTCAGTGTAGAAACAGCTATTTTTTTCCTTTAAATTTTAAGGAAGGAAAGGGAGGAAATAAGTATTCATAGAGCACCTAAATATGTGCCATGTACTGTGATAAGGCCTTTTCATTTTTATTTTTTTTACCAAATATTACCTCACTTGACCCTTATAAGAACCCCATAAATTGGGTTCTATAATTATCCCCATTTTACAGTTGAGGGAAATGAAGCAAACAGAGGTTAAGTGATTTGCCCATAGCTAATAAGTGTCTGAGGTCAATTTTCTTGATCTAGGCCCAGTATTCTCTCCACTGTACTATCAGATCCCTCTAAATGATAAATTAGGGCATATAAACTTCACAACCAAATGCAGAAAAGCAAAAAAAAACATTAAATGCATCACTTTAAGATTATTATGCAAAAAAAATTACATTCAATAAGGGGCTGTGGAAACATGGATTAAAAATTAATTGGAAACTAAATAATCTAATCCTAAAGAATGAGTGGATCAAAGGATAAATCATAGAAACAATAATATCATTAAAGAGAATGACAAAAATGAGACAACACACCAAAATTCATGAGGTGCAGCCAAAGCAATAGTTAGGGGGAAATTTGTGCCTCTAAATCCTTATATCAATAATATGAAGAAACAACAGATTAATGAATTGGGTATGCAAATAATAGAATTAGAAGAGCAAATTAAAAATCCTCAATTAAATGCCAAATTGGAAATTCCGAAAATCAAAGAAGAGATTTAAAAATTGGAGTAAAAAATCATTGAACTAATAAATAAAACTGGGAATTGGTTTATGTCATCTTCATTTCTCAATGAAAGCCTCTCTAGCAAGAAAAGTTACCTCTTATAAGCATTAGGTATTAACCCTTTCAAATATGGCCATTTTAGTTGCTAAAAGGGGAAGAAATATATATATATATACTGTAAACACCTCATAAAAGAAAAAAATTCATACTTTCTCTGGTACAAAGGGAAGGTCAAAAATTTTGCATGAATTTTTCAGATTGTGGGGCACCGTACCCCCACAACATGGATCGGATAATTGTATTTTCCCATTCATACAAATCAGTCATAGTATCTACATTAGTTAATAATTAATCAATAAACATTTATTACGTATCTACTATGTACCAGGCCCTATGCTATCTGCTAGGCCTACAAATATTAAAAAAAAAAATTAGTCACTGTCCTCAAGGAACTAACAATCTAATGGATGAAGACAACACAAAAAAGAAAGCTGAACATTTGGAGTAAGGAGAGATGCCCAGTATACCTAGAGAAGATTCAAAGTGAGATGAGATTCAAAGATTCAAACCAGGTGAGAAATGAGTTGTTTGAACTGATGTCTATCCTTAAATAAAGATTTAGAGTTCATAGCCCCATCCTCTAATAAGAGAGGCAGAGGGTAGGTGATGAGGTGTAATGTAAAAGCTGATGAGCTCTTATAGGGTAATGAGATTATTCCAATAATGAGTTTCCTGGGGCATGATCAAAAAGTCAATCAGAGAAGTCCCAAAGTAGTGCAGCCAGATGATAAATTACAATGATTGTAAACATGAAACCTTTAGTAAAGGATAAGGCCAATAATGACCTTTACTCAATAGATAACAAGAACAGAAATGATCATTATTGTAACCTTCCCTCAGTTGAAGACAGGAGCATGAATAACCAAAATAAAACAGTTCACTCTTAAACCTGAGTAATACTCTCCCATCAACACTAACGTAAAGAGTATTAGGGGGTAGGGGCAGAGGCAAGACGGCAGAGTAAAAACAGGCGCTGGTTTGAACTCTCTCCCAATCCCCTCCAAATACCTATAAAAAATGATTCTAGACAAATTCTAGAGCTTCAGAATCCACAAAATGACAGAGTGAAACACATCTCCAGCCCAAGACAGCCTGAAAGGTTGACAGGAAGAGTATATCACACCAGCCTGGAAGTGGAGAACAGAACAGTGTGGGCTGTGCCAGCACAGATTGGTCAGAGAAGGCCTCAGGAGACTGAATCACTGGCAGCTATGACAGTTTCCAGATTTCTCAACCCACAAATTCTGAGGATAGTGTGGGAGGTCAGTGGGGAAACTCTGTGGGACTTGGGTGAAAGAGGAGCATGGTCTGGCCCCAACTCTGGGGTGGTGGGGTGGCTGTGGCAGCTACAGCAGCAGTAGTGGTAGCAATGACTGCTTCCAGAGCTCTGTGCCCACAGATGGTGGGGGATTGAGCAGCTAATAAAAAACCTCTGAAGCCAGGGACAGTACACCCAACCCCATCCCCATCCCCACTGGATGACAGTACACCCAACCCCATCCCCATCCCCACTACCTTGACAAAGGATTAGAAAGTCAAGTATTTGGCTAGGAAGATGAGCAAACAGCAACAAAAAAAAAGTCAGACTATAGAATCTTACTTTGGTGACAAAAAAGATTAAAACATACAACCAGAAGAAGACAACAAAGTCAAAACTCCTGCATCAGAAGCCTCCAAGAAAAATGTGAATTGGTCTCAGGCCTTGGAAGAGCTCAGCAAGGATTTCAAAAATCAAGTAGGAGAAGTGGAGAAAAAATTGGAAAAAGAAATGAGAATGATGCAAGAAAATCATGAAAGACAAGTCAACAGCTTGCTAAAGGAGATCCCCAAAAAGTACTGATGAAAATAACACCCCATAAAATAGACTAACTCAAGTGGCAAAAGAGGTCCAAAAATTCAATGAGGAGAAGAATGCCTTAAAAAACAGAATTGACCAAATGGAAAAGGAGGTCCAAAAGCTCACTAAAGAAAATAATTCCTTCAAAATTAGAATGGAGCAAATGGAAGCTAACAACTTTATGAGAAACCAAGAAAGTGTAAAATAGAACCAAAAGAATGAAAAAATAGAAGACAATGTGAAATATTTCTTTGGAAAAAAACCACTGATCTGGAAAAATAGATCTAGGAGAGATAATTTTAAAAATATTGGGCCACCTGAAAGTCATGATCAAAAAAGAACCTAGACATCATCTTTCAAGAAATTCTCAAGGGAAATTGCCCTGATATTCTAGAACCAGAAAGTAAAATAGAAATGGAAAGAATTTACTGATCACCTCTTGAAAGACATCCCAAAAGGAAAACTCCTAGGAATATAGTAGCCAAATCCCAGAGTTCCCAGTTCAAGGAGAAAATATTGCAAGCAGTCAGAAAGGAATAATTTGAGTATTGTGGAAATACAATCAGCATCACACAAGACCTAGCAGCTTCTACATTAAGGAATTGAAGGGCTTGGGATATGATATTCTGGAGGTCAGGGGAGCTAGGATTAAAACCATGAATCATCTACCCAGAAAAACTGAGTATAATACTTCAGGGGAAAATGGACATTTTATTCCATAAAATAGAGGACTTTCAAGCATTCTTGATGAAAAGACAAGAGATGAATAGAAAATTTGACTTTCAAATACAAAAATCAAGAGAAGCATGAAAAGTTAAACAGGAAAGAGAAATCATAAGGGACTTATTAAAGTTGAACTGTTTACATCCATGTATGGAAAGATGATATTTGTAAATCATGAGACCTTTCTCAGTGTTAAGGTAGTTGGAGGTAGTTGGATAGATAGATAGATAGATAGATAGACAGACAGACAGACAGACAGACAGATAGATAGATAGATAGATAGATAGATAGATAGATAGATAGATGGCACACAGGGTGATTTGAATATGAAGGGATATCTAAAAAATAAAATTAAGGGGTGAGAGAGGAATATATTAGGAGAAGAAGAAAGGGAGAGATAGAATGGGGCAAATTATCTCATATAAAAGAGGCAAGAAAATGGTTTCACAATGGAGCAGAAAAGGAGGAAGGTAAGAAGCACTGAGTGAAACTTACTTTCATTAGATTTGGCTTAAGAAGGGAATAACGTACACCCTCAATTGGGTATCTTACCCTACAGGAAAGTAAGGGAGAAGGGAATGGGAGGGATAATAGAAAGGAGGGCAGATTAGGGGAGGGGGTAGTCAGAAGCAAAAACTTTTGAAAAGGGACAGGGCAAAGGAGGAAATAGAATAAGTGGGGGAATGTGATAGGATGGAGGGATATATAGGTATTCTTTCACAACATGACCGTTATGGAAGTGTTTTGCATAACTATACATGTAGAACCTATATTGAATTGCTTGCCTTCTCAATGAAGGTGGGTGGGGAGGGAAGAAGGGAGAGAATTTGGAACTCAAAATTTTAAAAAGAAATGTTAAAAAATGTTATTTATATGCAATTGGGAAATTAGATATATAGGCAATAGGGTACAGAAATCTATCTTGCCCTACAAGAAAGTAAGGAGGAAGGGGATAAAGGGAAGGGGGTTAGAAGGGAGGGCAGACTGGGTGAAGGGGTAATCAGAATGTATGCCATCTTGGGGTGGGTGAGGAGGGAGATGCAGAGAAATTTTGGAACTCAAAATGTTGTGGAAATTAATGTTGAAAACTAAAAATTAATTAATTAATTTTAAAAATGAAGAGTATTAGGGAAGAGAGGAACATATATACCTACAGAAATATCAGGGAAGTATGTGAGTTAGATGAGTTAGGAAATCCATGAGCCTGGGGTTACTCACAACTCCTAATGTAAGGCTTTGACATTAAAGAGTCTGCACTATGTATCACCTGCTGGGCACAAAACAGCTTCTCTACTATTGTGCTCTCCTCTGGTCCTTAAAACTCTCCTGCTAGGCAGCAACACTTCCCTGTACTGAAGTAAGGACAAACCTTTGTTTTGTTTTGTTTATCATACATCTAGTCTCAAGAACAGTGCAAAGAGAGTGTTACCCTCTTTCCATAGCAAGCAATTACTTTGGAAAACGGCCAAGCTCCTCAGATTTAATGATAGCGTCATGCAACCTTTTCTCAGCCAGTTCTTCAAATAGCCGGAAATTCTGTTTATCCAATCACCTCTCAGAAAAACTATGCCTGTTCTCACAAAAAAAAAAAATAGATTCAAAACCTGAATTTCTTCTTCTCGTTCTCCTTTTCAAACCATAAAGATTGGTAAAGGGCAACGCAGAAAACCCCTGAAAGGTATCACTGTTCTCTACCTTTATATGCCACTAGAGGGCAATGCCACCTTCCTCAGTCAATTAGCTCCAAGCCAAACAATATTTCCAATCAGCACAGCTCCCAGCAAGATGATTGATCATAGATCTTATCTGATAGCTTTTATCACCTCCTGTATTCTGTATGGTCTAAAGTGTCTTAACTTCTATTGGCTTTCAATCTGTATTTTTCCTGTGCCCAGCTTAGTCTCCTGCTTCTGTCTTCATCTAGTCTTCTATCTTTGCTCTCTCCTTGGCTTCTAGCATCTAATACTTCAAGTCAGAACCTTCAAGTGAACAATGATTCATCTGTAAGAAATGCAAAACTAAAAAAATCCCACCTTTTTTGTCAAGTGTGTCACCAACAGTCTTTACGTATTCTTTCCATGGATCCCCAATAGTTATCTGATTTTTTAAATTAGCTTTTAAAACTCTAAAAACATTCACATGGACATGAGCTAATGGACCACAATATACTGCAACCATTCCCAAGTCCTCAGAATAATGTGTCTTTCTATAATATTTTGCCTAAGAGGTTGTGGTTATTCTCATGTCAATTTTAAAACCAATATTCTTTGCATAAATGCTTCTTTTTCTTCCCCTTTTAGCAACTAAAATGGCCATATTTGAAAGGGTTAATACCTAACACTTGTAAGAGGTAACTTTTCTTGCTAGAGAGGCTTTCATTGAGAAATGAAGATGACATAAAAACAAAAAATAGCAATAATTTTTCCAAAGTATGTAGCTGCTATCCTAAGCATTTCGTGTGTATAGCATACTGGAGTACATTTTGCCTTTCTTTGCCTCAGGCGCAAAAAACATAGCCTTAAGGTTCTGCCTAAAACATCTTATTTTGAGGAAACAATTTTTAACATAATATCTAAATGTGAGACATCCAACTAACAAGTTAATGACAATTAATATGACAAATATTTGAGAGCAAGTCCCAATAGAACTGAGGGTCAGAGCAGTATGTGTGCATATGTGTGTGTGTGTGTGTGTGTGTGTGTGTGTTAATGCATTTGCATGATAACCAGGAATAATGTTGGAATATAGAGGAAAAGATAAGGCAAGGAAAGCCCTGAAAGATAGGATAGAAAATGCTCTTCCTTCCCAACATTAAAAGAAACTTTGACTATGTAGTTAGGTGGTTTCTTGTGTCTTACAAGTGGTACTTTGGCTCACCCTGCTTTCAGATAGATAGGCTTTTCCACTTGCATAAAGCAACTGATTTTATCCTTCAGTACGTATGGACAGATTGCTGTTCTCTGAACACATCTGCTCCAGTACAAGCCCACTAAGATGAGCATTATGTCCAGGATGGTATTATGGGAATCTGAAGATCTTCCCTGCCCCTAGGCCCTTTGCTAAAGTGACTACGTGACTCTGAGGACCCTTGGATATTTGAAAGTATACT
>CM053591.1:141197379-141220931 GCA_028646515.1 Pseudochirops corinnae
ATTTGAGAAATGCAAATCAAAACAACTTTGAGGTACAGATTGGCTAAGATGACAAAACAGGAAAATGACAAGTTCTGGAGAGGATGTGGAAAAATTGGAACACTAATGCGTTATTGGTGGAGCTGTGAACTGATACAACCATTCTGGAGAGCAATCTGGAACTATGCCCAAAGGGCTATAAATAATTGCATACCCTTTGACCCAGTAATACCACTTCTGGGGTTGTATCCCAAAGAGATCATAGAAGTGGGAGGAAGACCCATATGTACAAAAATAATTATTGCAGCTCTCTTTGTGTTGGCAAAAAACTGGAAATTTAGGCAATGCTCATCAATTGGGGAATGGCTAAACAAGTTGTGGTATATGAATATAATGGAATACTACTGTGCTATAAGAAATGGCAAGGAGATGGACTTCATATGTACCCGGAGAGGCTTATACAAATTGATGCTAAGTGAGAAGAGCAGAACCAGGAAAAATTTGTACACAATCACAGACACATCATATTCGTGATGACCAAACCTTGATAAACTGAACTCTTCTCAGCAACGCACAGCTATAAGGACAACTCTACAAGTCTCAGGATGGAAGGAGATATCTACATTCAGAGAAAGATTTAGAAGGACCAGATTTGAAATGGAGACTGAAGCAATCTACATGCTATCATTCTTTTTCATGTTCAGTTTTCTTTCTTTTTTCCCATTGTTCACTCCATTGGTTACAACCTTTCTATACAGCCAGACTATTGTACGATGTGAAAGTATATGCAGATCCTATACATGATTGCATGCTGCCATGGGGGAGGGAAAGGGAGGGGAGAAAATTTGAAACTCAAGGGACTGTGGAACTGAATCTTGTAAACTAAAAGTAAATAAACAAAAAAAAAAACCCAAAAAAACAAAAACCCACAAATCTGCTAAACAATAAGCTCAATAGTTTATGGCTAGAGATGGTATAGCTGTATATAGGGAATGATCGAAAGAAATGGATTTTAGTTTGGAGAAGACTTAGGAGAGATATGGAAGGTTTCTTCAAATATTTAAAGGGCTATAGTTTGGAAGATAATATAGAATTGTTTTGCTTGACCCTGGAAGGCATCAGTATAAACAATGGGCAGAAGTTGCAGGAAGAGAGAGATTGAGTCTGAAAAGAAGAAAATCAACCATTAGAATCAAGGGGTGGGGGATAGAATTGTCTGCCTAGGGAGGTAATAGATTTGTTTCACAGGAGATTGTCTAGAAGATATTATAGGTCTTCATAAAACTGAACAGTTTTGGTCTCCTTAGTATCAGTGGTTGGAATATGGACTTGTATTACTATGATGTTGAATGGTTTGCCTTGGATCTGAACAGATATCATTCTTTTATTTTTGAGATTATACCCCAGTGCTGCTTTTCTTGGGCAGCTAGGTGGTACAGTGGATAGAGAGCTGGGCCTGAAGTTAGAAAGACCCTGATGATGGGAAAGAACAAAGGCAAAAGGAGAAGAGGATGGCAGAACTCATGAGATGGATGAAGAGTGTCATAGAAGCAACAATCATGAGCTTGAGCAGACTTCAGGAGATAATGGAGGATAGAAGAGTCTAGCATGTTATAGTCCGTGTGGTCATGATGAGTCAGACATGACTAGACTGAACAAATGAACCACAACAAAAAAAGTGAAGGATGGGAAAAACAAACAAACAAACAAACAAAAGGAACATGATGAGTTCTGCAGAGGATGGGTTTTTAAACGTACATAGAATATTGTAATTGACTGTCTTTTAAATCTTGCTTTGTCTGCATGGAGCTGATCTGCCAACAAGTATCAGCTAGTAGTGACAATTCTGGAAAGACAGAACAGCTGGTTGACATGTGGTCTGTCTCTATAGACCAACTACATGTCTGGGATGCCAGAGCACCTAATCTCCCACCTTCCTGTCTACATGGTGCTGAAACAACCTGGCACAAACACATTTCTTTCTGCATTTATTGTTTACATTGTTGTTCAAGACCACATAAAGAAATCAACCCATTTTCAAAGGAGGTAAGTGTATCTGAAATTGATAGTTTAGGCCCAGGGGTGGGGAACCTGCAGCTGCAAGGCAACAATGTGGCCTTCTACATCTTTGGGTGTGACGTTTTGACTGAATCCAAGTTTTATGGAACAAATTCTTTTATTAAGGGAATTTGTTCTGGGAAGCTTGGATTTAGTCAAAGGGCCACCCTTGAGGACCTAGAAGGACACATGTGACTTCTAGGCCACAGGCTCTCCTCCCATGGAACCTATCCAATATAGGATATATAGACAAAATACAGACAAAAGTTTGATTAAGGGTTTAAAAAAGTGTATTTATGCACATGTTATATAATCTCTCTCTCTCTGTGTATATCTATATATACACAAATACATATACAAAAATACATATATATGTAAATATAAATATAAATATTTTGGGTAGATCCTGAATTAAGCTTTTCTCTGTACTAAAGTCCATTAGGTCTATTAATTGTAAATGATCTATTTAACAGTAGTGGGTTTTAATATAAAGCCCTACTAGAAATTAGTTTTTCATGGGAATAGTCTCTGTAACTGAGTTCTGGTATTATATATGGTGTAGCATTCTCTTTTCACTGATGGAAGTCAATGTCATGGTCTAGGATGAGAGGTAGGACAGAACTGGTGAGAGTGAGAGAGTGGAGAGGTATATTTTCTTCAAATCTCCCTGTATTTGAGAGTTGCTTGGGTTTTTTGGACTCTCCTGGCTTCTAGCTTTAAGAGAGAAGATGGAAGATATCAGTCCCACTTCAGGTTGCTGAAGGAAAAGGGTTTGGTGGAAAAATTGACAGGAAGGAGCTATTAGCAAGATGTCACAGTGGATAGAGTGCTGGTCCTGATAATTTTCTCGAGTTCAAATCTGGTCTCAGACGCTTACTAGTTGTGTGACACTAGACAGGTCACTGAACCCTGTTTGCTTTAGTTTTCTCATCTGTAAAATGAAATCAAAAAGGACATTGTAGGGGGCAGTTAGGTGACACAGTGAATAGAGCACTAGCCCTGGAGTCAGGAGGACCCGAGTTCAAATCTGACCTCAGACACTTACTAGCTTTGTGACCTTGGGCAAGTCACTTAACCCCAACTGCCTTGCCTTCCCCCTTCCAAAAAAAAAGAAAAATAGTAAACTCCTCTAGTATCTTTGCAAAGAAAATCCCAAATTGGGTCATAAAGACATGACTGAACAACAAACAACAAAGACTTCTCTATTCCCAGCTAGTTATTTTAGTGACTTGAAGCATCTTCAAGATTTGGGATCCTCTTCTCACTCCCAATGGGAGAACTCCTTCACTCTGCATTATATTGCATATATTCTCCAATGAATATTTTCTCTGATTTTTGTTTGCTATGGACTTAGACGAATAAGTTTCTTGGAAACCTGCTATATCTGTTCATTGTGGAACTGATATCTCTACTTTCCCTAGATAATGAACAGTGATCAGAAGTTAGCTTCAGTATAAAAACCATATTTCTTAGACTAATTTTTAAGGGAGCAGATACAAATATATCTAGCCCGGTAACCTCTCCCCTCCTGAGAAGAGCAGAGTGGCCAAACTTTTGACCCCAATCACCTATTTCTCCTAATGGCAGGAATTAAAGTCTCCTTTGAAGAAGGGTAGGGAAAGAAGAAGCTAGAGATGTCTGATCTACTTCTCTTCAAGCTATACAATAACACCTCCATGCTACATCTGGAGGGCAGCTGCCATAATACATACTAGAGTTTGCCAGGACTGAAACCAAATGTATTGATCTATAGTTTGATACTCTCCTCTCTTTGGGGAAAAAATGAGAAAAGACATTTACCCTTCTCCAGGTTTGCATGACCTTTCCTGTTTCCCATGATCTCTCAAAGGTCACTGAAAGTAATTTATCAATCATCCTCCAACTTATTAAGGATCTTAAAATATAACTCACCTGGATCAAATAACCTGAATCCTTCAAGTGCAACTATATATTTTCTTGTTATTTTCCTACTTATTTGAACATCAAATCTTTATTGGTGATCCTTTATCAGTCAAAAGACTTTATAGAGAAGTCAAACAAAAGAGGAGCAAATTAATTCTGCCTTCCCTATTGAGGCTGGGAGCAAAATACTGGCCACTCTGCTCTCCTTAGAGAGGAAGGGTAGTACTGGTCTAGAATTGTATTTATCTGCCGCCTTAGTTGTTATCACCTCATCTACCACAAGCAGGGGTCCAATCGCTTCTTGAATTTTACTCATTTTCCTGATATAGTTAAAAATGAATAAATGTAACCTTATTGTTATTATTAGTCTTTAAGATTTTTTTTTTTTGCCAGCTTTAGTTTATTGTGGATTTCAGTATCTCTAATACTGCAGGACTTTGTGGCATCTTTGCAATTCATCCTCCATTATCTTTCCCTGCTTCCATTCCATTGGGAGTGCTTTTAAAAATCCAAGCTGGTTGATGAATTCCCTGTGGCATTTATATCAATCCTTTCTGACAGTTCACTCTTTTCTTCTTTGTTGGAGTTGGTTCTTTCTGTGACATCAGAATTGAATTTTTGAAAGCTTTCCAACCCTCTTGGGCTTACTTTCCCTGTTGAAATATTGGCCATAAGATCCTACATATCCTTTTCTTTACATCCCTTTGAAATGTTCTTTTAGGAATTTTAAGGTACATTGTAGACTGTAGCCAGTTCTCTGTTTCTTCTCTCTTGGGACAGTGGTACAAGTGAATCTGCATTTAAAGATATCTTAGATGAAGTTGGAGGTGCTACAATAACATTAGCAATCTACACTAGTGATCATCCTGTTTTATGCAAACTAACCAAAAGCATGCTGTCACTTTAATAAATAATTAACCCACAAGGATAATACATAATTTATCTACTTGGTTACTTCAGATATTGGCCAAGGGGAAGGGCAGTGTCTCTCTATTACTCACATAAGGGACTGCCTTTTCCCATTAGTAGGGGATGCCTGGGCAGGTTCAATCCCCTTTGCTAGCTTGATTAAAAGTGAATCTGGGAGAGGAAATAATGCCTTATCTTGAGATAGTACAATTATATAAATCTTGATTGGCTCTTCTTCCTTCAAGCACCTGAGAAATATCCTCTCTCTTGATCTCTCTCATTCAGAAGACTGAGGCACAGTGGTCACAAGGTTTGTTAGGACACATTAAAATTATCATAAAATATCTAAGTGACCTTCTCTTGTGGAGCATAATGCCCAATCACCCAGTTCAAATGTCTTCCCATTCTTGAAGTCTATGGACAAGGTTAAGGAAAGATAATAAATAGTTGGAACCAGTTGGGTTAGGCTACTCCTATACTGAAGTGACAGAATGGAAATGCTCACAGCTGCATTGCTCCTTTGGCCTCATCTCAGTAATGGATAAGGTTTTATGTTAGTGTCCAATCTAGCCCTGCTCTATTCTTATCCCTGCTTGCTCATGCCTTATTACCTCATAACCTTAGTTTCATCATTGTCCCACACTATCCATCTTTACCATTGTTGCTCTCTGAGATGAGAGGAAAGAGAGAAGGCCTGATAATTGAAATCTATCACCACCATACCATGCCTTTCTGTATGACTTTCTATCAGATTTCTCGTCTATTTCTTCTTGTACTGGGAGAAGGCTATTTTGGCTGGATTGTGGAGCACAGGAAGAGGGAGAGGCTAGAAAGACAGGTTGGGGACAGGTTGCATAGGACTTTTAGAGCTAAAGAAATGAGTTTATATATGATCTTAGAGGCAATAGAAAGCCCCCAGAACTGATTGAGTAGGGGAGTCACATGGTCAGATTTCTGTTTAAAGAAAATTACTTTGGTAAGTAAGATGTACTGAAAGGAAGAGGAATTTGAGACAGGGAGATCAACTAGAAGGTCACTGCAATAATCTAGGCAAGAGATGATGAAAGCCCAAATTAAGGTAACAGCCACATGAGTGGAGAGAAAAGGTCAGATATGAGAGAGATTGTGAGGGAGAAAATGTAACATTTGACAACTGATTGTATACATGGGATGAGAGAGTGGGAGGAGTCCAGGATAATGCCAAAGTTATAAGTTTGGGAGACTAGAAGGAGGGTGATGTCTTTTATAGATTTATTGAAGTTTGGAAGAGGGAAGACTTTAGATAGAAAGATAATGATAATGAATTCAGTATTAGACACATTGAGTTTGAAATGAATGGTTTTAAAAAATTTTTATTTTAAGTGGTGGTCCAGAAATCCAAATCCTACTCTCAAGTCATTTCTTTTTTAAAAAAAAATATTTGTTTATTTTTAATTTTCAACATTAACTTTTTTTTTTTTTTTTTTTTGCTTTTTGGAGGGTGATTGGGGTTAAGTGACTTGCCTAAAGTCACATGGCTAGTAAGTATGTCAAGTCTCTGAGACCGGATTTGAACTCAGGTCCTCCTGACTCCAGGGCTGGTGCTCTATTCACTGTAGCACCTAGCTGCCCCCTCAACATTAACTTTTATAAGATTTTGAGTTCTAAAATTTTCCCTCTCCCTCCCCTTCTACCTCCCCAAGATGGCATGAAATCTGATATAGGCTATTATACAAACACAATTATATTACATATATTTCCACAAGTCATGTTGTGAAAGAAGAATCAGAACAAAGGGGAAAAACCATGAGAAAGAAAAAATTTCAAAAAAGAGAAAATATTGTGCTTTGATCTGCATTCATACTCCATAGTTGTTTCTCTGGATATGGATAGCATTTTTCATCATAAGTCTTTTGGAATTGTTTTAGTTCATTGCAGTGCTGAGAAGAGCTAAGTCCATCAAAGTTGGTTATCTCACAGTGTTGCTGTTACTGTGTACAATATTCTCCTGGTTCTGCTCACTTTACTCAGCATCAGTTCATGTAAGTCATTCCAGGTTTTTCTGAAATCTGCCTGCTCAGCATTTCTTATAGACTAACAGTATTCCATTACATTGATATACCACAACTTGTTCAGCCATTCCCCAATTGATGGATATTCCCTCAATTTCTAATTCTTTGCAACCACAAAAAGAGCTGCTATGATATTTTTTGTACATATGGTTCCTTTTCCCTTTTTAATGATCTCTTTGGAATACAGATCTAGTATCGGTATTGCTGAATCAAAGGGTTTATGCACAATTTTATAAACCTTTGGGCATGGTTCCAAATTGCTCTCCAGAATGGTTGAATCAGTTCACAACCCTACCAGTGATGCATTAGCCTTCCAGTTTTCCCACATCTTCTCCAACATCCAATCCTATCTTCTTTTTTTTCTTTTTTATTTTTATTAACTCATTTACTTTTAATTTACAAGATTCAGTTCCACAATCACTTGAGTTTCAGATTTTCTCCCCTCCCTTCCCCCCCCCCCCATGGTGGCATGCAATCATGTATAGGCCAATCCTATCTTCTTAACCAATTAGTCACTTCTCACAACTGCCTTTCATTTTTGAAGCCCTGGCCTTCATTATCAGTAATGACAAAAATATCACCTATTCCCTTATGATCTTCTTACTGTCCGAGCCCTCATTCTAATTGTCTTTGTGGCCAGCAGAGTGGGTTTAGTTGAGGCTAGATAGAATGAATTTGGAACAGATAGAATATAGTTTTGTTATTTTCTTTGGTAAAACTAGGTCACTCAGGTCTTGAGGTAGAAAAAGAGGGCTCTGACTAAAGTCTCCAAATCACATCCATGTGTAAGGTAAGATGTTGAAATAATTATTACTACATATTTACAGACTACTTTTTCTAAACTTTAACTACATATATTTTATATAGCTGAGTGAAAGGAGTGAAAATTTCTCAGACTATACTCTAAAATCTAGTAAGGCTTTTCAGGGGAAACAGGCCCAAGTTCCCCTTCACCAGAAATCACGTGATTTACAAGGACTCAAAACTCAGAGCAGTAGGGAGTCACCCCTCTCCTTAGTGACACCTCAGCGTAAGATATGCCAAATAAAGACAGAAGTGCTTTCTCAAATCTACATTGGGAAGTCTACTGTTTCCTTGTTCTGGTACTTGAGGTAGATTGCCTTGCTTAGATTGTGCACCTGATTTCTAGCCAATTGAAGAAAAGGGATAAAAGGGGGGTGGGGGAGAATTCTGCATTAGGGCTTTATGATTTCACCATTTCCTTTTGTAAATTGCTTCTCCTCCCTGACCATTTGTCAGGAGGGTGGCCTTTTCTCGAGATCATCATAAAGCATTCTTTTCTGCTTCCTACCTTGAGAAGCCTCTGAGTGTTATTTGAGTAAGGATGTCTGTTGCACGTAGTCTTGGGGTGCACACACAGCTTTGGTGCTGCTTTCTAGGCTCTCAATCTCATTTAGTTGGTATGTCTGTTACGCAGGGAGAGGGTTAACTGTGGACAGAACGGTCAGTTTTCCACAGTACTTCTAATTACATGGCGAGTGACTAAGTATGAATAAGGGGAACAATTGCATTTAGATTTTGAGTATTTCAAGATATTTTATACTATAACCTCATACATCTTCTTATTATCATCCTATTCTATCAGGGGAAAAAAAAACTCTTATGGGGAGCTGGCAATGCTAATGTCCATTATATATGACAGATTAATTGTGAAAGAATTACACCAATTCACTTGACTATTCTAGCAGCTGACTGTTCCAGACTGGTCTAAGCATTAGACCACTTGAAGGAGAATAATTTACTATTTCAAATTCATATACTCATGTTACATGACAGCACTATATAATGGACAGAGAGTCAGATTTCAAGCCTGGATTTAAGTCTTGCCTCAGACACATACCATCTTGTATGATCTTAGACAAATCAAATATCTACTCAATATTCTATGTAATTATCTTAATTATTTATAAGAATTGTATTGGTGTGTTTTGTTGTTATATTACAAACACTTAGCAATTATCCCCACTCTGGAAGAGATCTTGCATAAAACAATGAACCAATTAAGCAGAACTGACAAAACAGTGATCTCGTCTGAAAGTGCCTACTATATTCCACATTCATTGTATCCTGCATATTTCTTTTACAATTTTTATAAAAAATTAACAAAAATCTATTTTCTCCCTTCGCCATCCCTGCCCCTTTGGGGAAACAAAAGGAAAAACAAATTCCTTGTCAGAAAAGTGCATAATCAAAGAAAATGTATTCACTCATTGGCTAAATATAAAAATACATATGTCACATTTTGCATGCTAAAATCTATCATCTCTCTGTCAGGAAGCAAAGAATGTGTTTTATCATCAGTCCCCTGAAATCATTGATGGTCACTGTATTGATCATAGTTCGTAAAGCTTTCCACGTTGTTTGTCTTTAGTGCATTGTCATTGCATAAGCTGTCTTCTTGCTTCTGCTCATTCATCTTTCAACTGTTTATCAAAATCTTTAAAATGGTTTGGTTTTATAATATTGATGTTATAGTAGAAATTATTCTTCTGATGCTACTCACTTCACTAAGAATCAGTTCTTGTAATTCTTCCCATGCCTCTGGGTAGTTCCCTATGACTTTATGTTGCAGAGAAATTCTTCTCTGCATTGATTGAAGGAGTTTGCTTATTCAGGAGCTCCCTTAACTAATTAAACTAGAAGTCCACATATTTATGCCTCTGCTGGAGCCATAAGCTTTTTAAAAGGTATGCTGATACTTTTTTTTAACATACACATAATTCTTACAATACAATTCTTTGTTCTCTACATACAAGTAAAAATATTTTGTGAAAGTTTTGCTATTCACTGCAAATTGATAAGCCTATGATTTCATTGCTTTTGATTATTACAACTTTATGCTCCAGTGAACTCAAATATGACTCATTCTACTTCCATTTTGGCATTAGAATAGGTACAAAAGACTACTGCAAATGGCAAAAGATGAAGTAAGTAGTTTTTAGATAGCTGAGATAAAATGTTTTTCTTGTAGTGCAAGAATCCAAGGCTACTGTTTTAGAGTCGAGTTAAGGAGGGAGAGCAGCCTATTGGTGATTTGGAAGATGGATGATCCTAAGGGAAAGTGAATTCTGAAGCCATTATTAACTGAGGATAGTTTACAACTGATATAGATGAAATTAGCAATTTTCTGTGAGAGCAAAAGATTCAAAACAGGACTCAAATTTCATTTCATGGAAACTTTTTGGTCATTCCTTCTGCATATGTTCCAAAATGTTAATGACTAAATGTGACTGGTCTAAAATCAAAATAAACTATGTCATATCTTCGTGGACACATTAGCTCCATGAGAAAGAAGATATTTCTTGAAAGGGGGTTCATGGATTACTCTAGAAACTTTCTTTCAGACAAAGAACAAAGTCATATAAAATGACATTTAGGCAGGGATCCTTAATATTTTTTTCTGTCATGGACATTTTTGGCAATTTGGTCAAGTCTCTCAATTGCTTCTCAGAATAATGTTTTTAAATAATAGGAGGACATAACAAATTTCAGTTAGAGGTCAGTGAAAATAAAGATGTGATTGTTTTCCTATACCAGTGCATTGACTATGGGTTCGAAGGATCTTGGATTGAGAACCACTGATCTGTTGACTAAGACAGTCATTAGTTTTCAACACTGGGACAAAGACATTCCATGAATAGGAATATGAGTCCCTTACTTTTGACAAACATATTAGCTAAGACTCCACAAAACCTCAGAGCAGTAAATAACTAAATAATATTCTCATCTGATATAACTTTTCAATTGATCAACTTAGCTGGTGCTACCTGGCCAATTCCCAATTTAAAAAAATAACGTTCAGGTGCTGAGTAACCCCCATTTTTTTTTTTCATTTTGTCCTGAATTTTTTGAATATGCAAATATACAAAAAGAACTCAGACCACATGGACTCCCTGCTCTAAGGCATCTTAGGCCTATTTAAGACTTAATAGACAAGTTGTAGGAAGTTGACTGAAGTATGTAGCAATTTAGTGCATTGTACATTTTATTAACACAGTGCTAGGCACATAGTTATAGTAGGTGCTTAATAAATGTCTATTGACTAAATGGTACTATTTTCACTACTATCTTGTGCCATTTATCCCCTATATCTTACTACCTGCGAATTATTTAATGAGTCCTTCAATTCCTGGTTTCCCTTTGGAGCCAGGGAGATGTGGTCCCTGTATCAGAAAACTATGACCTATGTTTCTACTATTGATAACAAACAGTGACTATATGAACATACAGGCAGAGTGTTCCATCAGCCTTGGGAAGAGGGAAGTCAGATGTTCCCCTTGTTGCTTCTCATTTGATTTTTACAGTGTTGTCCTGTGCCGTTGACGTTCATTTCTCTGTGCTTATTAAAGGTTCTACTAAATGTCTTTCTGGGGTGTCTACATTTTTGTCTAATTGTTGTTTTGTTACCTAGATCCTGGAATGAGCAGCCCCATATATACCTAACATTTCATTCGAATTCTGGCAGGGAAAATAGAGATTTTTTTTTTTTTAATGGAAAGATACCTATTGCTGTGAAGATCTGTTTCAGGTATATTTTTTACCCCTGAATCTGAGTTTCATTGTTGTTGTTTTTTACTTCAAAAGTTTGCATCTTTTACCTCTTCCTTGAATAACAGCAATGGAAGATCGGAGACATATAGGGAAAGCAAAGATAGGATTTCTTTTTTTTTTTTTTTAAATAAAGGGCAGGAGTAGAATTTATTATATAAAAATTAGGGGGTAGTAATTATGATCTCAGATAAAATTAAAGTTAAAATAGATTTAGTCAAAAGAGAAAAATAGAGAAATGATACCGTCAGTAATATTATTCAATATTGTTTTAGAGCATTTAAAAGAACCAGACAGTATAAAATGCCTGAGCATATAACTGCCAAAACAGGCAAAGGAACTATATCAGTGGGTCTCAACCTTCTAATGCCGTGACCCTTTAATATAGTTCCTCATGTTGTGGTGACCCCCAACCATAAAATTATTTTTGTTGCTACTTCATAACTGTAATTTTGCTACTGTTATGAATCTATCTGATAAGCAGGATGTATTTTCATTGTTAGAAATTGAACATAACCCACAGGTTGAGAATTGCTGAACTATATGAACATAAATATAAAACTCTTTTAAAAAATTAATTAATTTATTTTCTTGTTTACATCATTCATTTCCACGAAATTTTGAGTTGCAAATTTTCTCCCCATCTTTCCCCCACCCACTACCCCAAAACAGCCATCCCACTGTATAACCCCTCCCCCAATCTGTTCTCTCCTATGTCCTCCCTCATCACCCCTCTGACGTTCTGATAGGGCAAGATGGATCTCCCTGACCCAGGGTTTCTTTTTGAAGGAGGAATTGATATGACATCCTATTGTCTAATTAGGGAAATGCAAAGTGATTATATATGTGTGTATATATAAGGAAAATGGATGAAAGTTTTGCTTCCATTTTAACTTCTTATTATATGATCCCTGAAATCCAACAGGCATGTTTAGCAGTAAATATCTCTGTCAATCCTACTTAGCTGTAATTAAATATTTTCCTAAATTATACATGTTATTAATCAACTGTGTTAAAATTGTCTATTTGCCAGTTCACAAGCTTTTAATGTATTTTTTATCATTAGGTTTAAAGATTGGATTAAGGAGTTGGTGATTTAGAAATTGTCTTGCTCTAAACCCTATACACATTTCAATGAGTTGTTAGACCTTCAAGAAAACAAATCTGGCTCAAATCAGTTCAACAAGCATGCTTGATAGAGGCAGTTTCCTATAAAGACAGAAAGGAAATGTGACCAGTCATTTGAATGGACATTTTTCTTATGAGCTCTTGTTTTAATTGGTGATGATAGGATGGCAAGGGCCAGAGTAGTACTAGAGCTCTCCCTGATCACCCTACAATAATTTTTTCAAGATAAGCTGCTAGAGGACAGGGACCATTGTTCCCAATGAAGCACTTAGTATTTTTTCATATTTGAGTACTTCACAAGCAATGTGATGGAACAACCTATGGTATTTTGCTAGGGTTGTAAACCTTTCAAAAGTTGGATGTGAAGTTGTGGCTGTTTATTCTTCTGAGGGTGAGAATGGTTCAGTTTAGGCAAGGAATACTAAGAAGATATTTTAATTGATTCCTTTCTGGATATGTACTCCTCTGGTCTATCTTCTTATGGTCTATTATCCCTGATATGATGTTCCATAAATCCTTTAAATGATTCATTCAAAGTATTGAAGCCTTCCTTTTCTTACTTCTTACAGCCTTATATCTTCTTCCATCTTTTGTAATAAGGATATGTCACTATAGAGGTGCTTTAGTTTTTCTAGGAATTATAACAATTATTAATCATCAGATAAAGGTCTCACATTGGAAGAACATGGATAAGAGTCAGGCAATGGGCAAGCATGAATGGTCAAGCATGGATGGGTTACTACTTCAGTGCTGCTTAATATATTTGCTGGGATGATACTACAGAATCTTTAAGAATTTAGATGCTTTAGCAGGTTCCATCAAGTTCCAAACATATGATCTTATGATATGAGATGGGAGATTTATATCGAGTAAAGAGGGAATGATAGACAAATCACTTACTTTTCAATTGTTCCATGGATGAGGGAAGTGGTAATCTCTTTGTGCACTGAAAACTGTCACACACACCATCTTTGGCACTAGGTACAGCAAGAGTTCTTAATCTGTTTTGTATGTGACATCAACTTGCTTAGGAAGTCTGGAGAAATCTTTGAATCCTTTCTCAGAATAATACTTTTAAATTAAGTTTAAAACATCAGATATATAGGATTACAAAAGAAATCAATTACATTGAAATAAATTTAACAACATATTTTAAAAAAAGTCAATAGATGCCACATTAAGAACCTTTAGTATAAGGGATAACATCTGCTGTATAATGTGAGCAGACATAAACCATGATAAGTTATAAGAAGCACTTTATCCTGCAAAATAACTTTACCAGGTCTATTCTAAGGAACTTTAGTTTCAGATATAAAGAAAACAATCCCATAGATTTAGTAGAAAACTATATCTGATTGAGCAAGAATTCCATACAAACATTTTTCCCTTTCCCCAAAGCTAAAAGAAATAATGTTATTTTTTTCTGTATCTTCATTGTTGCTATGAAACAATCACAGTTAATACAATATCTCTTTCTGTAATAGGGGGTTTAACTTTTTTTTCATTTTCTATTAATATGAAACCTAATTCTGTACAAGAAGAAAGTGGGCATATCCAAGGGACAGTATTATCTCAAATAATAGGGATTCTAAATGTTAATTTTTGAGAGATGATTACTGATGACTTTGGAAGTTAATGTAAACCTTAGTTGGATTTATAGGATGAAGAAGTTAATTATTAACCCTAATTCTTTCTTATTCAAGTAGTCAACAGCTTTCTGGTCAAGTTAAGATGCAGTTGTTCAGGCTAGCAAATAGCTAATTTAATTAGGAGAGCCATGGTTAACTGAAAATCTGATGCAATTATTTTATTATCCCATATTATTATCCCATGATGGGATAAAATCAGAGACCCAGACTCTGTGTGTGTGTGTGTGTGTATGTGTGAGTGAGAGAGACAGAGAAAGACAAAGAGAGAGAGAGACAGAGAGAGAGAGAGAGGGAGAGAGAGAGAGAGAGAGAGAGAGAGAGAGAAGGAGGTAGGGAGGGAGGGGGAGGGGAAGAGAAACACACATACACACACACATACACATAGAGACAGTGAGAGAGAAGGGGAGGGGAGGATAGAGACAGAGAAAGAGAGCGAGAAAAACAGACAGAGACAAAGACAGATCAAAATCCTGTATAGTAAGTAAATATGTCAATTTTGTTTTGACTGATTTAAAGAAAAAAGATATAGGTTTGATGTTAGTTGAGTTTTTGGAACTTGGTCCCCAGCTTGGTGGGTATGTACCTGTGGACAAATGTGTGGGAAGGCATGGAAAAGACTGGTACAAGATAAGAAGGTGAGGCAGAGTTATGATCTATGCCAACAATGATAAAACAGCTGATACAGATGGAGAATTAGAGAAGTAAGAAATATTATGTGCAGGATTTAGGGTGCACCTATCCAAAGATTCTATACTTATCCAGACTTTAGGAAGAAAAATGTGATGATCCAACAAGGAGATAAAGTATAAATATTCAGAAGAGAGAGTCATTATTTAAATAGGAAAACTTAGGGACGACTTAAGAAATTCCAAATGATGAAATACATTCATATTGTATATAGAAAGAATCCCCATTTTCATCAAAATCCTTATTGCATCAATGCTATATGGCAAAGTGACTTCCATAACTTGAACAAAAGACTACACTAAGATGATTTTGTTAATGTGGATACAATAAATTTTGTTGAAAAATATATCTTGTTTAGTAATCCCTATTGTAGAAAAACCTATTTATATGTATGTTTACAATCCTATTTTTTGCTTAATTTTTTTTCTTAAATCAGTCTTTAAAAAATGAACTTGTTGTCCTATAGAGATGAGGTTTTATCAATGCTATTCTACAGTTAGAATAAAGTGACTAACGAAAACCTCAACTAATTAATTAAAATGAGCATTTTTACCATAATCCATACCTAAAAGAATAGGGAATCAGGAAGGGGAAGGGATAGTTAGAAGAAAGTACTTTGATTGGCAAAAGATACATGTAATTTACCTAAAGATAATATGTATGAGTGATGTCTTGATTCATGCATAAATGACCCATGCATAAATTGGATTTAAGTAATACAGAGTTTCCAAAAGTCATCTTTAGTCATCTCTACAATGTCTGATTCATTGACCATGTCAGAGTCACAACATGAGGAACTGTATTAAAGGGTCGTGGCATTAGGAAGGTTGAGAACCACTGGAGACAGAAAAGAGAAGGGAGGTACAGTATAATTAACTAGGCTGAGCTCCCTCAATGCTGTTGGTTAACATCTCATATTCCCCAATAATATTTGATCAGCAATGCAAATCCAATCAGGTACATAGCTCATGCTCTGAATGTCTCCCTTGTTGGCCTCTCTTGTTGAAGTCTAGTGGCAAGACAAATGTCAAGTTGACTGGCAATGACTTGGGATGAAGTGAATGACTTTGGAGTCTTTGATGTCTAATCAAGCTCTAAGCACTCCACAGGACTCACTTTAGCCTTCATGGTCATTGGACATGGTCAATTGCCATTCCACCACAGCAAGTCATCACATGCTTGAGGTACACACCCACTATCTCATTAATGGGTTCAAGGTCCTCAAGTCACCTCCAACCTGGTTAGCACCTCTGCCCAAATGGTTTATTGGGATATGGCTGCTACACATGCTACATTTTCTTGGAGTCACGGGTGAGTTGGGTGAATATAGTGGACACCAAAGATGAAAAGAAGACCTGACAAGTGCTCAGCTGCCCTCACACTAGTGCTAGTGGGTTAGTCTTCCATGCACTAGTCTTCTCTGAATTCCCTTACACCCAAGAGAACATTTGTGTGTGTCTGTGTGGGTGTGCACACACATGATTTTTTTTTTTTGCTTTTGTATTTCTTTTCATAGAAAAGACATAGGGATACTGAGGACAAGAAAAGGTGAACTAAAAATATTTTTTGAATTAGGAGCAAATAATCACGGCTAAGTTTCTTTTCCTTAACTAATTAGAGAAGTAAGAAAAGAATCGTTTAAGGATTTAATGCCGCCCTGCAGAGCTGCCTAGGAGTCTCATAGGCTCAATCAAGTAGCAGATGAGAGAAGAAAGGTCCAGGCTGAGTCAAATCTGTTCACATCCCATAGGTGGACAGGATTAGAATCATAGGTTTGTGTAGAAGGGGGTGCACAGCCTTTGGAGTGTGTTAGCTTTTGTCTTCTTCCCTCTTCCTTTCCCCACACATCTTTCTAGGCATTCCTATAGTTAGATTCCATAATTATTAAAAGTCAGGTCTTAAGGAGAATACCATCTGATTCCGTATAGATGTTTGTTTGCTTTAAACCTTGCTTTAAACTATTTCATTCTTTTAGATGCGATGATACTGTTTGTGGCATCTGCATTGTCTTGCCTACAGGCATTACCATGGAAGGTCAGGATATGACTGACTGTCTCCTGATTAGGCAGACATCCCAGAAGGCCTGGGTCACATAAGGGAGAGTGAGAGGCTACATTAGACATGGAGCACACTACGCAGTTTTTCCAACAATCCTTAAATTTGAAATAAATTGATGACTCTGACATGGTCAATGAATCAGACATTGTAGAGATGACTAAAGAGAAGTCATCTTGAAGGTGGCCACAAAAGAAGCTGATGGAACTTTGAGTATGATGGAGTAACGGCGAAGAGCAGTAGATGATGGAGACATTCAGAGCATGAGCTATGTACCTGATTGGATTTGCTTTGCTGATCAAATATTATTGGGGAATATGAGATGTTAACCAACAGCACTGAGGGAGCTCAGCCTAGTTAATTATACTGTACCTTCCTTCTCTTTTCTGTCTCCAGTGGTTCTCAACCTTCCTAATGCCACGACCCTTTAATACAGTTCCTCATGTTGTGGTGACCCCCAAACATAAAATTATTTTTGTTGCTACTTCAAAACTGTAATTTTGCTACTGTCATGAATTGTAATGTAAATATCTGATATACAGGATGTATTTTCATTGTTACAAATTGAACACAACCCACAGGTTGAGAACCACTGGACATAATTTCTCTTCCTGCCAGTGAAAAAGCCCACAACTTAATATTTATTTCCATTGCCTTCTATGAAGGTTAAATAAGCCACAGACAGGCTATACAACCCACCGGAGGAGTTTGCAGATTTGAATTTCTCTGTTTTTATTATCATTGTCCCAGTTATCTAAGTTCTTTACATAAATCTCAATAACCATCACTATTGACTTCTTTGATTTGGTTAATATACGCAAGTGTAAGGTGAGAGGAGAAACGATCTTCATTTGGAAGAAGTTGGGAAACCTATTTCCAGAATGGCGTGATGATATTTCATAGAAGTGCCATGAATTCCTCACGCACATTCTGAAACTGATTCCGGTCAGATAACCATGTGACGAAGAGGCAGACAGTTGAATGACTGTAGCCAGAACTATCATCAAAAGGCACTAGCCAGCAAAACTGAGAGTTTGGCTATTTTCTTTTACTCTCTGGTGGCACCTGAGAAGAAAGAAGTTGTCACCTGTGCATGGGGAGAGGCCTTGGGCCTTTGCAAGTAGCTAGATAGCATGGTAGATTGAACTCTGGACCCGAAGTCAGGAAAACTTGAGTTTGAACCTACTTTTTCACACTTGTTATCTATGTGATCCTGGGCAAGTCATCTAACTTCTCTCTTCCTCAGTTTCCACATCTGTAAAATGAGGATGATGATGATTGTTATGCAGGTAAAATGAGTTAAATTTTCACAATAGTCTGTACTTCACAAACCTAAAGGTATTTTTTTTATAAATGTTAACTGTTATTGTTATTATCATCATCATATGAGGCCTACATGTGCCCCATCCACATGGGTCTAAGATCTTTGCATTTTGTTTGTTGGTTCCTTTTGGGTTTGGGTGAGGGAGTATAAGAGATGCAACCTCATGAGCTTCAGAGTGTCAGAATGGTTACTTAGCAGAGGTCTAGGAAGTAGCCTCCATATTGGGTTTTACAATTATTCATCCCAGTCATAAGGCCCTGATAAATGATTGGGGGAGAGTGAGGGGGGAAGCCCAGTAGCATGTGAGATGAAGATTCATCCAGTGGCTATTCTGCATTTGATTGTGAAATTGGGGGGGCGGGTAGAGTGGGGAAGAGGTTATTGAAGAAGTTGCATTGAATTTGAGTCAATTCTTCCCAGGGACCAAGGCAGTATAGGACTGGGGATATTTGTAATTCTATTCTTGCTATATTTTCACAATAAATACCTCTTTGTAAAAGCTATATGATATTAACTAGTTAAATGGAACTGGGATGCTAATCACTGGCAATTAGCAGTAGGGAGAACACAGTAAAATAGGGGCTTGAGCCTATACTATTAGAGAAAGACTTTACCAGCTTATTAGGGTTGATCTTAGAACCCCAAAGGGAAAGTGTAGCAGGTCTGCCTTGGGGAGAATGAATCCAGAGTCTCATTGTACATAGTTTGAAGAGAAAAGGAATTTTCTCTTTCAATGATGGGAGACATTTTCTTCCTTAGTGAAGCTGGGATGAGGCAGAGCCCCAAAAGAAGAGTGTTTGCTATTTTCATAAGCCTACAGACTACATTTTGAAACCTAGACTTCTTCTACTTTTGTTTACAACAATTTCAGCCAAAAAGTAGTATTAAGGAGGTAAGCATGATTTCCACAATTGCTGGAAAAGATAAGCTAGTTCCAGGGGGACAGGAAATTTTTTTATGACTTCACTCAATTACCATTGGTCTGATCTGAAAGGTTCTCCTGTGTTCTCATTAACTTCAGAGGGGTTGTCAGTGCCCATAGCTTAGCACATCTTGAAACTAGAGGGCCCATGCCTCACTCACAAGTTACCTGAGCCTATTAAATTACCATATCATGATTAATTAATATTTATACAGCTATTTTAATAAACAGTTCTACTTTTATGAAAAATTTTTTTAAAAATCTCACCTATTTTTCATCTCCTACAGTATTTTGTTTTTCTTACAGGTTTAATAATAAAAATTGACATTTCTATAGTGTTTTCAAATTTATAATATATTTTACCTAGTTTACATTATATTAATCTAACAAAAAAATCTTATTATGTAGGCACTATAGGTATTATTATTCCCATTTTATCAGTAAGGAAACCAAGGCTCTGAGGTTAAATGACTAGCCCGTGACCAGAGCTAGTAAGGATTGGAGGAAGGATTTAAATTGAGGTCTTCCTGATTGGAAGTCTAGCACTCTGCTATACCATGAACTGTCTCCATTTTATGAAATTTTCTTTATTTATAACATTTGGAGTTTTATGCCTTTGTCCCTGACATGCTATATTGTTGTTCAGTTGTTTTTGTCATAACCACCTCTTCATGACCCTTTCTGAGTTTTCTTGGCAAAGATACTAGAATGGTTTGCCATTTCCTTCTCCAGCTCATTTTGTAAATGAGGAACTGAGGCAAACAGGGTCAAGTGACTTACCCAGTTGTCTGAGGTTAGATTTGAACTCAGGGAGATAAATCTTCCTGACTCCAGATTCCATGTTCTATCCATTGTACCACCTAGCTTCCCCAATGATATATTAATATTGATGAACATGATGTCAGAAGACTGCTTGCAACAGATTAAGTATACACTAAGGAAATCTGACATAATCTTGAAAGCACTGGGGAATTGCTTTATAAGATATATCAGGGAGGACTAGATTCTAAACAAAAAACAAAACCCTGCCAAAAATTCATAGATATTATTAGTGTGCAAGCTTTATGGCTTCCACATATGGCCTATTTGCAGTCCTTGATTTCAATTTAGTGTAGATACACCCTAGGACAATGCTTGGTAAGAGTAGGTATATAATAAATCCTTATTGATTATGAACTCTTCCCTTACCCATTGATCTAAAATGATAAGCTAGACCTATACATCACCTAAAGTTCCATCCTTCCTCTAAGAATCTGAGGCTTCCTTTTATGCTTGATTCAGGGGCCACCTCCTTTGGGAAGTCTTTCCTCATCCATTAACTTTCTTTTTTTTTGTTTGTTTTTGCTTTTTTTTTTTGGAGGTGGGAAGGCAGGGCAATTGGGGTTAAGTGACTTGTCCAAGGTCACACAGCTAGTAAGTGTTAAGTGTCTGAGGCCATATTTGAACTCAAGTCCTCCTGATCTCAAGGCTGGTGCTCTATTCACTTTGCCACCTAGCCGCCTTTATCCATTAACTTTCAATGCTTTCTCCTTATTTAAAGTACCTCTTATCTATCTATGGAACTACTGTATTCCCCAAATAGAATATAAATTCTTCCAGGGCAAGGACCGGTTTTTTTTTCGATTAGTGGAATGCCTTGCATAGAGTAGGCATTTAATAAGAAATGAATGATCACCCCTCAACAATTAAAAGAACATTAATAACCATTGACTTGTTTGCTTATTTTCTCATTTTAGTAAAACCTTTGAGGGCGATTGCATTCTTCATGAAAACAAGAGAACAGAACAGACAAGACTGTACAAAATATCCTACTTTACCTTTTCTCTACAGCAGGTCACATGGCTGCCTGAAAGATACAGAAAATATGAAGTCTGGCTCCATTTATTTGTTGATCACACATGCATATACACATACCTATTCACATATAAAATTATATAATCATGTATTATATGTATACACAACATATGTAAATATGTATTTTTGTGTATATATATATATAAATATGCATGCATAAGTACATACAGATACATGTATGTATATTTGTTGTTGTTGAATCATTCCCTTGTGTTCAATTCTTCATGACTCTGTAGACAATGCTGTCCATGGGATTTACTTGGAGGGGGTTTGCATTTCTTTCCCCATTAGATTAAGGCAAATAGCAGTTAAGTGACTTGTCCAGGGTCAAACAGCTAGTAAGTGTCTGAGGCTGGATTTGAACTCAGGTTTTCTAGACTCTAGGCACAGTGGAGCCACTGAGCCACTTAGCTTGTACACCAGAGCTGGCCCTAACAAAATATATACAAAGGAAATTCATGTTGGAGATAACACAATTTCAAAGCACTCAGGGACAGGTTTCTAAGAAATTTCAGAGCTGAAGGTTCCAAAAGAATGAAATAGCTCACAGATGGTGTTTTACACAAAGTAAAAGAAAACAAAGAAAGAGAAAAGAAAATTTCAGTTACAAGTGACCAATTTGTTTACTTTCTTCTCTCCACAAAAATTTGAAGAGACTACTTTATGTTACACATACATACATATATTCACACATACATACATACGGGGAGAGGGAAAGAGAGGGCGAGAAGGAGAGAGGGGAAAGGGAGAGAGAGGGAGAGAGAGAAAGAGAAAGAGACAGAGAAAGACAGAGACAGAGAGAGAAAGGGAGAGGGAAAGAAAGAGAGAGAGGAAGAGAGAAAGAAAGAGAGAAAAGAAGAGAAAGAGAAGAAGAGAGAGAGAGAGAAAGAGAGAGAGAGAAAGAGAAAGAGAGAGAGAGAGAAAGAGAAGAGAGAGAGAGAGAAAGAGAGAGAGAGAGAGAGAGAGAGAGAGAGAGAAGAGAGAGAGAGAGAGAGAAAGAGAGAGAGAGAGAGAGAATAGTGTGTGAGTGAAGAGGACAGGGATTCACAATTTTCTAAAGCAAGTCATATCTTCACCCTCATAAGGTCTTACTCTATTATTTATTTATTATTTTAGTTTAAAAAGAATTTGACTCATATAACAAAATGTAACCCAGGAGACATTTTTCAGACGAGGCATTTCTTAGTCATACGTTAACATCACATAACATGATGATAGATATAATCATTTGAATAACTTTGTTCAATGAACCTCTAAGAATTGATGTCAAGTGAGGCAGAAAATGAGAAGACATCTGCTCCCCCAAGGTTCTTGCCAGTATCTTGGAAAATATCCCTCACACAGTCCAAATGAAAAGTTTCTCTATTTATGATAAGGGTCTCCAAATTGTCTTTGAGGGTGACAATAATGGAGTTGTACCTACAGAGATATATGTGTATATATCCATCTCTATCTAAACCTCTATCTATCTTCAAAATGGATACTATAGATAGATAATAGCCTGAGCTCATAATTCAGTAGGAAGTGACTAGGATGGATTGTATTTGGGAAGTTGTATACTACTTTCATTGTTCCCGAAATATTCATGGCTGCAAAAGTCACTTCTAGAAAATAAATATTCTCTTAATGAAGCTAAATTACTATAAATCATACAATACCACAACTACAAGAAAATCAGAATTGTATGTAATCCAAAGGGCAATAGGAAGGCATACAGTAGACATGGGCAACAGAGTGTCAATGATGATCTGCTCATGAGAAGTGGCATATTATAAAAAATTATAAGTAGAAACAATTGGAGTGAGAGTTAGATATACCATGTGATATAATGCTAAGCCTAAGCAGTGTCCTGATCTCCCTAAGGAATTAAGAGAACCAGAGATAAGCCTCCAGCAACTTGGTTGGATCTTCTACTTAAGAGTTTTGTAATGATACAGATAAAAAAATGTATAGGATAAGACATGGAGGAGTTAAAATCTACATGACCCTAGGTAATACTCACAGGAATGAAATAATGAAACCATCAAGGTATCTTTCCCAGTGCCTGGCACAGCTTTTTACATAATGATAAGTAGTTTACATTTGTAAAGGAGTTCAAAGTTTGCAAAGTACTTTACATACATTATCATTTTTGATCCTCTCAACAACCTAGTATAACACTAAGATGATATTCACAGCACCTGTAGCAGCTATAAATATGTTGCCATCATTCTGAATCACAAAGTATAACAGACTCTCCATGGAAGGCAGAAGCAAAACACTTATTCAAACATGAGAAAGCCAAATCCCAACACTAGAAAGTCAAATCTAACATAGGAACAAAGAAATCTATACACCATAACAATGTAGAGTGCACCACCATCCCCAAGACTTCCCCCTGCTGGGCCTTCCCACAAACAGACACTCACAGCTCATTGCGTGCTTCCTCTCTCTCTCTCTCTCTCTCTCTCTCTCTCTCTCTCTCT
>CM053591.1:141221431-141240382 GCA_028646515.1 Pseudochirops corinnae
GTACAATGTGAAAGTATTTGCAGATCCTATACATGACTGCACACCACCATGGTGGGGGGAGGGAAGGGAGGGGAGAAAATCTGAAACTCAAGTGATTGTGGAACTGAATCTTGTAAATTAAAAGTAAATGAGTAAATAAAAAAAATTAAAAAAAAAATAAAGATACTCAATGGATCTGACAGTGGATAGTATTCCTTCCACCAACAGAGAAAATGACCTCTGTGACTAGTGACTACATAAGTAACTGTGACAATTGGGGAAATGGCAGAGAAGGAGGCAGAGAATACTAATTATCACTGCTTTTAGAATGCATATAAATATTAATTATTGGTACTCTGGGAAATCTTTGTCCAATAACCAATGAATTGACATGCTGTTGGAAGTGTGTCACATCAATATTAAAAATCCTTGTGATGATACCAGAAGACAAAAGAAAGTTAGAATGAAAAGAAAACATGTCTTACCCGCTGTCCTTGGAAAGGCAAACAAAGCAACAGATTTCACCGTGCATTCAAAGGCAATAAGATACATCATTTCATGGGACATTTGTTCATTTTACCTTGAATTGGTTATGATCAACATATTAAAAAATATGCCACTTATAGCTTACATGGCAAAAGCTATAGGAAAGAATTAGAGAAATTCTTTGAAGAACTGTACAAGATTTTAATTCTGGTTGTTAACATTGTTACCTTGAACAAGTCACTTCTCCAGACTTCAGTTTTCTCATCTGTAATGTGATGGATAGTTAGACTAGATGGTCTCTAGTGTGCTTTCTAGATCTAAATCTATGTATGATCCTCTGATTAAAATTTCAAGTCACCTGAAGTAACATGAAGCTTATGTGACTTGTCCAGGGTCATACTGCTTAATAAGCTCCAACTGCTGGATCTGAACCCAAGTCTTCTTGACTCCAAACCTAGTACCCTATTCCCTATATAATGGTGCCCTTTAGACAATTAGCAATAATCTGTGTAGATAGGTTGCACCTCATTATCTGTTTTCTCTTCTGTAAAATTGAGATCACAAAAATAATTACAGAGGGTCATCCAGTTCAGTTTATGTAATACTACTTAACCTGGTTTATGCTCAGGTTGAAGCATACTCTAATAAGATTAGAATGAAAATCTCTGTATCCAAAATCTTTCCAAGACCTAAATGAGGACACATTTATTTCAAGCAATATTTTACACAATACATTTATAACACAGCAAAATGATTAGGAAAGCCCCTTGAAGTTCACTGAAATACAATTTCATATCTGGTTTGTCTTAAGATTTTGTTTCAGGTACTAACATAACTTAACTAGAAGATGCTGAAGTATAATGAATTGCTACATTTTTGTTCTAAAAATGAATTTTGGCTACTTGGGCCAAATGTATCCTCTCAAGACAGTGTATATATGAGGAAAGGTGAGTTAGGGAGTCCAAAGCCCTGAACTCTAATCTTGACTCCATCTCTACCTAGCCCTGTGACCCTGAAAATAATTTCCCTGATCTGGACCTGTTCCCTTTCTGTAAAATAAGAGAATTGTATTTGATAATCTCTAAAGTCCCTTACAATTCCAGCAGTCTAGGATTCCAGATAAAATTTCTGTAGCATATATTAATTTCATTTTCTTTTCTTTTTTTTTTTTTGAGGGGAGAAGGCAGGGCAATTGGGGTTAAGTGACTTGCTCAAGTTCACACAGCTAGTTAAGTGTCAAGTGTCTGAGACTGGATTTGAACTCAGGTCCTCCTGACTAGAGGACTGGTGCTCTACTCATTGTGCCAACCAGCTGCCCTAATTTCATTTTCTTCTGGCCTGTTTTAAGTGATAATTTCCCACTCTTCAGGTAGAAAAAAAAGTGAGACATATTGAGACTTAACTGCTTTAATGTCTTCTAGAGTGGAAGAGCTAAATCTCTTTATATTTACATTCTTTAAAAATTGACATATGATAATCATCCAGGAAGGGTGGAGAACTAATAATGGCTTCCATTAACATTCAATATAAAAGCACCTGGAGATTTTTCAGATTTCAAACAATGGATTTTTTTTAAAGATACAAAAGAGGAAAAGCAATCTAAGCTAAATAATACTCTCTAATGCTTGATCACTCTTAATTGAATAATAGGGGCTAAAATCCAACCAAAGCTTATAGACTTAATGATCTGAAAAACCAAATAACATCTCAACTAACATCTTTCGCAAGATTTAATAACAGGGAATGAGTACTGCAGAAAAATGATAGTTCTTTACAAATACCCGCTATTTTGTGAGTATAAACCACATCATCTTATTCTCCAATGCACGTAGGTAAACTAGTGGTTTGGTCATAATGGGTATTCAAACAAATCAACAAAAATATAGAAGCATCGGTTCAAGGAAATGAGGATATCTAGCTCAGAAAAGACAAAGAGAGGGAATGACAACTGTCGAGCATCTGAAAGGCTGTTATGTGGAAGACAGAGCTCACTTGCTCTGTTTGGCTTTAAAGTCAAATTGTAGGAGCAAAGGATAAAATATAGGTTTGATATAAGGAAAAATGTTCTAATCGCTGGTTGTGCCTCATGCCTGGAATGCACTCCCTCTTCCTCTCCACCTCTTAGGCTTTCTAGCTTACTTTAAAGCTGAGCTCAAGTGCTATTTTCTATATGAGGCCTCATCTGATTTCCCCTACTTCTTAGGATCTTCACTCCATACTACTCCCCTTCCTTATTACTTCGAAATTACTTTACATTTTTAAATTTTATTTACAAAAATTTCTTCCCATTATAACATAATCTTGAGGGCAAGCTGTTTTTGTTTTTGTCTCCATAGTTCCAGCATCTATCAGAGTGCTTGGTGCATAGTAGGTGTTTAATGGATACTCATTGAAAGGGGGATTAGTTAGAGTTGTCCAAAATAGGCTACGTCCAGAAATAGTGAGTTTCTTCTCACTGGTGTTATTTAAGCAAAGATTGGATGACTATTTGTTGAGTATGATATATTGTAAGAGATAATCTTATTTGGATAATGGTTGAATTAGATGGTCACTGAGGTCTCCTTTAACTCTGAGACTCTAAGATTCTAATTTTCAGTGGTAGATATAGTATTTATGCCAAAGAAATGACTAAATTTTCAATGTATTGCATTTAATAATTCTATTTAAAAAGTTCAGTTAATTACTAAGAAAAATCACCAATTGTCATTGGCATATAGTGCTTCTGAAAATCATTTTGATTTCTGCAATGAGGATTTAGTACAAAGTATGCCTCTTGCTTTAGAACAAAATGAAAACATATCCAAAGAAAAGGTTGAGGCAATTATCTATGTAATTTTGGCTAATTCCCCATTTTACCTTAACTTCTTAAATAATTTTTTATATGCTCTTGAATATATTTTGTGTGTTCCATTGTTGATTAGAAAGTTTTCTCTGAAAAATTTCCCTAGTTACTATATTTGGTTTTCACATAAAATTCATATCCCATGGAACTCAGCCTGTACAGGTAAAGGCTTCCATTATCTAAATGTGACATGTAATAATTATCTCAGATTTCTAGGAAAGAGTTCCACTATAGTCTGGATATGTCTGGGAATGATAGTTTCTTCTAGGTATTTAAATATGCAACTTTTAAAGAATATAGATTGCAGGTAGCAACCTATATTGGTAGAAGGAGTAAAAATCACAGATCTGGACAAACTAAATTAACCCGAATAGTAAAGATGTAGCCAGACTTGAATAATGGCTTTGCATAACTACTTTGTCATTTTCTCAGTTTTGCTACAGGATAAGTGAACATCATTAACTTTATAATTCTACATTAGCCTTCTTTTATGGTTTTCCAGTCTTTGAATTAAAAATACCCTTATAGTTTATTTTCTTCTTAGTTACAAGTGTAAAAAAAATGCAAAAGAACATAATGAAGGAAGAAGTCAGGGTTGGGAAAGATGTGATTTACACATCAATTTCCTTTTATCTCAAATAACCTTATTCCCTCTCGGATACTCTCTTTTGCACTCTAGTTTAGGGGTAGTAGATTGCATATTTGTGTGTCATATCCCTTTCCTCCCCACACCTTGCTAAATTTCAAAGAGCTGCAGGGCAGGGACAGTGTCTTATTTACCTTGGTATCTAAATGTGTAAGTGATTGAAGAAATAAAGACAATGAAATAGCCATCATTGTTTTATTACTCAATAGAAATTGTATGCTTGCCATACTGTGTTTTAGCTCTTTAGCTTTAATATTTTTTTATGGAATGCATTCAAGATGATACTACTACTCCTTTAGGGAAGCAGAAAAGGAGCAAGCTTTAAGGCTCACTATGTGCCAGGCAGTCTGCTAAGCATCCTACAAATATTATTTGTTTCTCACAACTCTTAGTAGTAGGTGTTATTATTACTCCCATTTTATAGCTGAGGAAATTAAGGCAGAGGTTAAGTTACTTGCCTAGGCTCACATAGTTCTTAAATGGCAGAAATATTTTTAGTGCATTTTCTTGGTGCCTTTCGTTTTTACAACAATAAATATTTTAGTACCTACTGTGTATTAGGCACTGTGCTAGGTGTTGGGTGTATGAAGACAAAACCCTGAAGTGCTTGCATTCTATCAGAGGAAAAAACATATAAGTAAAAACAAAATATACATAAGCAAAACAAATAAAGATAATTTATCTTTACCTTTAATAAGGAGGAACCAGTGACTGGAGCGATCAGGAAAAGCTTCACATAGGAGATGGTACTTGGGCTGAACTTCAAAGGATGCTGAGACTTCTAGGATGGAAACGTAGGAGATAATAGATTAAAGGAATGGAGACAGGAAATGGGACAATGTGTCTAAAAATCAGGAAAGGTAGGCTAGTGTCAGATTGTTCAAGTGCAGTAGGTGCCAAACTGAGGAGGTTGTATTTTATCCCAAGGGTAAGAGGTCACTGGAGCTTTTACGAAGAAGGAAATGATGTGGTTAGACCTCTCCTTTAGGGACATCACTTTGGCAGCTGTGTAGAGGGTGGGGACCTAGAGTGCAGGAGAGACTTAAGGCAAGAAAAACAACTTGGACCCTATTGAAATAGTCCTGGTGAGAGGTCATGAGGATCTGAACTAGGGTAGTAGCTGTGTGAGATTAGTGAAAGGAACACATGTGAGAGGCACAAGGGAGGTTGAATGGAATCACTGAGGCTTTGTAATTGACTGGATGTGAAGGATGAGTGAGAGGGAACAACTTGGAGTTGAAGAAGACTCCGAGACTTTGAATCTGTGTGACTAAAGGGACAACTGATGATTTAAAAGTAATAGGGAAGTTAGAAATGTCAGTCAATAAGCATTTATTAAGCACCTATTATGTACTGGGCCTGGGCAGCTAGGGGGTACAGTGGATAGAGTGCTGGGCCAGAATTCAAATCCAGCCTCAGACATATATTAGCTGTGTGACCCTGGGCAAGTCACTTGACACTGTTTACCTCAGTTCCTCATCTGTAAAATGAGCTGGAGAAGGAAATGGCAAATCACTCCAGTATCTTTGCTAAGAAAACCCTAAATGGGGTCAGGAAGAATCAGACATGACTGAAAAACAACTGAACAACAAAATGTTCCAGGCACTATGGGGTATTTTATGGGGGGGGGGGGGAAAGATAGAGAAAGGCAAAATAATTATTTCTGTTTTGGACGTGGTTTATTTCAGATGCTTTTAGGACATTGAGTTGGAAATGACCAATGGCCAGGTGATAATACTGAACTGGAGCTCAGGAAAGGAATTAGAGCAGGATATGCTGATCTCACAGACATCCATAGAGATCAGAGCTAAACCCACAGAAGCTAATATGGTCACTAAGAGCAAGGAGAGTTGTTAGGATAAAATGAAATTACATTTGTAAAGTGATTTTCAGACCTTTAAGTGTTATATAAATTTATTATTTATTTTTTATTTACTATTTTTATTATTTACTCATTAAAGTAAGTCAGGAAGGATATCACCCATCTGATATATCGATTGCTATGTGCACTGTAATGAAAGGTAAAACAGTAGGACAGAAATAAAAAGTTCAGCCTTTTCATTAATTCAAACAGGATTCAAATGAGATGATAGAATGGCCAGTTTTGAGATGAAATTCATGTTCCTAAATATTCACTAAGGATGCTGCCTAGTTCGGATGTGTTACATCTTAATTGATAATTTCAGGTATTGCTTATTTGCAAATGGGAATATAACTGTAAGCTGCCAGTTTGCCTAAAGACAGTTCTTATATACCTCAGTGCATCTTTCAGTGCAATGCTGTATATTACCACAGTATGATGGCTAATATTCATAATAATTACCAATGTCATCAAGGCAGAAAAGTGTGCAATACGTTCTAGAAAATTTCCTACCTAAAATTAAAACATTAATGGCAGTAAGACCTGGAACATCACTGCAGTATTGCATAGAATGAAAAGGCACATCCTGCATAGGAGTAGGTTGCCATCATAGAACCCATAAGAAACTGTAAAGAGGAGCAGGAGGCAAAGATGTCATCACAGAGTTGTATGACAGAAAGAGATGATGGACTGGCCTTATGGTGAGAGTGAAGAATGACAGCTGGACAGTCCCATGGCATGCTCAGGATCCTGGTCAGGAGAAAAGACAAAGTCCTCTGCTATGTTGAGTGGATCCCTCGTCTGAAATTTTAGGGGCTCATGGATAAGATTCATACAGAATTAGCAGGCATGGATGGGTGGCAATCTGCCTCACTGGAGGGATTTTACATATATATGAGATCACAGATCCATCTGAATATTTGGGTACTACATAATCAAAAGAAATTTGGTTTGGTCCTAATGAAAATCAAGCTACAAGTAGAAAATTGGTTCTGTTTCTCCTCTGTTTTCTTAGCAATGTTTGAAAGAAGGGAAACGTGTTTGTTGAAGGAAAGTACTTGTATACTATAAACCTAGTGGTATAGAAGAATTTATTTGTTTGTGAATGTGTGTGTCTACCTTCCTGTAGAATGATCTTTTAGATCACTTACCAGACTGCTAATTAAATTTACTTTTAATCATTAAATGCAGAGCTCTAACATTCAACTGCTTCCCAGTAAGGTTCAGGTTTTAACATGAATGAAGCTCAATGAAAGTCCTTTTACTACAAACTACTCTATAACCTAATCATAGTCACTCAACAACTCCCAGAGACAGGACCTGGAAGCTGGCAGGTAGCAGACTCCCAGACAATTTCACTTTCGTTAACAAAAATGCCCCTAGGGAGTCTGGCTGAAAAGGAAAACAGACCCTTTGTGGCATGTTCATTAGTGCAGACAACCTTCAATACTAGCAATGACAAAAATTTTATTAAAGCATTTCGGTTGCTATGTAACTGATGTCTTTGCTTTTTTTCCCCCTTCCACTGAAATCTGAGACTCATTGCTCAGTCCTGATTTGTGAAAGTTCAAGAACCAGAAAGAATTCTTACTTTTAATCTCTCAAAATTCTCACCTTAAGCTAAGCAGATTATAAAAGGCATAAAAAACTTTAATTAATAGGTTTCTTCCCACTTAAGAGGAAAATTTATATTATATTTTTAAGTCACCAATACTCTACAGCTAAAATACGTCAGAACTGAATTGAAAACTCTGTTCCTTTCAAAGGTTTGAAAGAGATCAGCAGCTGAACTATTATTGGGAATGGCATTCCATGTTTCAGTTGAACTCCGAAAAAGAATCAATGTTAGTTACTCAGTGAATTAATTCTTCAGGATTGGTTCTATGAGTGAGCATGGAAGTAGCTGCCCAAGCAGCTGCCTGCTGGAGTTATTTGAGAGTACCAGGATAGAGTATAAAAGAAAATCATGAGTTGAGCACATTTGTTTTGTCATCTTAGACCTGGTTCTGTGACCCCAAGCCGGTTCTGTGACCCTAAGCCAATGCTTCAGAAATTTCCAGTGGGTTCTGTTTACTTATTTGCTTTGTATTTCCTCAGTGCCTCTATTTCCTCAGCAAGTTAGCAGATCTGTGTGAGAAAGTAAATTTGCAATTCTAAAAGCATTCCCTCCTGGGACTTTTTATTAGGTCACATGAGGAAAGGAAGTATTTGGAGCAAGAAGCAATTAGGGAGAAAAGAGCCTGCTTTTTCCTCCCAGTCTGGTCCGCCTCATTGCAGAAATGTCAAAAGCAAATTTCTAGATTTAAAAAAAAAAAAGGAGACTATTCCTCCTTTTACAAGGGTAAACAAAAAGTATTTCTCTTCAGATGCTAGAAAACTACACTGATGAATGTAAGTGATTCCAGCACTAACTGGTCTTTCCAGTCTGGTATGTGAGTATAGCTGTCCTTGAGCCTCTTGACTGAAGTGGTAAACAGATAACTGGGGATTCTAAAAATCCCTCCAGGATCATGGTAAGATTGTCAGCAAAGTTCTACAGAAGTCTTTTTTTTTTTTAATGCTCTGCACTGTATTTACTTCGAAAAATTGGAATGTGGCAAACATTTAAAGATACAAATGGAACCTGTACAATGTGTAAAACAAAGGGATTATTTTTAAAATCACCTTTTCTGCGTATCTTGTTTTCTAAATTCCTCCCAAATTAAAGACAATGTCTATGACTAAATATAGTCTTCCATACTTGTCAGAGACTGGAGAGGTTAGTTGAGTGACTTATTCATTGTAACCCAGGTAGGAAATTTCATAAGCAGTTTTTTTCTAACTAGGAAACCTAGCATTGTGCCTGCTATATCACATACTCTCTCTAACGCCAAATTACTATTTTGAGAATCTTTGACGTATGGTTTTCTTGTTTCTCTACTCATTTT
The DNA here is from genome assembly GCA_028646515.1 of Pseudochirops corinnae. Taxonomy (NCBI): domain Eukaryota; kingdom Metazoa; phylum Chordata; class Mammalia; order Diprotodontia; family Pseudocheiridae; genus Pseudochirops; species Pseudochirops corinnae. The sequence continues at coordinate 141,230,173 of CM053591.1, forward strand.
CTCCCTGCCCTCTCATGAAGAATCCAGGGGAAATACAGTATGCAGCTGGATAATGACAATGCTATTAGTTCGTGCAACACATATACAATATATAACATAATATATTATATAATTATACATATCATAAGATATCATGTTATAGCATATATTACATATATATGATATAATATGTGTGTATGTATAGAGAGAGAGACAGAGACGGAGACAGGGACAGAGATGGAAAGAGGGAGAGAGACAGAGAGAGGGAGAGAGGAGGGAGAGGGAGAGAGGCAGAGAGAGGGAGAGAGACAGAGAGAGGGAGAGAGATGGAGAGAGGGAGAGATACAGAGAGAGGGAGAGAGGAAAAGAGGGAGAGAGGAAAAGAGGTCTTATCATCCCTTAGAGAAAAAATGGCATGCACAAATAGCTACAATACAATGTGACATATGCTAAGTGTCATAAGACAGGTAGAGACAACATGCATTGGAATGTAGAGGAAATACAGGTCAATTTCTTCCACAAAGTCCTCCCTCCTCTCTTGTGTCCCTATAGCTGGCAGAAACCTTGGGTTCCCAAAGGTTATGCTAGCATAGTGAAAATTCTGCCAAGTCCTCTGAAGCTGGGAAGGCTTTCTTTAGTGTACCTATGAAAGACTGATTCTGCCAATTGAGGACCAACCTAGCCTTATACATGGCTCACAATGAGTAGGCTGCCCATTAGGTCATGAGTTCTTGGGTCACAGGAACTTATGAAAAAGTCACTGTGAAGAAGAAAAGGCTGACTTGTAGCCTGATTAAAGAGTAAAGATGATGCTGCTAGTCATTAATAACAAGTACCCTACCATACCCACAATGGCTGCTAGCACAGGTTCTTTGATTTGCTTTTCTAAAGGAAAGAAACTGAAAAAGCATTAATGATCTTACTTTAATCAAACATATATATCGTTTACTTAGTTCAAGGGGAAAAGTTGGCACCCTGAACTTCAGAGAAAATACAGAAATTACAAGTAGACAAAAAATACAGAGAAAATAACATAATTCAACAGACCAAGTTTCTCTGACGATTACATACATACATAGTTAGTTACCAGACAGAGAAGCACCAACATGTCAGTTTTCAAGGCTGGGGGTCTCAATGGCTACACAGAGTCTCATCTGACCAAATCACATAACTCTTCCCATAAGTGAGCCCCAAAGCAAAATCTCACATCAGGAAGCATATATAGTCTTCTCCAGAGTCAGAGAACATCACAACCTTCGTGACCCACTGCCTAATTACAAAGTAACAAAAGGAGTGATGAAAAATCCAAGCCTCCCCTAAGCAAGCTTCTCTTGTTGGGCTCATAGTGATGCCTGTTAAGGGGCAGGAAAGATCTTCAAATTCTCTTACCATTACAAGCTGCAAGGGAGTAAAAACTAGCCCTCCATTTATTCTCAAAGTAATACTTTGGTGAAAGAGGCAGTGTGGTATAGTGAGTTCAGTGCTGGCTTTAAATTTAGGAGTATTTGGTTTCAAGTACTACTTCTGAAGTTTACTAGCTGTGTGATCACAGGCAAGTCACTCAACTTCTCTGATACTCAGGCAAGTGTCTAGGACTATATTTAGTTATAGTCTGAATAATTTGAATAATTGAATAATTTAGAAAATTTAGTTGTTGGTTCTGACCTTGATAAGATCAATTAAAAAAGAAAACTATAGACAAAGTATTCTATACCAAACATTAAAATTTTAAGATATTTTATGCCACTTTGTGATCAGTGGTAGAAACTTTCAATTGTATCACATGTTGAGTTTTGCAAGTAGTCTGCCACCTGTTATCTTCCTGTGCATTTCTTCCTAAAAGCATTTCTAGTAATTGAATGGCTGCTATCATATGCAAAGAGGAAAACTGCATGCTGGTCACTTATGAATTATATGATAGAAAGCTTGTTTAGTACTTCTCCCTCCCCCTCTGTCTATCTATTTATTTATTTCAGTTTGTTTACTTGTTTATTTTTTTCTGACAACTTACAGCCTATCTCTGTTCCAAATCTATTGACTTATAATACTTCTTGTTTTGCCTTGAGAGATACACTAATGAATACTATCCATGTTCAGGCAGGCAAAGAATTAGATAAGTAATGAGGAATGATATTTTTAAATGAGCTAGATACATTCATATTTAAAATTCATAATCTTCAATCTTTGTGAAATAAAAAAACACTATTGGAATTGGGGTAGATAAGGAGCAGATAATGAAGTGCTGGATCCGTGGTTAGGAAATATAGCATAAAGCTAAACAAGATGGAAACAAGAGAGAAAAGCCTGGAGACAGGTGAAATTAGAGCTTTGGATATTTGAGTGATTATAGGAAAGCAAATTTTTAAGGTCAAGGGTTTTTACCCTTTTGGGGGTCATGGACCCCTTTGGAATTCTGGGTCAAAAAATAGATTCCCTTCTCAAAATAATGTTTTTAAAAGCATAAAAAAAATAGGAAATAAATTTTAATGAAAAAAGGATTCATTTTTTTTATTCAAGTTCATTGATTCCTAGAAATTTACTAACTAATCCTCTATAGCAGTGGTTCTCAACCTGTGGGTCGCGACCCCTTTGGGGGTTGAATGACCCTTTCACAGAAGTCACAGGGGTCACCTAAGATCATAGGAAAACACATATTTCTGATGGTCTTAGGAACCAAGATTCCACTCCTCTATTTGTTTCCAGGAGGGTCCGCCCACATGCAGATACTCCTACATACGAGTATTAAAGGGTCGCCGCATTAGGAAGGTTGAGAACCACTGGTCTATAGGATCTATGGACCTCAATTTAAGAACTTACTCATTTAAAAATTTTGTTTGCTTGCTTTGAATTCAAGGGGCTTCAATGGTTGGGCAACCAAAAGCTGATTTAATTTCAAAGACAAGTGTTCTAATCAATACTACTACATATTTATTCAGATTTTTAAAAAACACATTTAATTCTTATTTTTTCTCAATTGCATGTAAGCAAAACTATTTAGCTTTTTTTAAAGTGTTGAGTTCCAAATTCTCTCTCCCTTACCCTCTCCTCCCCCTATTTGTGAAGGCAAGCAATTTGATATAGATTATACATGTGCAGTGATGCAAAACATTTCCATATTAGCCCTTTTGCAAAAGAAAATGCAGACCAAAAGGGAAAAAAAAAAAAAGAATAACAATAAAGAAAGTTTAAAAAGTATGCTTCGATATGCAATCTCCAACATTTCTTTTTCTGGGGGTAGATAGCTTTTTTCATCATAAATCCTTCAGAATTGTCTTGGATCATTGTATTGCTGAGAAGAGCTAAGTCATTCACAGCTGATCATCGTTGCATTCAGTTTTTATGAAATGACTGTGATGGTTATGACTAATCCCTTCACTTAACCTACTAGGGGGGTGCCGAGGATTTTTAACACAGAATATTCTTCTGGAATTCTCTAGTCCTTTATGAAAATCACGTACTTAGATTTAGTTCACTTGATTGAAACCCTTAAGTTTTCTAAAAAAGTATTCAAATATCTGAGTTTTAGAATTTGTCCTTTTCCTCACTTACCTTCATTTCTTAGTAAAATTTTCTTATTAGCTTAAATTCAAAGTTAAGTGACACTGATTAATCACCAATTTACACATTTCTAATCAAAACTTCTTTCTATGAGTTAACACTGATCATATAGACCAAGGGATCTAATTATGCGATGAATGTTCTATATAAAAGGAAATATTTCTTCTGAAAAATATGGATACTATTAAGATAAAGAAACTGGGAACATTCTAACTACAAATTATACTCTGGGCTTAGCCTCTGGTTGTTTCTGATAAGTTAATGAAAAACACTGCTGCTTCTAACTGGCTTTCTAAAATATGATTTAGATAACTTATTATCCCATTTAATTAAGTGGTCATTTCATTCCCATTTGTGTACTCAAAAGAAAATGTTTCTTGTGCAGGAATTGCCTGTTCATATTTGGGCAGATGATTTTGTTTTAGGGATGCCCTAGCTAAAACTCAAGTTTCATCATGTTATTCTCTCTGCAACGCCTTTGCCATCTTTTAATTGGTATGTCTTCCAAAATGATGCCATATCCTACACTGTGGTTGCAGTCTTAGTAAACATGGTTTACTAAGGTTTCTGAGACGTGGATTTACTGAGATTTTGGAAGACCTCTCCAGAATCACAGAGATTTTGGGAGATCTTACTGGGGTGATATAATAGAGGGTCCTTAGGCTAAGTCAGAAATAGGGAACCTGTGGCCTAGAGGTCACATGCAGCTTTCTAGGTCCTCAACTGTGGCCCTTTGACAGAATCCAAACTTCAGTCAAAGGGCATCACTTAAGGACATAGAAGGCCACACATGGCCTTGAGGCCACAGATTACCTACCCCTGGGCTAGGCTGTTCATAGGTATTAGGGAAAGTTCATAGCACCTTCCTGAAAAATTTTGGGATGCCAGGCAGGTTAGATAGAGAGGTAAACGGGAGATGGGGGTAAATGAGTACATAGATTGGAGAGCTAGAGGAGAAAAGACAGGCCTGTGGCAGGAGATATCTAAAACTAAAACCTGGATGATCTAGAAACTATAAAAATTGATCAGTGGAGTCCATTCAACAGCAATTTTTTTTCTTATGCTTTTCTAGAGTTTAAATTTTATCCTTTGAATGCCCCTTTCAGACTGATTTGGAGTCTTGTATATGGCAAAAGTGATAGACAATCCATATCACAGCCTTCTCTATACTTTATTTGAATGTATATCTCTATTGCTTAAGACTACTAACGAATTACATGGCCATTAACAATGTCATCTCAATCTAACAGACTGGTGAGAACTCTCTGGTTTTACTACTTGGCAGGGGCCAAGCAAATTTGGTAATTTCTGAGACTAACCCAGGGAATATTCCAGAATATTCCACAGTCTACAAGACTACCTTGGAACCTGTTGAGAGAGAGAGAAGTAATAAACAGATGAGCCAGTAATGGAAAGGAGTGGGAGTTGGTGATATGCCCTTGTCTGTACCTGGAAGGCACTGCATCATATTACCACACTCTCTATCACTATACATGTTCAAGATCACATACACAGGTTTGAAAAAGAGAGAGAGACAAAGTTGGGCAAAGGGAGGAAAAGGACCAGTTGTCATGTATTCTTATTGTGATTGTCCATTATCTCAGTGGATCTGTGACCTCACTGATATATGTACTCCCTCCAGTGCTGCAGATGGCATCACACTCAATGTATGGCCAGTCATTCTATGCAACTCTTGTCCATGTTTCCCTAGAAATCCAAAACAGAGGGCTCACAAATTGCATGAGTGTTTTCTTCTGGTTCTCTGGACACTGAGTAAATATGAAATATTCACTTACTATTCACTTAAGATTCAATATGAATATGAAAGAAGCATGTGAGCTGTCTGTTAGTTACCTTTCATTCTTACATGATTGAGTCCACCTTTTTGTTTCCAATACCATATTTCTCTGAGGACCTTTTTAGAATGATATAATTCCTTGTCTCTAGTCATGTGATAGTTCACTCATTGGACAAGGATCTCACATTTAAAATACCAATAGATAATCAATCAATCAACTGTTTTCTATGCATCAGGTACTGTACTACTTGTTAGTGATGTAAATAAAAAATTAAAACAGTCCCTGCCGTCAAGGAGGATTGTGCATAAAGAAAGAACCATTATGTTAATGTTTATAGATCATCTAAAATGATGTCATTCTTAGGACCCATTACCCCTAAACTCCACCATTAGGCTACCATCAGTGCAGAATCAGAAGGAGGGAACACAAGATTAAAGACCATTTTGTATATTGCTTTTTTTCATGGACTATCAAAGCCAAATAATTCATCAGTGGGTGGCCAGTTCCTGTTGATAAATCTCCCCATACTCTGCTAGGATGGTTCTCCAAAAGCACAGTCCGTTGCTGAGCCCTTATTGTTGCTGTTATGATTTTCATAACATGTAAACCTTCATTCTTTTATTTTTATTCATGTTTTCAAAATGTCCCCTTCAGTTCTTTCTCCCTGGGAAGTGGTCAGCCACAAGGAGCTAAGCTGCCATGTTAACAATAGCAACTACTAAATTAATGTTCCAACGAGAAAGGGCTCCTGTGGTGACTGCCTTCTACTCTGAAAGAAAAGCTTAATGGATGGCCCTTAGATATGTGGCTTAAGTGCTGCAGTACTGTATATTACTTGCTTAAACATGAGATTCAAACTTCTGAGCTTTGCCAACATCTTTAAGATTTTTATTTAATTTATACTACACAGCTTTGATTTCTTGCTTCACAGAAAAAAGGCAAAAAAGGAAACCTTGAAAGACTTTTCGTCCATAAGGATAGTTTACATAATGCATACAGATGAGTAAACAGAAAGAAAATTTAGCTATGGTTCTTCAAGAATTTTACCCCTAGGCTCTACTTGCATCTGGCAAAGGAGCAAGCTGTATGCAAAGGACAGCTTGGTATAATAGAAGGAGCACTGGTTTAAGGAATCTGGTGACCGAGTTGTAGCCATGGATCTGCCACTATTTCTCTGTGTGACTTTCAGCAAGCCCCTATTTATTTACTTCTTTGTCATATGTAGGTTACCCCATCCATTTATCCATGGATCAGGCCATAATCACTCATTAAGCACCTGGCACTAAGAAAGATATCATAGATACAGAAACCAAAATGAAACAATTGCTGCCCTCAGGGAGTTTGTATTCTAGCAGGGTATTTAGTTCTTCTAATCATACCTATTTTCCAGGCAAGAAAACTAAGATTTAGAATTTAAGTGACTTATTCAAGGTCATATACATGGTTAGTAAGTTAAGGAGTATGGACTCAAGCTTAGGCTTTCTGAGTCCAGATCCAGGGTTGAGTATGAATGAATGACAATATATTCATCAATGACAATAACGATTGACATTTAAATAAGTGTTCATGGTTTGTAAATACTTGGCATTTGAAACATCTCGTGTGACCTTCACAACAATCCAGCAAGGCAAGTACCATAGGCATTGTTATCACGGTGTTAAGATGATGAAACTGAGGGGCTAAATGATGACTTGCCTGTGGTCACACTGCTCATGTGTGTTAATTGGTCAAATTTAAACCAAGGTCCATATCTCTTTCTACTATATGGTATCTCCAAAGCATTAAAGGTACTCGTCTGCCATTAGCTGATGGGAATGTAATTTATTTGGAGGTAAGGCTTATCTGAATGTGTATTCAGCAGAAAGAAAAAAGTGACAAGCCAAGCCTAAAGACTATTCACATGGATATCTTCTACATCATTTCAGCACATGGAGCTCAGATACTTTGACTGGAGTACCAGTCAAAAACCCCCTACATTTATGAGACATTTGAAAACTATGTAAGCCAAATGGCAAGCTCTCCTAAATGAATTTGTAACAACCACAGAGAAGCTGTTTTTCAATCCTTATTTTCAGAAATTTTTGAAATTACCAAATCAGAAAATATGTGTCGCATTAGCTACTAACCTTAAGCTACAAGATGAGACCAAATGTCTCTTGCAGATTCAGGGAATGTTACTTTTGGGGGATTATTTGTTGGTTTGTTAGAATGTCATTTTCTTGAGATTGTCAACTGGTGTTATAGTTACTCTTCTACTTCAGGTGGCTATTTATGCCAGAATTCTGGTGGTGAAAATTCTGATTCATTTACTTTGCTACCTTTGAGACTTCTGGGTATAAGGGTGCTAAAAAGCATGATCAGGTAAATTTTGTGTTCTTATTTTCAGAGATAGGAAAATGGAGCAAGTTCAAGACAGCTGAAATACCACTATCTATAGGAAGTCTTTCCTAATATCTCTTTCCTTTGCTGCTTATTTTCAATTTATCCTTTATCTATATCTATATCTATATATGTGTGTGTGTGTGAATGTGTATATATATATATAGAGAGAGAGAGAGAGCTTGTTTGTACGTAGTTGTTTGCATGTTGTCTCCTCTTTTAGAAAGCTGGGACTATCTTTTACCTTGTTTTGCATTCTCAATGTGTAATACTTTGCCTGGTACAAAGCAGGTACTTAATAAATGTTTATTGGCTGACTAACTACAATTTCTATACATAAGAAAGAGAAAAAAATCATGTAAGGCACTTGGTAATTTCAAAAAGGTGATGTTTTCTCCTTCAGTAAACAATTTTTCAAATTCTCTCCTGGAATCCTCACAGAATTCCTCACAGAAAACAGAAGATATTCCTGTATATCTCAACATCAAAACGGATCTTCTTATAACCACAATATAAAATGGTCAATTAATATATTAGGTAAAACAAAAAAATAATGTATGAAGAATTATATGAGCTATGAAAATAAGTATCTGCACACCCTGGATGTATAAATCTATCAGCAATAATCATAATCATAAGCCACTAATGGTTCTGCCTCTCATTTCTAAGCCCAGTTTTCTATCACTTATGAAACGAATCCTTCCATATTTAGAATTTCTATGGACCAATTATGTGATTTGTGTTTATTTTCTGTTAAATTACAAATCAAACTAGAAAGATTACCCACCTCTGTTTCAGCTGGTAGTCACAGGGGACCTTGTATCAGATTAATGAAATCTAAAAGAAAACATAACAAAAAAAAACCCCTGTTAATTCAGTTAGTTGAAGGAAAAGTATTCAGAATCTTTTTGCAATAATTAACACAGATAAATAATAAGGAATAACCAGGAACTTTCTGAAATAGGATTACTATACTATATCATCAACTTTTTTTTCCCTTTTGTAAAAATGCCTCTGATGAGGTTACTACTATCCTTCCAATGCTTCCAGGTTACCAATCTCAGAAGTATATTCAATTTTTCATTTTGCATCATTTCACCCATCTAGCCAATGGCCAAGTGTTATGCATTCTACCTCTACCACAAGTCTCACATCCATCCCCTTATTCCTGTTCCCAGGGCAACCACCCTCAGTAAGGCAAGCAAGCCCTTATCACCTTTCAACTGGACTCCTGCAACAGCTTCCTAAATGGTATTGCTTGTCTCTCCCCTCTCTAATCCATTCTCTAAGAAACTATCCATGTTATCTTCCTACATCATTGGTGTGAGCATATCACAACTGCTTGAGAATCTTTGGTGGCTCACCACCAAACAAAATGCAAACTCAATTATACTTTTCAACGCAGTTGCAGACCACAGCTGCAGCTATTCACATAATTCTTCTTCACTCACTTTATATTCTAGGCAAAATGGCTGACTTGTTCTCTGAACTCAGGACTGCATTTCCCATCCCTGCATCTTTGCATGACTATTCCCCATGTCTAGAATACACTCCCTTCTTTCAAGGCTTAATTCAGGCAATGTTTCCTATTTGAAGCCTTTCTTGATCTATCAAAAAGTTTTTAGTACTACCCCTCCCCTCAAATTTTCTTTCACTCACAGTAATGTCAATGTTTCATTTCCCCAGTGAAATGTAAGCTCATTGAGGGTAAGGATTTTGTCATTCTGTCTCTGTAGCCTTAGCAGATATCTAGATAATACAGTGGATAGAACACTGAGCATATAGTAAAGTAGAACTGAGTTCAAATACAGTCTCATTTACTTACTAGTTCTGTCACCCTGACTAGCGCAGTGCTTGGCATAGAATAGGCACTATAGAAATGCTTATGCCCTTCCATTCACAAGACATTTAAAAGAAACTCACGAAATGGTGAACGAAAGAGGGATTGCCTCATTACTTCTGCTAGGAGATAACTGATTAAATTTTACAAAGTAAAAATGTTACAAAGAATGACAAAATGCTAAAGAAGCCCAAAAGTCAACCAGCCCAATTGTTAATTTACAGATGAGAAAGCTGAGTCCCCTGACAGGTTAACTTGTTTGCTCGAGGTATAGTAAGTCAATGGCAAAAGAAGGCCGAAACCCTAGGGTTCTTGAATCCTAAGCAAATGCTTTTTCTACTGTAGCATACACTTATTCAGCAACTGTATAGAGCTATGGAATTTTTCTGCTTATATTCTTTACAGAATTCATTTGGAAATCTAGTCTGTACCTAAAATTAGAGTTACTTTGATTTTTCCTCTTTCCATACCATATAACTATGTATGTATATACATATATATGTATATATACATATACACATATATGCATATGTGTATGTATAAGTATATGTGTATATATGTGTGTATGTGTGTATGCGTGTATAAAATGTTTTTTAAATGAAAGCAATCCTAATGCTTGTGTTCTAACATGCCAACCAAAAGATGTCTCAGTAAT
>CM053591.1:141240882-141253697 GCA_028646515.1 Pseudochirops corinnae
GCTTCAAGTTTATCTCCATTGCATATAATATTTGCTGATGGCTTTAAGTAGATGCTAAGCAATCCTAATGCTTGTGCTCTAACATGCCAACCAAAAGATGTCTCAGTAATTCTATATTTAGTGGATTAGCATGTCTCTTGAAAGAAGTTTTGACTTTAAAAAATTAAAACTGGCAGATGTTTGAATCTTTAATCTGTTCCAAGTACATTTATAGATTCTCTTTGTTTTGTTTTTTCATGCTACCACTGACCCTGAGATGGTCAATGTTTAATTTGGATTGGAAAATCTGTTTTAATAAAACTAAAGTCAAATATCTTCCATCATAAAAATCTAAGCAGCTTATTAATCTCCATTAGCATCTTGTAGCTTAAAACAGATCACTAAATTGTATTGAGGGACACTGTCTAGTGAAATGAGGCTCTCATTTATCTCTCCCTATACAAGCAACACACACACACACACACACACACACACACAAACATTATGGAAGTTAGGGGTGCCCTTTTGCTGGCTAGCAGACAAAGGCATCATATAAATATCAATGAGATCTTTAATTTTGTACAAGAAAAAAATGTAATTACAAGAAGTTCCCAATCTAAAGAGATTGTGTTGGTCAGACAGCTATTTGGAACTTGGAGTCTATCAGCTAACATGACAAAGTAAGTCATAGAAATGAAGCTTAAGTTCTAAGGCTAGCTCACCAATACCTCTTCTACCAAGATATGCTCAAAATAATGTACATTTTCAATGCAAAAAAGAAAAAAGCAATACATTCTGTGAGTCTACTGTTGTCAATAGTTCTGTATGTCCAAATTCACTTTGAACTTAATGATTTTTCTTTTCCATATTGCAGGTGGATCACAAATATAACTTTACATTTATCAGCTATGACTCATCCCCCTTTTGGCTACACAGATGGAATGAAGAATGGGAAGAGAAAAGGGAAAAGAGATAGCAGAGAAACAGGGGATAAGAGATAGGAAACATGTTTTCCTGATGCAACTTAGCATAAATTGTAAGAAAGAGAGGACGAAAGATGGAGAATACCAGTCTGTTCCATTATAGCACATTGCCATATAGCCGTGATTGTGTAGGGTTCCCAACATGGATTGAATACCACAGATGCTCAGTAGAGGGCTCCTCCTTTAGGTCGTTGCTATGGGTAGGTGGCATCTGGCAACCTTGCTCTCAGCTGTAGCTTTTCATGTTGTCCTATGTAATTCATTGCAGATGTCCTTGTCACCCTCTTTTACTACTCCTGAAACTATTAGTAAATGACATCCAATGTTGCTTTCTTATGGTTCCTCTCGCCAAATGATCAGGTGTAATTCTTCGTGCACCATACCATTCAGGCAGAGAAAATTATTCTTTGTCATGGGTAGCCATATTATCATCTCAGAAAGAAATATTCTAAAACTTCTAAAAGTCATTTCTGCTTGTAACACAGAGCAAGACAAGGAAATATAATTTTTAGAGCTTCTCCTCTCTATGTTATTCCTGCCAATTTTATTTTTTTGCCTCACAAAAATTCACCTAGGGATTGTGGGCATTCTTCCTCCCTCATCTTCATTTGGCCCCCAATGGATCTCTAGAGTGTAGCTATGTACTATTGTTCAAATTTGCTACCTGTGTGACCTTAGGTGATTCAAGTATTTTATTTCAAACTTCCCTTGTCATCCTCTCCCCTGCCTCTCAGTTGAGGACCTTAGTTTCATTGAAAAAAAATTATCCTCTACACTTCCCCTCAGATTTCTCTGTTATTCTCTGCTGACTCTGCTGACTCCTCCTTCAATGCAGGCTATGATTGTGAAGTGGTTCCTCACTTTGCCAAAGCCAATCTCCCTTCGTGTACCCCTTTAATCCTATTACCTCCTATGTTTTCCAAAAGTTTGTCCCTACTATCACCTCTCTCATTTCTAATCTTCAATACCTCCCTATATACTAGTTTCTTCCCAGCTGCCTACAAACACCAAGTCTTCCCTATCTTTAAAAAAGAATCTTCACTAGATCCTATTATCTCTGCCAGTTATATGTCTCCTTCCTTTCTTAGCTAAACACCATGAGAAAACTACCTACATGAATTGCCTTCGCTTCTTCCTCCCTCTGTTTCTCTCTCTCTTTCTCTCTCTCTCTGTGTCCCTCTCTCTTTCTCTCTTTTCTTTAACTTATGTAATCCCATCTCTCCAAAACTGCCAACAATCTTTTAATTACAAAAATCTCACATCCTTTTCTCAGTCCTTGACTTTATAGTATCTGACACTGCTGATTATAAGCTCTTCCTGGGTATTCTCTTCTCTTTTGGCTTTCCTAGCACACAACTTTCTCTTGGGTCTCTTTCTACTCATCTGACCATTGGTCTTCTTTGCTGAATCATTTTGATTCACAAGTCCCACAGTGGGACTTGAGCTACTTTGGCACAATAATGAAAATAAGTATAATTCATTTTGTAAATGTTCTTTTAAATAGAAATCTTTCCCCCATAACTCTATATGAATACCCATGCCCATGCCCACAATTGAAACAGGAAGTTTTAAAGTATGTCAAAGCATGGTTGCTATTAAGTGTGATGTTAACTTCTTTATAGAATTACATTATGCTTGGAAGTTCAGTACAGAGTCTGGGTGGCAAAGAAGATAGAAGGCTGGACTTGGTGTTAGAAAGACAGGAATTCGAGGCCAGCTAGGTAGCACAGCTAATAGAGCACTGGCCTTGGAATCAGGAGGATCTGAATTCAAAAACAGCACCAGACACTTGACACACTACTGTGTGACCTTGGGCAAGTCACTTAACCCCAATTGTCCTGCCTTCCCCCCTCCAAAAGACAAAAAAAAAAAAAGACAGGCATTCCAATCCTGACCCACATAGCTACACAATTGTTGGACCATGGACAAGTCATTATAGTAGAGTTTTTTTTTTAAGATAGAGGAGATTTTGTCAGAAGTTCCCTACGCTAATGTCACAGGTCAAACTCCAAAATTTTTCTTTTTAAATAGCTGTTGACCTGTGTGATCCTGAGCAAGTCACTTCTGTCTACACCTCTGTCCTTTCTCACCTTGTCCAGCAGCCTTCTCACCCTGGAGGATGACCACAACACTCTCTTATGATTATTAAGTCTCCACCCACCCACCTTGAACTTCCATTTGAGGCAATGCCCAAGCCAACCATGCTCATTCCTCATTTGGCTCTACTCCAAACTCTCCAGACTTTTCCATCTTGTACCATACAGTTACCTTCTCTGCTCTCCAACTTTTCAGCTGTCTTGTACATGTTGACCTTCCCCCCCCCTTAGAATGTAAACTCCAAGATGATGGGAGCTGACTTTCTGTCTCTTTGTATTTATATTCCTGGCACTTAGCAGTGTCCAGCATACAACAAGCACTTAAATGCTTTATTTGTCTACCTAGGCCTCAGTGTCCTAATCATTAAAACAAGAGGCTTGGACTAAATGACCTTTAAGGTCCCTTCCAACTCTAAAGCTATGATCCCATAATCCATTAAAGTGCTATTTAAATAAATGTCAGCTATTACTATTATCTCAAGACCTCTGGCATAGCCAAAATCACTTTTTATTTCTTTGTTACATGGCACATAAACCACACAAAATTTTTTAAATGCATTAAAAACTAAATTAAGTCTGGCATGGATGTGAGCTCCATGACAACTAGCCAGTAGAGAAGAATGAATAGGGAGTAGTTAGAGATATGTTTCCACAATGCTTTATCAAATAAAAGGAAACCAGGCAACGTTTCCATATCATAATGATAATAAGAAATGGCCATCTTTGCCACTTTTTCCATTTATCACGGGCATTTATTGGAAACAAAATTCTAGGGGAAAAGAGATGATAACTTTCTGCTTTTGCTAGTTCCAAGGCCTATAGTCTTTGTATTACTTTTCTTCTATTTTTAGAAGGCACTTCCAGATGCAGCACCAGGAACAGCTGCTATGCAAATAGCACCGTGTGTTTTTTCTAGCTAACTTATTAATCAAAGAAAAGGTCCAGAAACATTGAAGATTTAGGTTGCCCTCCGGCTCTCTCTCCACAGTGAACATCTGTCATTTCAAACACACGGGTCAAGACTTTTGTGCTCCCATCTTAACAATACCTTAACCATAAATCTAAATAGATTTCATTCAGTAGAAAGGCCCTCCTGCTCTGGGGCAGCTTAACACAGCAGCATATCTAAATTGCAATCATTGGATCTGTCATGTCACTTGCTTTTCTTCCCACTACAGCGTAAAAAAAAAAAAAAATCAGAAAAGCATGTGTTTAGTAAATCCCTTCAGATTTTCCCTGATTCTTTCATTCAGAAAAGGATTACATGTCTACATTTCATAAACCATCTTTTAGTAAGAAAATTAAAATATGTAAACTCTTCCACTGTGCATAAATTGTTATTAACTTCTATACCTCACAGGGAAAAAAATGAGACTGAAAAAGGCTAATGATAGTTATTTCATTTAGTTTCTAAGGGAAAAACTCAGGTGAAAAACCATCTTTCACAATTTTGGTTTATTAAATGGGTTTTCTAGATTTAGTCTCTTATCCTCAAAATTACAATTAAATTGTTCAATAACCTTCATTGATCAGATTACAGATGTATACAGTAATAGTAGTCCAAATGATAGAGCACGAAGCACAAAGAATCCAATTTTAAGTTTAAATCAACCAAAGCTGCTTTTCTGTTAGGTATGATCTCTAATTTGCTGGAGGTTTTTTCCACTTGTATTAGAAGAATGACTCTAAAAAGAACAAAAAAAGAGGTGTTTCCAATATCTTCCTTAAAGAAAACCAAGAGATTAGAGATTAGTCTGCCCCTAAGCAGTCTTTAAAGCCTTTTATGAGGTTTGAAAGTGTGCCCAGTACCCATCCCAGCAGTTAAGCACAGGGTTGGGGACAATCCAAGGAAGTCAGTTTAATTTTCTCAGTGTAGCATTGCGCCCGTCCTTTTGCACTTAATGTACTGTGTGGACTTAGAAAAGTGTTATAATGATCTTTCTTAATGCTCTCCTGGTGTGAGCTGTACAGCCAAGGTGGTGAAGGTTAGAAATCCAGATCTGCAATGGGATTTGGGGTGTTACTAATTTGTAATGTGAGTTTTGACTAACTAGGTGATTTCGAAGATCCTTGCCAACTCTAAATTTCTTACTTTTAAATATGCTTCTGACTCTTGCAAGAACTTCAGAAACTTTTAAGTTCATTTCATGATGGGACCATGACAAAGCTATTGCAGTGTAGTGAAAAGAGGAATGGGAAAAGATTGGTTGGGAGTCAAGAGGCCTCGCTTTGTATTCTGTGTTTGCACCTTATAGACAGCATGACCATTGGGCAAATCACTTAATCTGTCTTGATTTCAATTTCTTCATCTGCAAAATGAGATTTAGTCTAGATGATCACAAATATGTTCCACATCCAAAATCTACCCCATGATATTGGCTGCTGATAACCTATCATAACTACCCATTACGAGAAACCCATGTTCCTCAAAATAAATCATCATTTGGTTTGCTTCAGATTCTGTTCTGGGGTGTTGTGCACTGAAAATATTGCATTGGTGCTACAGGTGTGAGGGAATTGTCTATGTTCAATGATATCAATCAGGACCCCTAACTCATAAAGTTCGTGATTTCAAATGATCCACTTTAGCTGCTACAACAATTGTTTAAATTAAATATGAAAGCTTGAAGAGTACATTTTCATAATGAAGAAGTTACTAGCTCACTAGTATATTGTTGCAACCTAGAAAGAAAACATTACCAACAAATGTAGTAACTGGGACTGAAAGTATTTATCCATTGATGATCTCTGAGTCTCATAGGTAAAATATAGTACGCTGAGAGGAAAGAAAAATCATTATAACCACTTAAAACCAATTTTGTTTTCATAGTACAATGCTCTGTCAAAGGAATGAAATGCTATATGTACCTTTGGAATCTTTTCTTTTTTCTTATCTCAGATGAATTTTTTGTCTGGGAGGAGGAGCAGGACCTGTGATTTCACTGATGTAGAGAATTTTGGATGAGGAAATCCCCACAAACTCAGATTAATACTTTCTATGCAACTTAAAGTCTGGGACTAATTCCTGGGTCACTGAGAGGATGTTACTTGCCTAGGATCAGATATCCAGAATATGTTAGAGATAGGGCCTGATCCCAAATCTTCCTTACTCTAGCCAGGTAGGGCTCCATTTGCTATATCAACCTGCCCATCAATAACAAATACAGGGCTCTATTTCTGTCTTTTATTTTTGTTTTTATGCTTCCATTGTTTTTTCTTCCTAACTCTTTTGGTGTCCTAGGGAATCCTGCTAACTAGTCACCCTCAAATTTATTCACTTAGAAATAGTAACAAATAGTAGATAGCAATCACATTCTTTAGGAACCTTACCAAAAACTAGAGCCTATAGTATAGGATATGAAGGAAATAAATCTCTCCTATTTCCTAATGATGCTAGTAAAATTTTATTAAAACCTTCCAAGATCCTTCCAAAGGGGCTTTATAGATCAGTCTTGCAGGACATTTCTGATATCAGAAGCTCTGTAATTGTGCATCTCAAAGTGGAACAATGGAATATGAAATACACTCAGTTTTTACTAAAGGCTTTGGCTAGAAGGAAATATACAACTTGGGGCATACAAATTTGTAAGTGAATGAGAGTCAGATGAGGTGATTAATAAAATTAGTCATTTGACGAACTTCTATTAAGTGCTTACTCTGTGCTTGGCTACCCTAAGTGACAAAGGAAGGCAGAAACACTGCCCCTACCTTCATGGAGCTTATAAACTAATGTTGGAGAAAACCTATACCTATGTAAAGACAAGATAAATTCAGAGTATATTGAAGGCAGTCTGAGAGAGAGAGAGATACAAAGCAGCTGATGGGATTGAGGAAAGTATCTTCAAGGAGATGGAATTTGAGTTAGGTTTTGAAAGAAGTCAGGGAAGGAAGTCAGGCAGTGACTAGTAAGTGGGGAGAACATTCCAGGTATGGAGAGAACCAATGCAAAGATATGGAGCTAGGGAATAGAGTGTTGGTTTGCTGTTGAAACACCAAGATCACAGAGTATGTAGAGTGTAGTGAAGTGTTAGATGGGAAAGATAGGAGGGGAATAGGTAGTGAAAGGTTTTAAAGGACAAACTTTATATTTGAAGCCACTAGAACTGTCTGAGTGGGAGTAGGGAGAAAACAGGGGTGATGACTTGGTCAGATCTTAGATTTAGAAAATCACTTTGCTAAGTGCAGGTTTATACGGTCTCCTTGCTGTTCCTCACACAAGATGCTTCATCTCCCAACTTCAGGCATTTTCAATGGCTGTACTACCTGTCTGGAATGCTCTGCCTCCTTATTTCTGCCTCTTGGCTTCTCTGACTTCCTTCAAGTCCCAGTTAAAATCTCTCCTTCTACAAGAATCCTTTACCAATCAATCCCTCTTAATAGTAATACCTTTCCTCTGATAATTATCTTGACTATATCACATACTTAGCTTTTTTGTACATATTTGTTTTCATGTCGTCTCCTCCATTAGACTATGAACTCCTTGAGAGCAGGGACTATCTTCTGTCTTTATATCTGTTCCTAGTACTCAATACAATGCCTAACGCACAGTGGGTGCTTAATAAATGTTTATGGAATGACTAACAGGAGGTCACTGGATCTCACTGAATAGGGAAGAGTCACATGGTTAGTCCTTTAATTTAGGAAAATCACTTTGGCAGCTAGGTGGGAGATGGATTGGAAAGGGAAAAGACACAAGATGAGAAACCAATTAGAAGACTACTGAAATAGTCTAGCCAAGAGGTGATGATCTCTTTGTTTATGCAGAGAACTCAAGTATATTTTCAAAATTTTGAAAAAAACTATTTTACTCAAGCTGTTTACTTTCAGGTTCAAAATTTAGGTCAAAGAATTGATGATAAATGATGAATTGATCCCTATGCTAAATAGATTTCATTGAACATAGTCACTGATATTTGGATTTCAAAACCAAAGAAACATATGGAAACTTTCAAAAATAAACATAATTTTAAAATTAAGATTTACTAGAATTTTATTTCCATTGAAGCATCTTGTTGCAATGAATGCAGAGTTTTATCCACTCCATATCAGTAACAGGCAACGTTGACTTTCCGATCACATCAGTGATACCAAAACAAACATTTTCCTATATTCAAACATTCTCCTTCTATAAGTCATTATTGTGGTACTTCAAGAATCTGGGATTTATTAGTGTGGTCACTCCTTTTGCAACCTTTCTATTCTTTAGTAGACTGCTCCTAAGCTTAGGACTTGGTGTGACTAAAAAAGAAAAATAGTATCATTGCCAGCTGGTCAGCCCTCTAATGATTAGGCTTTCCACACTTAGTTGAATTGGTCTTCTGACATTAGACAGATAGACCATTGTTTAGCCCATAGGCAAAACTTTTGCAGCTTGGTAAAAATCTGGTAGAGTTGGTGCTCTCTCTGCACAGGCTTCCAAAATTCAGGGTTACCTCCAGGCTATGAAGTGGTCCTGAAAAGGAACTTAGCCAAGTCAGTAATTCAACTATCCATCAGTTAACAGTCTAGGTATTCCCTCTACCCATATAGATCACAACCTTTCTAGTCCTAGTCAGGGATAATGTTGTTATCTCAGAAAGATTTGGCATTCAAAGGTATGTGCAGCTACAGTAAATCTTCATATAATGAAGTGTAAATGTTTCCTGAAAGCTCCAATTTCCTTCATTTCTACCAGCTCATTGGTCATGTCCTAACAAGAAGAAAAGCCAGGCATTCCAGACATTTCTGGGACACAGTCTAACTCAAACTCTGAGTCGCTCTTATCTATAGATCTAGATACATTTGTCTCTCCTGTGCTTCTATTTGCCTTAATTCCAGTAGAAAGGAGTAAATAAAAGATGGTATATCCCTAAACGATATACAAAGTGATTGACTTTGGAACTAGCTAACATATGGAATAGTTTCATTCAATCAGATAATTCCTATTGAATTTCATGTTTCAAATAGCGAATGAAGGTAGAAGGAAAAAAATGAAGGAAAAAAGGTATAGGTAAAAAACCTCCCTGGAATTTGCACAATACAATCTGAGATCTGACATCTGTAAGAAACACACACATCGTGGGGCAGCTGGGTGGCGAAGTAAATAGAGCACCGGCCCTGGAGTCAGGAGGACCTGAGTTCAAATCTGTCCTCAGACACTTAACACTTACTAGCCATGTGACCTTGGGCAAATCACTTAACCTTTGCCTTTCCTCTTCCAAAAAGAAAAAAAAAATACAGGTACCATCAAAGTGGAATATTTTTAAGAGTCTGAAAAAGACATGTTACTAAGTTAACAGTCAAATTCCATCTCCAATTCAGTTATTTTTTTTTTTCAGTCATGATTGGCAAAAAAAAACTTATCTGGGCAGTCCCCAATTTACAAATGAGTTATGTTCCAAAAGTTCATCTGTAAGGAGTTTAATAGAAGCAATCTTATAAACAGTAGCTGTTTCCAGGATAGCCCAGAAAAGTCTATTTAATCTACAGGGTAAATGAAATAGTACCATTTCTAAAATAGTATTGTATGTCAGCTACAGTGTGGATTAGTTTATTGGGTCTTTTTTCCCTGTGGGCTGGCCTGGAAACTCAACCATCATTTGTAGCATTGTTTGTTGAAGAAACTCGTTCCAAGTTGGAATTTGGGATGCTGGGAACAACTCTCCATTCCCTGCAGCTGCAGTGGCTTCTTGCCAGCTATCAAGAAAGGAATCCCTCTATCCCATAGCCACCCACCACCTGGTGAGAAGGGAATCCTTTCCTCCTATGCTCCAGCTCCCTGCTTCCCACTAGCCGAAGTGGCAATTTGCTGTCCCGTAAGAAGTGAAAATACAAGTCATAGAACACGCTTCATTCCAAGGTTGGGACATAAAGTTGATAGAGAAGAGAGAGTATAGTGAGCTAACATACCAGCATAGGGGTCAGCTCCCTGAGCCTATGGACAAAATATCTATGAGTTGGATTTTGTGAGAAACCTTTTCTGATACAGGTGAACTTGGATAATAGAAACAGAGACAAGTGACATTTTGGAATTATTGTAGCTTCATAAAAGAAAAGTTAGCAATAGGCATCCTTGAGGAAAGAATGAACCATGGGCTTTATTCATAGAAACTACTCATCTCCTCAGTAGGATATGCGTTTTTATTTTTCCATAAGTATTAAAAAGTATCTGTGCAAACATAGTTCTAGTGTTCCAACTGCTGATATGCATGCTAATAAACAGAAGGAGGAACGGGCTTTACTCTCTTGTACACTTAAGAATAACCTATAACAATTCAATTCAGCCCAAACAACTCAACAAGTATTTGTTAAGTACCTCCAGTTCACAACACTGGATCCTGACATTTTGAGGACAAAAGAAAGTCTGTATAAGATCTAGGACCCTATTCTCAAAAAGCATCTTTTTTTAAAGTCAGCCAGTGATTAGCAGTTTTGTTGTTAAGCATATACTGTGTTCTGAAGCCCTGAAGCTGCCTCTCTCCCTCTCTTCCTCTCTCTCTCTCTCTCTCTTTCTCTCTCTCTCTCTCTCTCTCTGTGTATGTGTGTATGGTTACACATAGGTGGTTAGCATTCATTTGGGGTTAGAAAAGTCTTCTTATAGAAGATGGGATTTTAGTTGAGACTTGAAGGCAAGTAAGGATGCCAGGAGAGGTGGAGATAAGGAGGTATGGGACACAGTCACTGAAAATAGATGTTGTCAGGAGATGGAATGTTTTGTGTAGGGAACAGCAAGTTCATGAGGGTGAAGGTGTAAGAAGACTGGGAAGGTAGAAGGGACCAGATTATGAAGGGTTTAGAAAGCCAAACAGAATATTTTATATTTAATCCTGGTTGTGATAAGGAGCCACTGGAGTTTATTGAATAAGGGGTGTTATAAACTTGCACTTTGATGGCTGTGTGGAGGTTGTACTGGAGACAGGAAAGACTTGAGCATGAGAGGCCAACCAGAACTTTCCTGATGTAGTCCAGACATGAAGTGAGAAGTTTCTACAATAGTTATGATCGTATGAGAGGAGAGAATGGGGTATATATGACAGATGTTATAAAGGTTAAAATCAATAGAAGTTGGCAACACATTGGAAGACCTAATTTCTCAATGTGTAGTCCAATTAAGCGTTAACAGACTGGTAATTTAATTTACAGGAGGTCTGTAAATTTTTACCAGTTTTGAATCCTTTAACTTAAGGGATAATTTAATCCATTTTTTAAAAGTGGGCTGGGGCAGCTAGGTGGTGCAGTGAATAGAGCACTGGCCCTGGAGTCAGGAGGACCTGAGTTCAAAATCCAGCCTCAGACACTTAATACTTACTAGCCCTGTGACCTTGGGCAAGTCACTTAACCCCAATTGCCCTGACTTCCCCCCTCCAAAAGACAGAAAAAAAAAAGTGGGCTCCATAGTTCACATTTTAATTGGCTGACTTTGTCACATGTGCATTAGAAAGAAAGAAATTTCATCATTTATCTCAAAGCAATAAATCTTTACTGACTGGGTGGTAGTTGTGTGTGTGTGTGTGTGTGTGTGTGTAGGGGGGCAGCGTTGTAAAATCTGGTGCCATCGCCATCACCTGTCATTGATAAAATTTGTTTTCCAAGTAAGTTCTGACCAGGAGTAATCACACAACAGTATTCACAGAAACTCTCTGCCAAATGTGCCTGTGGACAGGGCAGTACCCTTTGTTGTCAGGTGAAACATCTTATCCCATCTGAATGGCACAAGAATTGTTTAACCAGCACCTGGCAGTATGAATATCAAGGGCACAGTAACCATACACACTCTCTAGCAGCTAATGAGTCTCAATAGGCCTTTCTTTCTCAATAATGAGAAACTCTTTAGCCACTTTCTGTTTTGTATTTGTCTGAGTCACTCTTCACTAAGCACAATTACTATTGTGCTTCCATCTGTCACATTTCAATGTACCTTTGAGAACACAGACAGCAGATTCAAGCACTTTAACAAGATTTTTTTTTTTGCCAGAAAGTAGCCAAATCAAAAAAAAAAAAAGTAGAGAAAATGACTGGGAGGCATTAATGAGTTCCTAACCTTCCCATAATTCTTGAAGTTCCTGAAAGTATAGAGAATGACCATAAGAACCATGACCAATCTTCGTGGTATCTATTCCTCAAGTAAACTTACTTACAAATAGAGGCACAGGATTTTTTTTTTTTGTCCAAGCAGTCCAGAGCTACATCAAATATACTGCCTCACTTTTGATTTTGCCACAATACACCTTGTAACTATACAGTGAATTATGACATAAAACTAGCTTCTTCCTGTTCTGAGGAAGTAATCAATTTATTTTAGCAATTATAACTAATTAAATCATTAAAAACTCTTCTATGCATTTCAAAGAATGGGTCTTTTGAGCATATCTGGGAGGGGAGCAGAGGACCTGCAAGGACTGTTATTCCTATCCTACAAAAAAAGAGAAGCAAGTGCCCAGAGACAACAGTACCGAGTCAAGGTCATAGGGTCCAAAATGGTACAATGAGGAAGAATGCCAAGGTCTCCTGACAAGCTGACATACTTTGTAAATCTCCAGAGCAGGCAGAGGATGGGGCAAAAGAAATCTACTTGGTCTCTACCTCCATTCAGTGGTCCTGTGGTTTCTAAAGTAATTTCTGCCAGTTAGCATGGAAGATTGTTTTTTCTTTTTAACTTTTTTTTTTTTAAGAATCAAGAGCCCTGTTTAATTTTTACAAAGACTAAAGAAAATAAATAAACATTTTTCTTTAAATTAAAACTCCAATATATTGGGAATTTTTTCTCAGAAAATGTATG
>CM053591.1:141253797-141265384 GCA_028646515.1 Pseudochirops corinnae
ACAGAGGTTAAGTTCTTGGGCTTAAAAACAATAAAAACTCTTCATTCTGTCTATCATCATAGCCAGTTGGAAATTTTGATCTAGTGTTCCATCAGCTACTCTGATTATTTCAGCCACATGAACATCAGCCCTGAGCCCCCAAGTCAATATCCTTTGGTGGTCCCATCCACTTTTCAACTTCTTTTCACCCATTAGATTGTAAACTCCTTAAAAGGAGAGACTTTCTTTTTCTTATTAGTATCTCTAGTGCTTAGCACAATGCCTTGTACCTAGTAGGTGCTTAATAAATGCTTATTAACTATTGACCTCTTTAAGATTGCCAACCGTCATGGTGACATACCAAAAGCACTGGCCTTAAAATAAGGAGGCTGGGATATTATGATATAATTGTGTCATTCTGGGCAGAGTCCTGTACCTGTGAGGAGTGCATTTAATGCTTAATGCTCATTTTTTTTCCTTTCTACTTCCCGTAATGGTATGGGAATCTAGGGGAGGGAATATCCATGTGCATTCTTGTGCATATGAGATAATTTTTCTTGCTATTCTCTTTGACTGCCTTTTTGTTGGAGTCATATAATGGCTAAAAGCTACTGTTTCTCCAATGCTTACTATGTCAGGCACTGTGCTAAGTGCTTTACAATTATTATCTCATTTGCTATTCACAACCACCCTGGGGAGCAGGGGCTATTATTATCCCACTATACAGATAAGGAAATGGAGGCAAACAGAAATTAAATAATTTCTCAGGGTCATGTAGCTAGTAAACTTCTGAACCAAATTTGAACTCATGTCTTTCTGAATCTAGAACCCAGATCTGTGTCACCTTGCTGGTAAGGTCAAGGAGGAACAATGGATGGAGCTTTGAATAAAAGCTGACTCAAGAGTACAAAGAACCTGGGTTAACTTCTCAGGGGGACATATAGAGGAAGGTCTGAACTTCCTAGGAATTTCCCAAACTCCATTAGAATAATCTTAGAGAATCCCAGGTCAATGAGTTCTACAATGATTTTCAACATGAGTAGGATCTTCTTATGCACAGAGATAATCTCCTTTTCAGATGAAGATGCTACCAGCATTAATGCAAAAGAATTAGTACTCACAAGAATTGAACCTTGTCTAGCTGTCAATATTGTCTTCTGATGTACAATATGGGCTCGAAATGAGAAGTCACGTAATGTAATTCACTAAATAATAAAAGACAAAAAAGGATTTGGATCATCTATTTTGGGATTTAATATTTTTTTTTGAAAAGTTAATATGGCAGGATGCCATTAAGGATTTGTTTAAAACAGAGATATTTCACATGCCAAACATAATTAGTATTACTATTATTATTTTTAAACATACAATGAGTCTATATTAATTCAAGCTCATACTTACGGATTTAATATAACCTCTACAAACTCAGACAGGGGTTACACACTATTCAAAATAAATTATATATAATCAGGTTGTTTTTAGTCTAAATGTCCTTTTTGGAGTAGCAAATAATGGCTTTACATATGAAATTCACTTATGATAATACTAAATGAATTGGGTTGCATCCCTGGAAATAATATAGAATTATGGAATTAATGTGTCAGTAAACTAGCATTTATTAAGTGCCTGCTCTATACCAGACACTATGTACTAAGTGGTGGAAATACAAAGAAAGTATGTAAATGTGTATGTAAAGTATATTATAAATGCACATGTAACTGTAATGTATATCTGTGCATTTTAATTAGGTTTGGGGGGAGAATTGTTAAGGGTAGCTTCCAAAAAATACAGATGATACAGTAGCAATTGTTACTTCTTAAACCAACTAAACATCCACACTGACCTGATTTGTAAGGTACTACACTAGGGAATCCAGCACAGGAAACAGGAGCAGAAATGTGATCTTTAACAATGATAGATTAGATATTCACTGACAAGAAGATATCTCTGGGTGCAGCGATATAAAAATCCTTTGGATTGGCTACTAACTACTCATTTTTAACAAAAAGTTTCAATGTCTACAATCTTTGAGTACAAAATAGCTGACTTGTTGAGTACAGTAAACTTTGGTGTAACCTAAGGAAGTTACACATTCTATCAAGCATTTCCCAAAAGTGTTACTGATATGCTTTCAAAGATTATTTGGAATATTTTCTTCTTAATGACATATTTATTTTCACTGAATACAAAATTGTTATATCTCCCAATTACCAAGATAGAAATCATACGTACTGATTTATAATTACCAACTGCTCTTAGTTCCCCTATAATTTGTTGATCTCAATCTCCTCCCTACCACTAAGCCACATATCATTGAATCATTTCCTCTCTCCTTGGTTCTCTCTGAAATTGGCATATCATTACATTTGGAGAAAAGGAAATAGGAAAATAAATAAAACTCTCTCTTTCAAGCCCAGATTTTATGTTAAGTCCTCTTCCTTTATTAAGTGACTAGAGAATTAAGCAAATACTTCTATCTATAGCAACATAGCTCCCACGAGGCCTCCTAATCACTTAACAAATTTTTCAAGTAATCAACTTGTCTTGAATAGTATGAATATTAATCATGTGAAGTTACATGGACCTTCCATGGTATGTGGATTTGATTTAAACAAGTTACATTCAATTTCTTTTGGTACCAGCAATATTTTATTTCATGTAGATCCTTCTGTTATCTCAATGCTAGCAAAATTTAGTGACTTTCCTCTGAGATTATCTCCAATTTATCCTGTATATAACTTGGTTGTATATAGTTGTTTGCATTTTGTTTTCCTCATTAGATTGTGAGCTCCTTGAGGGCAGGGGCTGGTTTTGCCTTTCTTTGTATGCCTGGCTGCTTAGCAGCATAGTGCCTAGTCCATAACACATGCTTGTTGCCTTATCTTACAAAGGATACCCGTAACTCCATGTTTTCATTTGATCACCATCAAATATTGATTCCTTCATTCAGCAAAAAGTCAACAATAGATCATGCTAAGGGTTGGAAAAGATACAAAGATAATGGGGGAAGTTTCTGTCCAGGAAAACTTTATAATCAAGTGCTAAAAATATTTCTAGTTTCTTAGATGATATGAAAGCAAATAAAATGCCCTAAAAATCGGAAAAGTTTGAATCTACTACAAAACTGTTTCAATGAACACTGAAACAATCATTCCTTTTAACTGGGCAGTTTGGTTTTTCCCAGGGGAAAGAATACTCCACTCAACTCCATTCCTGTTGAAGTTCTGTTCTCAAAAACAATCTCTTGTCTGCTCATCCACAGAGAGGGCTAACACATATCTTAGCAAGTCAATTTTGCTACCAAAATAGCCATCATAAAAGAAAGACTGGATCTTTTGGGAGAAATATGGACCTGTAATTTCATTGTTCTAAATCCTAGCCTTGAGAAATTCCCTCTCATTCTCTAATAACACTGACTGGCCACTCCTAAGTAGTGAACAGTCTTAAAATTACCTGGGACACTGAGACCCAAGTGACTTGATTGTAGTCACATATCTAGTATATTTCAGAGCTAGTTTGCATGAGTGGCAGCACTGTAGTAACTAACATTTACAAATAAAGCCCTTACTAAGTGCGAGACCCTATGCTAAACACTTTACAATGATCATTTCATCTGAACCTCACAACAACACTAAGAGATAGATGCTATAATTATCTACATTTTACAGATGAGGAAACTGAGGTAAATAGAGGTTAAAGGACCTGCCTGGGATCACACAGCTAGTATCTGGGGCTTCCACTATGCCATCATGCCTCTCGGAAAGGTAGGCTGCTAAAACATGTCTAACATGGTAAATTCAAGATATCGTGTCAACTGTTGGAATACCCCTACCTGATTGGATTTCATCACATTTAGTTACAGTAAGAAGGTGTGATATTGAAATGCAAAGCAGTCCCTTCTACCTCAAGACCAATTTCATGGTGGTAGCAGTGAAAGAAAACAAAGTATCTAGATGGTTAAATGTAGATGGAAAGATGAAACATAGCAATAATATGAAAAATACAAGTCATAATAAATGGAAGGCACCAGCAACCATCCCAAGTTTGTCTTTTAATAATGTATACTGAACACAACCAAGTAACTAAATTATGCATATACACCTGACCCAGATGTATTTGAAAGGTAAAAGGAGAGTGTGTGATAAGATAGTTAAAGTGACCATTATGCTTAGACACAGAAAACTTTCTGGCATCTGTTAACTTTTTAAAGTAAAGCTTTTTTTCTGTTAGTTTTCAAAACATACATGTATTAAAACACATTCAATAAAGCTAGGGGTAGTGTATTACACGTGAAATGGCTATAAGCAGAGAATATTTGGCTACTGATCCCATAAATGAGGCTTAATATATAACCATGTATAAAAATGAATACAAACACTCACTCACACATATATATCTTGGTCTGATTCTGATAAAGCTCTGAATATTCCTGGATCTAAAAATTCCTGGGTAATATACAGAGTGAGTGGAAGATACAAAGAAGCAAAGTTTGATATAAGTGTGTGGATGGAATTCCAACCCCCCACCTAATTAATTTAATAATAAAGTGCTTGTTAAGTATGGCAGGATCACCTAAGATGGAGTTTTAAAGGTGTGAACAAAATAGTTTACACCCTATGATTTCTTTACAAGATGTGAACTCTTCTTTACTTGAGTCAGAAGGGAACACTATGGCTGGCTAACCAAACAAACTAACAAAACTCCTGGGAGTGCTTTAAATAGCAAAGGAATTTCAGCAGGTTGACTCAGTCCACTGGCAAAGCAGTAAAAGGGGGACAGAAAAGTCTGGGCTTTGGAGCTCTTTATGTAGTCAGACTCTTGTACTTGTGCAAGAGGGCAGTAAGAAGGTGAGCTCAGAGAAAATATTATACTTCCTCCCCCCTTCCTCCAACTCCACTTATTCAACTGACCAATATCATTGGAGAGAATAGACTAGTTACAGACAACTCATCTAACCTGAAGCAAAGAAAGGCATATCAAGGATAACCACAGACATAGCCGTATACACAAACATAGCCATCTAAGAACCGAAGCAGCTTCAAAAGAAATGACCTCCTACATTAGCAAGCAGCCTAGCACACCCTGCTAGTACAGGTTCTTTGATCTGCTTTTGAAGGAAAGACTGCTCAAAAAGAGGTTAACAATCCTACTTTTAATTACATTCACTAGGTCAGGGGAAAGGTCAGTGTCCTGAAGTGGAGAAAATACAGAGAAAATATAAGCAGAGAAATTAGCACCAAAACCAACAGACTGTTCTGAGTAAAGCAATATTGCTGTACACTTTACATAGATCACTGGATTCCAGGGAGCAAAGACAGATAAGCAGTAGTGGGGAGGGGGGGCAGGGGAGAGGAGCAGGAGGGAGGTTCTTAACAAATGGCCACTCGGAGTATCAACCAGGAAATCAAAAGGTCCTCCTCACGAGCAAACTCCCAAAGCAAAATGGCAACCTCCTAGAATATATAACAAAGACTCAGTCCGTGATTGGCTCAAAGCCAGTAAGTACAAGACCTGAGTTATTTAGCACAGCTGTGAATTATCAGGGCTCAAAGGAGATCAATCCTTCAGAAATTTACACTTTAGCCTGAGCCTAGGAAACTCAACTCCAACAACAAGAAGAAAAAAAGCAACAAAAATCCCACCTTGCTTGTTATCACAGCTCCTCATACCACAGAGGAATGCTGACAATGAACTCATTAGAAGGCTTCCAGTAACTGGGAGTTGTGAGATTACTCCTTTGCCACACGTGTTCTCCCCAGTTAGAGCCCACTCTTCTTTGGGCCTATGTATTTGTGGAAGAGTATACCCAAGACTTTTTGGGGAGGATATTTTATACCAACTCTTCTTATTATACTACCATAGTAAATGTCCTTTGCTAAAAAAGCCAAATGATGCCTATTGGCTGATTGAAATAGTAAGTACATTGGAATGGGCTCATAAGAGAGAGTATCTCTCACTTAAGTCCCTCAGAATAAGCCCTAGAACTGTGAGAGCAGTAGTTGGGAGTTAAAGAAGAAGCTTTAGAGAAGATGCTGTAGAAGGGAAAACTTTTTTCAAGTTATTTATAAGTAGAATATTTGCCACAACAGAGAAAGGTTTTCCCCTCATTAGGGTTTTTCATGCAAATATAGGATGACCACTTGGCATAAGAATGGGTTGTTATTAAGGTATGGTTTGGACAAAATGGTTACAGAGGTCCCTTTCAAATCTGATTTTTTGTGATTGTTTTGAGTCATAGATTGGTAGAACTGGAAAAAACTTTAAAGGAGGAGGGAGAGATTTTTTTTTTTAATGAATGACCTATGGTAAAAAAAATGAGGTTTCAAAAAAAAGACAAAGATGTATTTTCTAATTAATATTAAACAAAAAACCCCACAATTTTAATTTTCATTGAAAAATCCACACTGAATTAATGAAAGGATAATTTAATGACTTACTAAGTAAGCATGACTATTGGCTGTGAGGTTTGCATATGAATATCAAGTGTTCTGTATGTGACTTCCTTTTTTTTTTAGAGTAAAGTAATAGATATAAGAAAACTTGCTTTACTCCATGCTACCACTGACCTTGCCAGGTACCACTGACCTTGCATATGTCCCTGGCAAGGCCACTTAATCTCTTTATCCCTGTACTGTATCCTTATCATCATAAAAACAGGGAAATTATACTTGTCTGTTATCAATAGTGCAGAGATATTATGGTAATGCAATTTAGGACCAGAGATTTAGGAGGGGCTATGAGAAGGAATATATCTGATGGACCTACCTAAAACATATGAAAATCTATCTTATTGATGAAGACAACCTAATTTTGAGAGATAAGACAGAGTAATAGAGGATTGACTTTGAACTCAGGAAGACCTGAGTTTGTCTTGCCTTTAATACACATTAATTGTTTCAGAAGCGTCAAACTCTAGGACAATGGACTAAAAGAGGCACACAAAAGTCCCAAATGAGGTCCCAACCATACTAAAATGTAATTTGAAAAAGTTTTTTAAAATAAATAAAAATACAACATAGATAATGTTAATTTGTGGTTTTCTAAGTCAATACTCTATTTGAGTTTGACATTACCAAGCTACACGTACAATGGGCAAGTGAGTTATCCACTAACTGTCATCAGACAAATCTCTAAGACTAAAAATTTCTGATCAGTTACCAATATGCATTGATGGAATGTCCCATAATTCATGAAGATTAAAACAAATCTAATTATGTTTTTATAATTCTGGGGAAGTTATCACAGGATTATTGTTATTGCAAGAAAAATCCCTTGCTCATTTCTCATTACAATGGAAATGCTTTTAAAATGTTTCATTTGCTAAACTGAAATTCAACAAGTACATCAAGATATACTCTGATAAACAGCTGGACAGCATTTGGTACAACTGATCCTTTCCTCAATTGAACAAAAGTAATTGGTGTTGCAGGAGAAAGATGTATGGTTGTGAAGAAAATTTCAAGGGAATTGTCCAAAAAGAAAGAACATTCAATGGCAACATTTAGACAACTAGCTAATAAAACAGCTGGAACAATTAAAGTATGAATGTGAACCCTGTGGTGGGAAAGAAAATGAGGGGCATTTAATCATATGGACATTTTGTGTTATTCAAGAAATAAAACTTTCAATGCACTTTTTCCCAGACTAAAGTTGGTGAAAAGCTCTAAGTCTGTTTTTATTATGCTGGGCACTATGCCCATGCTCTTAATTACCTTTAGGGATTGTACTGCATGCAGTAGAGTGTTTAACTTTAGGGTAGCTGGTAGCAAGAAATAAAATAATTCACCATTTCTCCCTCAACCACAGTACAGAGAGGTGAAAGACAATTCTGTTGAGCACCACAGCAGGTTTTGCCATTTTGCCCCTTCCTGTAAAAGGATCTTTTCAGCACCTGTTTATTAGCACTAAAGTAGAGGTAGACATCAAAGGTTAAAGTTGAAGGTTAGTGGATTCTATTTCCAAATGACTGCTATTATTTGGGGATCAGCATGCTTCACCCAGTTCATAGGATTCAGAGCTGAAAAGGATGGCAGAGCTCTTCAGCTCCAGCTTTTACATAAGGAGACTGAATCTCACAGAGGTTTAATTTCTTCTTCAAGGTCACACAGGTAATAAGTTGTAGGCCAAAATTTAAATTCTATAACTCTAAAATTGGTTACTATTAATGGTGACCTAGAGAAGGGTCTCAGCTTACTAATAATTTGATAAGTTTTCACACTTTATCTTCAACCTTTCTTCCTTTTCACAGTCATATAACAAATCTCCAATTACTTCAAGAAAGAAAAGAATTCCAAAATGATCTAAAGGATCATACCTCTCCCCATCCCCAAAGGATCCTACATTCTGTCAGGGAAGACAAGTGCACAAATATATGTGTGTATTATGCACATGCACACATATATTTATATAGTATATACAAACATATAAAAAGCAGTTACAAAGCAAATTTTTATGAGGGGGTAAGGAGAGGGCATTAGCATCTGGGGACAATCAGGAAAGGCTTCAAGAAGTAACACTTGAGCAGAGTTTTGATGGACTCATATGCACACTAAACTTTCAGTGTAACTAAAGAAGGATTTCTTATTGATGGTGAAGTTTTTGAATGCTCCATTTCACAAATGGCATTATATTAAGTTGATCATAAGAGTAGTAAAAATCCTTTGTATTTAATTTCCAGGGCCTCTAGCACTATGACTGACTCATAGTAGGTAATTAATATTTATTTATTATGAAATTCACAGGACTGAAAAAATATTGGTATATAATCCACACTCAAAGAACAAAGCAGATAAAAATGCATTTTGCCCAGTCTGAACCAATATCTCCCAAAATGTATCTCTTAGTTTGTTGTAAAAGGTGAATGAATCGGCTGGGTGCCTAACTGAAGCAGGATCAAAAAGATTGGGCTGGACCAAATTTTGAGTACTTTCACCATTCATTTTCAAACTGCTGGTTGCTACAAATGCCTTGATCACCACTGTTCTGGTGAGATTACATCATGATATTTCACAGTTTCATAAGAATTATGATACAAAATAGCAAGGAATACAGAAACACATGGTAGTCAAAGGTTGGTTATTGCATGCCTACCAAATATGACTAGTGTTAGAAAAGAGAAGTAACAGGAATTATTGGGGGCAATATATGACATAAAAAAATTAAATCACTCAGTCATATAACGAGAATAAGAGAGTACTGATATGCAGACTGAAAAGTACATTGGAACCATGAGGACAGTGAAAGAGCCAGAAGCAAGACTAGCACATTGGAGAGTTCCTCTATGGAAGATTTTCAGAGGGTTTGTGGACAGAGAGGGAATTGCATTTCAACAAACTATCAAAACACTAAAATAACTAACTGGACCTATGGATGGATGCCTCAGTCTACAAGGTGAAGAGCTGATTTGCCTTAAAAATGGAAATCTTTTTCTCTAAGCAAATATTAGAGGTAACTTCCATTCAACGATAAACGTCAGCCTTTGCCCATTACTCACAAGCCCTATCTTGACTGAATGATAAAGAATTCTTAGTATCTGATTTTGAAAAATTGCCATTTGATGACTCACCCCTGTTAAAAATTTCCAGGTATACAGGTTCACTTTTACACTAGTTCTGTCAATCTCATAGTCTCTATAATATAGATAAGTATTATATATATATGTGTGTGTGTGTGTGTGTGTGTGTTTGTGTGAGTTTTATTGTATTTGGAGAATCAGATTAAGATAAGAAACAAGTATTTTTACAATTACTAGATGATAAATGATAATCAAACACATTGCATTTACATTTTCATTGTTTTTACATCACATTTTACCCTAATTTTTAAAACTTATTTAATATTTGATTTTCCCCAATAAAATGTAAAAACAATTTTTAACACTCATTTTTTAAACAAATTTTGAGTTTCAAATTCTCTCCCTCCCTTTCCCTCCTTTTCCCCTCATTGAGAAGACAAGCAATTTGATATGGGTTATACATATACATAATTTTCATTGGGTTTTTTTTTTTTTGCAACACATAATAAAAAAACTAGATGAAATGTTTTAAGGTACTTGTTTGTCCATTGGTGGAAAAAGATTCCTATTTAGCTCTTAAGTCTCTGATTAACTGTTGGACATTTTCCCAAGCTTTGTGTTATTTAAGATTTTTACTTCTACATGGGGACTTAAGACTAATAAAAACCAATTTATTCAAAATTTATTGATGCATTTACAAAAAATATTAAGTACTCTTATGTGCAATGCACTGAGGATTCAGAGATGAAAGTGATGAAGTCACTTCCCATTTAGTAGGGAGAGGAAACTTGTGAAAAAATAATTATAAGTTTAATTGAATAAGAGAAGGCCAATTCAGAGATATAAGATGGGAGATCATTTTCACAGGAGCCTGCAAGACTGAGTTGGGCTCTGAAAGCAGAAAAAGAGGGATGGCTAGATGGTACAGTGGATAGGGTACCAGTCCTGGAAGCAGGAGGACCTGAGCTCAAATCTGGCCTCAGATGCTTACTAGTTGTGTGACTCTGGGCAAGTCACTTAAATTCTATTGCTTCTCTACCCCTCTCATGCACCCTCCTAAAAAAAGTGGAGAAGGATGTCAGTAGGTGGAAATGGGAGGGAGATCATTTCAGTGATAATGAACAGTATACACAGAGCTACAGAGGCAGAATAGAATGGGACCATTTCAGACAGTAATGAGCAGTCCACCTTGGGCAGGTCATGAATATATGATTGGTAGGAATGTGAAATAAAGTAGTCTGGAATCAGACATAGGAAGGCTTTGCAAGTTTGGATAAGAGGTTTGTAGTTTATTCTTGAGGCAATGGGAAGCCAGTGAATGGTGTTTGAGGAAGGGAGTGCCAGGGTCAGTCCTTCTTCATTCAAACCTTAACTTTGGCAGTAAGGAGAAGAACCAATTTGAAAGTTGACATATAAAAAGCTATTATTTAGAAGGCTATTACCATAATCCAGGAGAGACATGACTAGAAGGTGACAGATGGAGTGGAAAGTGAGGACCAATTTGAAAATAACCTGGAGTTAGGACTTGGCACAACTATTTAGGTGTAAGGAGGAGTAAAGAGTAAAAATTATTTGGGTTTTGAGCTAAAGTAAAAACTCATAGTAGAATGATTTAGTAACTTAGAAATTACACTTATCAATTTAACATATGGTAATTTTAAGTGATTAACATTAACTACATTAATCATGGCTAGACTATGGTAATATTAAGTGATTACTGTGAGATGAAGCTCATAATCTACAAACAATGCTTTTTTGCTTTCATGAATACATGAAGATTTGAGTCACTGTACATAGCAATTTTGAACTGGTCTCCAGAAAGTAAGATCTTTGATTTTCACTGACGAGGAGAGATGAAAAATCAACTGATTTGTCTAAGACTAAGGACAAAAGTAAATATAGTTCTAGCAAAGGAAAGACTATTTCCAGGATCAAGATTAAAGAAGTGTTCTTGGTCATCAATACTTGAGACTTCTTATGTGTTAAGCTTATACAACATCATCATTAAAAAACATTTTTTGTTGAATACCTTCTCTGCCACTTATTTGATCTGTGTGACCTTATATAAGCGCATTAACCTCTATGGGCCTCAAT
>CM053591.1:141265884-141350281 GCA_028646515.1 Pseudochirops corinnae
ATTATCCTCAAAAGAATGGGATTATTCTTAAATACTTTCATCTCTCTGAGCCTCAGTTTCCTCAACTGTAAAAATGAGGGATCTGGACTTAATTATCTCTAAGGCCCCTTCTAAGTCTCACATTCTGCTTCTCTGGGCCTATGATTGTTTTAGACTGGAATAAGAATATAATTTTATTGGAATTTTTAAAAAAATTTCTGAACTATGATGAATATGAAACAAAAGATAGAATACTAT
The DNA here is from genome assembly GCA_028646515.1 of Pseudochirops corinnae. Taxonomy (NCBI): domain Eukaryota; kingdom Metazoa; phylum Chordata; class Mammalia; order Diprotodontia; family Pseudocheiridae; genus Pseudochirops; species Pseudochirops corinnae. The sequence goes on from CM053591.1 coordinate 141,266,122, forward strand.
ATTAGAACCTCTTATTTTATCTAAAAGTTAGTCACTGACTCAACATGTGACATTTGGGAACAAATATTCCTATGTCTATGGCTTAGTTCAACCCTCCAGGAAAAGTGAAATAATGATCCTCATTTCCCTGCTAGAAACAAACATTTCCTCATAAACCATTTTCAGCTCCTCAGGACTAGCACTATATTCTAACATTCCAGTACAACACTGTAGATTCTTTGAAGCTATTTTAATGAACCATGTAAACTGATGTTGCTGGGTTTTTATGAGCACATTAACCTGTGAGGGATATATTGAAGCATAGACATTTAGAATCCCTACTGGAATCCTCAGGCTTTCAAATTAATTATCAGTGTTAAACTCCTTTCAAGCCAAGAGTGAAATGATGTCTACATAAAGCAAGTTTGTCTTGAATCCATCTTAGTGAAGATAGATTCAAAATTATATTTTCAGCTCAGCTTCAATTATATTTATAGAAAGTAATGAGGTATGCTGTAGGCCTAAACATTTTGTTATATGCTTTGATTGTCTCAGCCCCTTGTTGCTCAAGCCATAAAATAATGTATGTACTATTGAACTATTCTATTATTAATCAATGACCATATCCTGCTTTGGTTTTCTAGGAGAGAGATTGTGGTTTTCAGTTCTTACAACTAATTATTTTGCTTCATCTGACCCAGTTCATGGAAAGTATATGGGACACTGTTAGTACATCAAACTCTTGCAAAATTCTTGAAACCTAGATTTTCCAAATAGACATTTTTTTTTTGGTCAAAGGGTTTTCTTAATTTCACTGAGCAGTTGATAGGTCTAGGGGTTTGCTCAGATAATAGCTTATTAATTAAAAGCAAGCCCTTTTTTAAAATTGTTTTCCTTAAATGGTTTGTTTTAGTCAATAATAATGGATTTTTTATTTTTAATTTATGGAATAAAGCAAGTACTTTCATAATATAGAACAGCAAAAAAGATGATTGCACAGAAAAATGCAAATCTATTATTTACACCTTCCTATTCCTCGTAAATATATAATAAAGTTATCATGTATTTTTTTCTTTTTTTCCCTCCCCACCACTCACAATGAGAAATACCCTTTGAAATAAATTGATGGGAGTATAAGTGATACATGTTTCAATAAATGACCCATAATTTCCATTTCACATTAGCATGGAGTAGGAATCATCATGCTTCAAAGGCAAGAGCAAGGCTTATTAGAAAATAATTTTATTGATATTTTGATAACAAAAATATTTCTAACCATAACCTTCCCTTTCTACCCTTCCAAGAAAATCATTTCACTGAATAAAGAATTTAAAAATAGGAAGAATAAAAAGTACAGTGAAACTAGCATGCATATGTATATAAATGGTGATGTTATATGCAATATTTCATAGACACAGTCCTATATAGAGAAGTGATGGACAGACCTCTTCTCATATTTCTTCTTTGTGGACAAACTTGGACAATATAATTTTGCAGCATTCAGTTTTCATTTTTTGGCACTGTTTTTATTCTACCCACTTATGTCATTATAGTCATTAAATATATTGTTTTCCTGCTTCTACTAATTTAATTTTGCATCACTTCATATAACTCTTCTCATGCTTCTCTATAGTCATTGTAGTTATACTATCTAACAGCACAGTAACATTCATGTAGCACAATATGTTCAGCCTTTACTCAATTGATAAACATCTATTTTGTTTCTGCAAAAACTTCTTCAATAAATATCTTGCTGTATATGGAACTTTTCTTTTTGTCAATGACCTCTTTGAGGTATATAACTACCAGTGGAATCTTTAGGATTAAAGGCTATGACCGTTTTAGTTATCTTCTTAGCATAATTACAAATTTCTTTCCACAGTGGTTGGACTAATTCATAGCTTCATTAATCATTCACAAGAGAACCAAAATGTTTCAGTAGCAAATATCATTTTCCTATACCTCCTCCAGCACCACTCCTTCCCATCTTTTCTCACTTTTGCCAATTTACTAGGTATAAGTAAGAACTTTTGGCATTTAATTTTTATTTGCATTTCTCTAATTATTAGTGATTTGGAACATTTTTTCCTATAGTTGTTAATATTTTGTGCTTCTCTTGTTGAGACATATTCATTCATATCCTCTGAAAAGTCAGAAGTTTTAGGCTCTAGTTCTTATCCTTCACTGTGACCTTGACCAAAGATGTCTGATCTAAGTCAAATAGATGAGGTAATTGACATTGCTTAGCCATCATCTACTCCATCTCTTATGAGCCCATGAGAAGCTCATGAGTCTTCAAGCTGTCTTCTCTCCCAAGAAGTTCCAAGCTATCCTGGACACTATAGGTATATGAGGGAATTCAAATATCTCAGAATCAGTGAAATCTAATCTTTATCCCTCTGTTGGATCTTATGTCATACCTGAATAGTGTCTTTATCGAATCATATCTTTTGTGTTCCCAGTACTGCCCTTTTGTCTTACATTTAGTAATAAATGTTTGCTGAATTCAATTGGATCCTTAAAATGAGGGAGTTGGCTCAGACAATGTCTAAAATCCTTACCATTTCAAATACTCTCTGATTCTAGACAGTAATCTTTGTGTTACTATTGCACCCCATTTATGCATACAGGAACTGTAAGCAGCTGCAAGAATATGTATTGCTCACTTGCTAAAAGCTAAAAGGAGATGAGGGGTTAATGTTAGATCTCTCGAGAGAGAGAGAGAGTGAAAAGAAAAAGAAACAGAGGGAAAACATTCTTTGGCACTGGGTGGTGGGAGAAAGACAGGCCTCAATCAGAAAGTGGCCAGAAAGAGCTAAAAAGATACTTCAGCAGAATACTACCATCTGTAACCCAGAAAGAGGTAGGCAAAGAGAACAGAAACGGAAGGAATTAGGCTGTGAGAGTATTCTGTGGGAAAGACAACAAACAAACACAACAACAACAGTACAAGACTAGACTGGGAGTTATCAGGACAAATGGAGAAAAAAGCCATTCACCCAAGTCTGAGGGGCGTCAAGAGACTGAGGATTTAAATAAAAGTGACTCCTTCCTTTATGTGCTGTGAATCTCTGTTTTTACTCTGTAAATGTGTTGTTTCTTTAAACACTGCTTTTTAAATTTAATAATCTGGTTTTATAGAACATTAATTTCAAGGGTTTATGATTATTTTCTCATGGAAATTATTTTATTTCCTTTAGATTTCTACCTCAAATAACTGCCAAGACACGCTTAACCTAACATTCACTCATTTCACGTATAAACAAGGGAGGAGGTTGGTAATAAGGACAGAGGAGGAAGGAATTAATCCTTTCCAGTTCATGCAGAAATGAATTTCAAATTCTAGGTATGAACAATCTCTAGCAATACTGGACTATTTCAATGAATATTTGGTCATGTAACTTATATATTACAAATAACTGCTAAGACATAGACATTGTTTGTTCAATAGAAAAGTTTTTCCCCTCCTTGGGGAAAAAGTGGCAGAAATTTTAAGTGACTTATCCAAGATCACAAATATAATAGAACCAAGCTCAGAATCAATTCCAGTGTTATTTGTACCATACCTTTCAGTCTTCTCTAACAGTGTTCCTTTTTATAATGTGTTAAGAGTTTAAGATACATCGTGTATAAGCTATAATGAATGAAGTTTCCTATGATATTCTTATTTAAAAAGCCAATGTCAACAGTCTAGGAAGGCTCCATCTTCAGGATGTATTAATTTCATATTGACTCACAACTTTTTCTGAGAAGCTTCAAGTCCTTCACATACTCTACCGATGAAAAAAAAATTCAATTTGCTCTTAAGCTTCCTTTCTGGAAGCAGGTTGTTCACGTCATAAATAAACATAGAAAATACTTTCTTTACAGCAGGTTCCTAATCTCAGTGTTAGCTTTTTGTCTTTTAGAAATCTGACTTTCAAAAATGTCTATTTTATGCATTATTCCATTGATTAATCCCTAATGATGGCCTGAGGCTTCCTAATGGAAGCCATACCACAGATTGACCAACAGAATTACTGATCTGCAACAATACCACTGTAACAATCAGCTTCAGTGGTTTTTCAAAGAATGATTCCCCTGGGACAGGGGAAGGGAAAGGAAGTTGTAAGTAAGGTCAGTCATGTTAAAAAATGAACCTAGAACTGAAAATCTTTACAAGTCACGTGAAGTAGTTGCTGATATCACAAAGCTCAAGAACAGTGTTTCCTCTAACCTAAATTTCATGTACAGTATTAAATTATCTCCTGTTTGTTCAAATACGACTGAAGGTAAACATGATGAATCTCATGAAAAAATTTCAAAGTTGGCAAAATTTCTTTTCATTCTGTGTCCCTTTCCCCATCAACAGTCTCTGGTCTCAACGTTCCCTGATTTAAGGGCCCAGAATCCTCCTGATCTACAACCCTATCCCTTATATCGATTTCCTTTTATTATACCTACTCTCACCTCTTCAGACTATTCCTCTCCCAACCAACCTTGATATGCCTAGACCTCTCCTCATCTCTAGTCTTCTCCCTCTATCAATTTGAAAAGAAAATCTATTAGCCATTTGCACTTCTTAATTAACATTAGTATGACTGGGTTTTAATGAACATGTTACTTAGTTATTATTTAATAATATTTTATATCATCAAATAATTTTTTCTGACTTCTTGTACCTCATCTCTCTACTTATATAATTTCTTCCTCTGTTAATGTTTCTGGTAATAAAGTATTTCACTAGGACAGAGTCTTTTCCCCAACAAAAGTACTATTATATGTTACTTACATCTGGGGGGAAGGGGAATTTTCTTTTCCAATATTACATGTTAGTTTCTTTGGTACTTCATATTCTGTAATGGCAGCAAAATATTCCTTTCCAACAGTGAAGTGAAAACATCTATCACAGGTGGTTTCTTAAGGGAGAACTTCCTAACCTGGGAGCCAAGCCAAGTATTTTATACTAAATCTACATTATTAAATAGGACTCCTATTTAATAGCCAGACCTCCTATGGAGGAGCAGAATTCCAATCACTTATTTCATTCACTATTATGCTAATGTTTTGATACTGTTAAGAAAAAGCCTTGATTAACCAAGGACAGAAACATCTTATTTTTTATTCAAAATAAGAAATCCTCAGATCAATTTAGTGATAAGAAAAATATCTCTCTGTACTTATAAAGAGTTACTATGCTATGAGGAATGCATTATTTTATGGTTGTAACTCACCCTGGAAAGGAATTGTGAATCATGGGCTGAACAAGAAATCTGGGAGACTCAGGTTCCTCATATATACTGGTTTTGTGACCCTGAGCAAGTACTTTAACTCTCAGTATCTCAGTCAAGTGTAAAAGAACACAAATCAGAATTAGAACTTCCTTGCACAAGAGAAATCACACAAAAATCAAAACAAAACAAAAAACACCCATGGCAAAAAAAAAAAATGAGAAAAGGGACAATATGGCAGAGAGCCAATAGGCCACTTGTTGGTGTCCAGCCTAACCTAAATGGAAAGGCAAATCTGAAAACTAAACTAAAACTCTTAATCTGTATCTCAGCAGATTAAAAAAATGATGGTCTGACCAAATGCATAGCTGGAAAACCCCATTCTTCTGAATTTCATACCGAAAGGGACACGACAGACAGTAAAAATAATATCAGTTGACAATATTTTAGTGATGAGATGGCTGAAGCTGGAGTTTCTGTCATTCTTGATTTAGGAAAACATGTGATGAAGTAAAAAGCAAGCTAGATATGGGGTCAGAGAAGCTGAGTTTGAATTTGAGCTCTTCCATTTATGACTTGGGTGACTTTGGACAAGTCACTTAATAAGTCTCGAGGCCATGACTCAACAACAAGGGTCTCAGCTTCCCCATCTATTAAAGAAAGAGCTTGGACTAGATGACCTCAGAGGTTCCTTCCAGCTCTAAAGTTATGATCTGATGATTTATATGGCTATCCTAAAGCATTTTATACAAATTGTCTAATTTGATCCTTGTGACAACCCTTAAGAATGAAGTATTTATTATGCCTCCATGCCTTTTAAACATATAAAGAATCTGGAACTCAGAAAAGTTAAATGGCTTTCTCATAGCTAGTAAGGTTCAAGAGTAGAATTTGAACTGTGGTCTCTCCTAACTGCAAACCCAGTGGGTTTTTTTTTTTCATTATATCCCACTGTTAGAGTTACCAAGATAACAAATCTTGGAGGAACTGTGGAAAAGCAAGCATATTAATGCAGCAGGTGGTTCTGGGAAATCATAGAGTCATTTTGGGAAGCAATTTGGAAATATGTCCCTAAATGTTACCAAACTATGAATAATCTTTGATCCAGAGATATCACTACTAGCATTATGCTCCAAAGCGATCAAGGAAAGAAGAAGATGATTGATATGTAGGGAAAAATATTTATAGCAGCTCTTTTAGTATTAGCATGCAACTGGAAGCTATAAGGGTGCCCATCAGTTGGGGAATGGCTAAACAAATTGTGGCATATCAAGGTAAGAAAATACTGTTGTGACAAAAAGATACCATTGATCTGTTTATCAGCCCTTAGCCTTCCAAGTCATTCTTTATATTTAATCTTCCCTTTATTAAAACACTAATTGTCTGCAATGTCCCTTCTTCTCTTCACTTGTCTTCCCACATACATGGAAAGGACAGATCATAGGAGAGACAAGTAAACCAGGATTAGGAGTGGAATGTCACAACAGCCAAACAAACCACAAGTTCAGTTTGAACAATGCTCATTATTATTCTCTCTTGGAGGATCCAGACAACAGGGAAACTCAGTATAGAAAAAAGGCTTGCAGATGTTTTATAACTGGCTCCTCCTTATAGAATCCCCAATCTGTGATATGGGGATTGCCACTAAGATTGCCCAACTCAGATATGCATTGGGTGCAGCACTCTTGCTTCCCAGAACTGTGCCCACACTTGAAAACAAGTCACTGAGTGAGGAGTGAGTCTCTTCATGAGTTACTCAAGTTGAATGAGAAGTCCTTCCTGGGTCTTCTGACTGCCTCCACCCTCTCTAGTTCCATAAGAAGAGAAGTGGGTGCTATAAAATCTACTGAATAATAATTAGATTGTATAGTTAATTATTGGTATCTCACCACATGAAAGATTCCATTTAAGAAGTGAATCAGGGATGTGAGAGAGGAAATATACTTGGAGGCTAGGCTTGCTGGTTTCTTATACTGTCATTTCAGATTACTGTCATGGAGGTTTGATCTTGGCATTTGAAAAGCTAACAATCGGATACACATCGTAAAGGGAGGAGGAAGGGGAAGCAAAGGGCATCAGACTGGCAGTCAATTGACTTAGGATCTGGCCCAGATCTGCAACTGGTTATTTGAAACAATGAAATCACCTGAACTCTCATGGCCTTCAATTTTCTTAGAGGTACATTATGAAGACTGGACCAATCCATCCATCCCTTAGAGACATAGAGGGAAATAATGTAGGGACATAGTTTCAAAGAGCTCTTGGATCACAGAATAGAGATGATTACACTCAAATTAGACACTCAGGGGAAAGCAATATTCTAAAATATACAATTGTATAAATTCTTGTTTTCAAATCGCAATGTTTTTTGAGAAATCTAAAATATTTATAACAACTGTCTTGCTGATCTTCAGATATTTTAAAATTAAAAAATACTACAGCCTGAGAGAGTTAGATGACAAATTTCTTAAAATGTTCTTTTTGCAGACAGTACAACTAAGGATTGGAAAGTTTTAATACTTTGCTTTACAGCAAGTCAAATGCAAACACAGATGAATGAAGACCTAATTCTTCTTGGGTATAGCACTATAATGCCTGATCGTTATGGGTTTTTTTAGAAAATATTGCTTATGGCCTCCTCCTAACAAATGACCATATGTTAATGTTATTTAACCATTAAACCTATTAAGAACTGGGAAGCAATACTGATTACATTCTTCAGGGGAAATGTGAAATTGTAATTCATGAGCTCTTTCAATCACCACAAAGAATGTGCCATCAAATAGAGCATGGTGCTATATTTAAAGAGGAGTTGACTATTGTATTCTACTGATCTTCTGAGCAATACTACAGACTCTAGCTACCAAAAATAACCGTTTATTTCAGTGGTTCATATAACTTCCTCATTTTCTCAGGATACCAATAGAATATTTGGGTTGTCCATCTGACATCCTGGGTGTCACCAGGCCATTTTATTCTTCTAACATCCATTTCTCTGATGATACCTTTTACTCAAATGAGATGATATTTGTAAAGTGTTTAGAACAGTACCTGGCACTGACAGTGCTTAGCACTGAGTAGGCACTTAAGAAATGCTCATTCCCTACCCTTCCCCTCTTTACTCTTATTGTTCTTTGAATTTCCTCATTGCTATTAGCTAAAACCTTCTCATACTTACCATGTTGTACATCTCCTCCACATTATTCTACCCCAGTGCTTTATCATGGTATGGAGTCTACCCTGGATTCTTGAAATCTGTGGCAATTGGGTGTAAGCTCTGTCAGGTTACACCATATTGAAAAGGTTTTGAATCTGGTCACAGAAAGAGATTGATTCTAATTTCTAAAGACTAACCTAAGTACTGACTTATCACCAACAGTCTGGACATCTTGTAAAGAACAATTTTGCCAACAGTAAGTTAGCCACTATTTAAAAAATTCTTTGGTCATGGCAACCAACACATGAAATAGTATCACAAAGCTTAAATATAGTGATTACGATACTTGTGATTATGACATCTTAGGACGAAGAAAAAAGAATAAAACAATTTAATGCTGTTAATCAATAGCACCTAAATTTGTTACATAATTTGAGAGCTAAAGAAAATTTAAAGAATGCAAAGAAGAAATTATAACAAGTGAAGGGAATGGAAAATAAAATATAATAAAGAACAATAAAATTGAAATTCTTTATTCCAGAGCATCAAGAGATGTGAACAAAAATGAATAATTGTTTTATATATGGGAATCAGCACTGAAGAAAAATAGGGGAACTATTTTGATGCCTATTAATTACAGAATAAAAAGAAATAAATTATGACTCCAGCAGATGTTACTAGATTTAAAGAATTTATTTTTTTAATCCCTGGTGTTTAATGGAGAAGAAAAGAAACTGTCAATCATTTCTAAACTGGGTTTTCCCCAACCATCAAGATAATCCAAGCATTTATTAAGTACCTATTACATGCAAGGTAATTTGCTAGGTCCTGGGGATGATTAGAAAAAAAAAAAACCTACCTTCAAGGATCTTTCATCTAATTGGGAAAATACAACAGTTAAACAGATAATATTATATAGTATTTGGAAAATAAGAGAGCACTAACAACTTGGAAGATCAAAAAAGGCTATCAGAAAATTTATTAGGCAAGAAGGATGATAGCATGTTGAGTCCATATGATAGAAAAAAATGAGGACATCTTAGGTGGCCTGTGTACTCAGAGAGAGAAATACCTCTGTTAATGAAAAGTTAACCTTGTTGTCAGAAGCCCTGATACCCATGTAGAAACAACATAACAAACAATCATAGGAATCACAGAGAACATGAGGATCCTGGAACCTGCAAATAGTAAATACTAAATAAATGGTTGTTGGTATGAATAAATTTCAGGTTATTGGGGGAAAAGAGATACATTGTGCATGAAATATTCATTATAACATAAAATGGCATCAAATTTGACAGAATACGTAAGCTGTGCATCTTTAATGCTTTGGGTAAGAGAGGTATAGATTAGGTGAGAGCAAGCAGATCCAACCTATGGGAGAAAGAGAAAAGAAAGAGAAAGGACCAGAAAAGAGTCTGGAGGGATCAGAGTCTGCTTGTCAGACAGTTATTAGAGCAGGATGTGCACCAGGTCCTACAGAAAGCTCATTCACATATTCATTCAGCAATCATATTCTAATGGCAGAGCACTGTTAGACAATTGAAAGAAGCTATTAAAATTACAAAAGGATCCTAGACCCTGCCTTCATGGAGCATCTTACATTGCAATAGAGAATGTTTAGGGTAACAAGATGCATTAAGCAGTTAAATCATTTGATTATAAACATCTTGTATATAAGGTAGTACAAGCATTATTGACGTCATTTTACAAGTGAGGAAACCGAGGCTCAAAAAAATTTGTCAATATCTAAAGGTCACACAGAACACGGCAGAGCTAAGAGCCGATCCCACAATATCACAATCATCTAATTCTTAAGCCAGTTCAATTCCAAATAGTATTTATTAAGTGTCTACTATTTGCAGTGTACTCGGAATAGAAAGATGGAAAACCAAACCAAACCAGTTCTTCCTTTCAAGAGTCTAACAATTAATATATGCAAATAAACAGGATACATGGCAAAATGTTAGAATATGATAAGTGGAAAAAAGAGATAGAGACAGAGTGCCAGGACTGGAATGTCCAAGGACAAGAGTCCCCTTTCATCTGGGGTGGGGAATCAGAGAAGTCTTTGAGGAGGTGACACCTGACCTGGGCCCTTCAAGGAAGAGAATAACAACAGGGAGGATTGTAAGTGGAATACATTCCAGGGATAGAGGATAGACTGGACAAAGGCCAGGACTGGAGCAGAGACAAGTAGGCATCTAGTTAGCTGTAGCCTTTGAAACACATTTGAAATAAAACTAGAAAGGTAAGGTGGAACCAAATAGTGGAAATTAAGGAATTGTTTTATCCTATAGGGAACCACTGAAGGCCTTAGAGCAGGAGAGGGACATGATCAGCTTTTGTATTAAGATTAGTTTGGGAGTTCAGTGAAAGATTAATAGGAAAGGACAAATAAATTGATAGTATTAAAATAATCTATAATCCCAGAAGGAACAAGGACCTAAAGTATCAGCAAGAATGGAAAAGAGATAAAGAGAACTATTATGGAAGTGAAATTGACAGGATTTGGCAATTGACCAGGCATGGGAAGTAAGAGACAAGGAAGACTCAAAGATGATTGAGGAGGGGCAATATTATCAAGAAAAATAGGGATATTTAGAGGAGGGACAGGTTTAGGGAAGATCCTTCTAAGTTCAGTTTTGGAAATTCTGAATGTGAGCTGTAAGAGAGATATCCAGGTCATCCAATAATCACTTACAAATATAGGAATAATCCCTAGGGCTGGATATATAGATTTGGGATTCATTTGCATAGAAGTCATAATTGAAGGTGGGGAATTGGGTGTAATCACAAGGGAGAATTGCAGAGAAAGATGAGAACATCTACAGAGTAAAGAGTTGGGGGGACATCCACAGTAGGAAGGTGGGGAGAGAAGAATGAGCCAGTGAGATAAGAAGGAGCAATAGGTAGGAGAAGAAAGATGTGACAAAAGTGCCGTGTTTAATTCACCCCCCTCCCACTGTAACCGGTGAATTTAAGATGTGCTCCTGCACTTCCAGGCACCCATTCATAGCTGCCTAGAGAAAATCCCCAGCAGGCCTAGATTCTCTTGCCTGACTTCACTAAGGAGTCAAGCTTTTATTTGTCCAAGGAGAGACCTTTTTCACCTCCCTGCCTCTTCTAAGTTACTCTCGGAACTAAGTTAAATTTACCTTCTGTGGTAGTCTTAAAAGTTGGCACGGCATCTTTATACCACCAAATGATGCCTCAAATTCCTTTATAAGGGAACAAAGCCCTCCTTGGTCAATGATGCTTAAAATGTTTTAATAAGGGGACAAAGTCTTTCATTCCATTCCCTTTGCCTGAATATCTTACTTAAACTAAATTCCGCTTAATAATATTTCACTTAAGATGTAGATAGGTTAGGTTAACGCTGACTAGGTTAACACATTGACTGAAGTATATTCATATTAAAGCAAAATTCTCAATCAATTACCCCTTCTAGAGAACTAACGTCAGATTCTGTTTTGAAAGGGGAAGGGAATCAGAGACAAAGACATATTTTTAATCACCTTTCTTAAGCCATAAATACATATGAAGTAAGCTCAGTAAGTAAGATGCTTCCATTGGCTAAGAAATAACTACATCTTCCTAGCATATACCATTCCCTGTGATGGGAACACTTAAAGATACACCATGACATAATGAAGAGTGTTAAATTTGGAGGTGGATTGCCTAGGTTCACATAATACTAACTATCATTTAAATAGTATCCACTATGTGCCATTTAACTTAACACTTTACAAATATCTCATCTGATCCTCATAATCATCCTGGGAAATATTATCCTCATTTCACAATTGAGAAAACTGAGACAAAGAGAGGTTACGTGACTTGCCCAAGGACATAAAGCTAGTAAGTGCCTGAAGTCATATTTGAACTCAAGTCCTCTAGATTCCAGGTCCCACATTCTATCCATTTCATCACCTACTTACTACCTAGTGGAGAGCAACTAGTGGTAGGATCTTAGTCAAACTTCTCAATTTCTCTTGGGCTCTTCTTCTCACTTATAAAATAATAATAGACAAGATTCATATAGTGATTGAAGATTTCCAAAGCACCTTACCTATGCTATGTCAATTAATCCTTAGAACAACCCTGTAAGGTAAATGCTGTTATCTATATTTTAAAGATGAGGAAACCAAGACTGAGAGGTGTTAAGTAATTTGCTCAAGTCACATAATTAATAAGTACTTGGGACAAGATTTGACCTGTTTCCAAGTAAATAATCTAAATACAGTACCATTTAGCTGCTTAGCTGCAAAAAGGACAGGGTTGGATGTGGTAGTTGTTAACAACCCCTCCAGCTCTGAATTAGTCTATGATTCATGGTGAGAATTTAATATTTAGCTCCATGAGTCTCAGAAATGAAGGTAGATGTCCCCTAGTTTTGTGAGCAGTATCCTAGGCAATGACTTCAGAATGGGAGGGCCACAGGCTTCATAAACTTTCGACTCTAACTCTTCTCCGTGAAATGGAGTGGGTGAGAGTCCACTGTTTAACTTTCCATAACTGGTTCCTTAATGCAAATACTCTGCTCCCACACTCTGAGACAAACTATGGCACAAAGTATTCAGACTTGGGTGGGGAGATAAGTCAACTGGAGTCTCCTCCTCTCACTCATTGTAGTACTGGAATTCCAGATGCTTTTATAGTAACAGCAAACTTGTTTCCCTTGGCTCCTACCTGTCTAGGTGGTTCCAGTTGGAGTGTCCATGACAAATACATCCCACAACTGAACATTTAAAATGTGCTCCATTTTTATAGTCACAGTATTTCTAGAACAGATAAAATTTCAGGTCCACTCCTTTCAAAACAGCAATTGCAATAAATAAACAAGGAAACATCAAAGACTATGACTTGTGATTTTTTTTTTAATTTTTAACCAGAGAGGACAAATATTCTATATTATGTTAAGGGTAGATCAAAAGAGGAGAGATAATCCCCCAAGGTTAAAAATAAATATAACAGACATCAAGCCTTAAACAAGAGCAATGCTGAAAATTAAAAGGCTCATATTTGAGTAAGTGAATGTTATAATCATAATTGTATTAGTTTCATCCACCAAGCATATAGGACTTGAAGTCAGTGAAAAAGAGTGGCGGGTGATAAGATGAAAGTAGCTAAATGACAACCAAGTACTTTTACACAACTTCTCATTCCTGTCTAAAAACCTAGTCATGCTAACAACTCCATGGATAGGATGCCAAATATCCAGATGAACAGTGGAAAACCGCGTCTCTTACCCAAATATTTTTGAACATTTGATTGTCTGGGCATCACAGAGAAAAACTGGATTATGGACTGAATTTTTCTACTTTCATTTGTTTCATATAGGCATAGACTTTAATCCTCAATAGTATGGAGTAATGGAATGAGCTTTAGGGTTTGGAGTCAGAAGACCTAGGTTCAAATCTATGTTCTGCCATTTATCAACTTTAAGACTTTGGGCAAATCACTTAACCTCTCATGGCATAATTTCATTGACAAAATGGAAGAGTTAGACTAGATAACACCCCAGGTCTCTTACAGAAAGGGAAGAAAGAAACTTACGTCATGTTAACACAGTAAAACATATCAAATTCCCATGTTTCTCACATCTAAAATTTTGTTTCTTGTTCTATATATTAGATCATCATCTCTTTGTCCTGAGGTATACAGGGTTCTTCTTCCTTTGTCCTCTGGAATCATGGTTGATTATTGTGTTTATCAGAGTTCTTAAGGCTTTCAGAATTATTTATTTTTATAATATTGTTTTTAAAAGGAGAAAAAAGTGGGATAGAATAATTAATGTTCTATTTTCTTCTTGAGTTTTGGAACCTGGAACATTAAAATATGCCACTTAATATTTAGATGAAAAGGCAAGTAATTTTCTTGGAAGGAATAGGCAAGGAAATGATTTTTCTGGAATTTTCTCCTATTAGTAAATAATGGTTTTCTTGATCTTCAAGCTTTTCTGACTATTCTATTTGGGATTATTTTGTTATCAAAATATATACATTCTTGATCTTCTGAAATAAGGCACAATACTTATTAAGATGTCACCTCATTTTCTTACTATTAATTCACCTGAATATCCAGTAGGAATTTCTGTGGTGGTTGATTTCTGCCTTTTTCTTAAGGATAGGAGGAAAGCATGTAAGGAACAGGAACACCGACTTTTCACTGCTCTCCACCCACATTTTTGGCTGCGTCCTTCAGTTGTGTTGTAATATCTATGCTGAAAAACCTGCATGACATAGCTTTAGGGTTTTGAAAAAGCCCAAACACTGAAACCACACTCTGATCCATTTTAGACCCTAATGATTATGATGTAGCTTTTACTTTCACAGAACCCATGATATTAGCCCCACCCTCACCAAAGGCTGAGGTTGAGTGTCTTGCAATCTCTTCTTAATATACAAAACCATTTTGTTAGAAAGTCTACCATTATGCCAACAAATATAAAGAATGTAATGTGATAACATAAAATCCTAGTAATGATGGCCTATAGCAGACCATAGAATCATTTATATGGTGGGTTCATCCAGTCACAGAATATGAAATGTTCTATCACAGTTTCTCTCTCTAGCTATGACATGGAAGCCAAATATCCTTTTATAATCCTAATATAAGTCTATAATACGCATTCGTTTTATTTCTTGTCAGCCAGTGTATTATAAAGAGATCTCCTGTATTTCTCATTTGGAAATCATAATTAATTCCCCAAATGTCATCTTCCAGGAGAGTGACATGTAATAGATTTATAATTAGAAGGCAACCTGGGTGTCTATGTAGCCTCCTCTTGCCTTTCATGAGGAAAATGAGATCCAGAGAGCAACTTGCTCAGTCAAACATGGATAGTAAATATCAACACTGATATTCAGATTCAAGTCTTCCAGCCCCAAATTCAGCACTGTTTCTGCAATAGTGTTTCCAAGGATACATGATAATCAGTAGGAACTTCTTTATAGAATTTTAAGAGACTTTATAGGCCCCAAATACTTTCTGTATCAAGGAATTTTAAATATAAAATAACATTTTCCTGAAGAAGTTCTACTCCTTGCCTCCCTTCCTTACCTCAGTTAATATAGGCATAAATGATGAAGATTTAATGTATAAACAAGAAATACATAGACTCTGATCCCTTTATGAGATATGAAAATATCTCTGGATCAAGAAAAGGACGGTGTGATTGGTTGAAAAAAACCAGAGGAATTTCAGAATTTGATAGTTGGAAGATACTTGTGGAAGGAAAACTCTGATCTGAGAGCAGCAAGTGGGTGTGGGTAATGGATGTGGAGATTTTCTTTTCTTTCCCTTTCCTCATCATCAGCCTTGTCTTCACAGATACTAAATCAGTAGGAAATACTGAATCCTACAGGAAAAATATACAGTCTCTAGAGAGTCACAGATACAGAAAAACAGCCACACGAGGGAGGAAGCTGTTTCAAAAACTGGGATTTCTGGCCATTGGGAGTCTAGCTAAGGGGAGGTGTAGACCCTGGGAACTCAACTGAGCAAACTACATACTACAAATGCTATACCCAAGTGGAGCTACGTGAGGAATGTACGGAATGAGAAATAACTTTCAGATCCTATTGTACCAGGAGTTATGAATTGCCTTTATCACATATGTATTTTATAGTACACTTGTGGTCTAAGTTTGCACTCACTCTTCCCATGAAAATTCTTTGTATTTGTGGGAGAGTAAGCTCTTGGTTTATGGCAGAAATGGTTTGTACTAACAATTATTACTATGTCATCATAGCAAATGTCTTTACTAAGAACTAATTGAGTCTACTAGCTGACCATTAATGAGAAGCACACCTCTGAGGGCTTATGAGTTAGAATGAAAAGAATATAGACCCCCAGAGCTTTCTCTAGGACCCAAGATAGCAACCACCTTCTACAGACTCAGTCTAAGAATTCAAATGCAAGTTGAGGGAGTAGCCCTGAGAGGATACCTCAGCTATCAAAAGGAGCTAGCTAGTTATCCATCAATCTATCTATATCTATGTGTTAATAAATACAGAAAGATATTGATATAGATATTGCCATATCTATGGATGTTGATATATCATACATAATTTTGAGATACAGATATATAACTTGCATTTATATAGAGCTTTATAATTAAAAAGCACTTTCATAAATACTACATGTGAGAAGTATGGTACAGTGAAAAGCATATTGGATTAGGGGTCAGAGAACCTACATCCAAAGTCTGGCTTGACTTCTTACTATCTATATGACCTTGAGCAGCTCATTTAACTTCTCTGGGATACAATTTCCTCATTTACGAAATAAAAGACTTGGACTAGATGACCTCAAAATTACCTTGAAGTTCTTAATTTATTATCTTATTTGATCCTTACAACCAGGGGTGTGTGCTGAAGTCAGCTCAAAAGAGCTGATTGTTAAATTTTCTACATGAGTCTTTATCACAATTGTGTTAAAGGTTATTAAGAAAACATTCCACCAAGGAAATCAGCAAAGGCTACAAATCAAGGATTGATTTACTGTTTAAGCTTAAGAAAGTGATGGAGAAAATGTTAATAATGGAGATTAAATATAAATAAGTACTTTGCCTTTTTTGTTTTTAGAAATCCTGTGGTTAAATAGGTGGGCAGTGGGCACAGTGCTGGGCCTGGAGTCAGGAAGACTTATCTTTGTCAATTTAGATCTGGCCTCAAACACTTCCTGGCTGTATGACCCTGGCCAAATCACTCAACCCCATTTGTCTCAGTTTCCACATCTGTAAAATGAGTTGGAGAAGGACATGACAAACCATCGTAGTATCTTTACCAAGAAAAGCTCAAATGGGGTCCCCAACAGTGGGACACAACTGAGACATAACCCAACAACAATGACAACAAAAGCCATTTACCACCATACTCCTGCTCACAACAGCTCTACAGGTATTCTTACCACTATTTTAAACACAGAGGGTCTGCTAATATTGTGTAACTAGGGAAACATGATCCACAATGCCGTGCTGTCCTGTCCTTTGATAAATCAGATAACTCAGAATATGTGTTATTTAAAAATTGCTCCTCTTACTAACAAGTTATTTTCTAAAGTCTGAATTAGAAATTCTAAGATAATGCTATGGATGGTTACAGCCCACAAGAACTAATTTAGTTTATTAGTTACTTCCCTTTCATGCATAATATTTATGTATGGGAACCACCCCTATCCACAGAAATTAGCAAAGTATTCTTATGATGCAAAGCTTTTGGTAATACTGGTTTACCTTCATCCAACTGGTACACACCCACTCCAAACTATATTCCATGTAAATGCCAAATGGAGATTTCTAAAGCAAAGGTCTCGCCAAGTTACTTCCTTGTGCAAGAAATTTCAGTGAATTCTCATTGCCTCTAGAATAAAATACAAAATCCTCTGGTGTTTAAAACATTTGAGTCTAGCCTATCTTTTCAGGCTACTTTGACATTATTCTACCATATCATACTTTACATTCTAGTCACAATAGCCTCATTGATATCCTGTCCCCTACATTACTGGAAAATTCCATCTCCAGGTTCTCTGCTTTTGTTCAAGCTGTCCCCCATGCTTGGAATGCTATCCTTTTCACCCCTGTCACTTGGAATCCTTAACTTCCTTCAAGATTCAGCTCAAGAACCATATCTTTCAAGGGTTATGGCTTTAGGTGTTGGTTTCTTCTCCCCCAGCACTTGCATTTCCATGACAGAATGTAAGCTCCATAAGGGTAGGTACTATCTTGATACTTATTTTTTAAAAATAAGAATATCATATATCAGCATAGTCAATGTATTAGCATAATCAAATCAAATTACAAAAAAAAAGTATTAAGAAAATGTTCCAAGTAGCAGACAAGAGCTCAATAATTTTGAACAATATTTACTAGAGTTTCAAGACAAAAAAAAATGTTCCCTTGACATAATATTTTTTGACTAATGCCAATTTTTTAAAAATTACAAAATGGCAGCAGGATAATTTATTACACCAACTCATCATGAGGTCTGTTAACTTTTGATTTTAAGTCAATTCAAAATTCTTTAACTAACAGGTACAAGGCATTGTTCTAGGCCCTGGAGATACAAACACAAAACAAGTCAGTCTCTGCCCTCATGGAATTTATATTGTAAAGGGAAAGGGAGGATAGATGCACAATGCAGTATAATTCAGTGACAAAGGAAAAGAGAGATAATAGCACTAACAATTGGGGGCATCAAGGAAGTCTTCTTGGATGAAGAGCCTCTGAGCTGAGCCTTGAAGGACCTGAAATGATTCAAAAGAGGCAAACGTCTAGAGGAAATGAATGTATTCCAGGCAAGGGCTACTGCTTTTGTGAATAAATATACAATGGGAGATGGAAGTATTAAATTTGGGGAATAGCTAACAGCTATTTGGCTGACTCAGAATTTGTCAAAGGGAGTAGTAGGAAACACACTGGAAAGATAGGTGGAAGCCCAGAGTCTTAAGTATTAGGCTAAGGAGTCTCTTTTATCCTATAGGGAGAGCCAAGGGATCATTATATACCTTAGAGACATTAATTTTGGCAGTTTTATGAAAGACAGATTGGAAAACAGAAAAGAATGGAAGCAAGGAAGCCAATTAGGAGGCTATTATGATAACCCAGGACTGAAGTGATGAGAGCTTGAAATAGGATGGTAATTGTGTAAGCTTAGAGAAAGAAGGCAGATAATGGTATGTGTTCAGGTAGAAATGCCTCTGCTTGTCAAACTATCAGATATGAGGGAGTGAGGAAGAGAAAAGAATTAAGGTATTTCTGGGGTTAGTGACTGAGACGGTCAAATCCTCAGCAGAGATGGGAATATTCAAAGTTGTAGGTATAGTGCGGGGAGAGAGAACTGTGCCTTGAACTTTGACCTGAAAGCTGCCACTCATTCCAAGGAGCCAGTGTGATATAGAAGAAAGAACTTTGGACTAAGAGGCAGAAGGGCTTGAGTTCTAGTCATGGTTATCTCTGAGAAGAACTAGCTAGGTGACTTTAGGCAAAGTCACGTGAGCTTCCCTTTTCACATGTGTACAATTCAGTGGTCAGACTAGATCAGGGGTTCTGAACTTTTTTACGGTTCTTGGACCCCTATGGAATCTGAGGAAGCCTATGGACCCTTTACCAGAATAATATTTTGAAATGCATAGGATTACAAAGGTTAATGACAAAAATGTAATTTTTCCCATGCAAATTCATGCACCCCCTGAAATCTATCCACTAGTTAGTGTACCCCAAAGTTATAGATGACTTGTAACATCCTTTCAGGATCTAATATTCTAAGAATCAGTGCACTGATCTGTACCAGAATGGTGCCCTAGCTAACCTGTAAGGTTATTGGATACAGTTGGCTGGCATCAAGCCCCTCAGATAAATCAACAATAAAAACTCCTTCATACTACTGTGGAAACTTTCATTTTGGTTTATGGATTCATCAGTTGTTCTATATCATATGGTGAGAAAAAGCAATATATATATATATATATATATTTTATATATATATATAAAACTGAACAATTTCATACATCATATAAACTCTTGGAGGGCAATGATTGTCACTTTTTATTCAGTGAATTCAATCCTATTCAGCAAGACTTCTCTAAGCTCTTGTGTGGTGTCAATAAAAACCAACATTATATGGCACTTAAAAGTCTTCAACAGGCTTCACTGACATTTTTATTGGAGCATTGAAGCAGCCCTGTGATATTGGTGTTACTGACATTTTTATTCTCACCTAACAGATTAAGAAACTGAGACTCACAGAGGTTTGGGGATTTGCCCATGGTCAGTCACACAACTAGTAAGTGGAATTCGAACTCTTGTCTTCCTGACTCCAAAACTGATATATTATCCCCATCATGCTGCTTCTCTGCAAGAAACTGTACTGGTCACTGGGAATGCAAGATGAAAAACAGGACCTGTCCTCAAACAAATTATTTTCAACATGGAGGAAAAGAGATAACTGCACCCACAGTATCTGGCATCACACCTTATACACAGTAGGTGTGCAAGTGAGATAAATAAAAAAGTTTGAAGATATTTATAGAGCTTAACACAATGTCTGGCACATAGTAAGAGCTTAATAAATGCTTATTCCCTTCCCCCAGTAGGTGCTAAATAAATAACTGTGGATGAATTAAAAATAGAAGTGCTAATTTTTCAGGGACATGGAAAGGGTTAAAGCTACAGACATGTTAATTCCTTGCCCTGAAGAGATAAACTAAGCAGGCAGATCCCCTCACTGCTGTTTCTGGTTGCTAAACCACTTGGTAAATCATTTGTTCTTGTTAAAAATAATAAAAGTTAATTGCATCAGGACGAGATAACAGAACATTTGGCATTTGATCATCCTTGCAGAACTAACTAAAAGACCAATAGAACCATGCATTTAGAGATTAAAAGCATTCATTCACCCCGTTACTACTCCTTTGGGATAAATATGATCATAATTCCTCAACAGTAACAGATGTCCACTTCAAGGTATTACACTGTCCAGCTCATTTCATGCCCTTGAATGTAGATTTTTTTTTGTTTTATTATAAAGAATAATCAACTGCTGAAATAAATAAAATTTCAAATTTTACAAATTTAAATCAACATTTAAAACAAAATTTAAAAATAAAACCATAAATAATGAATATAAATAATTATATATAAATATATTGTTTATTATTGATTATATATTTAATATATTTTGCTTTGTATATATTTAACATATTGTTTATTTAAATAATATACATATGTTCATATTTATATACAATTCTCTCATTTTTAGAAAAAAATAACTTCTTATGTACTTTTAGCTGCTTGACGACCTCTGGTGAGAAAGAAGGCCCCATCTCTCAAGGCAGGTCATTCTACTTTCAGATAATTCTAATTGTTAGGAAAAAAAATCAGGTCTAAATTTGTCTTTTAGCAACTGCCACCCACTGCTCCTAGTTTTGTTTTCTGTGCCTAATAAAGCAAACTGGGCTAATACTTCTCCCACATAATGGCCTTTTAAGTACTTTAAGACAGCTGTAACTTCTTTTTCAAAGTCTTCTCTTCTTTGGACTAACTGTTTCTAGTTCCTTCAACCAAACCTCCTCTGTGATGACCTTCCAGCCCTGTGCTTTCTTTGTGATTCTCCTGTAGACACTCCATCTTTTCAATGGTCTTTCCTAAAATGAGATGCATAAAACTGAGTGCAAAGCTGCTGATATGGTCTGACTAGGCATGTGCCTCTAAACTGTCACCTTCTTTGCCCTGCTTTTTATACCTCCCTGCTGCTGGTCACCTGGTTTTCAAGTCATAAAAGAGAATGGGATGGCTGTCTGGTGCCTAGAATGGGAAGGAAGAAAGCAGCATGTAAGTTATCACATTTTTTGGATTTCTGGAAATCCAAAGGGTCTTGAGAAAAATTGCCAGTTTTCTTTTGGGGTTTGAAAACTAACCAGGAATCTGCATTACTTCCCCCCAAATATTTATTTTATTTTTAATTTGTGGAATAAAATAAGTATTTCTATAACCTAGTATAATAAAAAAGATGATTGTCCATGAAACTACTTCTTTCTTTTTCTGTATTCCTTTCCCAAAGCAGGTGGCAAAAACAAAGAAGATGAGAAAAGAAAGGGATTCATTTCAGAAAGATGTCTTTCGTGGGGGAGTGTTGTCCATCAGTCTCAATAGTGGGATTTTAATATGAGTTTTGGTGCTGAGATTACTTTCCAGGATTCCTTCTAGTCATTTTCACTTCCAGATTTGATTTTTATTTTTTTTAGCCCATCCTTTGCTTTTAATTCTTATCTATTTTTAACCTTTCACTTTCTCTAATCCATTCAATATGACTGTGAACTCCTTGAAGGTAGGTGCTTTTCCTGGTTTTTCCTCTTTTTTTTTGTTTTAGGGTATACAGGATTAAACCTAGTACCTAGAACATAGTAGGTACTTAAGAAAAAGTTTGTTATAAAATGACCTAACATCAAGTTCTAACATCAGTCAAGATTCTTCATTCTTTGCAAATATTGTCCTCAAGAAACATGTCTATTTGCCAGAGAGGGAAAGTTAGTAAGCCTGAGCTTAACTAAACAAACCATTAGCCTGCCTGAGAAAAGACTAAAGGGAAACCAGAATCTCTTTGTTCTGGATCCCTTCCCATTCCCCCAACCCTCATCATTTAACATTTAACTCATTAACTGAAGTCTAGGCTTTAATTAGTGTATAATATATACTTAGGCCATTTAAGAAATAGCCCAGCAGCCTTCACAATTTATTTCTATAGTCCCTTAGAGGACAGAAGCATTGATGTGGGGCTTATAAGATATCATAAGGAAAATTTTCACCCAAATACGTTCCTCATATAAATACTTTATTGGTATAAATCAATATAAGAATCAGAATCCAAGGCCTTCATAGAAATTTGATTAGCAGCTAATCAGACAGCTGTGATTAGCATTAGATTGGCACTTAAAAAACCTGAAAATCAAAATGACAGGCAGTTTTCAGATGAGTTTTAAAGTGCATGAATATGAGTGTCTGTGTGCATCTCTAATCAAATACACTTGGATTTTCCCCAACCTAAGCCTGGGTCAAATAAATTCAACCCCCCTCCCCCCCAAAAAAAGTCCAATTTATTTGTGAAAACCTTTGGTCTTAGACTTTTTTATGGGTCTTACACTGTAGTTAACACAAAATATTTAATCAAACTTTTATATAGTGTTTATTCTGTTCCCTTGTGTACTTGACTGCCTTTATACCATTAAAAGTCATCTGTTTTATCTCCTAAAACAAAATGAAATTGAAAAGCAATTCAGGCCATGACTGTGTCTCAATTTATAGCCATGCTACAGCAGTGATGGAATGTCTTCTGAAGTTCAGAGACAAAGCTAGCTGCAGATTTTGATTCAATACTGGCAGAATTACTGCTCTTGTTCCCTTACTGTAGCAACTACAAAAACTCCTTGACAATCTGCTTTTTGTGTCTGCTCAATTGCTTCTAAACCTCCTTTTTCCTTTTCTCCTCTTTACAATTCATGATTTGTACAAAGAAGAAAATATGCCGAAACTTCTTCCTCAATCTGATTTGTAGTAGGCATTGTCTGTAAGAAATAGCCCTAATTGGTCCCCTTCAATAGTTTACATTTATTTCTAACTTGAAAACTGGTGGACTCTGCTTTGAAAAATAATGAAATAAATCTTTTGGCCACCCCCTTACTGCTTTTCTTCTTTTCATCTTTTCCAAAATAACCTCTGTTCCAAAGGACTTGTGCTTTACTATAAGAACCTCTCAAAATATAATAAAAAGTCATTTACAAATAAACCATAGATAAACTTTCCAGGATATGTGAGATCATTTTTATCTCTAGTAATAAATTAGCTATACTAATTCCTCCCTTGCCTGTGGACATATGTAAAGTAATAAAACATTCAAATGGCCATCTATGACACCAGTAAATAAAATATTTAGTTAGTCTAATATAATACTTACTGTTTGTCTTTTCAAAGTAATAATGGTGTCTCTATTTATTCCACAGAACACCAAATGTAATGTTCTGTGTCCTAGGGCTAAATGTTATTTGATATGGAAAATGTTCGACTTTAGCTATAATATAGATGTATGGTAAATTTATTTTAAAGCATTTACATAAATTTACTGTAATACTGCTGAACCCTGAAAGGCTAAAATGAGCCTCTCTCACCCTCTACAAAAGGATACCAAATGCTTTGTTGGAGGGGGTGCGCTAGTCCTGTAGAAAACAGAAGAGAAGCTTCAATCTTTAGATTACTGAAGCCTTTACACATAGAGAATTTAGACCAATTAAGCAAAACAAAGTATTTCTTTTCAAATGTGGATGAAAGGTCACGCTAGGATAGGGGTGGGGAACCTGCAGCCTCAAGGTCACATGTGGACCTCTAGGTCCTCAAGAATGGCCCTTTGAATCCAAAACGTCACAGAACAAATCCCCTTAATAAAAGAATTTGTTCTGTAAAATTTAGATTTAGTCAAAAGGCTGCACCCAAGGACCTAGAAGGCCACATGTGGTGTCAAGGCCACAGATTCCCTACCCCTGCCCTAAGATGTTTACAACAAAGGAAGCTACCAGTAGGGTAATTATAGATGCATCCTGCCAAGTCTTCTGGATTATACCTTCACAATATTTCTTGTACCCGTGTTCTTCTCTCTATTCCCACTATCTCTATCCTATTTCAGGCCCTCATTCCTGCTTGCCTGAACTTCTTAATTTGTCTCTCTGCTTCCAGTCTCTCCCCCTCCAGTCCATCTTTGACATTGCTGCAGTGGTTCTCAACCTTCCTAACGCCACAACCCTTTAATACAGTTCCTTATGTTATGGTGACCCCCAACCATAAAATTATTTTCATTGCTACTTCATAACTGTTGCTACTGTTATGAATCATAATGTAAATATCTGATATGCAGGATGTATTTAAATTGAACATAACCCACAGGTTGAGAACCGCTGTGCTATACTGATATTCCTAAAACACAGATCTAATCATGTTACTCTCCAACTCAAAATTCTTTAGCACTTTCATTGCTACCCCCATGATAAAATTTAAAAGGTCCTCATTTTGACATTTAAAGCTTCCATGATGTAGTTTCCAGATAGATAGATAGATAGATAGATAGATAGATAGATAGATAGACAGATTGATAGATGGATAGATGGATAGATGGATATGGATAGACATAGATATAGATATATGTGTACATATGTGTATATATACATATATATATACACACACAGTCACACACACTCACAAACACACATATATTTAAAGTCAAATTACTTACTTTACTCTCCATTTTAGTAAGAATAACCAGCTAATTGTTCTTGTTTAGGTACAGCTAGGTAAAGAAATGAATAGAGCACTGATGTCAGGAAGACAAGAGTTCAAGCCTAGTTTCAGATACTTATTAGCCATGTGACCCTGAACAAGTCACTTAACCTTTGTCTGCTTCAGCATCCTCACTTGTAAAACATGGATAATAATAGCAACTATGTCACAGGCTTGTTGTGAAGATAATATATGATGATAATAGTAAAGTGCTTAGCACAGTGTTGGCAAATAGTAAGCACAATTGTCACTATTATTACCCAAAATGTCATCTTTCAGCTCCATACCTTTGCACAGGTGGTTCTCTCATGTCTAGAATGCACTCCTTCTTCACCAAAATTTCACAAAAATCTTCAGTTCACTCGGTTCGCCCAAAGCTTTTCCTGATTTGTCCAGTTTTTTCTTTGTTGAACTTTAAATTTTTTTGTGTATACTTCCTATTTATTCATCATGTTATAAACCTCCAATGAAATGTCTGTTGCTTGGAGGTAGGGACTTTTTGCTTCTGCTTTCTCCCACCTCATGTAGCACCATGCCTTGCACTTGGTTTTTGTTGTACTAGACGGTTATAAAGAAGAATGTTTCCAAAATCATCCCCTTCTCAAACATCATTTTAAAGTACGAATTTGTCTTAAGGTCTCCATCAACTATTTTTATTGCTTCTTCTCCCTTTCGCATTTTTTTAGCCTCATCTCTAAGGGATCTAGTTATCCTCATGTTATCTCTTGGCAAACCAAAACCTGCCCCTGTCCATGGAGATAATCTACCCAGATCTTACTTGTAAACTTTATTCTTGTTTCCAGGAAGACTGGAAGATCCTTGTGAATAGGGTTATACACAGACAAAATCCTTTTGCACCATGGAACACCTAGCTTAACAGGGAATTAAACTGGATGAAATGGCTTCGTTTCTTTCTGTCCAAATTCCTTTGGGTGCAACTTTTTCAGGATCCTGGATAAACACTCCATTATAGGTTTCTCAGTTTGAGATTCTAGGAGATTGAATCAATAAGTGTGAAATCCCAGGGGGCAGCTACGTGGGGGCTAGGTGGTGCAGTGAATAGAGCACTGGCCCTGGAGTCAGGAGGACCTGAGTTCAAATCCAGCATCAAACACTTAACACTTACTAGCCAAGTGACCTTGAGCAAGTTGCTTAACCCCAGTTGCCCTGCCTTCCCCTCCTCCAAAATAAAAAAAAGAAAAGCGTGAGATCCCAAGGACAATGTACTATTCAGGATAATAAGAATAAAAGCTAGAATTTATGCAGTAGCACTTTTAAGTTTTATAAAGCATTTTACATCTTTTATCTCATTTAATCTTCACAACAACTTGGGGAAGTGTGTACCATTATTATTATTATCCCCATTTACAGATGAGGAAACTGATACTAAGAGAAGTTAAGTGGTCTTTTCAATTACTCTGTTAGCATCTAAGGCAGGATGCAAACTCAAGTCTTCTTGACTCCATGGCCAACCTAAGGCAACACTTAGGAGGACAAAAGAGGTAACAGCTTGACTGTACTCTCCCCCATCAGATCACACCTGCAGTATTGAATTTGATTCTGAGCAGCACATTTCAGGAAAGACACTGATAGGTTGGAGAGTATCTAAAGAAGAGGAACCAAACCAGTGAAGGACCATTCTTTTGCTCTTTTAACATTTCATAGAAGCATGTGAACTATTTTGCCTTTTTCTATTAGCCTTCGCAGAACTATCACCATTGGTCTTGTCGAATAGACTCCTATGACTCTGGAGGAGAGAACCCAAGTCTGGTGACTTTGCACAGCTCGGTCCCACTTAAATCCCATTCACTTGCAAGTCAAGACATCATCCTTTTGAAGTCATTAGTCCTCTTTGAGACCAAAGGACAAACAACCATGTTAGCCTTCACTCTTTATGGCCAGCTTACCTTCTTTATCCAATCATTGTGTAAGATTTGTTAATGTCACTTATAACATATAAGTCACTATAAGTCATGCCTTGAACCCTATGTGCATTCATTAACCTGGGCAGATGACCTGAGGAGACCCACATTACCCATCTACAGACAGCCCATATGTTTGACCATTACAAGAATTCTGTGGTCATCCATTGCCCAAAGGGTTGGGTCATTTGCAGGAATGAAAGCAAATTCTAAATCTTAAAGTTCTACAAATGTAAACCATCATCATTTGCTTTTCTAAGACAGTAGCTTACAATGACTCCCAGCCATCACTAGGAGAATATTGATGCTAAAATTTTGTGACAGTAGGCAACAAAGAAAATTTTATTCAGTGAGATATTCTCCTATTAAATTTTGGATTCTGTTCATTATCTAGCCACAGCTACTACTTAAGATATGTATATATGAATATACATACATAAAAACTTGTGTATATATATACATATATATGTATTCATCAACATATGTGTATGTGTTCATATTTACATACACAAACATATACATACTCACTGATGAATTAACTCAATGAGATACTGAATTAATTCCATATTAAAATCTGGACAAAGTTTGCTTTTCAGCTGTTTCCCGGGTAGGATTAGGGAAGAAGGAATAGTTGGATTTATGAGGTGTGTCCCAGGAGGAGACATCAAAGTATTTTCTAACTATTATTTAGAATAACAGGTACTCAGTATTCACTAGATTGCACTCTCTGTGAAACACCTCACAAATTTAACTTTTCCCTTTTCCCTGTTCATCATCAAATTTTACTTTTCTATATCTCCGCAGGGTTTTGACCAGCTATCTGGCTGATGATGATAATAATAAACTAATCAATTATTTGTTTATTGCTGATTTTGCCTTAAAACATTATCTTTCATCTGTTTGCATTTTAATTTTTGATCTCAAAGTCTTAACCTAAATCAGGGTTTCTTAACTTGCCTTCATGAATAGATTTTTAAGGGATTCATGAATGTGAATATGAAAAAATATAACATCTTTATTTTCATAAATAATTTTATTTGGCTTCTTTTGTAACTTTATATGTTGCATTTTATTCATTTAAAATTTATTCAAAAAAATAAAAAAATAAAGTTTTTATTCAAAGGGGTCCAGAAACTTCACCAGACAAAAAGTTGGAGGACTTATTCAAATGCATAAGAAATGGTGGGAATTTTCTGGTCAACACTGACTGATCTGGGGAGGTAGATGTTGGGGTTTCTACTGTTCCTCATATCACACCATATAGGAGATATTTTTTCTATCTGTGCATAAAGCTAGTTTTCCTTTCTAGTTATGCTAATTTTTCAGTCCCTTAGAAGTCTAAAGTAGCTCCTTCAAAGCTAAAGCAGACATGAAATCCAGAACTCTACACTGTGACTAATGATTCCCATATTCTCCTGAAAGGGCTGCTTGTGGAATTTTTAAAGGTAAATATCAAAAGATGAAACATATATCTAAACTATGAGCTGTATACAAGTATACTCATTATGGAATGTATTCTCCCCAATAGCAACATATATACCCTACTTATAAAGACCTAAATATAGTAAAAATCAATTTACAATGGAATTGAAGCAAGACCTATAGACTGTGCAATTCATCATAATATGAAAATTACAATTCTGTGGCCTACCACATAGCTCAGGGAAAACAAAATAAGTAAGTTTCCAATAAGATGTCATAAAATCATTTTCATCTTGACGCTTTCTCAAACCAGGCTCTTTGAGTCACTTATGCCCTTGAGACACAAATACTCCATGATTCATTTAACAGAACCCCCTGAAGAAAGAGGATATTATTCCTCACATTTTAAAAAGACCAGTTCCCAGTATGTGTCCAGCAGCTATTTCTTTATCACATAAATATCAAATTGGTTCATCCTATCCTTTTCTTTACCCTGTCAGGGCCTGTGGAATTTATCACCTAGTCAGTTCTTCCTGAGAGATAAAAAGATTATTTAAAAAGTAGCTTACATATGATTCGTAGAAAGTTAAAAGGAAAAAAGGGATCTCCGAAGTCTTCTAATTTCAAGCTTATTTTACAGATCAGGAAAATTAGGCACAGAGAGGTGAAGTTATTCAACTCATGCAAGCTAGACACTATTAAGAAGAAGACAAAGGTGAAAAATGTTCTACCTTTAAGAAGCTGACAATCCAATTTAGGAATACAAGTAAATAAACAAGTAAATGCAGGATCCTTTGAAGAGGCAGAGAGCACTAACAATTAGAGGGATCACGAAGATCTTCTCTGTATTGAGTCTTGATGGATAGAAAGGATTCTGGGGAGCCAATTTAGTTAGGGTACAGAATGTCCAAAGGGAAGTAATTAGCATTATAGGAGACCTAATTTAGGACTAGGGTTAGGGTTAGACTGGGGTCTAGTGCCCTTTCCACTAAATCAAACTGCCTCCCAGAGGAATGTAACATATGCATTCTTCGCAGTCAAAATTCCCTCTTGGTTTCAACCATTGCTGGGGCCACTTTATGCCATGTTGGCATTTGTACTTATTGTCTCCTCTTCATATCTGTTCCATGAGCCTGCGTATCTTCATTAGACAAGTACTGGTGGTGGGGAAGGGATGGAGGCAAGGTTCAAAGCTTCATAGAATGAGAAATCAGCAAAATTGGGACACAGTTTGGTAAAAATGACATAGGATCATGGATTTAGAGAGGGAAGGGACCTCAGACATTCAACTTCCTACATTTTCAAGATGAGGAAACAGTCCTAGAAGAGCTAAGTATCAGCAGGTGACTCACAATGGCAATAGGGATTCAAAGAGATGATTGAAAAAGGAAGGTGGGGAGAAGCCAAAGCTGCAAGAAGACTCTCCATATCAATCCCCTTCCTTCTATCTTCTAACCCCAGACACAGAGAAGGATAGGAAGCCATTATTTGTAAAATTACTAGATAAAGTTATGCAAAGTTCTTGTGAAGCTTTGAAATTTTACTAAAACTTAAAATGAACATAATGGTAGAGATGATCTTTAAATAGCATTTAAAGGCAAATTGATTGTTTTCCCCATGGATTTCATTTCTGCTAGACACATGTCATGGTTTTACTATCCATGACACCATTTTGTGCTTGTCACAAGACCAGAAATAGATTACGTATTTTAGAATGTAATCATACTAAACATTTTTGGTCTGGACCTGTGATATCATTGTTACAGAATACTCCTGGTGAAGAAACTCCCTCTATCAATTCAGATTGGCACCTGCTAGGAAACTTAATGTCTTATTAATTTGTCTGCTCATGGATACCTTAAGTAACTTTTACATAACCTTAGTATGTCAGAGAGAGGTCTGGAACCCAGATTTTCCTGATTCTACAATGATGCTATACTGCTTCTCCTTATAAACTTAGTTGCTTTTAAAGGTAATTTATAAAACTCAAGCCTACAATATGTCATTCAAGTTCAAAGGGACACAAGACCTTAAATGTGTTACCAAAAAGGAAAGTACACTATCTGTTCCAAGATTTTCATGGTAGTATTATATATAATTTTAAAAAACAACAACCTCGGAACTAAACTAAATGTCCAACTATAGGAGAATGGTTAAATAAATTGTGTTACGCTTAAAGCAATGGTCTATGATGAAATTAAGATAAAAAGTGTGAAGAATATTTTTAAAAATCTCAAAAAATCTTTATGAAATAATGGAAATTTTTTTTAAAGTGCAACTAGAAGAATGGAACCTACACTAATTATGATCACATAAAAATGAATGGGAACAACCAGACAAAGAATGCTAATGAGGACCCAAGGGAAATTCTATGGTACTTACTCAGTGAAAATAGTTTAAATATATACTAGTTAATGAGAGCAGTGAGCTGGCACAGTGGACAGAGTGTGGAGCCTAGAGTCAGGAAGACCTGAGTTCATCTGACCCCACACATGTATTAGCTGTGTGACCTTGGGCAAGTCACTGAACCCTGTTTGCCTCAGTTTCCTTATCTGTAAAATGAGCTGGAGGCAGAAATAGCAAACCACACCAAGGAAACCCCAAATGGGGTCACAAATAGTCAAACATGACTGAAAAAAATAACTAAACAAGTCAAAGTCAGATCTTTTTATATCATAACAAAGTCACATAGGGTCTTCCAAAGCACAAATTACTCACAGCAATGTCTGACTCTTCTTTGAGAATATACATCCATCAAATGACTTTATGAGAAATCAAGATATTATCAAACAGATCCAAACAAATGAAAAAATAGAGGGCAATGTGAAATATCTCCTTGAAAAAACCACTGACCTGGAAAACAGATCCAGGAGAGACAACTTAAAAATTATTGGACTACCAGAAAGTCATGATCAAAAAAAGAGAATATACATCCAGAGGAAAATGCAAAATTCTATTTGCCTGTGGAAATCTTTGCCTCATTCTATCATTTCTACTAGCATCTCGCCATTTCATCAGACCTCCTGATTACTATTTGTGCTGTTTTGCAGATTTCGCTAAAACACAACAGGCCAAAATATCTTCTGCCAATGTTCTAAGTAACACTCTTTGCAGAAGCTTTAATGCAGACCATATACCCCCCAGCTGCCATGATCACTCAGCCCCTTGTCCACTACCACCAGTTAGTTGACATGCAACTGGTTACAATTTTCTAACTCTCTCTGGCTCCAAACTGCCCAAATCCATTACAGAGAGGAGCCCACAGTAATCCCAAATAAAGGTGTGGATGAGAGGGAACAAGCTGTTAATCATCTGGCGACCAGGTGCTTTCTAGCCAAGCTGCCCACAACACAGTGCTCTCCTCTGCACTTCCCAAATTTCCAAAGGAGAAGATTTCCATATCACAGAATGTTCTCCTTGTTTTCACACGCCTCATTTTCAGAGCCAAGTCAGATAAAATATAGAACATGTCCAGACTAAGGGGGAACTGGGAAAAATGGCAAACATAGCTGTGACTCCTTTTCAGGAAAAGCTATGCACAATGATCTTGGCACATTTTTGATAGGGAAAACAACTGAGATAAGCCTAAGTACTTACTTCTCAGTTTTACCTATGGCCTAGAATCAAAAGCAAAAACTGAACGGGATGGAAATAGTAACCATCTACTGTGAGGAACAGGCGCAAAGGTCACAATAATTTAAATGCATACCACATACAATGAATGGTAACAGAATGGCATAACCAATAAGTGACTGGATTTAGATTCAGCAAGAACTGAGTTCAAGTCATGCCTCTGACACAGAGTAGTTGTGTGACTTTTGGATAAATCACTTAATGTCTTAGTGTGTCACTCAACTAAGTCTATAAAGTACTGGAGAGTGGGGCATCCTCATAGGGAACAGAGGAAGAGGATGAAATTGTTCAATACCAGGAATCCCCATACCAATGAAGTCACTGATTCAAGCTCCCCTTCTCTTCCCTCCTGGCCAAAAAAGAAGCCTGCTACATTCTGGAAAGACTTAATAGTTAAGTGTAATGGGAAAAGCTTTAGTTAGGGAATTCAGAGACCTGGGTTCTAGTCCTAAAAACAGTTATGGGGACTGGGCCAACCTCTACCTCTCTGGGCTTATCTTCAGCCATAAAATAAAGGAAGAACTTTAGATGTCTCTTAAGTTACCCCTTCTACTTTGAGATGAATAATAAGGTGATTACTATGTCTTTATAACATGAAAAAATATTCATGTCTAAGAAACTGTTAGAGACAATTGAAGATTATGTTTAAAAAAAACAAAATACCTTTCCCATGTTTGGAATAGCAATCAAAGAGCAGAAGGTTTTTTTCGTTGTTTTTGATGAGGGTAGCAGATTTACTGAATTTTTTTTTTTCTTGAAACACAAATGCAGAAGTTATAGTTTATCTTGTGGGAACAGTTTCAGTGCTCTGGAAAACAAATGCTTGAGAAATAGACTGCTTCATATTTAAACAAAGAGATTTCAAATTAGAATGGAGAATGTGAGGGTTGGAAGGTACCTTCAACCTTGGGTAATGTAACCTCTTCCTTTGACAAATAATGAAATGACAAATAATATCACAGAGAAATGAAACGACCTCCTGTATGTTTGACTCTCCATTATTTGTTTGAGAAGTTGACGAGGTAGAAAATCAGAGTAAGAGCTGGAGAGGAGGGCAAGATTCAATTCTCCCCTTTATTCTAGGAACAGTTTGACTGATACTTCTTTCAAGGCTCTTGCCCTATCCTTTTCTTTCACCTTTCATTTCTCACATCCATGTTCAAATTAAGTCTTTTATCACCTATGTCTGAGCTATCAGAGCTCCTTCTTAACAGGTATCCAAGACTCTTTCCCCCGCTATACATCTTGTATGCCAATGCTAGTTAATAGTCCTAAAACATCATGGTAGTTGTCAGGTCCCCTATTCAATAAACTTCTCTTACTCCCTACCTGATCAACTTACAGAATAAAGTCCAAATGCTTCACTTTGACAATCAAGGCCCTTTCATAATTATTTAACACCCAACATTCTCTTGACTTCCCAACGTGAACTCAATCTTTTGGCCATACTCACCATCTCATGGACATTCCTTGCCTCCTGTTCTCAGTCCTGGGGTGTGCGTGCGTGTGTGTGTGTGTGTGTGCGTGTGTGTGCGTGCGTGTGTGTGTGCGTGCGTGTGCGTGCGTGTGCTCCTTCCCACTCACTTCTATGAGCCTTCCTTAATTGGAGTAGCCCATAGTCTTCACCCCTTCTCTAACATTTGCTGGCGGTCAGGCATTAGCAGCCATGCCTTGTATTTACTTACTAACTCCTTCTCCATGAACGTATGATGTCTTTCTCCAATGCTGTTACAAAACCACCGCATACCATAAATGGAAGGGGGCTTAGAAATCATCTAGCTCCTCTCATTTCATAGATAAGGCAATTGGAGTCCTGAAAGGTTGAACTACTGCAGAGGCAGGGTGCCAAGTGAAACTTACAATTCAAATTCTAGTTCATAAGGTGGGAGTGTGCTTTAAATTAATTCATATTCTTGGAGGGACCAACGATAAATATTTGGTTGATTGGCAAGAAAGCAGGATAGTTTTTGAGTTTTTCTAATGCCATTAATTAATTCATTCAACAAACACTCATTAAGTACCTATTATATGCAAAGTAATCAATCAGTGAGAAACTACTAAGTGTCTACTATATACCAACACTCCTGAGTTGAAGGATAAGGACAAATATAAAATAATCCCTGCTTTAAAGGTGCTTATATTCTATTCAGGCAAGGCAAAGTGTGTGTGTGGTGGTGGAGAGAAGGTGGGGGGGGAGGGCATACAACATGTGCCCCAAATATATACAAAGTCATCTTAGAAGGAAGAAATAGGAAGCACATGTAGGTTAGGGTTCTTGAACTGAGCCTAGAAGGACTCCAGGGATGATAAGGTCAGAAGTGAGAAGGATGCACATTCCACATAGATGGAGGACAACTAGTACAAAGAGAACAGGAGCAGGAGATGGGATGTAGTATATAAAAAAACAACCAGAAGGCCAGTTTGGCTGGCATATTGAGTGTATAAAGTAACATGCAATAAGCCTGGAAAGATGCTGAAGCCAGATTGTGAAAGGATTTGAATGCTAGAGAAAACTGCATTTTGTTGGGAGGCAGTAGGCAGCCACTGGGACTTACTGAGCAGAAAAGTAACACTCTCACACCCATGGTTGAGGAATATCAGCCTAGATGTTGAGTGGGAGGTAGACCAAAGAGAATGGTAGAATCAAGAGGGGAGACGTTATTGCCAGGAAGGTCGATTTCAAGATTGTTATGATGGTCTAGAAGATGAAAGGTGATGAACAACACAATTAATAAGGTGATGGGGTAAGGGGACAGATTGCGCAAATGTATGGAGACAGAAGTAACAAGATTTGGTAACTGAATGGGAGTTAGGGTGATGGAGACAGAAAGATCAGGGATGACACCAAGTTTGAGAACTGGGTAACTAAAAGGATGGTGGTAACCTCAACAGAAATATAGATCTGAGGAAGAAGGCATGTAAAGAGTTCAATGTGGGATGTAATCAATTTGAAATGCCTATGGGACATCCAGTTGAAGGCTAGAACTCAGGAGGGAAAGACTAAAGCTGGATATGTAAAACTTCAAGTCATCTGTATAGAGTTTCATTATAATTGTACCCATGGGATACTACAAGATAACCAAGAGAGAAGATACATAGGAAGAAAAGAGGGTCCAGATAGAACCATCAGAGACAAACTCAGATTTAGCACCTGTACCACAGATGATGACCTAGTAAAGGAGATTGAGAAGGAACAAGAAGAATGATAGGAAAATCAAAAGAAAATGGTATCATCAAAACATAGGGAGCGAAGAATGCTGAAAAGAAGACCATGAAGTCTGAGAAAGAGCGATTGGACTTAGCAATTGAGGAATTGTTGATAACCTTGGAGACAACTATATCAGTTGAGTAATGTTCCTGGAAAGAAGCTATCAAGGCACTGAGGAGTAAGTAAAAGGGGGAGAAGAGGCATTGTACATTGTACATTGTACACTGTTTGAAGAGTTGAAAATTCCTAGGATATAAAGAGATATGGATATTTTACTATAAACTATCCAACTGTCTGCAAAGTTGACTAGAAATAAATCATATTATCTGATGATTTGAGCCATCCACATCCTCTTTCCATTAAATATGGATATCTCAGAATTTGATTTAAAATACTCAGCACTACAGTCAAGAATAAGAACAAATAAGAACTACACCCAAATAACATATGCTGATATTGAAAACTTCTATTACAAGCTAAAAGAATCAAGTTCATAAGCTCTGACAAATATGCTGTGAGTAGAAATAAATCTATACCAAGCCAAGAAGTCATTGTAAAAACATAGATAATGCTCACCTATATCATACCAACAGAGTATAATGGAAGGTTAGAGAAAAACAAACAAACAATGGATTTGAAGTCCTAGATTATAGGTTCTATTTTGGCACTGCTACATAGTCCCAGTCTGACTACACAAGTCATTCAGTTTCTTCACATCTCAATTTCTTCATCTATTAAAAAAATGATGGGGTTAGATTAGATCCCTTAGATTGCTTCCAGATTTAGTCTATGCTTTTGAAAACCAATAGTTACATCTGAAGAAAAAGCTGTATTTTCTTCCTATTAGCAAAATGTTGAGAAGCAAACACAAAATCTTGGGGGAAATGTTAGCTTTTTGGGAGATGGACAAATTGCTATGCTTATTAATGATTCCAGGAAATGTTAGTCTATATAACATATCTATTTCCCTATATAAATGATCGGACCAATATAAGTTTGCAAAATGTATTTCATCTCATTTTTATTCACAAAAAAACTCATAAAGAATGTACTATAAGTCTTTTTATCTCTATTTTCCAAATTTGAAAACTGAGGCAATGAGTTGATATGTCTTGCCAATAGTCATATAGCAAGCATTAGAGATTGGATTCAAACTCAAGACTCAGGCTGCTTCACACTGGTCAGGGTGGCAGTTTGGTTTTAAGACAACTTAAGAACCATCTAAAAATGGAATAAACTCACTGGAGAAACTCAGAATATTTTAGCAAGAACAATTATTTCTGGTCTACAAACTATACTTTACATACTATGCTATTTACTTATGTTTATAGTATCAAATAGTTTTGCAACCAGCATCTTACAAGTGTTTGCAACTGAAGCTGCTGAAAGAGAAAAAAAAAGCTAAGAAATACATTCCAAAATGAAATAATGACATTTCTCTGACATTAGTTTGCACTTTCCAGAATTTAAACGAAAATAGCTTGCCAATTTTTCATTTCAGTCTCCCTTAGACTCCCTAGGCTTGAGGATAATTATAAATACTATTGGGTGAACAAGGTTTTGCCCCAGGGCATAAATAAGAAGTGGGGATGCTTCCTTTCCATGGAGGCCATTGTGCTTGCATCATGTCATCAGCCAACACTGGGGTTCAACCACTCAATCACTACCATCCTCAATATTCCATCCCTGTGATATTCTCTTAGGGTCAACCTCCCCACCTCTCCAATGGGAAAGGTGGTAAGGGAAAGTACTCCCATCATTATATCCATTAAAGTGTGTCCTCTTCATGCTGCTACCACTCCACCCAAAAAGCAAACGATAAAAATCCTAAACCTGGTTTTGCCCCAAATGGGGAGGGAGAAAGTTATCAATGAAGCTCTGGGCTTTGGTGTATGAATATTTAATAGACATATTCAGGGATAAATCAATAGAAATCCCACTATGTTTAGACAATAAAAGAAAGCTAGAAAATTGAAACAATTTTTCACACTTTGCCCATTTCTACGTCCATTCTAGACAATCTTGTTTCCTAGGTATTATCTGCTGATTCCCTTCAAAAAGTATATTATCGATTAATAAGTATAGGGTCATCAAGGGTCACCAATCACGATGCTTAAAATGCAATCTTGGCACTATCAGTGAATTCTGATTCTTAAAATGCTTCATCTCTAGTGCTTAACCAATTATATTAATAAGGAACAGACCCTCCCTACAGGGACAGAGAAAATTTAATTAAAATTGTAAAATCTATGGGAGATACTCTTAAAGATTCTATTCCTGTTTCATAATGAGTCATCACTCTGACTTGAATGTTATCAGCATTTTTTTCCATCTCTGTCTAGACCTATGGTTACATCAGTCTGTAGAACTCTAGAATGTAGGAACTTCCTCCACTGATACAGGGTGCAGCTCAGGAATTAATCTGAAATTGAAAATTTTTAAAAAAATTTTCTGAGACTAGTCCAAAGGTTCTGAAATGTTAAATGATTGGCCCATGCTCCCACAACCAGTATGGGTCATAAGTGGTATTTGCCTTAGCTCTTTTTTTTTTGTTTTGTTTTGTTTTTTGGAGGGGGGAAGCCAGGACAATTGGGGTTAAGTGACTTGCCCAAGGTCACAGGGCTAGTAAGTGTCAAGTGTCTGAGGACACATTTGAACTCAGGTCCTCCTGACTCCAGGGTCAGTGCTCTATTCAGTGCACCCCCTAGATGCCCCACCTTAGCTCTTCTTGACTCCAAAATGGATGATGCTCTATCAATAATGAAATGCTGTCATTTTATTATCAGGAACATTTAAACTAAATAACGTCAGGTTTAACCAAGGAGGAAGAGCCCCCACAAAGGGAACCCTCAGTGAAGAACGTGTCATGATTTACTAAATAATATCATTTTATTTCTTGGCAGACAACATATTTGGTGATTTCATTTTTCCATCCCCCAAATTCTCACAAACCACATTAA
Source organism: Pseudochirops corinnae (assembly GCA_028646515.1). Lineage (NCBI taxonomy): Eukaryota > Metazoa > Chordata > Mammalia > Diprotodontia > Pseudocheiridae > Pseudochirops > Pseudochirops corinnae. The sequence continues at coordinate 141,304,438 of CM053591.1, forward strand.
AGGTAGAATCTAAGTTCCTTGAGGGCAGAAACTGTTTCATTTTTTTTTGTTTTTGAGACCCCAGCACCTAGCACAGGTGGCTTTTGGTCTATTGAAAGAAGAACTGCAGCATTAAATCTTCTTTTACAAGATCTAGTCCACAAAGAGAGAGTTAATCAACCACATTGGTATTCTTGGCTCTGATTGTGTCTCAATACCAAAATCCTTCAGGAAAAGTTGGTCTCTTTCCTGCTTTTCTCTGATGTTCACAAAGGAACATTTATCAGAAGTCACGTCCTCTCCACTTCCAATTTAGTTGGGAAGGTAGCAGTCACCAGATATTACTGTATTTCTGAAGATACAGAAACACATTTATCTAGGGAATTTTCTCCTGCTCCCCTTCCTTTTCTCTCTCTCTCTCTCTCTCTCTCTCTCTCTGTCTCTCTCTGTCTTTCTGTCTCTCTCTGTCTCTTTCCCACTCTCTCTCTCTGTCTCTCTCTCTCTGTCTCTCCTCTCCCCCCACCTCTCTCTCTCTGTCTCTCTCTCTGTCTCTGTCTCTCTCTGTCTTTCTGTCTCTCTCTCTGTCTTTCTGTCTCTCTCTCTCTCTTTCTGTTTCTCTGTCTCTCTGTCTCTCTCTCTCTCTCTGTCTTTCTCTCTCTCTCTTTCTCTCTCTCTCTCTCTCTGCCTCTCCTCTCTCCTCCCCCTCTCCCTCTCTCTCGTTCCCACCCCTCCCCTCCCAGATGATGTTATAAGGGTAGAACTAATCTATGTGCTATTGCTGTGTGCCCAAATACTGAATTTTCTGGTCATTAATTCCTTCAGTTCCTGGAAGTGATAACTATTACATAGGTCTTCAGTGAATTAATTGCACCTGCATCTCCCAGTGAAGGAACAAACCTTTTTTCTGTTTAGTTTCTTTCCTGAAGGATGCACACTGCACCTTTCAAATATTTGTCAAATAAAGGCAGTACAATGCCTAAGCAGCGTGGGTGCAGGTGAAGCAGCTACGGAAAGTGGTAACTATGGCAACAACTAATTCCCATTTAATTTACTGTCTTTTAGCAGTAAAGGGGGAAAAAGAAGAGGGAGTCAGAAGAATTGCAGGCATAGAAACAGAAAGACATAAGAGTAGGAAGGTAAGTGGAGGAAGGATATAAGCACAGAGACCTACAGCCTTCCCTGTTCATTTCCTTTTGGATAAAAATAATATAACTGAGAAAAATACTAAAAATAAGGATAATCTTTTAAAAGAGGTTGGTGGTATTATAGCACACTAATTAGTTTTGCTATTATCACCTAAGAGGAACTCTTTGCAAACACTGCCCAATTTAAAAGTAACCCCAATCAGTTCTGGGTACTGGCCTTGGACTTTAAAGTAGGAGCTCTCCCTGTATGTGCCCACACCATCACTCTGTGTACGTGCTCTCAAACCCCCAATAAGATTCAGAACCTTTTCCCACTGAAAGCCAAGACACAAAAATGGCCTTGAAATAGGAGCCCGTCAGGTTGTTTTTGTTTTTTATTTTTTGTTTTCCCTGACCAAGACATAAATAGCCCTGCCCAGCTGCCTGGTGAGTGGCCCTGGCTTTCTGAGGCCTTCCCTTCTTTAAAGGAATATGAAAGTCAGTTGAGTCACAAAATTGGGCATACCTGAGCAGTCACCTTACTCCACCCTTGGCCCAGGCTGCAGGACTGGAGCCAAAATTAGCACGAAGGAGGAGTAAGAGTGAGGGTGTATGTATCCCGTGATATAATTAGGACATGTGGCTTCTAGTCCTCACTCTGTCCCTAACTACCTGTGTGACCTTGGTGGAATCACTTAACTTCTATAGGTCTCAGTTTCCTCCCCTTTAAATTGAGAGGTTTGCCAAAGATGATCTCCAAGTTGCTAACTTTAAAATTCTAGAATTCTCTGAAGTGTTGGAAATGAAGCCTGATGTCAATTTTTTCTTATGGCCTAGAAATACCGGGTAGACATTGCAAACAAAACAAAAAACACTTGACTTAGAGGCAGAAGATCTGGCCTGGAGTCCTAGTTCTCTAACCTTAGCACAAGTCACTTACCTGTTTTGAAACAGTTTTCTCACCTGTAAAATGGGAGGAAAACACTTTATAAAATGGTACTATATAAATTTGAGACATCATCAGTAACATTATTAGTCTTTTCTAGATTATAAGCACATCATCCTTAGAAATATAAATTATGGATATTTATATTGCTGGGTCCAGTTCTGTGATTTTTATCCGTGTGGCAAACTCCCTGGTATATGAGGCAGGAGACAGGAGGGAGGATAGAGAGTTGATGTGTTGCAAATATACAATTAAAAAAAGGGTGAAAAAGGAAGAATTTTTATGTTCTATTAATTTTCCCATTGAATTATTTTGGTACATGTGTATGAGAGTTCCAATCTGTTATTTTTTTCATGGAAGGAACTTCCAGTACAGAAACATCTCTCATCAATGCTGATTATTGTGATGTTTAAAAATTACCACACAAAATTCAGAGTTTACATGACTAAACCATGGTCATATGGCCAGGATGTGTCAGATGTAGATCTTGAACCCACACCTTACGATCATAGACTTAGATCACAGATCACCATGTTGCACTCAACATTCTCATTTTAGAGATGAGGAAACTGAGGTCGAGGAAATTAAATGACTTACTCAAGGTCAGGTTTATAGTAATCATCAGAGGTAGAATTTGAACCCAAACTTTCTGACTTGAGTCAATACTTCATCATTAGAAGGGGTGGAAATGTATATGTGCACACACACACACACACACACACACACACACCTCCTTACTTTGCATTCTTTCTGCTTAGTATAGTTCCTGATATATAGTAAGAGCCTTATAAATGCTTTTCAATCAACTGATTTTCCACCATACCATATTGATTTCCAAGCTGGATTTTTATGTATTATGTCATGCTGCCTGCTTCTCTCCAATGAAAAACAAAAAGATAATATTAAAAGGAAAAAAACCTGAGATCTCACTTATAAGTCCACATATGTTCTTTGGGGTGAGACAAAATAACATGAATATTACTTCATGGCAGAGTGGATAGAGTGGTAGACTTGGAGTCAAGAAGACTTGGGTTTGAATTCTACCAAAGACACTAAATAGTTGCGTGACCAAAGACTTCCTAAGACTCACTTCCCTTACCTGTAAAATGAAGATGATAATAATAGCATCTATTATTATGATGTATTACAGGATTGTTGTATGGGCCAAATGAAGTAATGTATAATAGATTTTTTCATAATTGTCAACTTTGTTAATGTACTTTGTCAACCTCAAAGTGCTCTACAAATGTTTGTTGTTATCTTTTCCTGAAGAACATGGAATGGTGGTAAAAAAAAAAAAAAGCACACCAATATGTCTAATTTGTTTCTGAGCAAAAAGATTTGATGCTACAATTCCAAATTTGTTTTTTCTTAATTAGTACTGATCTACTAAAAAAAAAAATTAATATGGACAATTGCTGCCAGTGAAAGCCACAATGAATGTAAAGTATATCTACTAAAAAGTTGATTTTCAGTTCAGAAAACATTTTCTTTATCCAGAAAATGAAAGGCAACCCCTGATGAATGGCCAAAGTCTTCCAAGAGAAAACAGAATAGAAAATAAAATGATGAGTATTAGATAGTACATATTCATGAAGTCTCAGCAACATCAAAAATCCCACTATTTAAGTAGGTTTTAACATCATTGTTGACATAAAAGTAAAACAATGTTCATTGGTCTCCTTGAAAACAAGATTAAAAGGGTAAAAGCAAGCATTTCATAGGATGATAGATTTAAAGGATAATCTAGCCCAACTCCCTCACTTTATAGAAGAGGAAGGTGAAGACCAGAGATCTCAGTCTTGCCCATAGTCCTCAGTGAGTCCACAGTCTTATAGGTAGCATGTGGTAGAGATGCTATTTGAATTCAGGCATTCTGACGCTAAAGTCAGTACTTTTTCCCACATCACCACAAAAATATAATGGGTTGTGAGAATCCTTCGGATTATTCTTATAGAAATACATGGAGAGTAACGAGCCAGACCATAGTACAATCAGATTAAGAACTGGTTGAATGAAAGAGATGCCATTAATGGTTCCATGTCATCTTTGAAGAAAGTCCTTAGGGGAGTGGCTCACAAATGTGTATGTGATTGTGCTACTAAATATTCTTATCAACGACTAGCAGAAAGGCATAGATGACATGCTGATTATTTGCCTGTGACACAAAAAGTAATGAATACCTAATTCACTGGGCAACAGGATTTGAAAAGATCTAGACAGGCTAGACGATTGGATTGGAACAAAATGCAATTTTGGGAGTGATAAATATAAAGTTGTATACTTGAGTTTAAAAAATCAATTTCAGAAGCAGAAATTAAGATAGTATGGCTGACTAGATAGCAGTTGTTTTTTTAAATAATAGCTGTAAGTTTTAGTGAATTGTTAAACTCAAAATATCAACAGTTATGATATGGCAACCTAAAAAAAAATTTTTTTTAATTAATTGCATTAGGAATGACACAAGTTGCGGAAGTAAAGAGGTGATACCATACCATACACTGATTAAAATCATTTGAGGTATTGTGTTCGGTTCTGGGTATCACATTTTGTAAAGGACATTGATAAGATGAGGAGTGTCCAGAGGAAGGAAACCAGGATGATGAACAGCATTGAGTGGATGCCATGGAAGATCAGTTGAAGGAACAGGACACGATAGCTGCCTTCAAGTATTTTAAGGGCAAGCATGAGAAAGAGGAACTAGACTCATTATGTTTGACCCCACAGGGGAGAGCAAGGGGTATTGAATGGAAGCTTCAGGGAGGCAAATTTAGGCTGAATTAAGGAAAATCTTCCTCATAATTAGAACTATATAAAAGAAAAATAGGCTGCTTTAGGAGGTAGTCAGTTTCTTCTCAAACAGAGGGTTGACCTAACTGTTTGCCAGGTTTGTCATGATTAAATTCTCCAGATATGTATTATACTAGATGGTTAAGATCCCATCCAACTTTGAAATTCTGTGACTCCACAGTGTCACAAAAGGAATATGTGCAGGGACAATTCTTTCTCAGGAGTCGTTTATAACTAGATTGGACCCATTACATGGCTGGAATGCATAGTTTGTTAGAGTGCATAATTCTGAACTGGATTGCTGGGTTATACAAAAGCCCAGAGATATGTCTTATTCTTTTAATCACAAGGTATTTCCTGTATGGTTTCAACTGATTGCATCCAGTGACCCAAATAAAACCTCTATAATCTTTTAAAATTGAGAAAGTATTGATCATATTTAGTTTATTTTTGATTGAGGGATTCAATCTCAGGTTTGATTGTATTAATTGGGACCCCTCCAATTTAAATAATAAACAAATGAATTCATTATGCTCTTACTATATGTAATACTGGGGAAACAAAGAAACCTCAAGGGGAATATAATCTAATATGGAAGAGTAAAATATAAGTAAGTAGATACAAATAAGATACATACATAGTTGAAGGGCAGTAACCTTAGAAGAGAAGACAGAAAAGCTCTAGTTGCTGGGCAAAGGGGTGATGGTGGTGTGACCCTTTCATAAGGTCATATTTGAGTTAAGGGACTCTAAGAGGTGGTGGTGAAGTGGGGTGTGGCGGTGAAGGGTGTGGGGGACAGCCTGGGTAAAGGCATGGAGATCAGAGATGTTATGTTTAAGACAGCAGATTGTGTAGAGTGGAATATAAGAAGATTAGAAGGTAAAACTGGGCCAGGTTGGGAAGAGCTTTAAGTGCCAAACAAAGAACTTCAAATGATCCTGAGGCAATCGGTATACACTGGAGTTTGATGAGTAAAAAGCCTTAGTGTTTGATGATAGATTAAAAAGAAGAAAAACATGTACACTACTTTGTCTGGATCAATTACAGATTTTTCTCCTAAATTTTCAAATATCATAAGACTAACAGACTTTTAGTTCAGTCCCTTCATTTTACTGATTAGGAAGCCAAGGTTCAGAGAGGTACAATGTTTTATTTAATCTCATCTAGCTAATTAATGGCAGATCTGGGATTAGCCTAAAATCTAATAATCTAATCTGGTGTTCCTTCTTCTACAATATATACATACATACACACATGCATATATATATATATATATATATATATATATGTGCATATTTGTTTACATATATTATACACTCAATAAATGTATGTGTTTATGTATACACATATGTAATATATTTTTAAAGTGCTAGTATTATTTCAGAGAAAAGAACTCTGTCTTTCTAGAATGGAAAAAACTTGGAAAACTCCTGATTTAAACTATTTGTAATATAAACTTTTGCCCTAATCTAATTCACTTTTGTATTTCAATTTATCTTGAAGAACAACTTCTAATGAGTATTCTAAAAATTTCTATGAGGAAGCACTCAAGGCCTCAGAATAGCAGAGGAGGGATGGGAACAAAATAATGTTAAGGTAGAAAAACAAAACAGATTCTTTCCTTCCCCACCCACTCAGAAAAATGTGCTCCTCTGAATGTATCATCTTCCTACCTTCATGTCCAATTACAAAGAACAGAACAATTTTCATATTATCTTCCCCTCCTTTCTCTTGTCAAGGGCCATTTGAAAAGTTTTACCTCTTCCTTTGTTGTTTCTTAACTGCATTATGAGACTGAAATAATTTAAGAAGAATGATTATCCTTGGAGAATTTCAAAAGATACTTTATTGTAGTGCCTTTTCTTTATTTTGGAATGTGTTTAAGTATGTAGCCATTGATAACAATGGTCTTGCATAATTTTCCTTTTGTGGATATGATTGAGGACTTAACAGACATCTTTTTTTCCTTGGCAATGCAATTTTCTTTTTAAAAATCAGAAGATGTGTTATAAATGTACATATATATTTGCATATATGCATATATACATGTATGCATATTTGCTCATACATTTACAGCTAGGAGAGATCTTAGAGATAATCAAGTACACTCTCAGTAAATTTAGAGAAGAGGAAACTGAGGAGTAGGAGGGGTTAAGTGACTTGCCCAGGGTCATACAGCTAGAATCAATAATGAGGTTTGAACATAGTTTTTCTAATGCCAAGTTTAGCATGCTAACTACTATACCAGGTTGCCATGTAGACACATACACACATGCATGTACATACATATTTAATATGTAGACGTCCATCTGTTAAATTGTTATAATTTTTCAAAAAAATATTATATTTTCTTAGGATTTTTGTGTGGAAAAATCACATCTCTACATTCAAATTTAGCACATCAAATGGAAGACCAACATGATAACTTCACAAAGGATCATGTTCACAAGATGTAAACTATTGTTACCAATTCAGTAAACATTTATCAACCATTTGCTCCATAAATCAACTCACCATCCTTGGTGCTTCCCAATCCAAAACTCCCTCCAGTGGTGACCACTCTCCTTTTAAAATGTAAGCTCCTTGTTGGCCAAGGATTGTCTGCCTTTTTGTGTTTGCTTCCCCATTACACAGTGTCTGGTGAATGATAAGCACTTAATAAACTTTGTTTTCTTTCTTCTTTTATTCCTCGTGTAGCTTATATATTATTATGTCTTTCCATGTGAGGTAGTTATCACTAAGTGCCCTCTGTGGATTATATGTTTCTCCAAAACTTTCCACAAGTTTCATTGCTATATATTGTCTAGTTGCATCAGTCATGTTCAACTTTTAGTGACCCCCATTTGTAGTGTTCTTGGCAAAGATGCTGGAGTGGTTTGCCATTTCCTTTTCCAGCTCATTTTACAAACGAGGAAACTGAGGCCAACAGGGTTAAATGACTTGCCCAGGGTCACACAGCTAGTAAGTGTTTGAGTCTGGGTTTAAACTGAGGTCTTCCTGACTCCAGACCTGTTCTCTATCCACTGTATAACCTAGCAGGCCAATGCCATATAGCTAGCTGCCCATTGGTTATCTATGCAGCATCAAAAGAATGTTGGGTGGACCCATTATAGCAGATTCAGAGGAGGGCATGGAAAAAACAGGCAGATATCTGTATTACTGGTGAGATCACAGCTCTATGGGGTGTGTGCTATGAGATAAAAAGATAATCAGTAGCTCCCATCTACCAAGCTCTGTGCTAGGCAAGGAAGATAAGGCTACACAGGATGAAATAATTTCTTCTCTCAAGGAGCTTATACTCTAAAGTAGCCCTGCCCTTAAGGATCTTACTACCTAGTAGAGTTAGAGCTCACATCTACATCCCAGCTTTGTTATTTGCTAGCCTTGTGATCTTGTCATTTCATATCCCTGAACTTTCATTTTTCTCATCTGATAAGACTTGAGAGTAAAGTATCTTCCACTGTTTAAGGGGCATCTAGGTGGCACAGTGGCTAGAGTGCCAGGTCTGGAGTCAGGACCTCCAGAGTTCAAATTCAGTCTCACAAGTTTACTAGCTGTATGACCCTGGGTAAGTCATTTCACCTCTGTTTATGTGTTTCTTCTTCTATAAAATGAAGATAATAATAGCACCTACCTTTTAGGGCTGTTGTGAGGATCAGATTAGATAATAGTTGTAAAACACTTAGCATAGTAAGCACTACATAAATGTTAGCTATTATTATTGTTATTATTAAGTATAATAAAAAATTGTGTGTGAGAAGGACACATGGGAGGGAATGAAGGCCAGGAAGGAGACCAAATCACTCCTGGGGACTCATAATAACCAAAAAGTGACAAGAACCCAACCTGAGGCATGGGATTCAACTCTGGATGAGATATATTTGTCTACCTGTATGATTTGCTTCCTCAAGGCAGAGTTCAAATAAGCTCTTGATAGATAATTTCATTGAAGGGCTGGGGGCAGTGTCATTAAGCTTTTGCTCTTACTCCTCATAACATTTAATGCAATATTATGCATGTGGTAAGGACTTAATAAATATACAGAGTGAATAAATGAATAAAATTACTGTGCTATAGATAGCTCAATTGGTACGGATACAGTGATGCCATTGGTGAAAAAATGTATTATGGGTAGAAGGTGCTAGGCAAATGACAAAAGGTCTAGAAAAGAATGAATGCCATTTAAATACCAAGTAGAAAGGAAAGGTTTGAAGGAAGAATTCAGTGAAGAGATAAAAATAATGTCTATAAGCAAGAAAGACTATAGGGGTTATAGTGTCATTCTGTTTTTATCTTCCTAGGACCAAGTATAGTGCTTACCATATAGTAATTGCCTAATAAAGATCTATGGAAGCCATCAACCAGATTCTAGCTACCCCAATGCTGCGAAAGCATAGATGGCCTCAAAATGGAAAAGGTGTGATGTGACTTAAAGAGGTACAACTCAAAGACCTTCTTAATATGCTTAGATCTTCTTACCCCACGTATCATAAGAACTCATGACAGTTCTTTCAGAATCACTATAAAGGCTCACATGTTTTACTAGTGATTTACCTGAATGTCTATTTCCAGTTTTTCAATATATCATTAAGGCATGAAGTATTGATCTGTGGGTGGTACCATCAGTTACTATGACTGCTATTTTGAATTCTTTAATCTGATCTGACAATAATTAAGAGAATTGAGAAGCAGATTACTTTAGCCATAAAGAAACATGACACAAGGTGGTTTTGTGGAAAGGTCCTTCGAGTTGGAGTTATGGGGTGTGGATTGACAAGATCACAGGATTAAAAACTATTAAGAACTTTAGATGGAATTTAGTCCAGTTCTCATTTTACAGATGAAAAAAGTGGAGACTCAAAGGGACTTGAAAAGTCATAGATGATACATAATGAACAGAGCCAGGTAAGACCCAGCTCTTCTCAATAAGCCCAATTTTGATATCTAATAATTGATGATCATGGCTAAGCCATCTAACTACTTCAAACTTGGATTTTCTCACCTGTAAAAGTCCTGTGAGCTCCATTACTATCCACCCAATGGTAAAAGAAGGTTTTGTGGACCCCTTGTGGTGGATTTCTTGGAGGCAATGGTTATCAGCATAACAATGAGTATCTAACAATCATAGATCTAGATCTGAAATGGATCTCAGCTGTCAAGTCCCATCCTCTTCATTTTACAGATGACGAAACTGAAGTCCAGGAAGGATTGCTCAAGGTTGCTGTCTACCTTACAGGTCTGTTATGAAGAAAATGCTCAAAATGCTACATAATTATGAATTATTATCAGCAAATACAAAAACTAAAAAATCACTGAGACAGCTTCACTTCTAATATGAAAGAAAAATGGACATAGCAATTTATACATTTAGTAAATGAAATCACTTTTACATTAATATTAACTGCCTTTTAAAGGTCAACAGTGAAACTGTATTTCTCAAGTTTTAGCAGCAACAGGGTATGTCATAAATCTAGTCAGAGGTAACATTGCACATTTGGGTCACAAGAATACACATCAGAAAGAAAAAATCTCCCAAAGCATCCTTCTTCCTTTTCCCTTCTGATAATCAGAAATTTTGAAAGCTGAATTAAACCAAAAGTGGTGAAAGAATGGAGTTGTCCCTTCGGGCTTAAAGGGTCTGTGTCAAAATTACATTTCAGGCCACATGTTTCTGGCCAAGTTCAAGCTTCCTGAAAACATATAACATGAACGCGTACACACATAATTAATTTCACTTAGGAGAGCATTTCCGGATGCTGTTGTCAGAAAAGGAGTTTTGATCCTGAGATCTGAGATTTCTATGCATATGCTGTTGACTTACTACTAGGAGACAGTCTACAATCTTAGGGCTCCTGAAATACCTTCTGGAGTGACCTATGAAGTAAGCCCTGTGCCAGTTTCATTGGGTAATGCTCTCTCAGCACATTCTTTTTTATTCTCCTCCCAAACCCTGTTTAAGGTGCTGTAAGCATGTCATTCATCAGGGAGGGAAGAGGGAGTTGCTGCAGAGAATGAGTAAGTCCTGAATCTGAGACTCCTCCTAAGTCCATTGGCTCTGACATCCCGTAGTCTAGACATAAAGAGAAGCCTAAACCAGCACAGGTGCAACCAAAAAGAACCAGATTCTTTGATAGGAAGGGAACAGCAATAGGTGAAATAATAGAGGTTAGAGAAAATTACATTGTTAGAATAAAGAAAACTCATTTCTGAAACAAGCCATTTGTATTGCAAAGGTCTAACAAAAGAGTCTCCATTTTTTAAGGGGAGGGTCCTCCCACAAAACTGTTGGAAATACACACAATAACCTTATGCCAAACTGTAAAATGAAGAACATTTAAATAAGCTACATAGTAAAAATTTTGCACTAGTGGTCCTAAAATATACAATGATATTCTGTTCAGCAAATGCTTATTTAAAAAAAAATGAATTTGTGAAGATTAGATAAAAATCACCAGAAATATAATTTTTAAATGGACACATAGACCAGAATAACATTCTTGGTTGAAAAAGAAGCCTTTCAGTATATGTAAATATACATTTGTATACATATCTGTCTAGATATACACACATGTAATATAAATATTTACATAAACATATATGCTGATTGGGACACCAACTATTCATGAAACCATAAGGATTCTTTCCAAAATGCACACACCTACCCAACAAAAGCAGGGCTTCACCAAAACCATCAGATAAAAGGCTATAATCTGCCTCTCAGTCATAAATGTTACAAAGGGACCTAGGAAGTCTTTTTAGTCAATCTAATTTCAAATTAAAAAAATCATAATTACCCACAGTCTAATCATAGAGCAAAGGAGATTTGCCTTTACTTAAGGCTGGTACCTGCAGCCCATTCATGGGACATTTTGCATAATTTCTCTTACATAAAAAGGCTTTGTTCTCCACCGCCTCACTGCGGCTGAAAACCTCTATTTCAGTTTGCAGTCATTTCCTCCTCTGGCTGGTCTTTTTAAAATAAATATTTTAAAATATAAATTAATTGTCCTTATAGAACACCTCCTGTGCCCTACAAACACAAACCTCCCAACAATATCCTTTGTCTTTCATTATAGCCAAGGCAATTTCATTTTACAACCCCTCAACATTCAAATAACAAAAATTCTTGGCCAAAAATGAACTGTCTCAAATGTTTTTGTCTCTTCCCCTTTGAAATTTAAAATAAAAACAGAACCCTTTATATTTTCCTCTTTTAAGGGTTTTACAGTGAGAGTACTCTGATGGGATGCACACAGCAGATGGTACATGGCAACCATCCCAAATAGGCTTGTTGCTGGTAAAAGCTTTTTATTTTCTGACAAAAGCCTTTTAGCCCTGTGATGCCAGTTGGGAGAAAATCGATTTCCCAGTTTGCAGGGGATGGTCTTTCCGAATCCTGCCCCTCGCCTCCTTACCCCCTGCTCCCAAACCCACACATTCCCACTCCCACCCCCCTCGCACACACTTTCTTGAAATTTCCATCCTTAAACAAAAGAGGAGGGTGGGGAAGGGAGGCAACACTGCAGTCCAGAAACAACCATCATTAAAAAAAAAAAAGATTTAAAGAAAGAAAAGAGCCCCTCGATTGGGTGGTGCTTTCCAACTTCCTTGCTACAAGGTTATTTGGATTTTGAACTTCAAAAATTTCATGTTTGTTCCTTTTGCCCGCCTCCCCCACCTCCTTTTTTATTGGAAAGAATTCTTCCTTTATTCTGGTACTAAGAAATTGCATGGAAGATGCCTAAAACGACAGGACTGCTTTTTCACTTACCCGTCATCGTGAAGCTTGCAGTGAGTTAAACACAGTTAGATAGGAAATTAAAAAGAAATAACTAAAAATCTCCCTCCCCCCCAGTCCCCTAGCTCCTCTTTCATTTACCTCCAGTATCACTGCCTACTCCCTCATACTCTACCAATCACAGGTAATAACAGCTCTCGACAAGCAGATACTAAGCATGACAAAGTGCAAGTCTACATTTCACGGACCCGAGGAGTCCCTCACCTAGACAGGCAAATAGATGGACAAGAGGAGCACCCACGCCTCAGGGATCCTCGAAAGCTACTGTGGGTTTCGGACACCGCCTGGCAGGTGGGGGCTTTGACAGCTCGGTCAATTTCCACCCGCTTCCAAGATGGCCTGGCAAGGGGCTGAGGTCAGTGTAGGGATGCTGGTGGGGGAGGCATTTCTCGATCCCATGTAGGGCAATCTCTTTTTGGCTCCTAGGTGAGGTGGATTGGGGAAAGAGCCTCACATCTCAAAGGTGTATCTTACCTGGGCACAGATCCTGGGCGCTGCCGCTACGACCACTGCCACTGCCACTGCTGTGGACCGGACAGCTCAGGTCCCAGGGAAGGAGATCAGAGGAAGAGGGACAGGAGGTCTAGGGGAGGAGGAAGCGAGGCAAAGCGAAGCGAGAGGATGCTGCTGCTGCTGCTGCTGCTGCTGCGGCAGCTGCTGTATGAATGTCCTATTGCAGCCCAAGCACTCAAGTCTCAGTCTGGGAGCAGTCTCGGGACGCCTCCTCTTCAGCTAGCCCGGCCCCAGAGCCACGCCTTCCAGCTCTGCCCACCCTCCCCCCACCCCTCCTCCTCAAACACACCTCCCCCTCTTCCCAGCTTGAAGTCCCTCCCAGCTGGCTGAGCGCTCTGCAGATGCTGCTGCCGCCGCGGCCGCCACTGCTGCTGCTGCTACCACCGCAGTATCTTGAGTGGGAGGGGCGGGGCGCTCGTCCAGTCTGTCCTGCTGCTGCCACCGCCTCCTCCTTCCTCCTCCCTCTTCCTGCAGCCAGCTCGCCTCCCGGTGGTGACAAGAATGTGGGAGCTCCGAGGAGGAATCGGTCCAAACCACACACAGCTCAGATCCGAGAGCAGGTTGCTGTATCCGCGCTGTGTCTTGTGTCCTAGAAGCCACATGTACAGGGTCTAGTTCCTATGGAGACGGAGGGCTAGAGCATGCTGCAGAGGGGCTTACAGGACAGCCACCGTACCTGAGATTTTCTTTACAACTAATCTCGGGGTTTTTCTGTTTTTTAATCATTGTAGGAGAAAAAAAGGATCCAGGAATGTGTCTAACAGATCCCAGCAAAAGGAAGGCTGCCTGTAAAACATGGTCTTTTGCCTCCCCTCCGATCCAGTGAACTATCAATATCAATGCACCCTCAAAATGCATAGAGCATTCTTGCTAGCCTGGGACTGAGCTCTGACTTTTATCTGTCTACCTGGAGAGCGCTGGGCAGGTGGTTAGGAGACCTATGTGCAAGTACCAGCACGTGCAAAGATCTGCACCTTGAACTTGGCTAGGCAAACCTCACAGCTTCCATGAGGAGCTCAACTGTTATATCGTGACCATAATCCCAGCCCTACCTACCTCATTGATCATTGTTAAGCTGTAATAAGGCCATGTGTATGTGCATGTATGTATTTGAAAAGTATACACATATAAGGGCAATCTACCACAGAATGAGGATGAGGAACCATCAAGTGTTCATGCTACAAAAAGAAAAAAAAAAGAGCCAACTGTAGTCCCTGATAATAAAAATTAGGTTGGAGACAATAAAATCGTAAGCAAAGACATCTTTCTAATCAGAGAAAAAACAACCACCACCAAGATATAAAAATCAGATACTACTTAGAATTTCTTGTATTCCGCTTGAAAAATCCTGACTCCCTTACCTTTTTACCTTTGTGACTTTGAACAAATCTCATCATGGCTCCGAGCCTCAGTCCCTCTCCTGCAAAATGAAGAGGTTGGTTCCACTGGACCAGGGTGGTTTGGTTTGGTTTTGGTTTTCTGTTTGGTTTGGTTTGTATTTGTGTATCACGGACCTCTTGCGCAAACTGGTGAAGCCTTCTCAGAATGTTGTTTTAAAATCATGGAAACAAATGCTGAATTTCTGTTAGAGGTAAGTAAAATAAAGATGAAAAAATGTCCTCCATCTTGTTCATAGACGTCCATGTGAAATCAATCTATGAAACTCTTGGAGGATGGTGGACCCCAGGTTAAGAACTCCTGTACTGTGGTATGTACTATGCCTATAGTCCTTTCTAGATTCAAATTATATGACCCTAAAATCAGGTATTGAGAGTCTTCGTAAGATAGGGAATGGAAAGGTCCATCTCAGAGGCGTGGCTTAAAGTATTTGAGCAGCTCCGGGACAAGAACAACTTCAATTTGTCACCTAAGATTAGTCTTTCTCTCTTCTTTCCAGTGTCCCCCAAACCCCCCCCTTAAGTGGGACCTGGAGGAGACCAGGAAACCAGAGACATCCGGAAATGGTAGGGGCAGGAAAGAATAACCTCAAAAGGCATAACAAATAGAGAAATGTCATAGAGACCATGAAATTTTATCAGCAATTTGAATATCCATCAGACATGAACATGTGATGTGTCATGGCTTGAAAGTCACCTCCAGTGGTTTCTCTTCCTTGGTTTGAGTCAAAGAAATTTAAGTGCTTTGCAAATTTTAAAGCATTGTAGAAATGCTAATTGTTATTATATATTATATATAAATGCTATTGTTATTATAATCATACCTCATTATTAACTGATTGTCATTGGTCAAACTAAAGAAATTCTATTTATACTTAAGTAGCTTAGAACATGAACTTCTCAAGAGTAGAGATGGCAGCGTTCTTTGTTTTTGTATCCTCAGGGCCTTAGGTCCTGAAACAGAGAGGATATTTAAAAAATGCTTGTTGATTAAGTATCACTTATCTGCTAGCACTGCTTTATCCTTTGCTTATTTCAGGTAGGGGGAGTGGTTCTCAACCTTCCTAATGCCATGACCCTTTAACACAGTTCCTCATGTTGTGGTGACCCCTAACCATAAAATTATTTTCGTTGCTACTTCATCACTGTAATTTTGCTTTTGTTGTGAATCTATCTGATATACAGGATGTATTTTCATTGTTACAAATTGAACATAACCCACAGGTTGAGAACCACTGGAACCGTTAGAGGAAGAAAAATTGCCCTTGATCTTTTTTAAGCAATTACACCTCCCTGAAGATATGTAAACTACATCTATCATCCTCCACTCTCCTCTCCCTAAATTGCAATACTAACATAGGCTTTTTCTACTCCAAGTACATGTCTTTTTTTAAGGAAATATTGTATTGAGGCAGTTGGGTGGCATAATGGATAGAGTGCTGGGCCTGGAGTCAGGAAGACCTGAGTTCAAATCCTCAGATACTTACTACCTGTCTGACCCTGGGCAAGTCACTTAATCTATTTGCCTTAGTTTCTTCATCTATAAAATGAGCTGGAGAAGGGAATGGGAAACCATTCCAATATCTTTGCCAAGAAAACCCCAAATGGGGTCATAAAGAGTCAGACATAATTGAAAAATAACTTCAAAGCTCCCAATTTTCACAACTAGGACAAGACAGTTGAGGCCCTATCCCAGGAGAATTTGCAGAGTAATGACAATACCTTCCTTAAGAATACTTTTTGTTTTTGGAGACCATCCTCAGCTCCAACGGGTTTCCTTTCTTACCCACCCTGCCCAGGCCCATTTCTGGAAGTAACAGAGGCACATTTCTTCTGTATTCCTCCCCCAGGCCTCATCTTAAAAGAGCTTCCCCCTCCACATCCTGCATTTGTTCCTGGAGAACCTCTAGTTCTACATGGATCTGGGTCCTTCTTCAAAATGAGGAAATTGAACTAGATGATCTCTCAGATTCCTTCTAACTTTCAATCTTAAAATCCTATTATTTGAGAGACATTTGAGGAGAAATTTTTTGGGGGAAGGCTTTTTATCAACCTTCTGGACATATGAGGAATTGAGACCCAAATAGGAGACATAAGTTCTAGGTGCTTTGGGAAAGAAAGTATCAGGTTTTGGTGTCACCTTGTACAGTGTAATTCTGATTTTCTGTACTTCAATACTATAACTCAGGTATATTCTCACCATAGAACCTCTCTCAACAGCTAAAGCTTCCTTACCTGGAATAATTTGCCTCTGAGACCTTTATATAATGGAACATCAGTCCACTGGATAGGTCCAATTAATGAGTTCCTCTCTGGAGTCTCCATTTTGGAGAAGTATCCAGACCAGCCAAACTTTATTCTCCTCCTGGCTGGGCTTCTGACTTTCTGGACTTGGATACCCTGACACTCTTGTTGTTCAGTCTTCATTCTGGAAGTGGACCAATGAAATTATGAGGGTGATGTCTTAACTTGCTTGTAAATTGGATTTAAGTGAGGCAAAGCTGTGCAAATTTGTTAACCTCACTCTATCCTTCAGAGTCATTGAAGTCCATTGGCAAGACAAAAGTCAAGGTGACTGGAGATGATTTGAGTACCTTCAACACTCCCAGTTCTGCTCCATTTGGTGTGTTGTCTTCCCCATTAGAATATAAGCCTCTTAAGGGCTTTCTTTTTGCTTGTATTTTGGGGAGCAGCTAGGTGTCAAAGTAGATAGAGTGCTGGGCCTGGAGTCAGGAAAACCTGAGGTCAAATCCAGCCTCAGATTCTTACCAGCTGTGGGTCACTGGAATAAGTCACTTAGCTCTGTTTGCTTTGGTTTCCTTAACTGTAAAATGAACTAGAGAAGGAAATGGCAAACCACTCCAGTATCTTTGCCAAGAAAATCCCAAATAGGGTCACAAAGAATCCAATACTCGACTGAAACAACTGAGCAACAACTAATAGAGTGTCTGTAAGCACTTAATACATGCTTCTTGCTTTGCCTGCCTGATGATGAATGGGGAGATGAGAAGGGCAGACTGGGAACCAACTGGTTTGAGGTGAGATTTCAATTCAAAATGTACCACAAGGTAAAGACTCCAAAATGGGAGCTCTTTGTCTGGAGCGGAATTAGTTACAACTTCTATGAATGAAAGTTCACGCTTCTTTTTCAACATACAATCTTAGACTCTTAAGTTCAAATCTGGGTCACCCTAGGCAAGTCTCAACTTCTGTCTGCTTTAGTCTCCTGAACTATAAAATGGGGATAATGATAAAACACCTCACCTATCTCCCAGGGTTGTCATGAGTCTCAAATGAATTAATATTTGTAAAGCACTCAGCACAGATCCTGGTATATAGTAGGCACTTAATAAATGCTTCTTTCCTACCCCTCTCCTTCAAGTGTTGCCTGAGGTAATGAGATGTCTGGTGACTTGTCCAGAATCAGTATGTTGGGAGTGGGACTTGATTCTAGGTCTTCTCTACTCCAAGACAAGCACTCTCTCTCTCTCTCTCTCTCTCTCTCTCTCTCTCTCTCTTTCTCTCTCTCCTCCTATAATGTACTAGTGCCAGTGATATAAAGACAAAAATGAAACCAATGGTGGTCTCAAGGAATATGCATCATATTGGTGGAAAGCTGCATGTTCACATATGAGAAAATGCAAAATATATTCAAAGTTCATGCAAAGGAAATTGGTAGGGGGGCAATTTAGTACCTGAGAGGATACAAATTGGTTTCTTATAGGATCTGACATTTGAACTGAGCTTTGAAGGAAACTAGGAATCCTAAGAGGTTGAAATGAAGATGGCAAATATCCAATGAATAGGGAAATGGGAGTGGATATGGGGTGGGGAACAGTTGATTCTAGGACATAGAATGTCATATTGACATGAAATATCACATGAAACAATGAGTGGACAATAGAATGTATGAAGGAAGGCTATCTGTAATAAATCAAGAAAAAATGTTCTGGAGTCATATTATGAAGGAATCTAAATGTAAAACAGAGGAGTTTATATGTTATCAAGGAGGCAAGAAGACATCATTGGAGCTTCTTGGGCAGAAAAGTGACAGTCAGATTTGTACTTGAGGGATTTCAATTTTGTAGCTGTGGGGAGGACAGATTAGAGATGAGGGAGATTGGAAGCAGGGAAATCAATTAGGAGATTACTGTAATAGTGCCAGAAAGAGGACATAACTTACTATGAGTGAAAAGGAGATTGATGTGAAATATGTCATGAATGCAAAATTTATAATACTTGGCAACTGGTGGGAGAAAAGAATAGTGAAACTCAAGAATCACTTGGAAAGTGAAAACCTGGGTCACTGGAAAGATGGCAACACCCTTACATAAATCCGGAAGTTAGGGATAAGAGAGAGTTTGGGAGTAAATATATTGAGTTTTGTGTCATCTGTCTTGAGTTTGAGATGCTTAGGGGATATCCAGTTGGACTTGTAAAATAGGCAGTTGGTGATGTGGAACTGGAGGTTAGAATAGAGAGTAGGGTTGTATATATCAGTAGACCAGATCTAATCAGCATAGAGATAATATTTAAATACATGAGAGCTGATGAAATCACCAACAGAGAGAAAAATCTACAACATATTCTGCATTAATATGTTTAAAATGTGGATACTTCCATGACAGAAGGATTTGTTTGAGCAAGGTGAACGTATGACCTTATGACCTTTGTCCAAATATCTAGAGATCATATTGGGTTTCAGAGAACCAGTCCATTTTGGCATTTGCCTGAAGCTTCTGGTTTGGCTCTCCTTCGCAACATGTCACTTGCTCACATGCTCTCGAGGTCATGACTTTTTTAGCAGCCTCCACCCCTTTCCTGCCCACCCCATTGAGCTGCTTTTTATTTTAAGACCTGAATATCCAAAGGTATTTTGAATAAGGTACATCCACCACAGTTTTGACCATAATTGAAAGTTTCTAAATTTTGACATGTTTACAAAATTTGATAGCAAGATATGTGGTCTGATTTTCAAAGCTTCCAGTGCTTTCTTGCTCCTAAGGGAAGGATTAAGTTTATAGAACAAGGATGACAAATCTGGGTATTAGGTTTAGATCTTTTAAAGCTGCATATCTTACATCCACAGTGCACTTATTTTATAAAGCTTATGGCAGTAAACAGCATTAATTAGATATTGTCTCCATTCCAACATCCCATTTTCATTGGCTAGCTATGGTCCTGAAAAAGAAATGACTAAACTACTTAAACCATTCCCTATAAACAAGCTACTTACCATGTGAGTCATTTTGATTTAACTCCCCTCCAGCATTTCAGTACCATTTAGCAGACTGGAAAAAAAAGTTATTTAATTAATCATCCATGCAATTAAAATTAGCAGCCCTTCCTAGCCTCCAAAATGGTCAGTTGTTTTAAGTTTGTGTCGGCTCCATTTTTTCCCCATTGGACATCTGAGTCATGACTTTCAGGTCTATGGGTAGTATGGACTAATAAACTTGGAAATGGTTATTATGATGACTGAGCATCTCTGAGTGTATTCAGGGTGAGAGCTATTCCCTTTTGAATGACATCTGGCATGTTTTTGAGTCAAAGGCCAAAGGTTGCTACTCCATCCTTTGGAGCACCTAAAAACTTAGTTTTACCAGGATTGTCAGTACTATCAGGTACATGGGAAGTGAACAGAGGAAATTACTAATCTTGTCAATAGAATAACCATTCATTATCTTATTTCCTCCAAGGGAAATCTCCATTCCTCTGCTAACTCTCTAGACTTCTTTTCCCTTTGTGATCCAGCAGCCTTCTCACCTGGGAAGATTGCTATGCTCCTCTGCCCATCCTACCACAGCCCCTTGTTCTGATTGGCTAGTTCTTCCTGGAACTGCCATGTTAAGGAGAATTCTCAGACCCGCCCTGTTAATGGCTTTATTCTCTTCTAGGCTTTACTCCTGACTATCTAGGCTTCTTCCCTGCCCCACATTTTTCAACTTTTTTTATGCATTTTTTTTCTTCATTAGAATATAAGCTCATTGGGGCAAGGACTTTTTTCTTTTTGCATGTATTTGTTTTGCTGGTACTTAGCACAATGCCTGTGAGATAGTATTTTATAAATGTTTGTTGACTTAACAATGCTAATAGGGGCAATTTTTTTTATCCTTTTTGAGCAAATTGCTTGGATATGCTCGATTCCTGTCATTGAAAACTCCAGCTAATGTGGAGACTTTTATTTGTAGAAACAGGCCAACTATTATCTCCAACTTACCCCCTACCTCCTGGCTACTTCCCGTTTTATCTTTTATGTACTTACAATTTTCTCTTCTAGATTCATCTTTTCTCGCACTCTACTCTGTGTTTTAATTACAACAAACATAATTTTTCCCAATGTAATCTTCCCTCTTATGAAGATAAAATTGCAAAGTGCAGTGGGTTTCTAATTCTAAAGAAAACATTGATCACCTACTATATTCATAGTATACCTCTTATACCTGATGTTGGAAAAGTACAAGGTTTAGACAAGTTAGACAAAATCTCTGGCCATTGTTAGTGAATTTAAGAACATCTATCCATTTTATAATTACTTAATATATACACACACACATATATGTATATATACACACATACAAAAATACACACACATACATATATATCTATATGTGTGTGGGTGTGCAGTAATACCAGTTTTAAGCGGTTTTGTAATATTTGGAGACTGGTAATTCTGTAATGCTAAGAGCACTGAATTTGGAGTTGGGAAATGTGGGTTCAATCCATTCCTTGCTCTTCTACTTGCTACTTCTATAACTTTAGGTACATCTGACCTCTTAATCTCAGTTTCCTCTTCAATATTTGATCAGATTAAATGACTTCTAAGACTCCTAATTTTATTCAATTGCTCATCTCCAATTTTCCATTAAAAAATGAGCTGGATGTATTTTACTGATGTCAGATAGACAAAAGTTTAAATTAAAAGAAAGGACAAATAATGCCTAGCCACTTTCTACTAGCTAAAAAGAGAGGAAAGAAGATGAAGTCAGCCTGTATTTAGCTCTTCCTTTTCCCCCTCCCTATCTACCCAGAAATTCCAATTTCTCTTTTTGCCTCTGTTCTCCTTCCATGTATCCTGGGTTGTGGTTTTCAACTTTAACTCGTGTTCTGAATTATTGTAATTGCCACTGACAAGGCATACCCTGTCTTGTAGATAAAGTGAATAATGAGAGAAAAGAGGGGAGAAAATTCAGTTGTATGAGCTTTCCCAAATTTTCCTTCAGAAAGCCTCTAAATGCATTCTGGAGTGACAGAACCCACAAAAAAGAGAGTGAAATGATTTTCCAGCTTAAGATAACTTAAAAGGACTTCAGGAAAGTTTGTTTCGCTTTGGTAAAAGGGAAGCACAGTCCAGTACAGACAGTGTCTGGGCAGCCAGCAGGAGGTTCTTAGCCACAGCACAGATCAGCAACAGAGCCCCCTCACTCCTGATTCAGCAGGCTAGTGGCACAGCAGTTCAGCTATGAGGCCTCCAGCCCCAGTGTAGAAAGCAAGTTGCCAGCCCTGTAAACCAGGCAACAACAGGAGCAATTATGCCATGCCACCCCAGCACAATGGGCAAGTCCCAAGCACCTGAAGTCCTGGCTGGCACAAAAAGCCAGTGAGCAGGTCCCAGGTCCCTAACACGAAAAACTTGGAACACTATCTCCTGTACCCTAGGAGCAGAGCTCAACTTTTTAAAATAAGCAAACAACCAAAAAGAGCTCTGATCATAGAAAGCTACTATGGCAAAAGGGAAGATCAAAACACAAACTCAGAAGAGGACAACAATGTCAAAATGCCTCAAAGGGGAATATGAATTGGTCTCAAGTCAAAAAAGTCCTCTTGGAAGAGCTCAAAAAAGAATTTTAAGGATCAAGAGAGGTAGAAGAAAAAAAGGAATTTATGCAGGAGAATTATGAAAAAAGAGTAAACAGCTTAGAAAAGAGAGCACAAAAATTGACTGAAGAAAACAACTCCTTTAAAAATACAATTGGTCAAATGGAAAAAAAAAACACTGGAGAAAACAACTACTTTAAAAATGGAACTGGCCAAATGGAAAAGGAGGTACAAAAGCCAACTGAAGAAAATAATTCCTTAAAAATTAGAATTGGGTAAATGAAAGCTAATGCATCTATGAGACATAAAAAATCAGTCAAACAAAATCAAAAG
Organism: Pseudochirops corinnae; assembly: GCA_028646515.1. Lineage (NCBI taxonomy): Eukaryota > Metazoa > Chordata > Mammalia > Diprotodontia > Pseudocheiridae > Pseudochirops > Pseudochirops corinnae. Next base: position 141,327,136 of record CM053591.1, read on the forward strand.
AATGAAAAAATAGAAGAAAATATAAAATATATCATTGGAAAAAAGAACTGACTTGTAAAACAGATCTAGGAGATATAATTTAAGAATTATTGGACTACATGAAAACCATGATCAAAAAGAACCTGTTCAGCATCTTTTAAGAAATTATCAAGGAAAACTTCCCTGATATCCCAGAACCAGAGGGGAAAATAGTGATTGAAAGAATCTACCAATCACCTCCTGAAAGAGATTCCAGAATGAAAACTCCAAGTAATATTGTAGCCAAATTCCAGAATTCAGATCAAGGAGAAAATACTGTTAGCAACCAGAAAGAAACAATTTAAATATCAAGGAACCATAGTCAGAATTGCATAGGACTTAGAGACTTTTACATTAAAGATTGGATGACTTTGGATACAATGTTCCAAAAGGCAAAGGAGCTTAGATTACAACCAAGAATCAACTACCTAGCAAAACTGAAAAAGATGAATATTCAATGAAATAGGGTACTTTCAAACTCTCCTGATAAAAAGACCAGAGCTGAATAGAGAATTTGATTTTTGAATACAAGACTCAAGAGAAGCATAAAAAGATGAACAGAAAAGATTTTATTTAATAAGATTTAACTGTTTACATATCTTTACAGGAAGATGATGCTTGCAACTCTTGAGAACTGTATCTCTATTAGGGCAGTTAGAAGGATTATAAACAGTGTGTGAGTATAAGTTGACTTTGATGTGATGATATAAAAAAATAAGTGGTAAAAAAGTATGGTACTGGGAGAATAGGAAGGGAGAGGCAGAATAGGGGAAATTATATAACATGAAGATGTACAAGGGAAATAAGGGAGGGGTGAGCATTGTTTGAATACTACTTTCATTGAATCTGATGCAAAAAGGGAATAACATACACACTCAGATGGATAAGGAAATTTATCTTACCCTATGGGAAAGTAGGGAGGAAAAAGGAAATAAAATGGAAGGAGGAGCCGATAAAAGGGAGAGCAGAAGTAGGAGAGAAAGGGAAAGAAAGAAGGGAGCTGAAAGAAGGGAGGGAAGATTGAGGAAGGTGGTGGTCTGAAGCAAAACACTTGTGAAGAGGGAAAGGGTGAAAAGAGAGGAAAGTATAAATGGGGGGAAATATGATGGAGGGAAATACATAATTAGTAATTATAACTGTGAATATGAATGGGATGAGCTCTCCCATAAAATGGAAGCAAGTAATAGAGTGGATCAAGGCTGTCCTACAATATATTGTTTACAAGAAACAATCTGAAGCAGAGACACACACACACACACACACACACACACACACACACACATACACACAGAGTAAAGGTAAAAGGCTTGAGCAGAAGCTCTGAAACCTTTCCCTCTCTGTGCTGAAGCTAAAGCAAAAAAAAAAAAAAGCAGGGGTAGCAGCCCTGGCCTCAGACAAGGCAAAAGCAAAAACTGATCTACTTAAAAGAGATCTACATCTTGCTATAAGGTACCATAGACAATGAAGCAATATCTATATTAAGATATTTACCAGTTTGTACAAGTCTTTCCAGGTTTCTCTGAAATCTGCCTGCTCATCATTTCCCATTACACAACAGCACATTACCACATTCATATACCACAGCCTGTTTGGCCACTCCCCAATTGATGGGCATCTCCTCAATTTCCAATATTTTGTCACCACAATAATGTCTACTACAAATATTTTTGCACATAGGTCCTTTTCCTTTTTTATGATCTGTTTTGGATACAGAACTAATAGTGGCAATGATGGATCAAAGGCAATGAACAGTTTTAAAGCCCTTTGGGCATAGTTCCAAATTGTTCTCCAGAATGGTTGGATCAGTTCAGAACTCCAAATTCCACCGATAGTACATCAGTATTCCAATTTTCCCATATTCTCTCCAATATCTATCATTTTCCTTTTTTGTAATATTAGCCAATCTGATAGGTGTGAGGCAGTACCTCAGAGTTGTTTTAATTTGCTTTTCTCTAACCAAAAATGATTTAGAGCACTTCTTCCTATGCCTACAGACATCTTTGATTTCTTCATCCAAAAACTGTCTATTCATATCCTTTGACCATTTATCAAGTGGATGATGGTTTATATTCTTGTAAGTTTGACTCGGTTCTCTATATATTTGAGAAATGAGGCCTTTATCAGAGACTCTTGCTGTAAAGATTGTTTCTCAGCTTTTTTCTTTCCTTCTAATCTTAGTTGCATTAGTTTTATTTGTAGAAAACTTTTTCAATATAATATAATCAAAATTATCTGTTTTATATTTTGTAATGCTCTCTATCTCTTGTTTGACCATGAAACCTTCTCCTCTCCATAGATCTAACAGCAAAACTATTCCTTGCTCATATAATTTGCTTATGATATGATAGCACATGTATAAACTATATCAAACTGCCCATCATTTTTAAAAGAGGGGAGAAGAGATGGGAGAGGGGGAAAGGAGGGGAGGAGAAAAAATTTCAACTCAAAATCTTACAAAAATGAATGCTAAAAATTTTCTTGGTATGAAACTGAGGAAAAATAAAATACTGTAAAAACATAAAAAAAAGAATTGAGAAAAAAGAGTGTTTGTTTCTGGCTAAGAAATAGAGTGCTGGATCAGAGGAATAGATTAGGTACACAAGACACAGTAGTAAATGACTGTAGAAATCTACTATTTGATAAACCCCCAAACTCCAGCTTCTAGTATAAGAACTCACTATTTGACAAAAATTGCTGGGAAAACTAGAAAATGGTATGGCAGAAACTAGGCGTAGAACAATATCTCACACCTTATACCAAGATAAAGTCAAAATGGGTAAATTATTTAGACATGAAGGGTGATACCATAAGCAAATTAGGAGAGCAAAGAATAGTTTCCCTGTCAGACCTATGGAGAAGGGAATAATTTATGACCAAACAAGAGATAGAAAAATGTAAAATGGATAATTTTGATTGCAAAAATTAAAAAGCTTTGTACAAACAAAACCAATGCAACTAAGATTAGGAGGAAAGCAGAAAACTGGGAAACAATTTTTACAGCTAGTGGTTCTAATACAGGCTTCATTTCTAAAATATATAAAGAACAGAGCCAGATTTTATAAGAATACAAGCCATTCCCCAATCGATAAATGGTCAAAGGATAGGAACAGACAGTTTTTAAAGGAAGAAATCAAAACTATCTATAATCATATAAAAATGCTCTAAAATCACTATTGATTAGAGAAATGTAAATTAAAAGAACTCTGAGAATACCTCTTCACACCTATCAGATTGGCTGATATGACAGAAAAAGAAAATTATAAATGTTAGAGATGATGTGGGGAAATTGGAACACTAATGCATTGTTGGTAGAGTTATGAACTGATTGAACCATTCTGAAGAGCAATTTGGAACTATGGCCAAAAGGCAACCAAACTGTGCATACCCTCTGACCATCAATATCACTACTAGGTCTGTATCCCAAAGAGACCACCAAAAATGGAAAAGGATTTACATGTACGAAAATATTTATAGTAGCTCTTTTTGTGGTAGGAAAGAGTTGGAAATTGAAGGGATGTCCATCAATTGGGGAGTGACTGAACAGGCTGTAGTATATGAATGTGGTGGAATGCTATTGTGTAATGGGAAATGATGATCATCAGGTAGATTACAGAAAAACCTGGAAAAACTTACATGAACTGATGCTGAATGAAGTGAGTAGAAGCAGGAGAACATTGTACACAGCAACAACAACATTATGCGCTGGTCAACTATGACAGACTTAGCTCTTCTCAGAAATACAATGATCCAAGAAAATTCCAAAAGATTCGTGATGGAAAACGCTATCCACATCCAGAGAAAGAACTATGGAGTCTAACCAAAGTATACTATTTTCACTTGTGTTTTTTTTTCTTTCTCGTGGTTTTCCCCTTTTGTTCTGATTTTTCTTTCACAGCATGACTAATGTAGAAATATTGTGTAACATGATCATACATGTATAAACTATATCACATTGCTTACTGTCTTGGGAAGGAGGGAGGGAAGGAAAGGAGGGAGAAAAATTTGGAACTCAAAATCTTCCAAAAATGAATCTTGAAACTATCTTTACATGTAATTAGAAAAAATACTATTAAGTGCAAAATTTAAAAAAAAGTGTTGAAAAAATAGAAAGTGAGTGGTGGCTCCTCTGGACAAATTTATGAAATCTTAATTCATCACTAATCTTGCAAGGAGTCACTAGAACACTGAGTTGAGTCTGTAACAACTATTTGATCTTCTTTAGACAAGGAATGTTTCAGCTTGAAAGGAATGGAAACTTAAAATGGTATTTTTTCAAATCATTCTGAGCTCTGTCTTTGAGCTCTCTCTGTTTCTCTGTCTCTCTCTGTATGTGTGTGTGTGTGTGTGTGTGTGTGTGTGTGTGTGTGTATTCTCTTTCATAGTAGTGTACTACACAGAAGCAGTATGATGTAGTGGGATTAGAAATGGATTTTAGAAGTCAGTAACCTGGATTCAAATCCTGACTGTAATCCATGATCAGCCATTTACTAGATGGTTGATCTTGAGCAAATCAATTAATATCTCAGGGTTTCAATATCCTTTTCTCTGAAATGACGACTGGGCAATCTCTAACGTCCTTTCTAGCTTTATATCTTCAGATTACTTTATTTTCATGAAAAACATCATTTGTAATGAATTACTTGAAGCACATTTTCCTTCCAAGTGGCACTTTTCAAAAATTAGTTTACTTGAGTAGAACAAATCAGTGTTTGAAGAGCTAGGGAGTTCTATTGATTTTACCACTAATTATTCTTTAATTCAGGACAAGTAATATTTGATGGTGAATTGGGGTGAGAATCTCAAAATTAATTGAAAGTAACCTTTAAGAATGAAAATAATGAAGATGATGATAATTATAATGGTAACATAATAATATGTATTATTTTTATGGTTTGCAAAGCACTTTACAAATTCTATTTCATTTTATAGTCACAACAACCCTGTGAGGCAGGTGTTATCCCCACTTGACAGCTGAAGAAACTGAGGCTAAATGTCTTGCCCAGGGTTATACACTAGTAAGTGTTTGAGGTTAGATTTGAGTTCAGCTGGTTTGGTGGGCCTGACATCAAAAAGACTCATCTTGAGTTCAAATCTAGCTTCAGATACTTACTAGCTATGTAACACTGGGCAAATCATTTAACTCTATTCATCTCACTTTCCTTATCTATAAAATGAGCTGGAGAAGAAAATGGTAAACTATTCCATTATCTTTGCCTAGAAAACTCCCAAATAGGCTGTGAAGTGTTTGACGCAATTGAGAAACTATTGAACAACTTCCTGACTCCAGGCCCAGTGCCCAATCCATGGTGCCACCTAGATGACTTCAATATAAAAAGATAAAAAAAGACAATTCAAGATGAGAGTGAAAGGGAAAAAATGAACTAATATTCTAGGGATAAAATTATTACTTCCTTAGTAATCAATATTATTGATCACAGAATAATATAAAGTAAAATTCTTCATAGGTGAAGAGAGGAGAGCAGTGGTTTGAGGAAGTTATAAGAAAAGAGGTGAATGGCAGATTTCTCTGCTTGCCTTTGTTTCTATGAAGTAGTCATGATAGAACATTGCAGGATGGGGGTGGAATTGAATCTTGTCATCAGAAATTTTCTGCTGCAGCAGCATCATAAAGCAATCCAACAGAGGTAGAATGGAGAGCATGGGGTCTTGGATCATGAGCCTGACTTCTTAGATCAATTGTTTTGTGTATTGTGTGTAAAGGGAAGGGTAAAAAATATTAATATCTCTTCTCTAAACATTTCTGGCACTAATGCCCCCAGAGTGGTTGTAGGGGCAGAGGTTCTGATCAAAGGATATGGAGATGATGGTTCTAATGATGATGATAGTTATGGTGTGGAGATGTCTAGGAAGCAAACAGAAAAAGAGAGGATAAATGAATCGAGTGAGCAATTTAACAGGGGTTCTCAACTTTCCTAATGCTGCGACCCTTTAATACAGTTCCTCATGTTGTGGTGACCCCCAACCATAAAATTATTTTTGTTGCTACTTTATAACTGTAATTTTGCTACTGTTATGAATCGTAATGCAAATATCTGATATGCAGGATGTATTTTCATTGTTACAAATTGAACATAACCCACAGGTTGAGAACCACTGGACTAGAAAATAAACAAATTACCAATCTATAGAAAAGAAGTAATATTTAAAGTCAAAGAGAGTAATTCGAATATAAACATACAATAGGACTGTAAAAATAAAACAGCCATTTTTGAAAATAATAACAAAACCAATAAACTATGACCTAGCCTAAGAAAGAAAAAGAGACAAAATAATTTTAAAGAACATCATGAATTTACAGCAAACAGTGGGAAAATAAAGAGAATGGCCTGAAACTGCTATAGAAAATTTTATGGCAAAAATATTGAGTATTCAAAGGTAATGGATAAATTATCAACAAAATATAAATTACTCAAAAGAATAAATGAGGAGAAATCTTAACCCTATCTCAGCTAATAAATTAATGAACCATATAACCCTTTTTTTTGTCTCCCCTTCACATCAGTCTGGGACAAAGGGATTTACAAATTAATTCTTTCTTACTTAAATAATAAAGAATTGCTATGTTACAAAAAGTATTCTCAAAAATATACTGAAGGTACTAGTAATCTATTCTTCATTCTCATCATGATCTCCAGTCAATCCAATCTATCCGTCCCTCAGTACTTTCCTAGGTCATCATGCCTGCTCCTATATTCTCCCCCCACCTTCCTAATTCTTATCCTTTCATTAACCTGCTCAGTTCTACACTGTCTTCTAATTTTGAACCTTGTCCCGTTGTCACATATGCCTCACCAAACCTTAGCCCTGTATAGGATTTTGAGTATGTTGCCCTTTAGATTCTTGACTTTTTGTTCCTCTGAATAAATTTTGTTACAATTATTTTTCCTTTTTATAAAGTAATCCTGATTGATAGACATTGGATAAGTCAACTAATTGAGAGACTATTGTCATTTTTATTATATTGGGTTCGTCTATATGTGAACAATTAATATTTCTTCAGTTATCTGGGTCTATCTTTATTTCTCTGAAGTGCTCGCTATTTATATTTACAGAGTTCATGTGTATATTTTGATAGGTAAACTCTCACTTATTGCATATATTTAAAGATAATTTGTCTTTCCATCTCTGCTGGGTGTTGTTGGCAATATAAAGATGTTCCGATGACATGGATTTATTTCATATTCTGAAAATTTGGTGAGGTCATTGTTTCAATTAATTTTTTTGTTGTCTCTCTAAAGCCCTTTAAGCAAATGATCACATTACCTGTAAAAAGTAATAATTTTCTTTCTTTTTATCTATGTTTATTTCTTTTTCTTGTCTTATTGTAATAGCTAGCATTTCTAGCATTATAGCAAATGATAATCGTGATAATGGACATCTTCATTTTACCCCAGATCTAACTGGGAAGGTTTCTACTATATAGCTATTACATATAGTACTGGCTCTTCTTTTTATAAAAATAAGAACTATAACATTTAGCAAAGGTGCAGTTATTCCTATTGTTTTTAGAGGTTGTATAGGTGAATCAGTTACATCTTGTCAAAAGTATTTTCTTCATTCATTGATAAACTTATTTTATTTTTCTTGTTATTAATGTGGTCTATTATGTTGATAATTTTCTTGATATTGAAAAGATCTTTCATTTCTAGGATAAATTCAGTCAATCATAGGGTATTATCTTTGTGACTTATTGCTGTAATATCCTTGTAAATATTTAGGGATATTAGTCTGTAGTTTTCTTTATTTTGAGTCTCCTTGGTTTAGGTGTCAAACCAATTTACATTTCTCTGAAAGACTGAATTTGGAAGGATTCCTTCTTTTCCTATTTTTTGAATAGTTTCTCTAGTACTAGAATTAACTGTTCTTTGAATGATTAATAGAATTTACTTTTAAATATATTTGGTCTTGTGGATTTTTCCTTGGAAGTTGATTTATGTCTTGTTCAAATTCTTATTCTGAGATTGGATTATTTGAGTTCTCTATTTCTTTTCCTGTTAACCTGGACATTTTTCACCTTTGTAAAAATTCATCAATTTCACATAGGCTAGCGGCTTTAATGCCATCTAAATGGGCAAAATATTTTCTTATAATTTCCCTCATTTCTTCATTTCAAATGAATTTTACTTTTTTCATTTTTAATAATTTTAACTTGGTTTTCTTTTCTTTTTAAAAATCAAATTAGCTAATATTTCTATTTTTAAAAAAACCTACCCACTTCTTCTCGTATTTATTAACTCAAAGCTTCCCTGTTTTTCTTCAAAGTCTTACATAAGTCCTGTCTTCTATAAGAAGATTTTTCTTGGTCCTTCTTAAAATTTGTGCTTTTCCTTCAAGATTATTCTCAATTGATCCTGTGTATATTGTATTTATTCGATCATTTGCATGTTAGCTCCGCCATTAAATTATGAGATCCTGCAGAGCAGGGACCATTTTTGCCTTTCTTTGTATCCACAATACTTACCACAGTGCCATATGGTAGTCACTTAATAAATGTCTATTAATTTAACTTGACTTGATACAGTGATCATGAATATAACATTCTGTCCTAGTAGTTCCATTCCTCTCTGTCAGAAAGTAGAGGTATGTTCCATTATCTTTTATCTAAAACCTCTAAAGATTTTCAGATACTCATAGTTCAGCTTTCTTTAATCTTTTTTGTTAATAAATATTTATTAATTGATTTACATTGTTGTCATTATGTTTTCTCTTCTCTTGAAGATGCTTATTTCTCTCTGCAACAGTTCATATAAACCTTCTTATGCTTCTCTGAAGTCCTCTCATTAATATCTTTCTTTACCTTCATATGCTATAGTAAACATTCCCCAATGGATGGGCACCAGCTTTGTATCCAGATCTTTGCTACTGCAAAGAAGGCTGCTATTAATATTTTTATATATTTTTGCCCTTTATTTCTACCTTTGACTTGTTTGGGGGACTATATGTCCAATAATAAGATTATTGGGCCAAAGGATAGGCTAGTTTATTAATTTGCATCTAATTTCAAAGATGTTACATTATGCTTAGATTGATTTCCATTCCTTAGGTCAAAATAAATTTAGACTTAGTGATATTTGAAGTCTGAATTAAAGATGTCATTCAAGAATTCAAAAAGATGTAGAAAAACTTGTATTAAATGATACAGAATAATAAAACTAGAGTCAAAAGGAGGCTGTTTATAGGGAAAGGGACTCAATCCATGATTTCATTGATACAGGAAACCTTCTAAGTGAACACATTCTCTTTATTAATGCAGAATGGGAAACTGACTAAAGGGTGACAGAGTTGCCATATGACCCACCGTCATTCTCCCAGTCTTAAAACAGGGGTCCCCTGGATTCTCCTATTGATCTCATCTTCAGCCCCCTTATAGACCCTGGGCCCTGGGTTTCTCCCCATCGCTACTGCCATTGTCACAACTAGGTATTGCCACCACCACTTGTTCAGTATTCCTGGTCAGCATAGATGTCTCTTTTTTGTCTTCCTTAGCAGACCTGAACTAGAAAAACAACTCACAGTGACTTTTAATTCACTTTCCTGCCTAGAGTTTTGTTTGATGTATTTTTTAAATTGTTTGGAGGTGATGTGTTGGGAGTTCTTGAGAAAATGTTGCTTTCATTCTGCCCTCTTGACTTTGTACACTACTCCCTTACCACCCAACTAAGAGTACTAAAGCATTGCCTAGACCACTTAGAAGCCTCTTGAAGAGAGCTGTAGGGCTTGGCCAATCAATAAATTCTTTCTGATTGATGGTGTAACACTGCTCCTTAGTATATTTTAGTTATAAGTGTTCTTATTGTACTCTAATATTGAAATATTACTTTATGAAATACGTCTCTTTAACAAGTCAGTCTGGGCATATCTAAAATTCATATCTAAAATCTAAAAAAAATCCTTTCACCTATTTCTGATTCTGATCATATTTTTTCCTGCAAAGTAATAATAACATATTTAGAATAAAACATAGCAGTAAGGGAGGGAAAAATTGGTTTTAAAAGCTATGCTACTAACCTGGTGATAATCCATGTTAAACCCAGGAATTAAAATGTTATCTATAAAGGAGATGATAATGGTTCAGTCTTCAGATTTAAAGGTCTAAGGATGCACACAAATTGAGATAATTTTAAAGAACGATGGTTTTCTCTGATGATCAGCTCCCCTGGAATGTTTTCCTCTTGGGAAGTTATAGAACTGTAATCAGCTACGTGCCATACTTAAATTATTGCGTTTTGCAATTCTTTCATATAAGCAGGGCAATGAAAAGGGAGGAAAAAAAGTACTACAAAACCAGACTAGGAAAAGGAGCAGCTATGCTAATATGTTAATCTGATAAAAACCAATTGCTGCCATTTATCTTGGCTGAAATTTAATTTGGTTCAAGCTTTCCATGTAAAGAAATAAAATGAAGATGGTATCTGTTGCTCAAGGCATAAAATGAAGTGCTGAAAAAAGCCTGTCATTACTGCCGTGAGATGTGTCAATTTACAGAGAGCATCTTTTGCTGTGAAGATCTTAAGGAGAGAGAGAGGGAAAACCTCATGGAATGTTGTAGTTACTAATAAAAAGGACAATAAAAATCATAGAATTATTTCAAAAGATACTTAAAATCTATAAGCATGGATAATAAATTTGAAATAAAGGGATTCTAAGAGATCTCTTAATGTCATCTGTTCCCAAGGCCAAACTTTTGCTCCCACTGCACCAAATCAGGGAAAAAATAAAAGTCTCACCTTTTATAATCCTAGCATTGTAGGAGTTAGAGATAGATGGAACCTTAAAGGTCATTTCTATCAGTTTAAAAATGAGGAGTTTTAGAGAACTTAAATGACCCGTTTAAGATCATACAAGTAGTTAATAGTAGAACTAGGACTGCACCTTATTCTTCTGACTCCAAATTCAGCTATAAAGAAAATTCCATCGTCTCCCTTAGTAACAGATTCCTGTATCTCACAATCATTTATTCAGCTTTCACACACACACACCCCAACTCAAACTGTCTAATAGCCAATCTCTAATAAATTCTCAAATTTCCCAGATTCATTATCACCATCCAAAATACGTTTGAATTTTTTTAAAAGCATTTCCTTTTTTTTATGAAATATGATTCTACATATCTTATTTTAAATGATATTCATTAAAAGGTTCTCATTTTGTTGGTGTAGTGAAGTTAATAATCTGCCTTTCCCCTATGTCTGTAGCTATCCATTGTGATGGGGAAGGGGCACCACATAAAATAGGGATCTCAGTAAGTTTCAAGGAGGTCAGACTCTAGAAGGCAAAATATAGTATTAATCTAGATTCAAGGATCAATTGGTAGCATTGTTCAAAGCTGTTATTTTTCATTTAGGGAGAAACTGATTACCCAAAGATGGCCACTGACTACAATAATAAGCCATCAGAATCTCAGTTAAAATGAATAGAAGATACACAGCAATGGAGACTGAGTCTTTTTGATGACAGGCCACAGGAAGCTAAAATTTTCTTTTCAAAGCAGATTAAGGTAAAATAGAATAAACTTAACTAGTGATTAATAATAATTGAAGTCTAACAGGGAAGGTAATCTGTTAGTTGGTTTTAGAAAAAAAATAGCTCTAAATGTTGTATCATATCACTAATTACAAAAATTAACAAATGATTAATATTAATGATTAGTCATTTTAATAGTCATATATAAACAAAAATATAATTTACTGGATTGTTTTCTGAGTTATACATGCCTGAAACAAGCTTAGTCAGTTGGTTCATGTAGCCATAGCCAGGAGATACCAGTCACTGGGTGACAGCTTCCCAAATGTGGACAATACGCTGATGAAGAAATAAGCAGCTTCTATGAGTCTGGCCATGCTTAACCCAGCCTATGCAGCATCGACAAACATAAAATAGCTCAGAAGAAATCATCGTCTTTGGTAAGTTAACAGAAATATCATTTTAGGTATTTGATTTCCCCTTGTATAACATGCAGTGCTACTCTTATACTGGTGAATGCAAAGGAAGCTGTTGGGTTGTTTTTCTCTACTTCACCAACAAAGACATTCTAAATATTGTATTCTCATCTCTTGGTGATCATGCATTTATTGTTTTCAACTGTCCTTCCCTGTACTGCATCTGCCTTTTAAACAAATGACTCCTCAACCTTGGCATTCTAAAATCTATTGCTGTTTTTTCTTCACAATTCTTTTTGGCTGGGCATTCATAAACCATCTGCTTTTGTGTATCTCTTGTTTCGATGTGATGCTTTTTAACGTGATTGTCCTTAAACCCCTCTTGACTACATTTTACCTCTTACAAAGAATTCTCCAAGCTAGGTCATCCACAGACTATCCCTGTGTCTCCTTGGCAACCACATGATCTTAACATTTCTTAGTCTCTTTTTTACTCCCACTCTTCATATTTTACATTATCTACCTTATCATTAAAGATTCTCACATTCCTTTTCTTTATGCTTATCCTCACAAATTTAATTATCCATATTATTTTGAATACCTTTTTTTGGATGGGGGAGGGAAGGCAATTGGGGGTAAGTGATTTGCCCAAGGTCACACAGCTAATAAGTGTCAAGTATCTGAGGCCAGATTTGAACTCAGGTCCTCCTGACTCGAGGGCATATGCTCTATTCACTGTACCACCTAGCTGCCCCAAACACCTTTCTATACAATTCTTTTCAAGGTGTTTATTAATTTGTTTTTAGATATGGGACAGGCCAGAGTTCAATCTAAGATGCACAGATTCCCTTTTACCTTCTTCAGCTGGGTTACAATGACTTCTTTAGACTCTGGTGGGGCAACACATGTTGAACACTGGCAGAGATATTGTTCATGTTTCACAGGATGGGCAAGCATAGTTTGGTTGGAATCTTCATCATGGGAGTGAATTCCCAACTTGGTAATATCACAGCTCCATTTTAAGATTCGAAATTAGATTGCTGTTGTTGAGTCATTTTTCAGACATGCCCAACTCTTTGTGAATCTGTTTAGAGTTTTCTTGGCAAAAATATTGGAATGGTTTGGAATTTTCTTCTCCAGTTCATTTTACAAATGAGGGAACTGAGGTAGAGAGGTTTAAGTGACTTGCCCAAGTTCATATAGTTAGTAAGTATCTGAGGTCAGATTTGAACTGATGAATCCTCCTGACTTTAGGCCTTGTGCTTTATACACTGTATACACTGTGCTACCTAACTGCCTCTAGGCATGAGTTGTAACCAAAAAACCCTAATTACCTGGTGACCAATCTTCTGGTGATGAGCCTCTTTGAAGTAAGATAGCCAGGTTTTCCATAAAAGACATTCAGTCTATCACCATACTTGCTCCTGAAGCCTTTCTACTTTGGTAAGACCTGCCCTAGCTTGCACTCTTCTGAAATAGTCTTCAAGGACACAGGGTCATGTCTGTGCCAGCATGAGAACTATAAACATATGAACACTTATGCATGCACAGACATACAGACACAAGCATCCCACATATATGCTTTTGGCCCCAGAGACAAACCTGAAATTCAGGTGTGATTTTGTAATCTGATCATTAGTTTCATTTACATTTGGTATATTATAAGGCTGGGAGAGTTAATATGGTATCACTGCTTGGGACCTATATAGTCTACTAGCTTTTGCTTACCTATATAAAACTTGGAACAGCATGTAGAATAAAGCAAATGTCTTCTCTTCCCTACCTTTTTTGGGATGTTTTTTATGATTATTAAAATATTCCCCAAGTTGTGACATTTCTGAATTAACTATTTTTACGACAAAGGATAAAATGTGGAAAGGATTTCATCAGAGAGATGTATGATTAGAAAAAAATGGATAAGCCAGCTACATAATAATATTGGATAATAATGGATTGATAGATCATGGGCTCTGTTTGTTAGCCAGAGAATGTCAAGAAAGCTAGACAGAGGAAGGCCATTAGAATGTTGGCTGGACCTCTTCTGGAGGTTATATAGGAGAAAAAGAATGAGAGTAGCCTATGATGGGCAGACATGGCTATGTTTTAATTTGCATCATAGGAGAAAGTATCCATACCAAAAGTATTCCAGATTCATAAAAGTACTAAACTATGTGTATATATGTATTTATAGTATTATATAAAAAATATTAAGCTATATATATAGTTTAGTATATGTAGTACATACACACACATATAAAATCACTGTGGGTCTCAAAAAATTGAGACTTTCTATAAAAATTTAAAAGATTTTGGCACTCTTTACCTAGAATAAGGTTGTCTTACCCTGTCTTAATCTTCTAATTTGATTTCATTTACTGCCAAGTCACTCATTGTTGGGATGTTGTTGGCATTCAGTTAAAAAAAATTGTCTATGCACAATTTTCTTGCAAAATTAACAAATTGTTCTGGTGTTCTGGAAGCTGACAGCATTCTAAATAAGTTTTTGTATAATAGTCTATCAAAAGGTTTTCTCTATAATGCTTTTTGAACAATTCTTCCTGATCTTTAGTGCATGCTATTGTTTATAATAGTCCTAAATATTTCTTCCTAGTTCTTCTCCCCCATACACAGCTTTAACTGCATCCTTCGGTATCCTCTTGAAATATATAATTCCTTGCATGTATCCTTTTTCCTTATTTTCATCTCTGTTGCCTTGTCTGTATACTCTTGAAAGAACTTTGCAATTCTGTAAAGGACTGGAAACAGAGGTGGTAAAGTTAAGTTTTCCAAGGTTGAATATACTGATTTCATTCAGCTATATAACACAATGATTAGAGCATTCACTTGGACTCAGAAAAAATCAAGTTCAAATCCAGCCTTAGGCACTTAACTAGCTGTGAGACCCTGGGTAAGTCACTTAACCTCTGCCTCAGTTTCCTTATCTGTAAACCAGGGGATAATAGCACCTATCAGTGTTGTGGTGAGGATAAAATGACTTAATTATAAAGTGCTTTGCAAACTTTATATGCTATAAAGATGCTACTGATATTTTTAAAATGTAATTTCCTTTTTGTTACATTTTAAGTTCTGAACTCTCTGCCTCCCTTCCCACCCTCAACCAGAGAAGGCCTTCATTGCACACACACACACACACACACACACACACACAATGTATACACATATACATACATATTTATTTTATATATATATATATACAAAACCATACTAAGCATACTTCCATTATTAGTTCTTTCTCTGGAGTGAATAGCACATTTCTTTGTAGTTCAAGTGAGTATTTATAATAGCTTAGTTGTTCACAAGTATTGTTGTTACTGTATAGAATGTTCTCTTGGTTCTGCTCATTTCACTTTTCATGATTTCATGGAAGACTTTTCATGTTTTTTAAACTATCTCATTATTTCTCTTAGCACAATAGTGTTCCATCACAATCATATACCATAACTTATTTACCTATTCCCCAACTGAAGGGCATCCCCTCAATTTCCAGTTTTTTGCCTCTACAAAGAGAATAGCTATACATATTTTAGAACATAAAGATTTTCCTTTTTCGCTGATTGGTATTGATATTATTATTAGTTCATGTGCTTCACACCTCCTTTATTTCTCAATAAATCCCTGGCATTTCAACTATCATCTTTGTAAGTTTTTTCTAACACTCACTTGCTTCCTGTACTTTGAAAAAAAAGTTACCATCTTCTAAAGTCCTCTTCTATAAAGCATAGCCTTCCTGCCTTGTTGTTACTCTCCTAGCTTGCTTGCTTTTTTATAATCTCAAAGTTCAGAATGACTTGAAGATCTGGATCATATTGATGTGATCATGATGTGATCATACAAGCCCTTTATGGGGCTTGTACTTAAAGGTTTTGATTTCCCAGTTATGCTTCCCCTTCTAAAAGTGACAGATAAAGGAAGTAGTATCTTTTAAGACAACCTTTACAGAGCCAATAGTCACAAAGTTTGCTCATTTCCAAAGCAAATGATCTTTGTATTCTTATAAAGGAAAGGGAGAGCTAGATTCCATTCCTGTGAGTTTTCCACTCCATCTCTTCCAGCAACCATAAATCTTTATCATTCTCATTTACTCCTTTCACCTTTTTGTCAACTAATCAAATGCTTCTCTGGATGCACACCAAGTACACTCTTGACTTAAGTGTTGAACGATAGAGTGAACTGAGTACTGCTAAATAGATCCCTTGGCACATTAGTTCCAAAATCAATTTTTCTTTTTTCCTCTAAAAGCATCCCTTAAGTTTGATGATTTTAAAAACTTCAAGCCCAGAAAATTGTGAGGAATCTACATTTTCATCAAATTTTCCTGCCATTTGTCTCCATCACGTAGATAATGAATCCAATATAAATTTCCATATATAGACTAAAAAAAGCCTGCATAGTAATTTATGGTTACCAACTACTTTCATGTATATTATCTTACCTGATTCTCAATAAGTCTTTAATCTGGGTCATAATTGCTTACATTTTATTTAGTGTTTTACAATTTATAAATCCCTTTCCTCATGAACCCTATGAAATAGGTCAGGGGTGGGGAACATATAGCCTAAGGCCACACGTGGCCTTCTAAATACTTAAGTTCAGCCTTTTGACTAAATCCAAAGGGCCACACTTAAGGATTTAGAAGGGCACTTGGGGCCTTAAGGATGCAGATAAAATTTGTATTCAGTCCAAAGGCTGCACATAAGGATTTAGAAGGCCACATTTAGCCTTAAGGCCACAGGTCTCCCACCACTGAAATACAAGTAGTCCAACTATTATAAAGTCATTTTACAAGGGAGAGACTTCGGAGAGTTTTTAGGTTGTAAAGCTCAGAAGAAAATCCAGGTCTTCTGACTCCTAAGCCATCATTTTTATTTGTTTTGTATAAGACCACAATATGCTATAATGGCCGTGCTCTGCCTCCTCACTGGCGTTTTTGGCTTCAGCCTCTCAAATCATTTCAATAATGCTCTCCTACCACTTTATTACCTGCCATCTCTCCAGTTACTTTAGCTTGTCTGCGTATTTAAATAATTCACCTCTAAACACTGACAGCAGATGCGTTTATTACGGGAGAGAACAATAAGCAAGTCCTACCTGCAGTTAAAAAAAAACAATTTTTTCTAATTTTCTCCAGGCATTAAGCTATTCTTTCCTTCACAGCAATATCTAGCACTCAGATCTTGTCTCTCATCTACTTGTTTCCCTTTGTTTTAAGTA
This sequence comes from Pseudochirops corinnae, assembly GCA_028646515.1. NCBI lineage: Eukaryota > Metazoa > Chordata > Mammalia > Diprotodontia > Pseudocheiridae > Pseudochirops > Pseudochirops corinnae. Next base: position 141,344,286 of record CM053591.1, read on the forward strand.
TCATTTGTTGCTATTATCTTTTTCCTGTAGAAGTGGAAGCAAGGAATTGTGATCCAAAAGCTGAAGACATCCTGGAAAGAAGACAGTTTGTGTTAGAGCAGAAGGAGCTCAGAATTCGGAATCTGGGTGCCTGGGACATGGAGAGAATTAGACCACATGGCCTCTGATATCTATTCTGGAATTAGAAGAGTATAGTAGGCCTTTTCCCATTAGAATGATACTATAGTCATAGAAAAAATACATTTTCTTTGTGTAGTATTTTTCACAGTCATTTATAAACAATAACACATTGGCTATTCATAACACTATGTTTGAAGTAGGTGCCCTAAGTTCTCATCTTCATTTTCCAGATGAGGGAACTGAGGCCTTGAAAGGCTGAGTAACTTGGCCAAGATGTCTCACGTAATTAGTGGTAGAGTTTGGATTTGAACCTTGATATTCTGACAGCTAGATGATACAGTGGATAGAGTGCTAGCCCTGAAATCAGGAGGATCTAAGTTTATATCTGGTCTCAGACATTGCCCAGCTGGGTGACCCTGGGCAAGTCACTACTTAACCCTGTTTGCCTCAGTTTCCTCATCTGTAAAATGAGCTGGAGAAGGAAATAGCAAACCAATCCAGTATCTTGGCCAAGAAAACCCCAAATGTTGTCATGAAGAGCCAAACATGACTAATTAGAGTAAACAGCAAGAACAAAATTTTAACCCACTTTTAATGTTCTTTCCACTTCACCACACCAAATCTTAGTGGACCACAAGATCTCAGAAGAGTAAGAAGAGACCTTTTGCAGTCATGTAGTCCAACTTATGTCCAAACAAGGACCCTCCCTATACCAAACCTGAAAGTTAGTGATCTAGACATGGCTTGAAGACCATTGCTTGGAGGCATCTACTATCTTCTAAGGAAGTCCATTCTACTTTGGGATAGCTTTAATCATGAGCAAGATTTGCTTGACTTCAAGCCCACATTTATCTCACTGCTACTTCCTATTTCTGCCTCTAGGGCCAAGCTGAACAAATCTAGTCCATTTTCTGCATGACAATCCATTCAACATGGAAATATTTGGAGCATTTTCCCTTAAGGGTTTTTGGGAAGGAGAAGTACTGGAAGGTACCTTACCTTGGAGGTCTGGAATCCTAGTGCTTCCCTTGACTAGATGCTCCATCTCCCAACCCTTTCCCTCCTTCAAGGCTTAGTTCAATTGTCATTTCCTCTGTGAAGCCTTGATCCCCCAGTCATTCATGCTCTTTCTGTCCACAAATTACATTGTGTTATATTGATTTGTATATATGCTACATACATCCCTTCTCTCTGTCTTCCCCCACAAAAGAATGCAAGATCTTTTGTTTATTTTTTTATCTTAATGTTTCCAGCACGTTGCATAGCACCTCATATATAAGTGCATGAATTTCCCCTATGACATCTCCAACAGGTGATCACTTAGTCTCTGCTTGAAAACTTCTGGTAAATGACTGAAAAACAAAACAAAGGAAAAACAACCCTGAAAGACACCAGAAGTCTGATGAGTGTGTTGACTAATCTTGATTTCAGAGGATTCTCAGTGACTCATACCTCCTTCCTAGGTCATGTAGTAGACAGAATGTTGGACTTGGAGTCAGGAAGATATGAGTTCAAATCCTGCCAAGATACCTGCTAACTGTGTGGCCTTGGATGAATCATTTAACCCCTCTCAGTTTCAGTTTCCTCATCTGTAAAGTGGAGATAATAATAATGTATATTATCTTACCTGATTCTCAATAAGTCTTTAATCTGGGTCATAATTGCTTACATTTTATTTAGTGTTTTACAATTTATAAATCCCTTTCCTCATGAACCCTATGAAATAGGTCAGGGGTGGGGAACATATAGCCTAAGGCCACACGTGGCCTTCTAAATACTTAAGTTCGGCTGGGTTTGCAGGGTTATTTTGAAGATCAAATGTGATATGTACCTATCTACCTACATACAAATTACATGTGTAAAGTGCTTTGCAAACCTCAATGCACGACATAAATGTTAGTGATGATTACAGAGAAGTAGTAGACTGAAGGAGGTCTATACTTTCAGACATCACCATTGTGTTGGTTTATTCCACTTATTGATTTTCCAGTGTTACAAGGGGAGGCTTTCTTTGTGAGTGTGTGTTCTGTCTGTTAAGAAGTCACAAAATCCTCTTCCCAGTGACCTCCAATCTCTGGTAGTGTTGAAGTTATGCAACAGAAAACTTTTACACATTCCAAATCATGGTCCTTTAAATATCTGAGAGCTCCTCTAAATCCTCTCTTCTCCAGGTTAAATTTTCCAAGTTCCTTACTCACATGACAAGGTTTTATGTCCCTTTGCCATCCAGATAGTCATTCTATATATATCATGCATCTTGTCTATGTCCTGCTTCAAATGTGATGTACAAAGCCGAACATAGTACTTCAGACCCAGTCAGACTAAGGCAGAAAAGAGTAGGAATATTCCCTTTCTTGTTTTGAACACTATCCAACTATTTGTGAAACCTAGGGTGGCATTGCCAACTACATTATACTGCTGACTCATATTAAGGGAGCAGTCAACCAAAACTTCCAAGCTACTCTCACACTAACAAAGCCAGGTCCTTTCCCTTTCCTCTATTTGTTCAGTTTATTTTTTGTCCCCAAATGCAGATCTTTATAATTACCTCTTTAGATTTGATCTTACCAGTATTAGCCCATCATTTCGACCAATTGAGATCTTTCTGGATTTATAGCTGCCAAGAACTTTATAAGTCATCAATTCCAACTTCTTCATTTTACAAATGAGCAAAGTGAGCCCCTGAAAGGTTAAGCAGTTTTCTCAAGGTCATACAGGAAGTGACAGAGGAAGGTTCCCTAACTTCAAATCTAACTTTCTTTCCATTTTAACACAGGAGTTGTTTCATGACCCCTTTGGGGATTTTCTTGGCAAAGATCCTGAAGTAGTTTGTCTTTACTTTCTCCAGCCCATTTTACAGATGAGGAAATTGAGGCAAATAGGGTGAAGCCACTTTCTCACAGCTAGTAATTATCTGTGGTCTGATTTGAACTCATGAGTCTTCTTCTTTCCAAGCCCAGTATTCTACCCACCATGCTATCTAGCTGCCCCATCACAATGTAGTGAATGAATTAACTCTCCCTCCCAGGTTCAAATCTTTCATGAGGTTAAATATGGCATCTGTTCCCACAGAGGCAGCATGGAGTAGTAGATAGAGAGATGGCCTTGAAGTTTGGTTTCTGACACCAAGAAAAATGACTAGTTAATTCACTATTTCTATGTCATGTATATATTCATTGATTAATGTTGGGGGGAAAAATAACAGGACCAAGTAGAACTCTACCACTAGAGACCCTCCTTCAGGTTGACATGTATCCATTAATCAATACTTTTTGTACAGGTATTCAGTTAGTTATGAATTCACATAATTGCACTCTCATATTTTATACGTTTCATTATCCTGTTCAAAAGGATGTTATAAGACTTTTTCAAATATTTTCCTAAAATATAGCTTTATCATATCTTCAGCATTCCTTTGATCTAAAAATAAATTAAACCTGTTTTTTAAAAAAAGGACATCATGTTAGGCAGCTAGGTAGTGTAATGGTTAAGTTCAGAACTTGGAGTCAGGAGGACCTGAGTTCAAATAGGGCCTCAGACACTTAACACACAAAAAACAAGCCGTGTGACCTTGGGCAAGTCACTTAACCTCAATTGCCCTGCATTCCCCTATCCAAAAAAGCAAAAAATAAAGAAAGGAAGAAAGAAAGAAAAAAAGAAAGAAATTCATTTATCTTTGTTCCGTCTCAATTTCCTCACCTACAAAAGAGGGACAACAGCACTTAGTTCCCAAGGTTGTTTTGAAGATCAAATGAGAAAATATTTGTAAAGCATTTTAAAACCTTGAAGTCCTATATAAATGTTGTTCTTATTTTATGCTGGTATCATTTTGCTTAACAAATCCACAATAGATTCTAGTAATTAAATATTTCTTTCTAACTGTTCACAAAATGACTTATTAATAATAAATTCTGCAATTGTGCTGGCATCAGATTTCATGCTCACCAATCTGTAATTTTCAGAATTTCTCACCTTCCTGAGAACTTTGACAATTGCTAATATCAAGTCTATCATCACTTCTCCTTTTCTTAAAAATCACTGAGCAACTCTGCAATCATATAAGACAACATAATCCAAAACCAGAGAATGTCAGATCTAAGGGAGAAAGCGGTGGGAAAAATGTTAATAACGCAAATTAAACTTAAAAGTGTGTCACACAAATTTTTTTCCAGAGAACTGGTTGTTAAACATTTACCAACATATCACTGGCAATGCCCTCCCCCACCTCCAAGGAAAACATATTATCAAGAAGACAAATGCTGCAGAAAGCTCAGAGACAATAAAGACAGATTAAAAGGGTCTACTTCTGCTCATTCAAACTCATTGGTGATCTTGTAGAGTCAAGAGAGTATTGGGGTCAAAAGCCATAATGATTCTTTAGAAGACTGAGTGGTGAGAGAGTAATGAAGAAGTAGTGAATATAGTCAATTATTTCTACATTTTTAGCAGTGAAAGAGTAAGAGCTTGAAGGGAGCCTCTGGGTTGTGGATAAAGATGAGAAAAAGGAAATCATTGATAGGTTAAGGTCCCAAAAGGCATAATAAGATCAAGAGTACAAAGTGCTAACCTAGATAAGGTAAAGGCAGCCTTCTCCTATACCCAAGGCAAGGAGGAAAGGGGAACACAAAAGAAATTTTCAAATGTGGAGAAAGAAATGTGGGAGATCTCACAATAGATATCAAGTCCTCGACTAGGAGGTTGTCAGAGAAGGAGAAGTAGAGTTGGTTGCTTGAAAAGGTATGGAAGTCCCCTATGGGAAGTATGATAGAAAATCCGCTGGAAACAAACAGAAAGATTTGTTGTGAGGCAATGAAAGCCCAGTTGAGGTTTGATAGCATTAATTTATGGTGCACTACTTATTAATTTCTCTTTGTATTAATTCATAGTCAATGATCTATTAATGTTTGCTTGAAATGAAAAGGACTAGAAAGAAGGGCTTAGAATTGAGAGTTTGGGGCATTACTTTATAACAACATAAAAAAATCATCTGGTAAACACAACATAATGCAATGACATTTAAAAAGTAAATAAATTAATACTGATGATTTGAACTACACACATAATACCTGACTAATTCAAGCTGGAAATAAAAACTTGCACTGAAAACAAAAACGAAATGAAATCTAAACCCTAATTTTTCATGTTGTTGAAACCATCCAATTTTATACTAATCCATTTTGTTGGAGAGGTCTACTTGAAATAATGAATGCTTTTGAATGATCAGTTAAGCAAAAATTATCACTTAAAAATGATGGCTCCTGCACCATTAGATCTACTTTTCTCATTTATTTTGACAAGTGTCATTTAATTTTAATTATTTATGGTTGTTTGCTATATGCTAGCAAATATACTGCAGCAAATCAGTTCAAGAGGCAATGGAGCTTTCATCTATTCTGTCTTTTCTGAGTAAAAGGGTCAGACTATTAACTGGGATTTGGGGGTGTGGGGAGGTGGGGAATTTAGGATTAGGAAAGGTACATGAGGGGGGCGGAGCCAAGATGGCGGCGTAGCAGCAGCAACATATCGCAGCTCTCACATAGCCACCCTAAAATACCCATGGAATAGGACTCTGAACCAATCCTAGAACCCCAAAATGCACACAAGGATACTTCCCACTAAAGTCAGCTCGGCTATGAGGAACCATAACAGCACTGCGATCTGAAACCAGCCTGGCCTGAAGCCGCGGCTGTGCCCCAGGGGCGGCTGGGTGGGAGGAGCCTCTCAGGTGAGCAGATTAGCACCAGCTGAGAGTGGCGATTGCGAAAGGGGGAGATAAGCAGTCCAGCCGAAAGGTCTCCAGAGCAGAAAAGCGAAAGGCAGAGGTTTTGCACCCGCCTCCGCATTGCAGCTTCCCGCCCGCAGCCTGCAGACAGCAG
>CM053591.1:141350781-141372163 GCA_028646515.1 Pseudochirops corinnae
GAAAATAGTTCTTGCTCTCAAGGAATTTACATCCTACTTAAGGATACATTCTATACACAGATGAGTAAATGCAAAATAATTTTAAGAAGGAGAAAGAGCTAATAACAGAGAGGGTCAGGAAAGGCTTTGAAATGGAAATAGATCATGAAGGGAGTCTTGAAAGGGACCAAAATGGTTTGAAAGAAAATAAGGAAACTTGGAAGGGAAGGAGAGAGTTTATTAGGCAAAGAAAGAATTCTGTTTGGGGTGATTGAGTTAGAAATGCCTGCGGCATTCAAAGAAAAGTGTTCCAAAGGCAATTGCAGTAAATAAGTAATACTGGAACTCAGAAAAGAGACTAGGGTTGGGAGTCATCTGCATAGAGATGCTAATTGAATCCACGGAAACTAATGAGATCACTAAAGCATGCATACATATGTATGTATGTGTATATGTGTGTATGTATGCTTGTATGTATGTGTGTGTATATGAAGACACAGAGAGAAAATACAAATTTAGTAGATAGAGAAATTAGGGAGATGCCTATCAAATGCATTTAAGCAAGCATCGATTCTGTAGTATTTAAAATTTGATTAATTTTGTGCTTGCTATATTTTAAGATTTACTAAGTGTTTCCTTAATATAGACCCTGTGTCAGAGGTTTTCACAGTATGAATGATCCAGATTTACCCTGGGGGATTTTTCACTCTCATCTATCATAGTCTGTACCCAAAAAATTTCGGTTTTCGACCTCATAGCAGCCTGTATTTCACAAAACTAGGTGGGAAATATCTAAAGATTGAAGAAAATAAAATGGAACTTTCTCATAAAAACAGAGAAAATCAACACACTAATGGCCAACATTTTTTCTAAAGAACTGTGTAGAAACTCCCCTCCCCTTTTCAGCCTTATTTTTTTTACTCTCCCTTATCTTTTATTCTTCAATTATACTATAGATTATTGAGGGTAAGGATTTTCTTACTTGCTTGTATGTGTTTGAATCCCCAGTGTTTAGTACAGTTTCTGTCTCTATATTCACTATGCATTTCTCTATAAATCAATTTGTAATCCATTTATCTATCTACATATCCATCTATCATCTATTAATCTTTCTCAGTATCTTTCTGTGATCTATCATCTGTCTATCTGTCATCTACCTATCAATATCATCATCTAACCTACCTATCTATGCTCAGTCACTTCTGTTTGTTAACAGTCCTTCTGCTTTCTGCTGCTATCTGCAGATCTTCCTAGGAATGGCTCCCACTGCAGTTGTGGGTAGCTGCCAGCAGAGCATGTCAGGCATTGTTCTGAGAAAAAGCCAAAATTCCCTGCTGAAGGGAATATCGATCTGTCACAGGGTACATATTCTTTGCTAACAGAAAAGCTTCCAGCATTTTCCCTGTCTGGCAAGAGACATAGCTCTCCAGGTCTCGAATCTCTGGAGATACAGTAGAAAAACAGAAAATTGCTTTTCACTTTTGTCACTGCCAAGCTCTGGTCTCATAAAAGCTTAGCTGAGGAGGAGGACCTTTTTTGAGAGAGGGTCCCTCTTTAGAATTTGGGTTTAGATCTGATGACCATCTATCTGATAAAACATCCTAGTCTCTCTTGATTTTCTCAAACATTTCCTACCTGAGTGCCCTACTTTGGGATTTCTCTGACTTCTGTACCATGCCCCAGGAAGCTCATTATTGGGATGACCTCACTATCTTGTAAAATCTCATTAGCTTTGGTACTCCACCTCATGACTACTCTCTGCCTCTCAGACTGGAGGGTGGGGACATGAACTCCAAACCTCCATTTATGAGAAAGCTCAGCTCATACAGCATGTCACTCCTCAATTGGCTACACTACTTCGGGACTTCTCTGACTGACTTGTACTCCCAATGCTTAGCTCCATCCCCCCCCTCAAAAAAAAAAAAAAAGAAAACAAACAAATCAAGACTAATGCCATTGATAAAATATCATTTTGATTTCCTAGGTTTTGTACCGCCAGAATTCAAAATAAGTAGTTCTGGTCCTGACAACTTCTTAGCTGTGTCACTGTGGGCAAGTGAGTTTATTTCACTGAACTTTAGTCATCACATTTTAATAGACATATAGTAGTCATTTAAGAAATGTTTATTGATTAAACAAGAGGGCCTATGGTTTCATAGATACAACACAATTCTAGGAGTCATTAAGAACTAGGTTCAAATTTTACAAATGAAACATATTAGCCGTGTGAATCTGAGCAAGCCACAACCTCTCAGGGCCCCAGGCAAGTTTCTAAGACCATAAATTGGTCTAAAGACCAAAACAGATGCCAATTTGCTGTAGTACTGGGAATTTCCTCAACAGAAGATAACTACATTAGTGAAATCAAAGGTCAAGTCTAAAAAAATCCTCTTAATTACTGAAGAGTCTCCTTTAGGCCACTAGGTAGGATTACTCAAATCACTTTGGGGTAAGGTGGGGTGAGAAAGGGAAGCTACCAGGTTTTTTTCAAAGGTCAGCTCCAGTGCCACCCTTTACAAATCATCTCCAGATTCTCTCAGGATTTAGTCTCTGCTCTCCCACACTGTTTTATATTTGTTTTGTGCACAGTTTTTATTTACTTCTCTGATATATGTTATTTCTCTCTAATAGAATATAAACTTCTTAAAGGTGGAGATGCTTTCAACTCAACAAAGCAAAAAGCAGCATTTGTTAAGTGCCCACTATGTGTTAAGCACTCTGCTGTAGATACATAGAAAGTAGAAAATGATACCTTGCTGAAGGAAGGCATATGCAAATAACTATGGTATATGTTTATATCTATATGTATTTATGTCTATATCTATGTCTGTCTTTCAATATCTATATCTGATGGGGCACTAATGCTGGAACCCTAAAAGGCCCTGGGCTTTCCTAGGTGGCCCAAGTCCCTAGCATTTGCCTGGGGCACCTGGCCTTTTCCAACTAATCTGTCCAACCGTCCTTTCATTGTGACCCTCATTGTCTGCACCTGGTCCCACACTAGACCACTGCTCCCTAATCCAATCTAGACCCCTTCTCTTTTGCCTCCAAGTCTGTTACCTCCTAGTCACCCGAAATTATTGGCAGTACTATAAAAAAGGTTAGTCTCCTCTACCAAATTGCTCAGACTCCTTAAGAGTCTGGCCTGCTACAAGCTTCACAAATAGCACTGCTTCTTAAAAGTCCTACACACTTCTGTTGGTGAAACAATAAACCTTTTCTTTGATTGAAAGAAGGCTTGAGTCAAATTCTTTTGAGGCAGGACTCATGTCTTTTGCCCTTGAATTTCAGGGTTCCAAACACCCCTAGAGCAGAACATATATATCCATATATGTATATACACATATATACACGGTGAGAGAGAGAGACAGAATGAGAACACACACTAATGTCAGAACCAAACCTGAAACTCAGACCTTCTAACTCCAAGACTAATGCCATGGGGTGGTTAGGTGGCACAATGAATAGAGCACCAGCCCTGGAATCAGGAGGGCCTGAGTTCAAATCCAGCCTCAGACACTTAACACTTACTGGCTATTTGACTTTGGGCAAGTCCCTTAACTCCAATTGCCCTGCCTTCCCCCCCCTCAAAAAAAAAAAAAAAAAAGAAAACAAACAAATCAAGACTAATGCCATTGATAAAATATCATTTTGATTTCCTAGGTTTTGTACCGCCAGAATTCAAAATAAGTAGTTCTGGTCCTGACAACTTCTTAGCTGTGTCACTGTGGGCAAGTGAGTTTATTTCACTGAACTTTAGTCATCACATTTTAAAAACATGGTGAACGGGAAAAGTGAAACTTCTCAGCCCACAAGTTTTGTGGGAGCAAGCTGGAGTTCGGCTGCCCCCTTCTCCCTTCTTCCCCCCCCACCCCCCTTTTTACTACTGCCATATCAGCATTAGGCCTCTTCAGGAGTCTTTTGACCTCCACCTTTGTTTGCCACAGCCTTATCAGCATTTGGCCCTTTAGGAGTTTTCTACCTCCAACCTTGATGGCAACCTTTTCCTTCCCTCTCCCTCTCTTTAGTGTTTGCCAAATAAGAGCATGAACAGTACTCTGGTTCCCTGCCCACCTCCCAGCCAATGGGGGATAGTGACAGGCTTCTTTGTTCCTTATCTTTGGGGGAGATTTTCAAGCTCAGATTGTAAGCCTGCCTCTCATCCAATGGGAGAAGGGACAGAAGGGGGCAGGGGACTTGACTGCATTAGGGTATAAATTCTTGTTCTGTCTTCTGTAATGTGCCTCCTCTCCCTGATCAGCCATGGAGAGGACCTCGCTCTTCCTGTGGGCAAAGAGAATAAAACTTCCTGTTTCTTCCTCAAGATACCTTTAACTTTTAATTTTTCTGGGTAGGGGATTTTTGGGGTCCCCATACCCCACACAATGGGTAGTTATACTCATACTATTTACATCCTATGGATAGTTGTGAGGAAAGCACTTTACAGCCTTTAAAGTGCTGGATGTATCCTAAACTTTTATCGTAGGGACATTGGCCACTCTGGTCAAGCCCCAGGTGAAGAATTTTATCTGTGCAGGTCAGTCCCATCCGTGTAATTTAAGGACTTATGGAGTGACCTGGAGCACTTGAAGATTAAATGAGCTGACCATCTTGGACACAGCCAGGTTGTATAAGAGATGGGACTTGAACTCAAATCTCCCTGGTTTCAAGGCCTGCTTTCTATTCATTACATTATGCTTCTCATCCTGATTCCTATTATTATCACATAAGATGTGGGTGAAACATCAGAAATTACAGTTTTTCTGTTCAATATATCTTATTTGGTTCATCATCGTGTGCTCCCTTTGACTTCCAACCATATAATACTAGATATTGAATTTGAAGTATACATCAAAAATGAACTATGATTGCTCATGCATACACCAAACTAATATAATAAAAATGACAATTCTACCTAAATTAATTTACTTATTCAGTGCCATTATGTTGAGGTTTGGGGTTTTAGGGGTAGTCAAGAACCCAAAATACCAACATGCCATGTCCTACTGAATGGATTCGAGTCAAGCTTTCTCTTAGTCAAATTAAAACAAAGTTTATTAAAGATTTGCCCTAATGGGTAGATTCTTAAGGAGTCTAAGTATTTGTGTATCTTGTGTTGGACAAACAGGCCAGAGTAATCTGAAACAGAATGAATCTGCGCTAGATTGAATCTCAGCACCTTCATGGAGGCAAAATGGATCTTATGTATAGAAAGACTGTGGGAGGGATCTAGGGGGGTGTCTAGAGGAAGGGTTTGAGGAAGGTCTTGAGGAGGAGTCTAAGGAAGATCTAGATCAGGACTGAGATTAGACTCCAGGAATGGGATTAAGGGTGGGAAATAACTGAAGGCTATCTGGAGATGATAATGGAGGGCTGGGCTAGTTTAAGGGTAACAAATTTGGGTATAGATATTTTCGAGAGGATCAAGGGTGGGAAATAGCTGGACAATGGAGGGCTAGGATAGTTTAAGAGTAACAAAGATTTGGGTCTAGCAATAATGAATGGCCTCAGGCAAATGCCTGAGTGGGAAGATTTAAGGGGATTCCCAGAGCCTAAATGCCATGACTACCAGTCAAACTACCAAAAAAATTTTTTATAGAGCTAGAAAAAGCAATAACAGAATTTATCTGGAAGAACAAAAAGTTAAGAATATCAAGGGAATTAATGAAAAGAAACACAAGGGAAGGTGGCCTTGCTGTACCAGATCTTAAACTGATTAAATTGCAAAGGAGCAATCATCAAAACTACTTGGTGGCTAAGAAATAGAGTGGTGGATCATTGAAATAGGTTAGGCACACAAGACACAGTTGTGGGTGTTTGTCCTTCCTTTTTGAAGAAAACCATGGCATCAGAGAAATGATGACATCAATGAGGTCAGACTCCAGTAATGAGTTTGGGGAGGGTCTTCAGGAGAAGTTAATGAGGTCAATGGAAGAGTGGATTGATATTTTGATAGGCTCAAGGGTGGGAAGTAGATGGACAATGGAAGGCTAGGCTAGTAACAAAGGCTTGGGTCCAGCCACAATGAAATACTTATGGCCTCTGCAAATGCCTCATCAAGTGGGAACATTCAATCAGACTTCAAGGGATTTCCCAGAGCCTATAGCTCAAAGATTCAAAGAGAGCTCAAGGAGGCCCCCAGAGCCTGCACCTCATCATTATGACTTGTGGTTGACTTTGCTTTGGGTGAGGGAGAGCTGTGCAAGGTCACCAGCCTCACTTTTGCCTCCAGAGCCATCTGGATCCAGTGACCAGATATTCATCAGGATGACTGGAGATGACTCAGGATGCAATAGGAGACCCAGGCATTTTGAGGCTAAGGCCTTTTCAGTTACTCACTTAGAGTGAGGTAATGCCCATTCAGTGAATAGGTCTCTTTAAGAAGTGAGTCAGGGCCCTTTAATTAGAAAAAAAAAATAATCCACCTGGGAGGGGAAGACATTTAGGGTTACTATTCCAAAGAGAAATAGTTACCCTTGACATTCACTCTAAGTTTGGAGGGCCCAAAATACAGCCATTAAAAGGAGCTTGGACAGGGACCTATTGGGGTCCAATCTTTCCTTTTTTCTTTGTTCCTTCCTTCCTCTCCCTCTCTCCCTCTTCCTCTCTCTCTCTCTTTGTCTCTCTCTCTCTCTCCTCCTCCTCCTCTTTCTCCTTTCTTTTTTCAAGGTACAGTAGTCAATGACTATAGTAATCTACTGTTTGATAAATCTAAAGATTCCAGCTTCAAGATAAAATAGTCAAAAGGGGTACATGATTTGGATATAAAGGTTGATACTATAAACAAACTAAGAGAGCAAGGAATAGTTTACCTGTCAGATCTATGGAGAAGGAAAGTATTTATGATCAAACAAGAGATAAAGAACATTATGAAATCCAAAATGGATGATTTTGATAGCATTAAATTGAAAAGTTTTTGCATAAACACAGCCAATGTAGACAAGATTAGAAGGGAATAGCAAGCTGGAAAACAATTTTTATAGCCAGTGTCTCTAATAAGGGCCTTATTCGTTAAATATAGAGAACTGAGTCAAATTTATAAGAATACAAGTCATTCCCCAATTGATAAATAGTCAAGGGATATAAATAGGTGGTTTTGAGATGAATAAATTAAAGCTAACTATAATCACATGAAAAAAAGCTCTAAAGCACTATTGATTAGAGAAATTCAAATCAATTCTGAGGTACCACATCACACCTATCAGATTTGCCAAAATGACAGAAAAGGAAAATGATAAATGTTTAAAAAGATGTGGGAAAAATGGAACACAAATGCATCGTTGATGGAGCTATGAACTGATCCAATCATTCTGGGGGGAAATTTGGAGCTATGCCCAAAGGGCTATAAAGCTGTCCATACCCTTTGACTCAGCAATATTGTTTCTAGGGCTGTATCCCAAAGAGATCATAAAAATTGGGGAAAGAACCCACACGTACAAAAATATTTGTAACAGCTCTTTTTGTGGTGTCCAAGAACTGGAAATTGAAGGGATGCTCATCAGTTGGGGAATGGCTGAATAAGTTGTGGTATATTAATGTAATAGAATTCTATTGTGCTATAAGATACAATGAGCAGGCTTACTTGAGAAGAACCTGGAAAGTCTTATATGAACTAACACTAAGTTAAGTGAACAGAAGCAGGAGAACATTGAACATGCTAACAGCCACTTTGTGCTATGACTAACTTTCATAGACTTGGCTCTTCTCAGCAATGCAAAGATCTAAGACAACTCCAAAAGACTCATGATGGAAAATGATATCCACATCTAGAGAAAGACCTATCAAGTCTGAAGTCAGATGGAAACATAATATTTGCTCTCTTTTTTTGTTGCTGCTTTCTTCTTTCTTGTTGGTCCTAATTCTTCTTTACAGTATGACTAAGGTGAAAATATTTTTAATATGAATATATATGTAGCACCTATATCAGATTACACATCATCTTGGAGAGGGGGGAGGTCAGGGAGAGGAAGAAAATTTAAAACTCATAAACTTATGGAAGTGAATGTTGAAAACAGAAAAATGAAGAAATTAATTTTAAAAATGAACTATGGTTAATGAGTCCATGAATGAATGAATAACAATAATTATTGCTGCTGTTTTGTTTTTCTTTTTCAGTCATGTTTAATTCTTTGTGACCCCATTTGGGGTTTTCTTAGCAAAAACCCTAGAGTGGTTTGTCATTTCCTTCTTCAATTTATTTTACAAATAAGGAAACTGAGACAAACAGGGTTAAGTGACTTGCCCAGGGTCAACACAGCTGTGACCAGATTTCAACTCAGGTCTTTCTGCCTCTAGGCCTGGCTCTTTTTCCACTATGCCACCTAGCTGCCCAATAATAATGATAGCTAATGTTTACATAATATTTATTGTGCCAGGCACTGTGCTAACTGCTTTACAATTATTATTTCATTTGATCTACACAACAGTCCTGAGAGATAGGTGCATTATCATCCTTATTTTACAGATGAGGAAACTAAGGCAACAGAAGTCAAGTGACCCTTGTCTAGGGTCATACAACATAGTACATATCTGAGGCCAAATTTGAATTCAGGTCTTCTTGACTTCAGGCCCAGTACTTTTAAACTTCTGTTTTGGGGAGAGTAATAGGCTTGGGCAGTTGGGGCATACAAGTTTAGGTAAGTCTGTGAGATGTGAGACAGCTACTTATACAATCTAATTGGGTTTGGATAGAACTCTTATTTTCTACAAGTTGAAAGATTAAAGCTAAGCATTTTTGCCAGGCTCTAAATATTCAACAACATGGGTAGTGGCCATATCCCTGATGTATTTACCGATATGTGTAGAAATTCAAGTGGAAAGAACTTTCTCCAGTATTTACTATGCATCAAGTTTCTTTCTGAATTTATTAGAATAATTATAACATGTTTTCTGGTGATAGTTCTTTCAGTACTTCAAAGTATTTAGAAAGCAGTAAACCTGATGCTATGTAGTAAGTAAGAAATAACCTGCTCATCTTTTGGAGCTAAATTAACTTTTTTGTCAGGTTAGGTACCATTTCCATAAACCAGCTCTCTGCATCCCAAATGGAATTATTAAATGGAGATAAAGGGATAAGTAAACATTTGACAAGGAGCAACAGAATAGAGATGTTAATTAATTGAACCCTATCTTCTTAGGGATGGTTAGATGGCTCACCGATGTCTTCTATGATTTTTACATATGGAAAAGGAAAAGTTGAGTAAGAAATAATTAATATCAATAAACTATCCAGGATGTGTTCAACTGAGGCATATTCGATTTTGCCTCATTCCCTTATTTTAACTCTATGTGAATCCTTCTGTTTAACATATGTGTCTTATAAACAACATATTGCTGGATTTTGCTTTCTAATCTTCTATTTTATGGGTGAGTTCATTCCATTCACATTCACAGTTATAATAGTTAATTGTATATTTTCTTCTGTTCTGTTCTCTTATAATTCTTCTTTGCTATACTCCTTGCTTATTTTTTATCATAGATTTCTTCCCCTACTTTTAACCTCCTCTTCACTATCACCTTTCCAAACTTGAAATTTTTTTCTGCTTATAACTAATCCTTCCCTTAATCTCTCATACATCTTTTACTATCCATTACTTTCTTACTGTTCTTTTCAGTATCCCTGTTGAATGCATTACTACATGAAATGATGTATGTGTTTGCGTGTTTTACCCTCTTTCAACTAGTTTAGATAAAAGTGCTTTTTAAGGCCTCTTCTCCTTGATCCCCACCATGGAGAGGACCACTCTCTTCCTGTGGGGGAAGAGAATAAAACTTCTTGTTCCTTCCTCAAGATACCTCTGACTTTTGATTTTTCTTGGGTAGGGGATTTTTGGGGTCCCCATACCCCAAACAGATTTGGGGGCTTGTTCAGGATGCCCCGACTTGTGAACAACTGCTCCCTGGTTTGGTGTAGAGGCAGACCCCCTCAGAAGACTTCTCCAGTGGTCTCTAGACTTAGATGGGGAGTTCTGGGAGGAACAGGAACATATAGAGAGGAACCAGGAAACTCCAGCTGGCTGATGGGAAGAGAGGACAGTCATGCAAACTATGTGCAGATAGCTCATAGTCTCTCCTTCCCCTCCTTTTCTTAGGAAGAGAAACAGAAACCCTGAATTCTTGGCACAAGAGGATAAACTCAGACACTGGTTCCTCCCTGATGATCAAGAAGTTTTGACCAAAGCAAGTATGAGACAGGTCCTTCTAACCTCTGATATAGCCTTCCAGACCCATGACAGAAGCTAGACTCACATACCAAAGTAAAAGGACCTGTTGAAGTTCCTGTGACATGGACAATTGAATCAGCTGAGCCTGAGCACTTGAAACTTCACCTCCAATGCAGCCTTGGCTTTCCCACTGGATGGATACATGAGCCCTGAACCACTCTCTTCTGGTGTGAGAACTTTGATTGCTGTGAGCATATTGATTCTATTGCTACTTATAGTTGTCTTAGTTTTTGGGGTCTTTGCATGTGTTTCTGTACCTCTACACCATAGTTTTACACAAGTAAACCATAGTGTGACACCATGGGGATTCCCCTAGTCATTTTTCTTAAAGGTTTTGTAAGTTTTGCAAGCTTCCATTCCTTGTCTACTTCCAGAGAGCAAGTTTTGAACAATATTTTCTAGGGATTGTGACTTTCATCTCCCCTGTAATGGCAGAGAGGCAGAGAGATTCTCTTGTTCCATTACATCTATGTGGGATAAATGCCTCCTATTTGGCCCCTGCATAGTAAAATGCTTAATGTCCCTTATTTCCTCTAGATAACAATCTGTTGCTTATTCTGAATCTGTTAAATTAAGGCCTCTTCAGGAACAGGTTGCAGCAAAGCCAGAAGAGAGGAGTGGATCCCAGGGTAAAATAAGAATTTTGGAGGAAAATGTGTGGTATGATATTATAGAAGAAAGTGATAAACTGGTGGATGAATTATATCAACAATGGTGTAAGAAGTCTTCAGATAGTATGAAAGGAAGGGGGGACTGAGTGGGGTACACTGGCTGCCCCATCTGTGAAGACTCCTCAGAATGAGAAGGGAAAGAAACTATCCGGAAACCAGAGACAGACTTTTGTAAGACTGGACAGACCTGAGTCTTGGGTTTATATAACCTAGGACCCTTTCCTCCTTCCCTTGTTGCATTAGGCCCCTTTCAGGAATTTTAGACCTCCACCCTTGTATGCCACAGCCTTGAAAGCATTAGGCCCTTTTTCAGGAGTTTTTTACCTCCACCCTTTTTTGTGACCTTTTCCCCTCCCTTGCTCTGGTGTTTACCAAATAAGGACATGGATGATACCTTGTCTTCCTGTCCCACCTCCCTGCCAATAGGAGATAGTGGTGGGCTTCTTTGTTATCCACCACTGGGTTAGATTTTGAGCCAAGACTGAGAGCCTACCTCCTAGCCAATGGGAGAAGGGACAACCAGGGAGAGGGGACTTGACTGCATTAGGGTATAAATTCTTCTTCTGTCTTTATAACATGTCTCCTCTCCTTGATCCCCGCCATAGAGAGGACCGCCCTCTTCTTGTTGGGGAAGAGAATAAAACTTCCTGTTCCTTCCTCAAAAAAAAAGTGCGATTTAAGTTGTATACTTTCTCCAGTTCTTTCCTCAATTTTCTTCTTCTTGCCCACACTGATTATGGGAGATAAGTTCTTCCATGCTTCTTCACTTTTACCCTCTAGTATAACCACCTCCTCTCTTTTTTCTTTCTTTTTTCATTATCATCAAAACATAACAAAACTATTTAAAGGTTTTCTGTTGTAGTAGACCAGACTTTCACGCTCCCCCTCTTCTATGAGGCAGATATGCAGAAAGAGTATAATCTTGTTGGGTGGATGCTTTCATTGGATCTATGAATGACTAAAGAAAGTACAGGGCAGTTAATTTGCAAGTCTTCTTTGTGACTCCCTGTTTGTTTATGCCTCTGGACATGGTCCTAGGATTAAGTCTTCATGTATAAATAGCCTAGGCTAGGGTAGAGAGTGGTCAGGACTAAAGAAGGGTCCTTGCATTTCAATTACCTCAGAGTCTCTGCTATAAGGTATATAAACCCTGTGATTTTCTTGTACCTTGGCTCTGTATCAAATGGTTCTGTAATAAACAGACTATCGAATACATCCCGTCTCTCTTTTATTCAGCTGGTTGCTGGACTATATTACTGTGCTGGTCACAGCATTCTGGCTCCATTTGACTACCTCCATGACATTATGACTTTATTACCCTTATGATTTTAGGATTCAGAAAAGACCATTTTCTCACCACTTCTTGACATTAGAATATAAACAGTTTATCCTTATATAGTTCTATCTGCTTGTTGCCATCTGCATTTAACTTTTTCTTTTTCTTTTTATTCCATTATTTGTATTTCAAAGTTCCCTTTTAGATCTGTTTTTTTCACAAGGAATGTTTGATTCCTATTTCATTGAGGGTTCAGTTTTCCCTTGTAGGACTATATTTAGGATGAGGAAGGAATAAATGAATTCTAGCTGAAAATTTGAGAAATTATAAAAGTTATCATTTTCTGATCACCTCAAAGATTAGTCTCATGATTCCTTGTTGCCAATAGAAATACAATTTTAAAAAATTCTTTCTTTGGATTTTTATGGAGAAGAATTTCTTTTGGTTTCCTATTGATTTACTTTCTAGTACCTAGATCTTACTCCTCACCCATCAGTTTATAGGATTATAGATTCATAGTTGGGAGGCACTTTACAAGTCAAGTTCAACCCCATTGTTTTATAGATGAGGAAATTGAGACTTAAAAAGGTTAAATGATCAAATATGCAGTATGTGACAAAAATGGGGATCATGTGTTTCAAAACTTATTGGTTAAAGGACTTTATGTTGGTTGATGATTTCTATGAACTGTATATATTTGTTATTTATAGGGCAGGTTTATACAAATAGAGATATCAAAACCACAATGAATCTTCTCATGTACTCTAAGCTATAGTCTACTGTCAGAGAGAAGGGAAATAAAGAGAAAAACTATCACATAGAACCTTATTTTTCTCGGGAGATACCAGAGAGTCAGTGAGTCTAGTGACAAGCATGAATATCTTGGTTATAGCAGGATATGGCATGAAGTAACTAGTGACTCCCTGATGTAAGCTGATATTTATGAAATCAAGAGAGCCTTTGGAATACTTGCACAAGCCATGTTGCCATGGAAACAGGGTTGTCAGCATTTGAGTCTGTGAGTAAATGGTCTGATCTATTTGTGAACATCCTAAAACATGGTTTGCATGGATTTGAGAAACTCCAGCTGTGTATATCCTAGTAAAAGGAAAAACCAATGATGGTTGAATATGTTTAAGGATTCCCATCTTTTGCATATTACCCTGTAATTAAAAAAAAGCAATACAAAACACCAACCCTCTAAGACAATTTAGATTTTTTTTTTAAACTAGGATTGTCAAACTGAAATATTCTTATTGGAAGCTCCTCTAGAATGTAAAACAAAGACACCAATGTAAAAAAAAAATGTCAGCAAGTTACTTCTTTTAAAAAAAGTTGAATTTTTCTTGACATCTCTTGATTTGACAACACCTTAATTTCCTAATATATTGCTTTCCATCCTTTGCCTAGAGAGCCATACCTATAACAAAGCATAAGAAAGAAACAGGGGAAAAGGCAGGTCAGAAAATCTAAGCAACAGTTCTACTGAGTCTAAGAGTATACATAATGGTTAATAGTCATAATGCCTCACTCCTCTGCAAAGAAGGAGGTCCTAGGTAGCTACCACCTGACTACCTTTCTGGTAATAATTAATTTTCTTTCAGATATTGACCTACTACAAGGTAGGCAGATGATGAGGCTGTTTTCTGGAAGAGAGATATGGGCTAAAACCAACTTCATTGAGTGGATATAGAAACAAGCCTAGGGAATATTTATTATGTAGCATTGGTCTCACAAAACTTTAGAATCCCAGGTTCAGACTGGGCTGTTTTGTAGCCAGTAATAATTAGGGAACAGTGGTTCAATTCCACATCTAGTAGACATGCCCCAATTTGCAAATATCCCTCCTTAAATGTCCCAGAGAGGACATAGCATACCAGATATAATCCTAACAAGAGTATAGGACAAAGTATAGTGAACTATTACTTTCCTACTTATGGACACTTTACATCTTTGAATCTCACTTAAGATCATGTCCAGAGAGGATAATCATGATAGTGAGAGGTATGGAGATCATGGTACATGAGGTTCAGTTCAAGACATGAGTTGAATAGTTTAAAGGAGAAAAGACGCAAGGAATATGTAATTATTGTCTTCAGATATTTGAAGAGCTGTTGTATAGATTGTTTTGCTCATCATACTTGACTTCTCATTCTCTTGCCCCACCCCTGTACCTAATCTCTTGCCAAGTAAAGTCAAGTCTACCTTTGCAATATTCCTTTCTACAGATCTTTTCTTTCCTCTGCCACTGCCACCATCCTGGTACAGACCTTCATCACTTCATGCATGAACTATTGAAATAGTTTTTTTGGTTCATTCTCCATCTAGTATACTAAAAACATTTTATTCATATCATATTTTTGGAACACAGTCATTTTCCCCTTTTTCAATGAAAATTCTCTGTAACAGAGCAGAACATTTAAGCAAAATTCATCAGCTAGGAGGCTGAGTCTGACAGCATGTAACATTACTCATATATTTTACCCTCCCTCTGTCTCAGAAGGAGGTAAATTTCATTATCTGTGATTTTTAGGAGCTAGATCAATTATAACTGTTATTCAAAATTTTCCTTCCATTTTGTGTTCTTTTCATTTACTCATCTTTGTCTTCTCCTTGTCCTGTTTACTTCATTCTAATCCAGTTTATGTAAAAACACAAAATAGTAGATTTCAAAGGTATCTCAGTGACCAGATAATTAAACCATATGAAAAAGACTCCTACTACAGTATACAAAGTAAATGATTAGGCATTTCTTTCTTGAAGACCTTCAGTGATAGGCAACTATACCCCAACGTAGCACATTTCATTTTTGAACAGCTTTAATTACTAAGATGTTTTTCTTGACATAAAGATTAAATTTAACAATTTCCTGCTTCCCAATTCTTCTATTTCTATCCCTCTGTTGCCAAACAAAACCAGTCTAAACCCTCATAATCAAATCAAAGCTTATCAATGTCATTCTTAGATTGTGGCACCCAAGACTGAACACAGTGCTCTGGGTATGATCTGACCAGGATAGAGTAAACAGAGACTATCAGCTCCTTATTTTTGGAGTTATGCCTCTCTGAATTTAGCCCAAGATCACATTGGCCCTTTTGACTGATGCATCACACTGCTGAATCATTTTCAGCTTGCACTCCATGTAACACCCCCAGATCTTTTGCTGTCTAACCAAGCTTCTCCTGTTCTATATTTGTAAAGCCAATTTTTTAAAACCAAAGCATAATAGGTTACATTTGTCCCTATTGAATTCTATTACCAGATTCAGTCCAAGGCTTTAGATTATTAAGATCTTTTAAAATAATTATTTTTGAATCCTATCATCCAGTGTTAGGAATCTGTCCCAACTTTGTACCATCTCTAAATTTGATGAGTATATAATCTATATCCTTATCCAAATTATTGATAAAAATGTTAAATGGCATAAAGTCATATACAAATGGTCTTAGGTTTTTATGAATTCCTCATGCGTGGCATTTCGTACAGAACAAGGATATTCAGTTGCATTCATATTCCACAATTTGATTAGCCATTCTGCACCATTTTGTTTACAGGGTTTTCGTGTTTGATATCAGATAAACTTTTGCTGTGTATAGGATCTTTTTTTTTTCTGTCATTGACCTCACTGAGTCATTGTCCAGGAATGAAGTCACTGGGTCAAAGTGCCCAAACAGTTTAATGACTTTTATCTGAAACTTTTCCAGAACAGTCAGAACAGCTTGTAGATATACCACAAAGTATTAGTGTGTCTGTCTTCTCACAGTCTTTCCATATTGATTGTTTCTACTTTTATCATTTTTGCCAACCTGACAGTTATGAGATAAAACATCATAATTGTCCAGACATATATTTTTCTATTATTGATTTGGACAAATCTTTTATGTGCATGGTTGTCCATGGTTTCCAATTCTTTTAAAGTCATTTGTTTACATCCTTTAACTACCTATCTATTAGGGAATAACTTGTATTTATGTCTTATGTATATAGTTTGTATATCATATTTTTATAAGATACTTGACACAAACTTTTTCCCACTTACTGTGTTATTTTATTCTCATTGTATTGATTTTATTTTGGTAAAAAGAATTTTACCTATCCAAAATTGTCTACTTTCTCTTTTATGGTCACCTCTATTGCTGGTTTGGTTGAATTTTTTTTTCCTAGCTATACAATTTAAAATTTAAAAGCACTCTGACCTTTTATATTTAGGTTAATTTGTAGTTTGGAGCTTATTGTAGCAGGTGGTGTAAGATGCTGGTCTAAACCTAATTACTACCAAGTTGCTTCCCAGTTTCCCCAGTAACTGTTTTCAAATAGAGTCCTTTCCTAATTTATGTTCTTGGGTTTGTCAAACACTGAACTCCTGTATCTGAGTGTTTCTGATCCTTCCTTATCTAATCTGCTTCATGGATCTATATTTCCATTTTTAACCAGTACCAAATAGTTTAGATAATTACTGCTTTAAAATCCAATTTGAGGTTTGGTTTGCAACCAGAGGTGGGGAACCTGCCACGTCAAGGTCACAGGTGGCCCTCTACATCCTCACCGGAGGCCACACTTGAGGACCTAGAGGGCCACCAGTGACCTTGACGTGGCAGGTTCACCACCCCTGTGCTAGGCCCTTTTTATTTCTCGTAGAATTACGGATGTAGAGCTAGAAGGGAACTTAGTGGTCATCAAGTCTAAACTCTATTCTATAGATGAAAGACCTGAAGGGCCTCATGATCTAATAGTGGAGACAACATTCAAATCATTATATACAAACCAGATATGGACAGACCAGATGGAGGTAATCTTAAATGGAAGGCATTAGCACTAAAGGTGAAAAGAAAAGCCTTTTTTTTAATGACAAAATTTTTAATGTCAACATAGGTAGCAACTACTTCAATTAAGTTCAAATGGTTTCCCTTTTATTAAGATCCAAGTAAATATTATATAGACTGGGACTCAATAAATAAAAACATGTTCAAATAATATTTTATCATCAGCATCTCCAGGTAAATGTGTATAATCAAGTAGCATTATCAATAAATCCTTAGGAAGCCCATCCACAAGAGTTTATGCTTTGTCCAGGCCCAGTTCCTCTGGAGTAGAGAGATTCGCAATTCATCTAAAGTTGGTCTAAGTTCCTGGATAATATATGGGTAGATTTCCTTATGAGGTCCTGCTTTGTCCTTTCCAACCTCTAAAATGAGAACTGCATTAGCAAAATCATCTAACTGTCTGCATCCCCTCAAAGCAGCATCAGTGATTTTGGGTTCTGGAACCAGGTCATAGCCAACCAATGTATTCATTCCTTTTAGTTAATTCCCAGGCATCAAGATCTGGTTTGCTGAAGTATGTTACCCAATGAGCATCAAACTCTTCATCTGTCTCATGGGACCCATGGGAATAGCAGTGAGCTGACTGGATAGCGGTGGCTAGAGAGGAGGATAACCAGTAGGAGGGGGCTGCAGCCCCCAGATTCGTCAGCAGGACCTGTACCCAGGAGGAGTAGTGGCGAGGAGCAATGGCCAGCATGGTGACAGCGGGTGAGGGCAACAGGGCCGACTGAGTAACTAAAAAAAAAAAAAAAAGGCTTCTATAAAAAGTTGGGATCTTAGGTAGGACCTGAAGGATTTCAGGGAAACTAGGAGATGGAGCTGATAATGAAAAGAAGTTCAGGCGTGGGAGACAAGCGGTGAAAATGTTCAGTGACAGAGTGTGTAATATCTTGTTTGAGGAGCAAGAAGGAGGCAGAATATGTAGAGGGAAACAGGGCATAAAAAGACTGGAAAGGTGAGGGGGTTAGGTTATGAAGGACTAAATCAAGACAAGATTTTGTATTTTATTTTAGAGGTTATAGGGAGCCAATGGAGATTAAAGAATTGCTAAGATGATGTGGTCAGACTTGCCCTTTAGGAACATCAATTTGATAACTGAGTAAGGATAGATTGCTGTGGGGTGACATGAAGCAGGGAGGTGAACCAGAAGGCTATTTTAATAGTCCATGCATGAAGTGATGAAGGTCTGTAGCAGGATGGTGACAGTGGCAGAGGAAAGGAAAGATTTGTAGAAAGGAGTCTTGTAAAAGTAGACTTGACTTTACTTGGCAAGAGATTAGGGACAGGGGAGGGGGGAGAGAGTAAGAAGTGGAGGATGATGACCAAAACAATCCATACAACAACTCTTAAAATATTTGAAGACAGTTATTACATACTCCTTGAATCTTTTCTTCTTCAAACTAATCAACTCATTTCTTCAACTGAAACTCATGTGTCATGACCTCCAGACCTCTCACTACCATAATTATCCTCTTTGGTCATGCACCAATTTGCAAATATCCATCCTTAAATGTCCTAGACAGGACATAGCATGCCAGATAGAATCTGACCAAGATTATAGGACAAAATAGAGTGGACTATCACTTTTTTAACTATGGACACTTTATATCTATGAATGCTACTTAAGATCATGTTAGATTTCTCAATTCTTTTCTTTAAAAATTATTTATGCAATCATTTATTTCTTCTTCCCAGTTTCTTTCCCAAAATGAACCATAAAAAGAAAAGGAAAATTCATAGTTCAATAAATAGTACAAAACAAATTCCATCATTGACCATGTCTTAAAATACGTAGTCATTTTGGTTAATATCATAGTGTTGAGTTGTATTGAGCTGTTAATCCACATTGTCATATGTATCACTCTCTAAAAATGTTTTCCCTATCCTGTATGTTGTTGGTATTCAGTTGTTTTTCATTTTTTACCCAAGTGCATGCTCTTTTATTTATCCCTATTTAATTTCATTGTGTTAGTCCCCACCCATCATTCTATAGCCTCATTGTTCCAGATTATTGAATCTTTTTGGCTACGAATTTTAGCCTCCAATATATTAACTATGCCAATAATGTCCCATATACAAACTTAATAAACATGTCACTTATGACTTTATTTGCCCTTGATTAAAATGTCAAATAGAACAGAAACTTAGAGTATTTTTTTAGTGAGCTCTTAGATGTTAATCAATAATCTTTAGAACCAACTATTTCCAAACCTACCTTAATGTATTATCATTCAGCTCCTCATTCACTCTTAGATGTTAATCAATAATCTTTAGAACCAACTACTTCCAAACCTACCTTAATGTATTATCATTCAGCTCCCCATTCACTATGTTTTCATCAAGAACAAAGATGCAAAATGTCTTCATGAAATCCAACACACAAATACACACACTACATATATACACATATAACATACATGTGTGTTTACTCATGTAGTACATATGTATATAGTAGACCTATACACATATACATATATGTGTCTATATACATATGTGTGTGCATATATATACATATATATGACTGTGTTATTCTTCTGATTTATTAATCTAGCAAACCTGTAAGAAAAAGGGAAATGAGGTCAATTTGGCACGAATTGTTCTTAATACTTGTTGGCCCTCGGTGATCACTTAGCAGATTCTTTCACAAATAAACAACAGATAAAGAGTGGGGACAATAGGCTATGGTTAGGATAGGCAAAGGTAAAGGTTAATAGAACCAGAGTAAGAAGAAGTAAGGGGTAACAAGTGGAAATACTTTCAGAGGAGTAAGTTGATCCAGAGAGTCTGGTTTCCAAATGTGATCTTTTAACTGAGCTGCTTAGGGTTTCCCCAGGCTCTCTAATTTTAAAGGTGTCTTCTTCATCACCAGGGCCCTGTTTCTAGTGAAGGCATGGTTTCATGTTCTTCAGTTTAATGACCCTCCCAGTCTGCTTTAGGAGGTAGTTCTTGGGACTGCCTCAGACTTCCCCAAGGTCTGAATACTTGTGAGACATCTCTAGCCCCTATCTAGTTTTTCCTCAATGTTAGCATAGTGCCTGACATATAGTGAGTTCGTAAATGCTTTTTTCACTGACTTGATTGATTTCTGAGTGAGTTGGGCATTTTCACAATGCCTTAAGGTACTAGATGCTGTGAGCCTAATAGTTATTCCTGTGACTATTTATATGATAGACTCCTTAATATTAAAAAAAATTTTTTTTTTCATACCCTATCAATCTATTATATAGCTAGGTTCTGTGCTAGGTGTCTGATGCAAGTACAGGAATGAAACAAACCCTAGTCATACAGAGTTCATATTCCAACCCAAAGGAAGAATCTCAAATATTTGAATTCCAGTCCTTGTGGCAGCATTAGTGAGGAATTTTGGAGTCTGAGTCCTGTTCAAAGACCTTGAACTAACTTATAAGATCAGGCCTAGACTACCAATTGGATCACTGTTCCAAGAAAGTGTGTGGCACTTTTGCGGGTATCTACATTCTCTTACCAGCCTCCTAAAATTCTCAGTGACTGGGAGGGACCAACATTGATTTGCTTTAATCTTAACTCCTCTCTTTGTCCTCTCTTTAATTGGAGGACTAAGATTAGTGAGATGTATGAGACAAGGAAAGGGAAAATGGAGGAAAGAAAAAAGGCTTCTTCCTCAAACTGGAGCATTAGCACCTGCATAATCAAGAGTCACCTGTGGTTAATCTCCCTGTCACAAAGTTGTCTTCAGATGCACAAAGAAAAGTTGAAGAAAGAAAAGGAGTCAATAATGAACACTCTCCCTCAACAGGATAATGGTAATAGCTGACATTTATGCGGTACTTTAAGGTGTGCTAAGTGCTCACATACATTATCTTATTTGGCCCACACAATGATAGTTATTTAGATCTTATACCAAAGGGATTTTGATTGGGTGAGGGAATTGCTTTTGTAAATACTCCAGGAGTTAGCACAACACCTATAAATCCCAATATAGCCTAGAACACTTAGCCCATTTACAAAGGATACAATTCTGCTTTGGGAGAAATGAAAACCGAGTGAACATGGTAGTTGAAGGTTACTTTTGAAGTTAAGTTGTTGTCTGTCCTTTATTCTTCTTTTTCTCATTGACTTGTTTATTTACTTTTAGTTTACAAGATTCAGTTCCACAATCCCTTGAGATTGAGATTTTCTCCCCTCTTCCCTGCCCGCCCCCACCCCCGCCATGGTGGCTTACAATTATGTATAGGATCTGCAAATACTTTCATATTGTACAATAGTCTGGTTGTATAGAAGGGTTGTGACCAATGAGTGAACAATGGGAAAAAAGAAACAAAACCAAATATGAAAAAGAATGATAGCATGTATTGCTTCAGTCTCCATTTAAACTCTAGTCTTTCTAGATCTTTCTCTGAATGTAGGTATCTCCTTCCGTCCTGAGACTTG
>CM053591.1:141380812-141396096 GCA_028646515.1 Pseudochirops corinnae
GGGGGGGGGGGGGAAGGGAGGGGAGAAAATCTGAAACTCAAGTGATTGTGGAACTGAATCTTATAAATTAAAAGTAAATGAGCAAATTAAAAAAAAAAAAGAATATTCCCTAGGGATTTGTATAACACAAATCTAATTCACTACAACCAATCTAGTAAAAATCATGCCTGATGTCTAGGAGAGGCTATTTCCATGATGATGTCAATGGAGATCCCCAAAACTTTCAGGGGGATATATAATCAAATCCCAAGCAAAAGTAGATTCCTACTTTCTATGCTCATCAAGTTAATGAGACTTTCACTGATCAGTCTTCTATAATAAAGTATGTAGAAAATAAATCTGTAACATATGAGTGCTTTGATAATATAAAATATTAAAACAGGATACTGCTGACTTTGGACAAGACATTCTCGTGTCATTCCTGACTACATTAAATTATGATGACTTCTTTTAATCGGATTTTCAGCAATTGATGTATGTGCACTAAGTAGTACTAGAAAGGGTTGATGCCAGTGTTTCTCCAACTTTGCTCTATAGGATTCTGGTACTCTGGATCATGTACTATAATAGGGACTTCATTAAAAAAATTGCCATAGTAATGATTTTTTTCCCTGTAAAATATTAAATATGAAATTAGATGTGCATAAAAATGCTTATATATAGCTTTAATTTTTTTGTATTAAAATTGGCTTACTCCTTTTTGCTCTAACCTCTCCTTTATCATCAGAACATTCTAAACTTCAAGAAACTTTGGACCAGCATATATGGATTCCATCATTATATTTCAAGCACTAAAATTTTCTGTAGGAAATTATGATTGAAAGACCTGTGTTGGAATTCTACCTCAAAAATTTGCTAACTGATAACTGGGAAAATCACTAAACTTCTTCTGGCATCAGTTTCCTTAGCTGCAAAATAAGGGGGTTGAACTTGATGACCTACTTACAAAGTTTCTTCCACATCTAAATCTATGATTCTGTGATCCTATGTTGTGGTGCAGTGACTAGGCTTTGTAGTCAGGAAGACCTAAGTTCAAATCCAGCCTTAGCTTTGTGATCCCGGGCAAGTCATTTAAGTACCAATTTCTTAAACTGTAAATTAAAGGGACTGGGGTGGCTAGGCGGTGCAGTGAATAGAGCACCAGCCCTGGAGTCAGGAGGACCTGCATTCAAATGTGACCTCAAACACTTAACACTTACTAGCTGTGTGACCTTGGGCAAGTCACTTAATTGCCCTGCCTTCCCCCCTCCAAAAAGAAAAAAAAATGAGACTGGACTTAATGACCTCTAAAGTTCCTTTCAACTCATATCTGTAATGCTATATCCACACAGGTGATCACCCTTTTTGGTTCAAGAGAAAATATTACTCAGGACTTAATGAATGATGTTAAGCTACAGACAGTAGGCAGCATTGTAGTCCCAGGATGTGGCTTGTGGAGAGTGTGGTTAACCATAGCTCTCTTGAGATCCAGTATAGGAAATGCAAGAAGGAGCACAGGCTAGAACAAAGTCAGTAGTTCACTAGAAGCAAACAAAACAAACTTTGTTCCTTTGAAGATCTTGGCCTTCTAGCCTTCATTGGAGAGCATCCTAGACCTTGGAAAATTCTGGAGTCTCTCCTGCCTCATTTACCTCCTCTCTCTAATAGTTCTGAGGAACTTACTACTTTTTGGGTACAGTGCAGTGAAAGTTTCTTGAGGATATTGTTCTGTTCAGACTCTCTGCTCTACCACATAGCTCCAGGCATGCAGTGGGTACTTTAGAAATGCTCATTGAATTGACTTCCTAAGGTTTTCTTTTGGCAGAGAAATACAACAGTGCTGGAATGCAGGAGACTAATGTTTTAATTGTATTGAAAAATCTATTTATCTTGACTACATAGAGTACTATAGCAACATTTTTGAAAATGAATTCATGCCACTTGGATTCAGACAAAATATAATGAGCATCATTACTTTGTTGTGTCCACAGACTTACATCTTTCCCAGATTTCTCTCATGAGACCTATCCTTAGACTGCTTTTTTATGTCTTCCTGATAGGACACACACACACACACACACACACACACACACCCCAGATTCTTTATTTTCTGCAAGGAGGTTGCTGATTGCTTCAGCTCCAATGCTATGTTTTCTTTAATATCATTTAGCTGGCCCAGTTTCTCCTTCATCCTTTCTACCAGCTCCAGTTCAAACCTCATTAAGTGCCTGGTAACCTGCCCACCACCCTTTTCTACTGCACCTGGCTCCAAAGTCTCAAGGCTGGTCTTTGAAAAACAATTATGGTTAACATCTGTGCAAGTGATTTACATTTCCAGGATTTCTGAAATATTAATTATCCACATACCCGAGAGACAAGCATTTATGATTCTTGTAGTTTTACAGACGAGGAAACTGAGATTCAACTGGGCTAAGTGATTCATTTAAATAGCACTTACTGTCAGAAAGTGACAGAATTGTGATCAGCCAAGCAAGTTTTCTCCTTTTGGTGGTACACTGAAACCCCTAGCCAGTCTGTCTCTTAACAAACATATACTAGATTATACACCCCTGTGCATACTGGTTGGCTGAGAGCCATCATCTCATCCTGGCTCCCAAAGTGCAAAAGTGAAGCAAAGTAAGTACAAAAGTACAACAGAGGCAAGGTGACCTTCCTTATTCTCTGCAAACTCATGCCATCAGGGAACTGGGCTGAATCAACCGCCTCCCAACTGACAATCTTGAGCCCCAAAGAATGTAAAATTTCCCTTGTTGCATGGTACAATGGAAAGGCATAATTGCATTCAGAGTAAGAGAGATCTATGGGTAAATCTCTTTTCCACCTGTAAAGCCTTGAGCAATTAATTTTATCCCTCTAGGCCTCAGTTTCCTCATCTATAAATGAGGGGTTAGACTAGATGACTGCCAAGGTTCTTTCCAGCTCAGGATCCTACAACTGACTCTGTTACATGAGCAAGATTAGTTGAAGAAAACCGTTATTGTAGTCAAAATAACTCCCTTTTTCTAACTTTCAATATACTAATAGGCCATCTGATACCTTCCTATTCTCCAGCCTTCCCTTTGGAACCCCAGTTAGCTTTCATTTAGGAGTGGAAATCTTGAGCGTGATTCTTTTCCATAGCAATGGAGACCTAAACCTTAATGAATGAAGTTACCAAAGCCTATAATTCAATCAATTTAAAATAGAACACTATTATTCTTTTCACCTATAAGTAGTCATGACTCATTGGCCTTAATTTTTACTTATGGAATAATTTCCCACTCTAATATATTAAACTTAGGTTGGGCAGTTTCCAATGACATTATTAGCAGTCAGATGGTCAGTTAAGATTTGTTGAACGCCCATTGTGAACATAGCAATACTGGGTAGTTGTAGTCTGAGAATGAGGTGCTGATCGTGTTTGGATAATTTCCTAGAGACTCCTTTAAGCTGTTCAGATTATCCTGGAATTTTTTTGGAATTTGGGAGCATTCAATTAAATTAGTTTCATTTTATTTCATTTGAGAGAGACAGCCATGACATAGTGAATAGAAAGCTGATCTTGGAGGCAGGTAGTTCTGGATTCAAATCCTCTCTATGACACCTCTTGGTGTGTGATCATGGGCAGGCAAGCCACTTACCCTTTCTAATACCATGTTACAGAAAAGATGCCAACCTGCGTTGGTGGAGGGAGTTTCCTCCCCCAGGAGTTCTTTATACCAATGAAATCACAGGCCTAGGCCCTATCTTGTATCAGTTCAATGAACAACTGAGAACCTATTATGTTTAAGACAATGA
Organism: Pseudochirops corinnae; assembly: GCA_028646515.1. NCBI lineage: Eukaryota > Metazoa > Chordata > Mammalia > Diprotodontia > Pseudocheiridae > Pseudochirops > Pseudochirops corinnae. Next base: position 141,384,590 of record CM053591.1, read on the forward strand.
AGATACCAAGCAAAAAGGTGAAACATTCTCCTCTATAGAAAGAATATTTGCTCTGGAGTCAGAGGACCTGGGTTCAGATTCCGTTTTTGATCCTTACTAACCATGTGACCTTGGGCAAGTTGTTTCATCTCCCTGGACAAGATGGCTTCTGAGGTCTCTTCTAGCTTTAGCTCCAAATCTTAAGAGTTCTAAACAATTTTGACTCTTTGTTTAAAGGACAAAGCCAAGAACAAACATTAATGATTGCTATATTTGACCTAGCTAGTAAGAAGATTTATTTGAAAAGAGGGAAAGGTATTAGGTGAGTCAAAAAGTCCATCTCTAATATACGAAGTTCCAATAATATGTAGTTTCTTCTTACAAAGCCACATGTTAAAGTATTTCATCAGATTTTATAGGAAGAAACACATTTTCAAAAACTTTAGGGAGATGTAGTTGTAACATGGGAGAGGAGGAACATATTTTAAACATCCCCTGCAAATTATGAGCCCCAAGAGTTCAGGTTCTCTATCATGGCTACATTTCAGGAACTCTGTTTCACTGTCACACTCTGTCATGTTCTTTCCTTCCGAATAAAACAGAAGTGAAACTTTTGGGTAGGTATAGTCTGCAGAAGGAACCTGTACTACCTCTAAAAATCATAGTAAAAAAGTTAGGAGCAAGGTTAAGATTTTCTGGCCAAGATTTTTCATTTAAAATACCACAAGGCTCTGTGGCTCTAAGATTAAATCATCCCAACTAAGGAGGATGCCCATGAAATTTCCATCTCTAATTCAGTCCACTTGGGAATGCAGTAGACTGGTTTGTTTTGTACAGAGTAAATACTTAACAGATATGTTTAATTCAATTGAAATGTCATACATGCACATTCATAAAACTGTGTTGTTATTGTTGTTCCCTTTGAAGGTGAGAGTATTTCCACCATTTTACAGGTGAGGAAACTAAGGCTGAGAGGGGTCAAGTGACTTGTTGAGGGTCATATAGCTAGCAAGTGTCTCAGCAGAATCCAAACTCAACTCTTTCTGCCTCCAAATCCAGCACTCTAGACATTGTGTCATCTAGCTTCCTCAAACTATCATAAGTCCTACACTAAGCTGAAAAGGTTTACAGTATGGGGCAGCCAATAAACAATGGATCACTGTTCAAGGGCACCCCACATTCTTCATCAGATGACTGACTGCCAGGTGATGAATTGTTTTGGCCACAGGAACTTATGAAGAGTGTATATTAAGGTATGTCAAAGTCAGTATCTTCATCAGGAAAAAGGAGTCTGTAAGCCAATGGAATTACTGATCTTTTCACATGTTTAAGTAAGGAATTACTAGGGAATCAGCAAGTTACTTTTCAATTTAGGCCGGAAAACTAAGTCTACTTGAAAGTTCTCCACTCCAGATATTTGCTGATTTTCTTGAATTAAAAAAAAATTTCCTCTGTAGCTCTTCTTCTGTCACTATGAAATCAAGAGCAACTTCATCAGTGAATTTCGTTTTAGAGACAAGTCATTTAACTCAACTATCTCTTCATTACCTTCTTTGAAAAAAACCTGTGATTATTGCAGTTATACACTTCACAGGAATGTTGTGCAGGTTCATGAATAGATTCAAAGAGCAATATGAGGAAGTAGAAAATAGGAATAGGATTCAGAAGACAGAAACAGGACTCTGGAGACTTAAGTTCTATTCCTGGCCTCCTCACTTACTAGCTCTATATATGACTTCGCACCAATCACTCAGTCTTGTTGATCCTCTGTTTCTTACTATATACAATTGGGATGCAATAGTCTGTCTTTATCTCACAAGGTTGTTGTGAGGATAAAGTAAATTTGGCCATGTATTCAGTGAAGTTAATGCAAATTATTGAGATGGTTTTCCTTTCATTTTCCAAATTTCCAACTTTAGTTCATTGCTCCTGTTATTTATGCCTTCTACACCCAAATAGAATAGATGTACTTTTCCAATGAAAGAGATCTTCAAATATTTGAAGATTCCATCATGTTCTTTCTCTTCCAAGTCTTTCCTTCAAGCTAACCCTCCCCCATTAGTGGTTGCTATGGGACAGAAAAAGCATAAGAAATTTGTTTTGTGATAGTTCTGATAATTCTCAGCTTTGGATTTCCTCTAGTAATGTTGGACTGAGCAATGTGAAAAAAAAACAGAGATGGTAGACATTAAGATCATAGAGGTTTAAGTGGGGAAAGTAGCCTAAAAGAAGGGGGTTGGACAAAAAATAAGGGTCATGATGGCAGCCTAGAAGAGAATCTGTGGAAATGAGGCTAGGGATGTTTTGTTTTTCACAAGATAAAGGTTGTGAATTAGGGGGAGAATCAAAGGTGTTCAGTGATCCCAAAAATTCTTCCAAGGTAAAATCTATGATCATATGATATTACTATATTGAGATTTTGAAGGGGGATCAGATTCTTGTGAATAGCAGTTTCAGCTGGTAAATGGCAAATTAGAAAGTCAGTGGATTCTAATCAAAACAAGAATTGTAAGTCAGATATGTTTGTAGGTGCTCTAATGTCAATATGAAAGTTGTAGAAGATAAAATGGAAGACTGAATGGAGAGAAGGAACATGGATCAGGTATAAAAGTCATCTAAGAAGGTGAAAGTTATTCTAGGTGGTATTTCTTTCTTTAGGTCTAAATTGGAATGAATGACCTCAGAAGTACTGTTCAATTCTGAAATTTTTCAGTTTTTGTTGTTTTTTAATGACAATATATATATGAAAATGTTTTGAAACCTCTAAGGTAGACTCCTGGCCAAGATGGCTGCCTTAAAAGAAGCAAGGAAATCATCTTCCACACAGCCACTCTAGGCAAAATGTAATAATTACACAAGATTGAATAATGACAAAAATATCTAATGAGAAGCTATAGTAAATGAATTCTTCCAATTCAGACATTTCTAAAAAGTCAGTCAGAAGCCCAGAGACAATAATAAGAAGGCTTCATCAGAAAATCCAGAAACCTCCTACCACTACCAGAAATTGGCCAGAGACACTGCGAGTGTTTCCATATAAAGACAAAGAGAGCATTCACATGAGAATGCTCCAGAGTGGTTGGAAAACCACAATAAGTACCTTAGAAGCAACCTTCAGGAGCAGCAACTAGTTAACATGTGGTAGTGCTTAGACTTGGACAGCCTAAACCCAGGAGATCCAAGATCCCTAAACATTCTATTTTGAGACATTATACAGAGCTCTGAATATCTAGAAGTCTTAACCTCAAAGATCCCAGGGAGTCTAATTCCAGTAGGTTGAGCTCAACAGAAGAATGCAAGTGATATGAGTCAAGGCTAAACGGAGCCAACTATCCTATCTGAAAGTGCAGCAGGTGGCAGAGCCTGGACTTGGCACCATGCCCCAATTCAGTAACTAAGTGAATCAAGACTAAAGAGAGGGGTAAATACACACACACGCACACACACACACACAAGATACAGACCACTATAAAGAATTATAATAAAACCAGAGATAACCCAAAATCCAACCTTATAGGAGAAAGTAACCATCACAACTTAAAGAAGAGACTCAAAGGAACAAATAGAATTTCCATAAAGACTACATAAATACCTAGATGAAGGGGCAGCTAGTTGGCGTGTTGAATAGAGCACCAGTCCTGGACCTGAGTTCAAATCCAGCATCAGACACTTGACACACTTACTAGCTGTGTGACCTAGGGCAAGTCACTTAAACTCAATTGCCTCTTTTTCCCCCCCTCCAAAAAAAAATACCTAGATGAAACTAAGATCTTATACCTGAACATCAAAGACAACACTATAAAAAATTGGAAGAGTGACAGATCATATGTTACTTTCACAGGTATGAATAGCAGATGTATTCATAACCAAATAAGGGAAAGAGGTAGTTACAGAATATAAAAGAGATTACTTGCATCACATGGAATTAAAAAGCTTCTGCAGAAAGTTAATGCAACCAGGATAAGGAAAACATTTGAATGGCAACTAAAAGCTTTAGATCAAATATGAATGATAACGATTCAGTATCCAAGACAATCCTAGACAATGAACAGATATCTAAGAGACCAAAAACCATTCCCCAACACATAAGTAAGTGGTCAGAGGACATAAACAGTTCTCAAAAGAACTGCAAATTATTAACAACCATATGGGAAAACACTTCAAATCACAAATAAGAGAAATACAAATTTAAAAATCAACAAAGGTGATCGAAGATGAGAGAGGTCAATATTGGAGGAGCTGTGGGAAGATAGGCATGCTAGTGCATTGTTGGTGGAGTTATGGATGAGTATAATAATTTTGGAAAGTAATTTGGAATTATGAAAATAAAGTGATTAAAGTCCCAATGCCTTTGGGCCCACCAATTCCTTCATCAGGCTTCTATCCCAAGGAAGTCATTGATGAGAAGAAAGTCATCATATACACCAAAATATTTATAGCAGTACTTTTTATGAAAATAAAGAAGTTTAGGGAAAATAGATGTTCATCCATTGGGGAAAGGCAAAAAGAAGTTATGTTACATAAATGCAATGTGATATTACAGTGCTGTAAGAAATGACAAATATGATGAATACAAAGAAGCATGGAAAGTTTATATGACCTGATGCAAAATAGAGTAAGCAAAGTCCAGAAAACAATATACAAGTTGTCTACAAGAAGTTAATAGAAGTAGCCACATTTTTAAGAAAAAGAATGTTTAAATATTCTAAAGAATAAGCATGGATGAAGAGATATAAGACCTCATCTCAGCATTTTACTGGTGACAGGTCCATGAATATTCTACATTGCACATATTTTCAGACTTCTTTAATGTATATATTAGTTATGCTGATTGTCCCCTCCCCCCCCTTTCTGTCTTTAAAAATTATTAGGTTTTTTGGAATCAGTTTTCTGGCAAGCAAAAGGGGAGAAATATTGGGAAAAATTTGTGGTAATATAAAAAAGACATCAATAAAAGCTTATTTTTTTTTCAAAAAGAAATTGAATAAAATCTCTGGATGAAATTCTCAGAAGGAGTAGAAATAGGTAAGAGAAAATGTTAAGTCTTAATCAAGTAACTGACTCCCTACGTAATGGAATAGGCCAAAAAGAAATCAATGACTCTATGAGGCAGAAAGATATATTAGAAAAAAAAAAGCTTTTTTTTTTTTTTGCTTTTTGGAGGGCAACTGGGGTTAAGTGACTTGCCCAAAGTCACATGGCTAGTAAGTGTGTCAAGTATCAGAAGCCGAGTTTGAACTCAGGTCCTGCTGACTCCAGAGCCGGTGCTCTATTCACTGGGCCACCAACCTGCCCCAAAACAAAAGCTTTTTAAAAGTAAAAGAAAATGTAAGGTATTAGCTAGAAAAACACTTAGCTGGAAAATAGGTTAAGGAGAGATTATGTAAGAAGCAGTGAACACTGAAATCCCCGGTATAAGAAATAACCCATGCAATGTATTTTTTAAAATAATAAATGAGGGGTGGCTAGGTGATGCAGTGAATAGAGCACTGGCCCTGGAGTCAGGAGGATGTGAGTTCAAATCCAGCTCCAGATACTTAACATTTATTGGCCCTGTGACCTTGGGCAAGTCACTTAACCCCAATTACCTTGCTTTCCCCCCTTCAAGAAGCAAAACCACCAATAACAATAATAAATGAAAAGTACCCAAATCATTTGGAGCTAGAGGATTAAGTGAAATTAGAAAAATCTACAAATCAACTGAAAGAAATCCAAAATGAAAAGTCCCAGAAGTATCATAGCCCAAATCCAGAGTTTCCACATTAAAATTTTTAAAATGCTGTAAGCATTGAGACAGAATGAATTTAAGAACTGAGGAAAAAAAAGTTAGAATCACTCAAAACTTGGAAGCTCAGAAGCTTTATTATTGTAGACGATAAATGACAAAGGAAATTGGAATTCAATATTACAAAAGGCAAAAGATAGCGAATTAGGTATAAGAATAAATTTACCTTGCAAAGTTGAGTTGAATCGTACAAGGAAAAAACCCAGATCTTTAATGGAATAAGAAGCCTTTTTAGTATTTTCTATGAAAAGATGAGAGCTGAGTAGGAACTTTGCATTATAAACACAAGATTGCAGAGAAACCTGGAAAGGTAAAATTATTTAAGCATTTGGAACATTCTAGGGGGAAAATAACATGTCCTTTTAGAACCTTCACATTTTCAAAAGGTATTGAGGGAGTCAAATAAAAAAAGAGAAGTAATGGGGGTAGATTGCTGCTGTTTTGAGGGTTTTAACAGGGAAATAGAAGTGAAAGTAAAAGGAGGAATACACTAATATAGAAAAGAAAAAAGACACTAGAATTTGATATATCTCTTAACTGGAATGTGTGAGAAGAGCAAAAACATATAAGGAATGGTAAGGAAAGGAGGTATCTGATAAATTTTACTCTTTCCATTTGAAATGGACAGAAGATGATTGAACATACATATAGAGAGACATACATACATAACACAGGGTTTGGCATGAAAATACATCAAAACAAGAAATAAGGAGAGATGGAAGAGGGAAGTAGAATATTAAGGTGGAAGATAATACTAGGAAGAGATAGCCACAAGAGGAAAAAAAAAACACCCAAAACAAAAAACTTCCTTATGTTGAAAAGGAGATTAGAAAGGGAAAAAAAAAAGAGAGAATTAGAAACTAAGGAGATAGCAATCAATTAGGAAATGGTTCAGAAAATTGTGGTATATGAAAGCAACAGGATACTGTTAACACTGCATAAGATGATTTCAGAGAAGGCTGGGAATTAGGAATTGATATAGATTGAAGTGAACAGCATGAGAAGAACATTTTATAGAATGACAGGAATAATAAAATGAAAACAACTTGAAAACTCTAGTATATAGAAGGACCAGTCACATCCCCAGAAAACCTGTCATAATAAAACATGTTACCAGCCTCCTGTCAGACAGGTAATAGAATCAAGGTGCCTAAGGAGACATACATTTTTGGACAAGGCCACAGTGTGGATTTGTTTGATTTGCTTAATCTTATTTGTTATGAATTTTCTTTTCTTTTTGTTTTTAATGGGGGGGGGGGTAGGATGGCGATAGAAGGGATTGGGAGTAGCAATGATGATGCCAGAAAAAAAAAAAAAACTCAATAGATCATGAAAAATTTTTAAAAATTGCATGGAAGACTACAGAAAGGCATTCAAAAGGAAGTACAGACAAGTAGGATAGTATTGAAAACAATGTATTAAATTTATTTTATTCTTTTTAAAAGAACAATCCATATAAATAGAAACTCACTGTTTCACATACCATCTCCTTGGTGTTCTGCTTTAGTATATGGAAATCTTTTTTTGAATGGGTGTTTTTAAGATCAGAATTGAGGTCAGAATAAAAAATACTAAAAGAAAAAAAAAGAAACTAGAATTCACAATGCACGAGATCTTATTAGGATGTTGGGAATACTTAAGAAATTTTGAAGCTTTTTTGAGGTGGGGGAAAGTTGGTCCAAATCTGTGATTCTTTTGATGTTGATTCCTGGCATGGAAACTTGCTTCTCTGATGCAGATTGACAAATCCTCTGTAATTTGGAGTCTTAGAGAGTTTCCTGGGGGGTATTGAGTGGTAAAGTGACTTGATCATGGTTATGCAATCAGTATATTTCACAGGCAGAACTTTAAAGCAAGATGACCTGATTCCAAGCTCCACCCCTTTCTCCACTACACCTAGCTTCCTCTCACAGATATTAATTGCTAGGTTTTAAAGACTAGTCTTGAGGTTATTTAAATAACAGCCATCAAGTTTTACTGCCTACTGCTCCCCAAGAGTCACAAGGGATTTTAGTTTGATTCTTAGCTTCCATGAGATGATTATGTTTCTAGAAAGCTCCCACTGTTACTTGGAAATTGAATTTCTGGATCTAGTTGGGCATTCTGCAGATTTATCTTCTATTTTGTGGATAATGTCCTATTTCTGATTAGTGCACAGTAAGACCAAATCAATATCAGAGCCATTCTGACAGTTTTCAGCATGCAGGGTAGCTAATAACCCATAGACTTCCTGCCCACACTTCGCATCAGGGATTATTTGTCTCTGACAAGATATAAAAGCGGAAGAATGAAGGGCAAATTGGTGGGCAGAGTTTCAAAACATTAAATGAATTCATGTGCAGGTGGTGGGGGCAAGAGGGATCAGACCATCCAACAGCTATAGGGATCCTTTGATCTCTGAATCACCATATGTTGCTTTTTTCTCCCCTAATTTCTACCTTGGATAATATATTTCAGTTTAGCAAGACTTCATTAAATAACTACAGTATGCAAACACTGTGCTAGGTGCCTTGAATAAAAATTTTGAAATCAAAATAGTCCCTCTCTCAAGGCACTTATATTGGGCAGGTAGGAGATAGGATAGAGAAATGGGACTAAATTTAGGAATATCTGAGTTCAAATCCTACTTCAGACATCAGCTATGTGATGCTGGGCAAATCACATAATCTCTGTCTGCATTAATTTCCTCAGCTATAAAATGGGAGTAATAATAACATCTACTTCCCAGGGTTGTTGTGAGGATCAAATGAAATCATATTTATAAACTGCTTAGTACAGTGGTTGGTACATTGTTGTTCAGTTGTATGTGACTTTTTGTGAACCCCTTTGGGATTTTCTTGCAAAGATACTTGAGGAGGTTGCCTTTTCCTTCTCTAGGTCATTTTACAAATGAGGAAACAGGCCAGCAGGGTTAAATGATCTTCCCAGTGTCACATAGCTAGTGTCTGAGGCTGGATTTGAACTCAAGTCTTCTTGACTCCAGGCCCAGCACTCTATGCACCAAACCATCTAGTTGACCCTGGTACACAGTAAGCAACTACATAAATATTTACTCCCTTCCTTGCCTTTTCTTCACTGCTGTAGATGACCTTGGTGCCTGCTTGTTGTGATTGTTAAGTGAAGTTCCTAGTGAACAAACCTAACAATACCAACTGCTCCACAGGCTAGACCTTAGGGAGATGCTTGAAAGAATGAGAGAGTAAATGAGATACTTATGGTTACACAGCCAAAACATATCAAAGTTGGGAGAGGGAAGGAATGGGACTTGAACGTCTTCCAGATTCAGAAACATAAGTATTTAATATATTGGTATATCTTTCTTTTCGTGCATTTTTGTCTATAAAAATTATATCCTCCTAGGAGGAAACTGTCATAAAGGATGGAAAACTAAGAAGATCTGAGATCAAATCCTGTCCCTGACACATACTGCATGATGGGAAAAAGTCACTTAGCTTTTCTGTGCCCCCATAACTCTCTAAGGTGCTAAACATTTTCTGATTTGCCTTGTTAAAGATAGTTTCTTCACTGGGATTTCCCAAAACCAGTGAAAGCATAGGTTTAAAGCTTTTCACAAAAAGGAATGGACGTAACGTGATTAGTGTTGTGAAACAAGTAACTAGGCCCTCAAAACTCTGTAATTTCAATTATTGTCTATCAGCTCCATCTCTCAAGACAACCTGTCACTTGTTCTTTATTCAAAATTCATATCGCCATCGTCATGGATGCAATTCCTTTTGCTATTGGCTTGGGCCATTTAAATCAAGAAACAATTATTCTTCCTAATATCTCAGCAGAGGACACTGCTATCCTCTCTTTTGATACTGAAGCTTGAAGTCATTATGAGGCTTGCAGAACCCTTTAACAAAAGTTGAAGACAGCTGTAATTATAATTTAAGCTTCTGGCTCTGAAATCATTGCTCCATTTGCTAAATGGCCCTGTCCAGAGTAGAAAGAAGAATGAATATGACTCTCTTTCTACTGCTTTTGTTTTCTTAGAGCTAAGGTGAATATTTATCTTCCTTATGCTAAAATATTTGGAAGGCTGTAAATTATTTTTAATACTTTCTCCTTGCTTTGTCTTTCTAGCATCTAAGAATAAGTAATGTTGAAATAAGAAGAACCAAAGTAGTGATTATTGACAGTGCTGGCTATAGTAGCAATCTAGGAGGTCCATAAAATAATAACAACTGACATTTACATAACGCTTTAAGGTTTGCAAGGCATTTTAGATACATTAACTCTTCAGAGCCTCACAGCAGTTCTGTGGGTAGTAATGCAAGTAATGTAAGGTTTGGGCTCCTCTTTTTTCTGTCAAAGCCTAAAATGACCCTCTATAAAGGACTGCTTCCCCCAAATATGGCTAAGTCCATTATTCAGCCTGTGCTGTCTTAAGAACAAAATGGACTGACTCAGACTTCCTATAACTGGAATCTAGTTTGGCTCCGTTCCCCTGGGGGAAGGGATGGCAGGATATGTGAGTGGTTGTAGCCGTAGGCATAAAGGAAAAAGTAAAAAGTAAATATTATGCCATAGAAATGAAATGATAGCAAGGATTAAAAAAACAAAATTAAATCCTCTTTGATTTTTCTCTGAGAGGCTGGTAAATCCTTTAAAGCAATTATTTCTCTTTTTCTGATCATGATTTAAAACACAACAACAACCTCAACTGTGTTTGTGATGCTCTCCAAGGGCATTGTATGGCAAAGCATCATGGAGAAGTCTAATGAGTTTCCACTTAGTACTCTTTCTTGGGAGCGCTTTTCTACAATCTCATCACTGCCATCGCCCCACAATCAGAAAGTCAATTTATTCTAGAGCAAAATAGATGAAACTAAATAAATAAAGAACATTACCAAGGACTGTTTCAAATGTAACTCAATAGAAGCATGTGCCATGGAATAATGGATATAAATCAAACCTTTTAGCATGCAATTATATAGAAATACAGGTCTTATACCAAAGGATGTCATATTAAAGTGGGTAAGTGAACACTGCAGTATGGTATCATAGATAGAACACTGGATTTGGAGTCAGAAAACCCCGAGTTCCGAGTTCTACTTTAGACAGTTACTTGGTGTCACTTAATTTCTCTGAGTCTTTGTTTCCCCATATGTAAAATAAGAATAATGAAATATGCAGTACCTACATCATAGGGTTGTTTTAAGGCATGAATTAGATAATAAACGAAAAGTACTTTGCAGATTGTAAAGTGATATGTGAATTTCAGTTACTGTTTTTTAAGATATTAAAATATTTATATTAGCAATTATGGAAGGATGGGGAATTTACATTATTATTTTTTTAAATTTTGGAGGTAATTGGGTTAAGTGACTTGCCCAGGGTCACAGAGTTAGTAAATATCTGAGGTCAAGTTTGAACTCAGGTCCTCCTGGCACCTGGGTCAGTTCTCTATTCACTGTGCCACCTCCCTGTCCCAGCAATTACATTTAAAAAAGTACTTAATAAGTAATCTTAAGTAAATTTTAAAATTTAAGTAATGATACTTATAAATACATTTAATTTACATGTAAATACATGAAAATAAGTATATAATAAACATATACATTAAATATACAAATATATAAATAAATATGTTAAATACATATAAATATAATAAATACATAACATACATATTTATTATATAAAATATATATAAATACATTTAATTTAAGTAATTTTTAGGATGGTGCAATTATTTCTCTGGTAAAGATATTTATTTTTAGAGAAGAGATTTAGTCTGTAT
>CM053591.1:141396596-141441736 GCA_028646515.1 Pseudochirops corinnae
TTGGAATTTTTTGCTGTTTGGAGAGGGGAAGGTAGGGCAATTGGGCTTAAGTGACTTGCCCAAGGTCACACAGCGAATTTTTGTGTTGTGTCTGAGGTCACATTTGAACTCAGATCCTCCTGACTCCAGGGCCAGTGCTCTATTCACTGTGCCACCTAGCTGTCCCATGGCAGTATTTGTTACAGGAAGGAAATGCGTAGATTGTCTATGAATATGTATGAGAACAGGATTTCCCACAATGATGAGAAAGAGGATCTGTTAAAATAGACTTATTGTGCTCCAACACACACTATAATCCCAACATAGCAGATCCCAAAGCACAATTCTCTTTGAAGGAAATAGGAGATCAAAAGAATCATTACCACTAACGCAGTCTCCATGATACAACACTATATAACATGATCCCAAGGAGATCAGGGAGGGGAATCTATGACATCACCAATTTAGGCTATTATTTTACTCATTTTTAAGTTTTGGCCTTCCAGTGTGGCTATACATCTAGAACAATAACTTTTCTGGGCCTGTGAAGACTTTTTTTAGGTACCTGGTAAAAGGAATTGTTTCATCAGTACTTGAATCAAAGATTCCATTAATTCCATTGGATAGGTTCCAACAGCGTACGTAATGCAGACGTAGCCAAGGTTAACACTGTCATTTGTTGTTAAGCAGAAGCATAGCCAGATGAAGCAACCGGAGGAAATAACCTTGACTTATTTCAACAAATTAAAATAAAATTAAATAAAAAATTCAAGTCTTTGTGGATTCTAAGAAAAAAAATGAAACAGCCTCTGCCTGCAAGGAGCATAAATTCTACTGCAAGAATAACATATATTGGAATGGCTAGGTGGTGCAATGAATAAAGCACTGGCCTTAGAGTCAGGAGGACCTGAGTTCAAATCCGACTGCAGACACTTAACACTTACTAGCCATGTGACCTTGGGAAAGTCACTTAACCCCAATTGCCCTGCCCTTTCCCCTCCAAAAAAAAAAAAAAGGGATAACATATATACAAATTAATTTAATACAAGGTTATTTGGGGCAGGGGATGATAATAATAGAAAGAGCTAACATTCACCACTTTAAACTTATTTGATTGTCACAACAACCTTGTGAGGTGAGGAATTTTATTATCCCCATTTTTCAGAAGGGGAAACTGAGAAAGGATAAGTGAATTGCCTAGCATTACCATCTAGTGAGTGCTTAAAGCAGGTCTCAAGTGGTTCTTCTTGACCCCAAGTTCAACAGTTTATCCCCTATATCACCTGGCTTAGCTTCATGATTAGAACAACCAGAGAAAACTTCATAGAGGAGGACGAATCTTGATTATAAAGGATATGCAGAGAAGGTAATATGGAAAAGACCCTGTTAAAAAAAAAAAAAGCTAACCATGAAACACAGAACTTCCTTATGCTACTTTTTTTTTTTGAGTTCAACACAGAGTCAGATTTTTTTTTAATTATCGAATTGAAGAATAGATTGAGGTCAGCCATCCTGTGCTCTATTGTCTCTCTTACTCCATCCCTCAATATCTTTAGACGTCAATCTCCAAGGAGAAACTTCAATTTGTGTGCTCCATGCCATCTCCTTCAGGTGGGCTGCTTTCCTCTTTCTTTTTCATTTTTAGACGTTCTCCTTTGAACTGATCCCTTCCCTGCTGCCTGTCAAAACAGTAGTCTTCCCCATCTGAAAAAAGTATCAAAATAAAAAATAAAATCCCTTGGCCACACTGTCCCCCAGAGCAATCATCCTGTTTCTTCTCTTTAACCTCTAAACACCAAGGAAAAGCTGTCCACCCATGTGGCCTTTGCTTCACCAAAAGCCATCCCTTCTCAATTTCCAGTCATCCCACTTCTGACCTCATCCTTTGATTGAAATGTCTTCTCTAAGATTACCGTGTACTCCTTCATCAACCCCACCTCTGGAATTCCTGATTCTCTTCTAGATTCAACCCTGTAAATATACCTCATCTATACTGATCTATGAATATGTTGCTTCTCTCATTAAAATATAAACTCCATGAAGAAAGAGAGAATTTCATTTTTGTCCCTATCTTCCCACAGTTTTAGCACAGTGACTAGAACACAGTAGGTTCAGTAGCATCTTCTTCAACATCATCATCATCATCATCATCATCATCATTGTCATCCTTGGTGCTTTAAAGTTTACAAATCATCATATATACATATAATTATTTATGTGCATGTACATGTACATGCATATGTCTATCTGTATCTATCTAACTAAAATAAATAAAATCTCACTTGATTCTCACAGCAATCCTGTGAGGTAAGTACTTCTATTATTCCCATTTTATCAATGCAAAAATGTAGGCATAGACAAGTGACTTGTCCAGAGTCATGCTGCTGTTATCTGAGATAGGATTTGAATTCAGGTCTTCCTGATCCCAAGTCCATCATTCTCTATCGATAAATTTTAAAAATTCTTGTTTATTAACTAAAAATAACAATATCTCAATTGCCAAATCTAACTTCCCTTTCTTAGTCCATATAATTCTGTCTTTTCTGCAGCATTCCATGTTGTTAATCTCTTATGTCCTTCTTCACGCTCTCTCCTCCTGAGTTTTTGTTACATAGCCCCACCTTGGTTTTGCTCGCAACTGTTGGACCACCCCTTTTTGGTCTCCTGCTTAAATTCTGTTCAGGTTCTTTTGTCTCTATAGTCTTTCTCTTGATGTTTTGTCTAATCCTGTAGCTTTGATTGTCATCTATATAAAGACAACTTCCAAAATAATGTATCCATCTGAAATCTCCATTTTATTTAAGTTCAGAATCATTAACCACTCACTAGATATTTTTCTCCTCTCTGCTCCTTAAGCATCTCAAATGACAGTGTGAAACATATCTCCCACTTAACCTGTCCTTCCTTCAAACTTTCCTATTTGTCTAAATTCCCAGTTAGCCAGGTTCAAAACTTTTGGCTCATCCTTGATTTTTTCTCTGCCTTTCCCTTGGTATCTAATTTATTGCCAAGTGTCATAAAAGTTGTTGCTCATCTCTCTCCTTCTGTCCATTAACATGAATTCCACTCTACTTCAGGCCCTTATCCTATCTTTGACTATGGCAGTAATACCTAATTAGATTCCCTGTTTCCAGTCTCTCCTTTCTCCTTTACACATCTACCAAAATTAGCTTCCTAATGTGCATATCTGCCTATGTCACCACCCTGACCCAAAATCTTTTGTGGGTCCCCAATACCACTAAGATAAATATAAATTCTTCAGTCTGGCATAATCTATCTTCTGCCTTTCTAGATTTGATATTACTGCCTGTCAACAGCCCTGTATTCCAACCCACATGAGATTTAATAGCTATTCCCTGAATTCAATAATCCAGCCCTTGTTAATGGTTCTCTTTTTGATTATCGGAATTAGGTAATATAATATATGTACACATGCCCATACATACGTGTATGTTTGTTCATGTGTTTCAGTCATGTCCAATGACAGGCAGTCTAACAAGAGAGTGAAATGCTTAAAGTAAAAATGGTTAATAAAAAACAAAACAAAACAAGCCACCACCATTACCAATAACAACAACAAAGCCCCACTGGATTTGGTGTAATGAGACAACCACATTCAAACCTCAGCTCTGCCCCTTACTGGTTCTTTACCTGTTGGCAAGTCTGTAAGATTCTGTGACTCTAAATAGAGATGGGAATACCTGAACCTACCTTATTGAGTCATCTTATAGAAAGCACATTGACCACTACAGAAAAACACAGAAATGTGAGCTACTGCAACATTATACTCGATTTGCTGGCCTATATCCCTAAAAGTTAGTGATTCCTAAGGAGAAGAAAATTTGCCTTTGATAACTCCTGACAAATGTACTAATTAATATGACTGACTTGACAGTGTGATTTAAGAACAATGATTCCACTCAGGTAACTTAAAAGATCTATGTTTGGAAAAAAATTGAATTTATGTTGTTTGGGTTTGTTTTTTTTTCACTTGAGTTATATTCTCAAAATACTTTTTAAAAATTTAGCCATTACAACATTTGGTGGGAGGGGGAGGCTGGTTTGTTTGCGTGGTTGTTGTATAACTTATCATCTTAAAGGTTTAACTGGTACACAGAGAGGTTGGGTTGGTTGCCCAGGGTCATAGACCTCATATGTGTCAGAAGCAGTGATCAAGTCTGAGACTCCAAGAAAAGTACATAGTCTGCTTGGCATACCGCCTCTGAATAACAGCCTGTTTTGTTTTTCTCAAGCAAAGGATGAATTTGTAGAAGTTTACTTCACTCTGTTGCTTGTTTCTAAAATTAAAGTACAGACATTTATTTTCCAAATTAAGTAGAAAATGGGATAGTGACAGTTTCACCCTCCCACCCCAACTGAATTCATGAAACGAATTCTACTAACATCCTGCTTCTTTGATGTTTTATCAGAGGTGACTTGCAAAGATCAGGTTTGTACAAACTCATTCAGATTGCATATTTTCAAGTTTTGTTGACTCAGTACATATTTTTAGCTATGCTAAAGACCAGATTCTCTGGTATTTGAACCCAGCTGGAACATCAAGAATAGCTAAAATTCTGCCTATAACTAACTATGCATTATTTGAGGCTGACCCTTTTGAAACTCGACTCAACTCCAACACTGTAGCTCACTGTAAAAAGTATTTCATGCTTCCATTTTTCCAAGGATCTGGAAGCATCTGGAGGTAGTAATCGTTGTAACACCCAGTGAGAATTAGTATAGAGAATAAAACACTAAACCTGGAGTCAGGAACAACTGGATTCAAATCCATTACCTGATTATGGCTGGCTGTGTGACCATGAGAAAGTCACTTATACTCTCTGAGCCTTGAGTAATTCTTTTAAACTAGAAGTAATAGATCTGTAGGTAGAAGGAATTTTCTGCTCTAAGGAAATCACTGTTCCCTAAATTGTGGATGTAACATCTAAGGAGGCAGTTTTGTTTTTAACATTGAAATCATTGTATACCTTTTCCAGTGTCTCTTAGTCAATCATATTCAGCTCAATTTAGCAAGCATTTATTGGGTTCCATGTCTACCACGTTGAAGACACTGTGCAAATCTGTGAGGGAAACACAGATTACCCTCCTATAAAAAGTATACAGTATGTAGACGATGAGGTAGCTTCTGAGATCTCTTCCAACTTTAAGATTCTATGATACTGTGTTTATCTAATAACTAATATAAATGTTGGTTTGGAATTTTGTCCTCTAGACTTACAATATTGAGGGCATAGATTATAAAACTTTTTCTCCTTTTTAAAAACTATACCTGCTATTTCACTGGTTTAAAATGTACATTCCATGTACAAAAAATGCCCTCTATCAATGCAGCTCTCTGCCTGTGGCTTGCTCAAGGTCACTCAGCCAGAATGTGTCAAAGGCAGAACATTTACCCAGGTCTTGCTGACACCAAAACTTGCACTCTTTTCACTATGCCAAGCAACCCCTATTAATACAGGTGACAATAGAAATCTACTGCAAATTATAGACTTGAAACAAATATTGAAAACACAACTATGTATTGGGTTTTGTTCTGGAAAGATATAAATCAGATATAAACTTTCCTGAAAGTTAAATGTACATCAAATGGCCAAACTCACTGTTGGCTGTAAATGTGTTAATATTTTATGATGTTAAAAACATAGTCCCCTTCTTTCTTTTATGTCACCCTATAGGCCTGATACTCTCTGTCTGAAGGGCAAAGTCCTTTTCCCATTTAAGCTATAACTTAACAGAGTAATTGAACTTATTAAAAATAATTGGTGGATCAATTTAGTAATTTGACAATTTCTTCCCCACTAATTGACAAATAATTTTATTGGATCAATCAAACGGAATGGTGGTTTAAAAAAATTTTTTTAATGTCCTTTTCTCATGAATGCTCCTTGGCGAGGTTATAAATGAGGTAAAAAAAAAAAAAAACACAAACACAAACAAAAAACAAAAAACAAATCCACTTTCTCCATTAGAGACTTTTGTTTCAAGAATTTCCTTTCTTACTCTAGTGACCTCATGGCCCCGCATCAGAATTTGTTCTCAATAAAATATGAACCAATTCACATTAAAATGCAAATATCTGATTAAGATTTAAGAAATGTTTGTGACAATTAGTCTCTAATGATAGAATGTTAGGCTTCAGTGACAGGCTGGTGGGTAAATGATTTTGGGTTTTTTTCAAAGGTCATACCTCAATTATCATATTTTTATTTTAAGTCACAATTTTCATGATCATTTAGACCTTGCTTCCATTTCTTTAGGTCACCCAAGATTCATTATCCTGACTTTGCTCTTTGCCAGCCTTCCCTACTCACTTTGGGAATTTTTCCACAAGAATAGTCTTGGTTTCTATAGCATCCACCTTCCCCCTTTGTCCTTGAACACATTTATTCTGCCAGCCTGAATTTTCCAAGGAACACTTCAGCATCTGCCACCATTCTCCAAGATTTTCATGTGACCCTTGAGACTGCAAGCTTTGTACCTTGTTGTAAAGAGATCACTCTTTGCTTATGTCAAACAGTAAGAACACTGTACTGTTTCAGCCCTTCCTATGTATACACTCATCGACATCATTCTGTTCCAGAGAAAGTCTTTTGGTCTCTGGTTCTTGGCTCAGCTTGGTCTCCCATTGTGGTCTTAAGTAAAATTTATTAGAAAAAAAAGACTGAACAAATTTGAAAATGAAATATACCTGTATGTATATTACATATGTATATATTTAAATGAATTTGATACATATAGTGATCAAAAGATAAAGAACCTTTATAAATAAACATTTTTTTTAATTTGAGAATTTCATAGGTGGGGATATCTAAGCAGAGTATACATGGTGAGAAATGCTTGTCATGGTGTAGACTCATAAACTTGCTTAGTTTTACAAGGAGAAATGCAATTCTTGATTAAAGTTCAAATGAAATCAGCTACTACCTGTTCAAATAAACACATTACTCATTCAGATCTTTATTATTTGTGGTAAAATGGTCTATTATAACATAATGGTAGAGCAGAGATTTAACTCTCATAACCCTTAATTTCTAGTTCTTTGTGCTTGGAGACCTGTGTATGCATCTCTTTATAGATAGTGGTTATATGCCTTTGATTAGTTTGTGAACTTTTGTTATGAATTTTAAAAGACCTTGGGGAAGGTACAGCAAAGTCCCATAAATTGTTATATTGTTCCTGTTTTACTGGCTAAAAAAATAATACCTGAGTTTTAAAGAATAGAATTTACTTGCTTATGGTCATATAGTAAGTTTGTGGTATAGGGAGGACTAGAAGCCAAGTCTCCATTCTAGAGCAATGAAGAATCTGCTATACAGTTATGACAGCAGGAAAAGAAATAGATAATGGTAAGAATTAAGGAAGTTTGCATACTCAGAGAAGGTGATCAAAATCCTGAGCTACTGATTTTGGTGCGATCAATCATGTCAGGAGAGAGAATGGGAGAAAAAAAAAGAGAGATGAGGAGAGGAAAGGGAGAGGGAGATGGAGTAAAAAAGACAGAGAGAGAGACAGGGAGAAAGAGACAGAGAGAGACAGAGACAGGCAGAACAAGAGACAGAGAGAGAGAAAGAGATAGAGAAAAAAGTGTGTCTAATGGTAGAGAAAACAAGCAAACAGCTGTGTACAAATAAGGGATGAATGGGATAAACTGGAGATAAATTTAGGAGTGGAGACACTAACATTAAAAGGAACAGGGGAAGGCTTCTTACAGAAAGTGAGATTTTAGCTGGGACTTGAAAAAAAAAGCCCGGAAAACAGGCAATGGTAAAAGAGAAAGAACATTCCAGCTGTAGAAACCATCCAGTGAAAATACGTGAAATCAGGAGGCAGATAGAATATGCTGCAAGGAGGCCAGTATCATTGAGTTGTAGAGCATATGGAAAAGGTATACAAATACTGGGGAAGGTAGAAAGGGACTAGGTCAGGTCTTAAAAAGTTACACACAATTTTACATTTGATCCTGGAGCTAATAGGGAGCCACAGGAGTTTATTGGGTGGGAGGAGAAAGAAAAGTGACCAGGTACCCTAGTGGAGGATGAACTGCAATAGGGAGAGATTCGAAGCCAAAACCAGTGTTCTTACCCCTCTACCATGCCAAGAAATTCTCCTAAAGGAGATTTTTCTTTATAAATTCATTTTTATATGCTTCTGATTATTTTAATGATTAAATTTTGGTCTAACCAAAGTAGACCATCTGTACATAATTCCAAATGCTTACCAGGCTATAGGGTCTGTTTGTGGTTTGATGGGATTTGGATCCACATCATTAACTTCCATGGTTTTCTGATGCTTTCTGTGGTTTCAAATTCATAGACCTCCTGCTCATTCATGGTTCCCTGAATCTTGCTCAGATGTATTTTTCTGGAACGCTAAATATTATTTTGACATCAGCTTAAAGCTAGCTGCCAGAAGTCATTTCAATTACCTTCTTTATGGATTATCTATTTGCCAGTACGAGCTAGTATTGGGCTGAGCAGCCACAGTCAGACACACTCTAACTTGACTCTAAAATAATGATGTCATTTTGGTCCTCTTCAAGAACAAAGGACAGGGGTAGGTGGGTGGTGCAGCGAATAGAGCACTGGCCCTGGAGTCAGGAGGACCTGAGTTCAAATCTGGCCTGAGACAGTTAACACTTAACACTTACTAGCTGTGTGACCTCGGACAAGTCACAACCCTAATTGCCCTGCCTTCCCCCCTCAAAAAAAAAAAAGAACAAAGGACAACAGTCAAACCAGCCAATTTGCCAGTCAGTGCCTAAAACTGTTTTTAGTGACTCTCACTCTATTTTACCTAGCCTGGTTCTGAGGTGCTTGAGACTTGTGCCAATTTGTTTGTTCATGGTTACCCATGCAGGTGAGTGTGCAAAGAACCATTAGAATGATCTATATCCATTGACCAATCAAAGGATCCTTAGACTCTTAGAATTCTAGCTCTTGGTAGAAGGCATCCAGGCCCAGAGTGGTTTCCAGTGACCTACCTGTGATTACAAAGGAAGTTACTGGAGGTGAGATGAAAACCTTGCTCTTGACTTTAGCTAGTATTTCTTAAGTACCTAGTATGTAAAGTATTGTGTTTGATGCTGAGGAAATAAAAGAAGCTATGTCACAGGTCCTGCCTTCAAGCAGTTTAAATTGTAATGGAATGTAAGGACAATTATATAACTATGGTGCAGTGGAAAGAGAGATGAGTATGAAAGAGAAGTCTTGGCAATGCCATGAGAAATTTAAGAAGGGAACATTCTGTGTAACAAATCATGCTATTGATTATATTCATTGTATAGCTAGATAGGTAGCTGCTGGTACAGTGGATAGAGGGCTGGGCCAGGAATCAGGAAGCCCTGAGTTCAGATTTGGCCTCAGACACTTATTGGCTGTGTGATGCCAAGTAAGTCACTCCTGCCTGCTTCGGTTTCCTCTAGGTGCAATAATAGTACCTTCCTCCCAGAAATGTTGTGAAGATCAAATGAGGTATTTGTAAGTTGCTAAGCAGTTCCTGGCATATAGTAGGCACTTTGTAAATGTTTGTTTTCTTCTTTCCTTGTACATATTAGAATACAACCCTCAATGGTGGAATCCAGCTCTGTTCTAGGGAGCTTTCTATGCCAGCTCATTTAGAATGAATATCGGGAACAAATGTTTCCTGAAAGCCAAAGAGTGACACATTTAATGTACCAGGCGCTTGATAACAGTGATGTGAACACAGCATTCTAGTCACAAATCTAGTACATTCAGTCTTTCTCAGGCTGTGACCATTCCAATCCAGTCAAATAAACATTTATTATGCACCCACTCTGTACAAGAAACTGTGCTGTGTTCCTAGAGACACACAGGTAAAAGGAAAACCAGCTCCACTCTGAAGAAACTTACATCTTCCTGGGGAGATACAACATGTAAAAAGATATGTGAATACATGGAATTTTGGGCCATGTACCAACAGTGAGAGGGCTCATAAGGCATCTAGGAAAGAGCTGCCATGGGGTGTGGCCCATGAGCCATGCCTTGAAGGAAGCTAGAGATTCCAAAAGACAAAGGGGAGGCAGTCAAGTAATGTAGCTCCTTGGGGCTTCTTTCTTCAGTGAAGGACAGGCAAGAAAATATATACTTCATTGGCATTTGGGGGAGGGGAGTAGAAGGGTTCAGAGGATTAAAAAATTTATATAATGTTGAAATCCTTAACTTGAACAGAAATCCAAAAGCATTAAGTCATTAGGAGCACAAAATGGGGATGAAAAAAAAAAGGGATGAAAAATCCCAGGAGACATCTAGGTGATAGTAATTCGAGTAATATTCCTGGAGTCAAGAAGAACTGAGTTCAGATCCAGCTTCAAACACTTCCTAGTTATTGCGTTACCTGCAAAAGTCATTTCCCCTCTGTTTACCTGTTCCTTCATCTGTAAAATGGGGATCCTGATAACACCTACCTCCCAGGCTGATTGTGGGTAATATGAAATAATAACTGTAAAGCACTTAGCCCAGTGCCTGACTCATAGTAAGCACTATAGGAATGTTAGTTATTGTTATTATTATTATTATTAATTAATGATTGTTTAGTAGTGGTAGTAAGAGATGTGTGACTTGATGACTGGGGAAGTTACAGTAGAGTAGCTTCTTCCTCCAGGTAGACTACAAAGTGATAAGTGCTATGCGGTTTCCTGAGTCACATAAGAAGTTAAAAGACAGGATTTGAACCTAAGTATTCCTGAATCAAAGTCCTGCAATCTATCCATTATACCATACTCTCTGTATAAGAAACAAAAATATTATTTAAGATGTTAACTTCTTGCTTATGCTCCCAATTTTCCTTGAGTCTTTCTCTGATGGTGATGACACCATGGAGGACAATTACCTGTATGATTCATGTGTCCTTTGCTGCCACTGTCAATGACAGATATTAACCTGGGTGAACCATTTGTCTAACTCAATATGGCAGTTTGGCCAATTCAACTGATAAATCTCGACTCAGACGTGCAAATAACAAGTCTGTCATTACCAGTCATCCCAGAAATGTGAAGAGTCAATTGTTGGAATCATCCTGTTTATTTTCTTCTTTTGTCTTTAAGCAGGAGTGTAATTGGAGAACAGCAACACCCAGTGTGAAGATACTTCATAAGAAATGACTATTCTGTTTTACTTCAAGGAGGAAATGGGTCTTCAATTGCAATGCTGTGAAGGCTTTAATAATTATCATTTTAATTTATTATCCCTTTGGTTGATGACTTGGTTGTTTGTTATTCCTTAGTTATAGAAATCCAGATCAAAAAGCCAGCACTTTAATTAGCACCTTGATTCTTAATTATGGTACGGAAAACAAATGTTAGCTCTTAATTTTTCCTATGACTGAGAAAGAGGAAGTATATTATATTAGAAATAGCATTGGACTGGGAAGAAATAAAACTAGATTCTAGTCTTAGCTTTAAAATTAATCAGATCTGTGACTTTGGGTTAAGACAAGGATTCTTAACCTTTTTGTATATCGTAGCAGTCTAGTAAGCCTAAGGATCCATCATCAAAGTCATATTTTTGAATGCATAAAATAAAATCCATAGAATTATCAAAAATCAATTATATGGAAATTTATTTTTGAAAATATTTATTTTATACAAATTCATAGATCCCAGGTTATGAAGCCCTTGCTTAAGGCATCTCATCTCTTAAATCCCAGTTTTCTTGTCTGTAAAATGAGTGTTAGACTAGATCAACATTTTTCAAATCCTGTTCCATAGGTACCTGGAGTTTTATAAAATAATAATAATAATAATATTTTATTGAATTTAAAAATCTAGAAATTCTTTAAATTATCTCATCCAATTCTTACAAACAGCCCTTTGAGTTAGGTACTATTTTTATCTTCTTTTCATATATAAGAAAACTTAAGACTGAAATTGTCCAGTATCATGTAACTAATAAATTTATAAGGTATAGGATCAGAACTCAGATCTTGCCCATTCCAAATCCAGGACTCAATCTACTATGCCACTCTATGTGCTTCACAGAAAGAGATAGCACAATAGACAAAAAACACAAAACTATAATCTGCTTGATTGTCTGAGTTGGTTCACACAATATATGTCTTCACATAGGACTCAGAATTTTCAGAAGACCTGATTCAGAAAAACAGGACAAACAAAAGATTCTCTGTTGCAGTTAACAGTAGCCAGTGTCAGAACCCAGTGAACAGACCTATATTTAATACCTGCACAAGCCAGGTAGGGACTGTGGTCTGAACTGCTTCCTTCCCTTCAACTTTCCCAAGACCCTTTATCTTTAGTAATTACCTGGAGACCTACCATGACTCCCTACATTGCATGGCTAAGAGCAGTCCAACTAAAAGGAGACTGGCCTAATTAAATTATTTGAAGCCAATTTGTGAATTGTCAGTGATTCAGGAAGATTCCTCCAACACTAACCTGAGTGTTTGGTAGGGATTTTTGTCAGCTTAAACTCTCCCATTTAATCTTTGATCTTCATAATCCTTAATAAAAATTATGTTTGCTACTTTATTGTGGTACTCCTTAAAGTGCTCCCATAATTCAAACTCAGGCTCTCTGTGAGTTATGGCACCCAATGCTGAAAACCAGTAACAATCCGCTAAAATTGATCACAAGACTAAAAAGTGTCAACTTCCTCTTGGTTCATTCTTTAAATGAGTCCACGAAGGTGTGGTGCGTGGTCAGTTAAGTATTCATCTCTCAGCAATATTTATATGACAATCTGTGTCCATTTATATCTTAATAGACTTTATCTGACTATAATTGTATGCTAGTGACCATTATGGATAATTAGGTAGAATTGGGAAGTTTGAAGAGAGAAGAAAGCAAAAGCTGTTAAGTGACCAAGAAGAAACTAATGAAACAAAAATTTGTGGATTTCATTTAGGTGCTAAGTACCCAATAATAGAAAAAAAAAAATCTCGCCATAGCTATATATGTTTACTTATGATTCTGATTCAAACTGTGTGTAATATGGCCACATTTGGGGGGAAAATAGGTCTCTGGTTCTAAGTAATTATAAGGCATTTACGAACAAAATAGGAAATTTCATAGAAAACTTTGGGTTTTTTTAATGGAAATAATTTTTTAAATTTTTTAAATTTTTCCTTTTTGGAGGACAATTGGGGTTAAGTGACTTGCCCAAGGTCACACAGCTAGTTTTTGTGTTAAGTGTCTGAGGTCAGATTTGAACTCAGGTCCTCCTGACTCCAGGGCCAGTACTCTATTCACTGCGCCACCTAGCCGCCCTTTTAATGGAAATATTGATAAATTTAGACAATCCTCCATAAAACTGCTGCCTACTTGGCAATAAGAAAATTAAATTGTTGTGAAAGATCTTACATACCAAGTTATTATATGCAGTTTTACCTCCAGCCATAAAACACTTTTTTTTTTTGATTTTTGGAGGGGGGAAGGCAGGGCAATTGTTGTTAAGTGACTTGCCCAAGATCACAGTATTAAGTGTCTGAGACTGTATTTGAACTCAGGTCCTCCTGACCCCAGGGCCAGTGCTCTATTCACTGCTCTACCTAGTCACCCCATAAAACTCTTTTTTGGCTACAAATATTCAAATACTTTTTGAAAATCCAAAATAAATTATAATATAATTGAATCCAACAGAAAATTGTTCTGATTTATAAATGTATAGATTATATATGTGTATATATAATTTTAATGTAATTTATATATTATTATTATTATTTACATACATATATAGGGAGCTTTCTGGGATTTGCACCTTTAGTAGAAGACATTCTAAAATACTTTAAAAGATTTTCCTGTAAAGGCTCTAACATAGTCTTGTTTAATGTGAAGTTTTCTCCTACAGTGAAATGTTTGAAAACTGAACAGCAGGATCTCCATGATTTCTTTCAGTTCTAAGAGACTCTCTTTTTATGATTATTTGATTGCCAGGGTGAAATATATGCCTTGTCACATGACATTTGCAATGTGACTCCAACTATTGCTACCTCCCGACTAATGACATGTCATAATGTGTGCTGAAATGAGTGGCTTGGTATTGAAGTGAGCATATTCTTAGAAATACAAGAAACGTTTATTGTATGTGTACTGCATGTAGAACTTTGTGCCAGGAGCTAGATAAGATACAAGGTTGGCATGGGAATCCCTGCCCTCATGGAGTGTGTGCTTCCATTTATCTGTGCTCTCATTGAAATGGGTACCCTCAAGCTTCCCTAAACGTCAATAGCGCTAAGTATTTAGTAAGTTATGTCTTTTGTTTTCTAACTTGTTGCCTTAATGCAGGATAATTAACTGGACATTCTAGAGTATTTAAGTGTGTCATTCTAAGTATTTAAGTATGGCTCTTTTAGCTAAAATAACGAAATGAACTTAAACTTACTTGTTTTAGCATCTCATTATTCTCCAATGGGTTTTGAGTACTTTGGCTAGCAAATAGTACCTTTTGATTTGAGTAGAGCGCAGGCCTGAGCTTTCCTTTTCCCTCTCCCACTGCCCAAGTCACAGGGTCCCCACTATGGTTCCCCACTTGGACTTCTACTTAGGCCATAGGACTTGTTCTCACCATCCTTCTTTCCCCATTATTGTCAGATATCTCATTCCCTCTGGACCCAACTCTCCCTCCTATGCAATGAGACTAGTAATCTACATTCTCATCTTTTCTTTATGATGCAATCATCCAGTATCATAGGCACACAGTCTCCTACAAAATGGAGTCCTTAACAAATGAACTTATAACATATTTCACAGCAGACTGGGAAATATAGACTTGCCTATGTCCATTCCTTATGCAGTGTACACAACAGTTTTGTTCTTTTAAGAAGGACAATGCAGGCCCAGTTTTGAAGTAGAAGAGAGACTTAAATGAACCATCTGCTTGTGATTCATGTTAAAGAAAACCATAAAACACACATATATATACATTTATGTGTGTATGTACATACATACATACATGCATGCATATGCATATATATACATAAATGGTTTTATATATATACACATAGATATTTTGCTTTAATGTTTTAAGACATAAATCGTTATGATGATGTTCCTGGATTAATAAGTATAATCTGGATTTAATGGAAGGAACATGAAATTGTAATGAGACAATATTAGGTCATTCTTTATGTGGATTTTATTAATTCAACATGAATACCATGGGAAACAATTCATTGTTTATGATATTTTGACTCATGTTTTGGAGTAAAAGAGGAAGTTTTAGTAAATACTTCAATTCAAAGTATACTGTGTATTTTCACTTTTTTCCAACTTGTATCATATTTTCATAGAACTTGATTAATTGCCATTTCCAGAGCCAAATTCAAAGAAAGCAGACATATATTTTCCTGATGATTTTACCCTGCCTCATTGTACCCCACTAAATTTTATACTGTTAAGTTTAGAAATGCTCCCTCTATTACTGATTTTTTTTAGTAGCCTTAATTCAATACACAGTTTAGTTTTTGTAATGCTTTTCTGGCATCTTGACAGTTTCACTATTAATATTTCAAGCAGTTTATATAACATTGCACACATGGCAGAATTGTGAGACTAGGAAATCCACAAACAGCTCTTTCAAACTTCCAGTCAAATCAGCTTTAAAGGCCAAGCAGAAATACCCATCCACCCCCAACTTCCTGTGTCCCTCCCACATTCTCTACCAAATTATGCTACTCAAAGTTAGAGGATCATGTGGTCATTAAGTCTTAGGGCTGGAAGGACTTCAGAGGCCATCAAGCCCAACCCCTCATATTTTATTTGTTGTAACTGAGGTACATGATGTAAATGGATCTGCTCAAAGTCACATAGATAGTATCAGAGGAAGGATAGACTCCCAGACCCTCTGATTTCAAGCTCTTTTTCTTCCTTCCTTCCTTCCTTCCCGTTTCCACTTCTTTCTTTCTTTCTTTCTTTCTTTCTTTCTTTCTTTCTTTCTTTCGTTCTTTCTTTCTTTCTTTCTTTCTTTCTTTTTCTTTCTTCCTTCCTTCCTTCCTTCCTTCCTTTAAAATTTTTAACTTTAACACCCTAAAAGAGAACATTTCTTCCCATACAATAGAACACATGATTCTATATGAAACCACAAATCTCTACTTCTATTGCTTTTGTAAAAGTATATAATAAATTCTACATATCATTCTCAAAACTGCTCTGTTTGTTGGTACTTGTTCCTGAGCTCCCTTCTGTTCTGCACATTTTTAAAAAATGTTTTTTGGATGTCACTATTGCCAATTTCTTCTTCTGTCACCATTCCCTCCCAATTAAAAACCTAGAGAAAGAAAGAATCAACCTTTTGACCAATAAGCACAGTCAAACAGAATGGATCTTCTTATTGGCCATGTCCTAAAACAGATAAACAAAAAAGAAGGTCTCCTTCTGAACTCTGTATCCACCACCTCTCTCTCAGGAGCTGGGTTATGTGCTTCATCTTAAGGCCTGTGGTCCTGGGCCATTGCGTAGAAGAACATTATTTAGTCTTCCCAAGTGTTTTGTTAGGTTGGGTTTTTTCCCCCTACAAATGCTCGTATTGGGCAAATTGTTCTCCTGCCTCTGTCCATTTAACTCTTCCTTCAATTCACGCTACCTAGAGTTTTCTGAAATCATCTCTCATGATTTGTTATGATGAAATACTATATCAATACATTCATACACCATGATTTGTTTAGCCTTTCCCCAACTGTCTTAAGGGGCATCTAAAGCATCTCCTTGAATTCCAGTTCTTTGGTTTTGCTTAGTTCTTTCCCCATTGTGTCATTCTGTTTCCCTTATTATGTTGGTTCTTTATTTGAAGTATTGATCAAGTTTCTGACACATTCCATTCAAATATATTTAAATTATTTGTAAAACAAATTTGGCAGTCCCTGAGCCCTATATTCAATAGTCAAAAAAAAGCCTTTCATGGCAACTAGTGGAGAAAAGGTCAAATGCATGTATTTCTCTAGGCCCTACCTGAGCAGGCCTAGATAATCAGAGTAGTTAGAGCCATCTGCAACCATGCTAAAGTGATTTTCATTGCTCCCTGATTCTTCTCTGAAGAGTGAAAAAGAGAAGCCATGAAACACAAATTGGTGAGTTTTATTATCTTGTATATGTTGGATTGAAAGCTAAATTTCATGACCATGTGTAAAGGAAGAAGAATAAGGAGCTTATTTTAAAATATTGAGATCCCTGCATGAGAGCAGAAGATAGAAATTGTCAGCTGTGTGACTTAGGAAAATTGCTTTCCAACTTCAGTTCCCTTTCCTGTAAAAGTAGGGGGTTGAACTAGTGGTTGCTATGGTCTCTTCCATTTTTGACAGTCTGATTCATTGTAATACAAAAGTTATTTTGGTGAAGGAACAAGGGAACAAAGCTGCTCTGAATTTGCATGTAGAAGGGGTAACAGTGGAGTCTAAGGAGAAGGTGCTACTTGACCAACAGAAAAGATGGGACTATGAGCTGAGCAAGTCAGGCTGCCCACCTGGCAGGCAATGCTTCCAGTACCAGATCCCTTTCTGCATTCCTATTCTGAGTAGTTTACCTTGCAGATGATTCTGGTTTTATTCTCTGATAAAGGTACCTCCTAAATTCCCTCCCTGATCCTGCTTCCCTCTCAGGTGTTTTCCATACTCTGACTTCCAACCTTAAAAAAATATTTCTCTCAAGTGTGAATCAGTCCACAGGTAGTTGCTGCATACTGGTTATGTTTTCAGCACTGTACTAAGTGCTAGTGCAGGGTCCAAAAAGAAAGTGTGAAACTCTCAGTGTAGCTTGGGAGATAAGGCAATTAATACACATGAAATAATGACAATATGGTAATGTGTGTGTATATATTTGTGGTAATATGGAGATGAGACAACTAGATGGCACAGTAGAATTCCAACCTGCACTCAAGAAGACTCATCTTCCTCAGTTCAAATCTGATATTGACTAGATGTGTAAACCTGGGCAAGTCACTTAACCCTGTTTGCCTCAGTTTCTGTAAAATGAGCTGGAGAAAGAAATGCCAAGAAAACCCCAAATGGGGTCACAAAGAATTGGACACAATTGAAACAATTGAACAGAAATATGGAGATCATTAATATAAGCCTGGTAATGGACCCTTTTGACTGTCTAACATCAGCTTAACTAAAATTAAAGTGGTTCATCATCTGTTTGACTCAAAGAAAATGAAAATTTTGACTATGGTAATTTTCACGGAAATCTACTTAGTTATTGAGGCTTTGTGATCTGTATCAGTGTTGTGAGTACCCACACGATGAAATGAAGAAGGTTGTGTGGAGAGAGTTGAAGGCCCATAGTTTACCAAACCATTTTGCTTAACTGTAGTCCAAGTATAGAAACAATTGGAATTTCCCTTGCTTTAATTCCAATTCCTTGCCTAATTTACATGAATCTTTTCAAGCATGAGTTAGTCTTCATTTTGGTAGAATAATGTTTTGGGTTGTTCTTCGGATTATTTCTTCCAATGACTCATTGGGAAATTAAATTGAGTTTCTACTAAGTTGCCAGACCTTGACATTGATATATAGTGCAAGAGTGATCTTGAGAACCTGAAACTTTGCCTGAGCTTTAGCTTAGTTCTAGAATTTCTGAATTCTGAGTAGAATTATATGTGCTTCAACTTAAGGAAACCTGATATATGAAAGCACAAGTTTAATAACAGAGGATGAGAGACGTTTCTGTTTATATGATAAAATAGAAAGAACTCTTGACTGTGGCCCTTAAGAACAGAAACTGCCTTTTTTTTCTATCCCTAGTACCTAGCACAGTGTCTGGAACTACTGACTGAATGATGCATTCATTTGTTATTTGTCTAATAGCTGATAAGCACATAGCACACAAAAATTTGCATGGTCCTTTATAAGCATAATCTCATTCGACCCTTACAAGGCTGGAATTACAGGTATATTATCCCTTTTTAGAAAGGAGGTTAGATGGCATGTCTAGGGTCACATTGCTAGTCAGTATATTGTACACATAGGTTATATGAGGTGCCCCAATGTATAAAGTGTATGTGTGTATATACATATATATATATATACATACACATATATGTATATATACAAACATATATAGAGAGAACATAAAAATATAACTCTGTGATATTATCCATTTCACCTACCTAAAATTAATATACTAGCTATAGTAAATGCCATTAATATTTTATTAATAATAAAGATGTTTATTACAATTTGGAAGGAACTTGATCTGCATAATCCACATTCTTTTCATAAAAAGGCGTTCAGAGAAGTTTGAAATAATTCTTTGTCCCATCTCAAATTTCCTCATGGCTTGTCATATCATACCACTAGGTGGCAGCAAGTCAAATGTTAATGGCTGGCAGCTGTAGCCACTCTTAAAAGGACTCGAACAGGGTCTTGATCCTGGCTCCTGAACAACTATTTCTTATACTAGACTGGGAGCTTAATGTCAGACCAGAGATTAAAGAAGAGTTTAGGAAGTACCATAGCAAATCAGAAAGTATAAATATTCTAGAGAAAGGCATCAAATTCTAGGGTCTTTTGAAAGTTGAGAAGCCAAATCCAAGTCACTTGGTAAACTTGAGTTAAACCATGAAAGAGAGGATGGGGATGTATAGAAAGAACCAAGGCTGATCAAGTATCTAAAAAAGACTACCAAAAGTTTGAGAGCTTGGGTCTATCAGAGTAAGGAAAGTTTGCCATTTGAAACAAATGATTTGGTGAGGTATCTTTTCAACATTGAGTCAAAACATGCCATCTGTTCCTCTTTCTGTCTTATAAAGCAAGGGTTCTTATCTTGGGGTCCAGGATCCCTTTGACAGATTTCAGGGTGTCTATGAATTTAGATGAGAAAAATATTCACATCTTTATTTTCATTCTTCTCTAACCGAAATTAAACATTTCTTCCAATTATGATTTAAAAAAAAATTATTCGGAAAAGGAATCCCTGGGCCTCACCAGACTGTCAAAGGGGTCCATGACACAAAGAAGATTGAGAACCCCTCTTTTAAAGTCATTCATCTGTCAAGATTAAAGATCCAAGTAGGGCTACTCTCAAGGTAAAGATAATTATTTCCAAAATTAGCATTTGCTATGTCTAAGTATTTGAAGACTTTGCTAAGCTTTTAATTTGGGACATTTTGTAGAAAATACATCCTTTTCATCTAATGTATTTTTAAAAAAATATTTGCTTTACCTCTTTCATACATATTATCTCAATCAAAGAGGGAAAAATATTACTAGGTAGTTCTGGAAGTGGAAAAGAAGTCACAGAAAGGGTAGCCTAAGGGTATTTATTTTTATATTTTTACAAGAGCAGGGGGAAATGGAGAAAGAAGTACTCACACTGCTTTGCCTTTGTATTGCTGGGATTCTGGACTCTCATTATTGCCTTGTATATTGTTGGCACCCAATTGTTATTTTCTTTTCTTTTTTAATGAAGAAAACAGTAGAGCAGAACAACAAAATGGAAAGTACCAAAAATTAGAGAACAGTTGTCCTTACAAACCATGCCCCAGGACCTTACAAAGCTAAGTGTACCTATGATAATAGAACTTGTCTCTCAGCATGCTGTTAGTGAAGGAAAACTGATTGTTTTTTGGTCCAGGTTGGTGTAAATATCCTGTGTAATTTAGGCAACCAGAACTAACTGTTGGTTATCTAGGGTATGAATAGCCAGTTTGTGGATTATATCAGTGGTCTTTGTCAAATTCAAATATTTGTCTTCCGGTTGTTTCCCTGCCCATTGGTATACCTACTGGTGCAAGAACAGAGAAGAAAGAAAGTAGTTATATTAATGCTGTGTCTAACTCTGGCAGACTTTGCATACTATAAATTGTCCTGTTGCTATATAAACATATAGCTGAAAATATAGCTAAAAGTTCTATAAATGAAGGTCAAGCCATTTTTCTCCTTCTATATGACTGGTATAAGTAATTGTAGCATGTTAACAATAGTGACTTGTTATCAGAATTTATGTAAAGCATAGAATCATGGAAATTTATGAACATAAAAGGAGGTTAGTTAATCAAGTAGTGAGGGAAAGGGATAGAAAGTAGACAATCTAAGGGTTGCACTAGTGGCCATTAAATATTAAAAGATCAAGAAGTCACCAGTGTGTTAGTCTACTTTATAGATGAGGAGTTCTTAAGCCTTTTTTTTTTTTTGTGCTATGGACCCCTTTGGTAATCTAGCAAAGCCCTTCTCAGAAGAATGTTCTTAAATACGTAAAATAAAATACCTAGAATTAAAATGGACATCAATTATGTTGAAATGCAGTTATTCAAATATATGTTTATATCTATCTAAATATTTTCACAGATCCAAAATTAAAAGACCCAAACTGTAGAATATTTATGGAAGTAGATAGTTAAGAATTGTAGAAAAGTTTCTATCTATAACCTGAGATATAATACCCACATCGGCAAAGTCACGGGTCCATCAAAGAACCAAAATATTCTACAGTATTGCTAAACAATGTTTGGTGAGGTTCATGATCTCTGGTCATGAACAATTGTTTATGATACATAAAGGAGTCAAAAATACTTTCATTTGATCCTTTAACATGTAAATTATTCTTGATATTTGAGTTGCCTTTCTTAATTGACTCCATTGTATTGTACATTAATTTCCATTTTTTCATGCATTGTTCACTATAAAATGGTTTTAGCAGATTTTTTTGCTCAGAATCTCCATTTTAAAGGCCTTGACAAATTATTAGTAATGAGAACGTCATCTTTGTGCCTATGCCCTGCCATATATAACCAACCTCCATCAGCATCTCCTTATTTCTAAGACAAAAGTATATGGGAAGTAGTTATATTAATGCTGTGTTTAACTCTGGCAGACTTTGCATACTATAAGTTGTCCTGTTGCTATATAAACATATAGCTGAAAATATAGCTAAAAGTTCTATAACATTGTTAGTCAAGATAAAGGGCTTAATATCCTATTAACTCAGGAGGTTTGTTTTCTGTGTAAATTAATTACAGGCTTTCTCCTGCAAGACTCCAAGAAAATAAAATTGCACAGAATCTTCTTCTTAGCATACTAATTATTATGTCCTGGTGACAGTTCATATTCTCATATGGAAAACCTAAGACAAAAACACAAAAGAAAAAAAACCTTTGCTTTCTGAATTTTCCCTCCTCTTATTCTGTGAGAATTATTTGTCTATAATTTTAGTTAACATTACTCTTAGTTGGGGCAGTAAGTAGAAAAAAAGAGTGCCAGAGGAATAAAATGAAATTTGTTACAGAGTTGTTATTGGAAATTATCCAAAGCTAAGAATTTTTCATTATGTGTGGTTCTGTTTTATTATGTAGAAATAAGAACACAGAACACTGAAATATGACTTCATCTATCTAAAGTCTAACTCACATGAGTTCATTTCTGTAATTTGATTATATCCAAATTTTATAAATTAATAAAAATGAAAGTTAAATGTTTTCTCAGATATCTCAAAACGTGGACTGGTGTTCCACTAAGAACCCATAGTAATACATTTCTAGTGATTGGATCATATAATAAATTAAATTTTGTTTAAAAAGTTAAAAATAAGGTAAAATATATATTTTATTTAGATAATAACGGCTTACTTTTATATAGCTTACTATATATGTCTACAAAGTTCTGAACTTAATATAGCAATCCTATGACATGGCCAGTTTTGGTTATTTTTACCACTGTTTTACAGGTAAGTAAAGGGAGAAGTCACAAAGCAGATAAATGTTAGAGCTATTATCTCAAGCCAGGTCATCTCATTCTAAAGCTAGTTATCTGTTTCAGTATTTTAATCTATCTTTTGGAGATACTTTATTTCAAGCTTCTCCAGTCATGTGCTATACACATATTTGAGAAGCTAATCAACCATGAATCATATTTATATCTGCTGTCACTTATGATTTTGTCTTTGTTATAAATAACAAGCAATATAACCCTTGGCATACCCTCTTGCAAAAGTACTCTCTCTCCTTGGGGATAGGGCCTGTGGGCTGCCCCCTTTCTCCTCAATGTGAAAAGGGTCACCCTACCTTGTAGAGTCCTTGAGAGATATATCTGAGATTGTCATTCATCCTTTTTTGTGAAGTATCAGCCAATGATAAGGCCACAAACAGTGCAAGGGAGAAAACACTCTAGTGGTTAAGCTTTCGCTTTACATGTATAGTAGTGTACCATAACCGTATTGCCTAAATCGTGCGTGTGTGTGTGTGTGTGTGTGTGTGTGTGTGAGAGAGAGAGAGAGAGAGGGAGACAGAGAGACAGAGACAGAGACAGAGAAACAGAGAGAGACAGAGATATAGACAGAGACACACAGAGAAAGGGATGGACAGAAGGAGAGAGGGAGAGAGACATATAGAGACAGAGATAGACCACGAAGGGGAAAGAGCCTAAAATTAAGAGAGTTTTTTCACAAATATTGGCTTCATAAAGATTCTTGTCCGTGATTTTATTCATTGACACCAAGAACTGATGTTCTTAAAAGGGGAAAAAGAAAAAGAAGTACATGGTTTCCCCTTTTCTCCATTTGTTTTTTACTCCACGAGTGAAATTTTCACTTCTAAAAATGTCTTTCTTAAGAAAGCAAATGGAAAAGAAGAAGAAGAAAGAAATACTCTTTATTAGCTGGATTGAATATTTTCTGATTGCTGAAATTTGCCTTTTCATGTAAATCACCCAGTACTCCAGATTAAATTGGGCTTCAGGGAGGGGGAAAAGCATCATAGTAGAGCATTCCCTGAATAGCTTCACAAAATGCTAATCCTTATCATAATAAAAATACTACTAATAAAGGCCTACTCTGAAATCAACCATTCAGAATTTACGTAGGGAATTCTGTGAATCTTATGTTTTTATTTTGGTACTACTAACGTGCCCCCAGAGGGATAAAATGACTGTGCCAAGAAATGCTTCTGATTTTGTTCCCTCTTCTTTTTTTTTTTTCTTTCCCAGTCCTATCTTCCTGCTAGATTGCTTTGCTAAGCAATGAAATATTTGCAGTCAGCTAGGCTAGCATATGACTTCAAGAATTATTTTGGAAAACCTGGGAGAAAAATTACATAGGACCATAGAATTTCAGGGTCAAAAGAGGCTTTAAAAGTTATCTAGTCCAGAGCTTCTTAAACTTTTTCCATGAGAGACCCTTTTCACATTTTGGCAGCATTAGTGGCATTGCATGGTTTGAGGGCACACACAGTGCAAAGTGCATGAGCTTTGTGTTCAGGACCAAGGCTACAGTGAAGTTGCTCAATGCAGCATGGGAAAGTGGTGCTAGAAACACGTTTGATTTTTGATTAATTTTTGGTCATGGTGCATTCAGAAACCTGTTACTGTTGCAAAATTTTTCATGACTCCATATGAGATTTCTATCCACAGTTTAATATGCGCTAATTTCTAGTTCAACCCTTCTCATTTAACAGATGAGGAGAGTAAAGAGCAAAGTGAGTTGAGTGATTTACCTAATTAGAGCCACATAGTTAGTTGTAGACATGAGTCTAGAACCCACATATCATGATTCCCAATCTAGGGCTCTCTTCATTTTCACCAAATAGTTTAATCTATGCCCTCAAAGAACAAACATTTATTATACTCACATATGCAAGTACCTACACTAAATAATGAAGGCTACTCTGATAAGTGAAAGCCGATCCCTGTCTACAAGGAGTATACAATTTATTAAAGGCAATAAGATAAATACTCAGCTACCATACACAATAAAACTAATTACATATAAAATACAAGCAGGCCATAAGAATTCATTGGAAGATGAGGTCACTTGTATGATGGAATGAGGGAAAGCTTCTTGGAAAAGATGGCCATCAAGATGGTGATAAGCTACTAACTTGAATCTGTTCACCGAGAAGAATTAGGTGCCAGATGCTTCTTACCCTCCCCTGGTAGCTCTGACAGTCCCCTGTACTGAGCAGAAGTATCTGCTGGAAAAATATGAAGGTCTCCAATGCATCTTAGAAAGTGGACAACTTTATATCCCCCAACTCCTTCTCTTAGTAGGGGGTCCATAGACCCATCCTGAAAGTATAGTTGGTACAACTTTACCTAATCAGTGAGCCTCCACCTACCAGAAACCCCCATCTCCTTGCTCAATTAACTATAAATTACTGAGCCCATGTCATAAGGCATAATAGAATTAATTCCTCACCAAAAAATAATGAATATACACACGAATAATAGACAGTGTTTTATTCTTATCATAAAATCTATAAATACAATAAAGTAATACATAATGAAATATCTCCTTTATTACTATTCCCCTATAGTCTCTCCCAAGCAGACCACAGACAGTACACAGGATGCTCAGATCCCAAGATTTGCAGAGAAGATGTGATTCAGTTTCTTTATCACCTCACTGGTGGGTTCTTTTCCTGTAAAATTGACCAAAAAGCATAGACTATACAGTTCGGTTCTCAGATGCTATTTGATGCACATCATCCAGTAGGATTAGTAGTTATTAGATAAAAATTCAGGAACTCTAGTTCCAAAATCCTGCTCATCCCTAAACTAAACTCCTCCTCCTCAGAGGCAAAAGGAATGGGCTTAGAGTCTGGAACTTTCCTGATTGGTGTCATGTTACTTGTCAATTACATCTCACTGTGACTAGTTTTTCAGTTATGATGCACAGGGAATGAATTTGAATGCAGACTCAGCAATGAAAGCTTGTTGTTCTTCCATTCTAAGCATCCCTCAGACCTTGCTGCCATGTCATGTCCTTCCTACTTATATACCTTTCTTACCTCAATCCTCAACCCCTTCATTTTAGGTTTCTAGTGAGGGATATGCATAGCACATCTGCACTTAGTCTTTAAATCCTTGCCCTTGTCTGTGGTACCCTCTTTGACCTGGGCTCAAATTGTGCCTCTGATGCCCGTTGTGGGGCAAGGAGGCAAATTACTTAATCTTTTGAATCTCAGTTCCTTTATCTATAAAATGTGGCTAATAACATCCATAGTACTAGAGGAGGCTGGTTCTGCATCAGCCAGCTGAAAGTTGATTTATAAGAAAATTTAATAATAGCCACAGGCTCACTGATACTTGTTTGTGACACATCCATCCCAATTTCTGCCTTGTGAAACATTTTCAAAGCTGCTACCAGTGCCCTCAACCGTCTTCAGAGAGCTCCAAGTTTATTCATCTGTAGTTTGTAATGAATGAGCCCTAAACTGTGCTTCCTCATATCTTTTGCCTAGTTCTGACTCTTGCCCTGAGAAAATTACATGGGTCAATTTTCATTTTTTTTCCTTTTGCAGTCCTGATATTTTGACATTTGAGTTTTACCAAGTGAAGGAAGGCAAAGTTTGATTATACTTCTTAATCCCAGAGCTATCTCATGAATACCATCCATGAAAAAATAACATACATTCTCTTTTCTTTTAATTAAAGCTAATGATGGCTTGAATTTTTAAAGCATCTTAATGTTCACAGATTTCTTTCTCCATAACCACCCTTTGGGGTAGCTAGTAAATATATCACTATCTCCACTCAACAGACAGAGAGGAAAATCCAATTCTTAAAGAGCTTCAATGATGTGCTCCACGTCACAGTGGGATGAAGTTAGTAGAACATTCATAGGCTCCCTCTTACCCAAGTCTTTCTTCTAGTCAATCCATCTTCCACACAGCTTGCCAAAGTAATTTTCCTGAAGTGCAGGTCTGACCATATCGTTCCCTTACTCAGTAACCTCCAATGGTTCCCTATTCACTCTAGGACCAATATATACCTCATCCTTTTAAGTTGTTTATTGTTTATATAAGTTTTATGTGTGCACATATACATATATAATTGTTAGTCCAGTAGTTCAACATACGTATAGATAAAATTTGTATGTGTCTTTGACAGGGCTAAATGATCAAAAAAGCTTAAAAATCATTGCCCTCTTAGATGATTTCATGAGTTGCTATAACAGAAAAGAAATACATCACCTTTTGGTGACTGATGACCTAGCCTTGCCAACTAAGCTGGTCTTTGGAATACAGACAGTTCAGTGCCAGACCACAGTCAAAGCCTTCTCATTTAACATAGTCTACTTGAATAAAAGGTCACCATTATAGCATGATGAGGCATTGGAATAGGACTTTAGTCAGAGAGATAAAAAGATTTTTATATTACTGTGGAAAAGAACAAGCAAATTTGATTTGGGTTTCATTTGCCTGAGACTGAAAAGATTATCTTCTAATGCCTTTTCAGCCTATCTTCCTACTTTTTGACCAGTTTCTTACCAAGTTTAATTTAATATATTTCTATTGTTTTTCCAGTTAAAATTAGAAGGCCCAATAAAGCATTTATCTTTAGCACCCTCTTACATGGTAACTCTTGTAGTATTCACTATGAAAAGCCCACATATTAATATATATTCCCAGTAGGAAGAAATAGAACGAAATTTGCAAAGCCATGCGGAAAGAATCAAATGTTCATTTCTATCTGAGCTGGAAGGTTTCCACCTACCTGCTCTCTTTTAGAAAGCACTTAAGTAATTTCATTATAGGAACAATTGATAAAGTTAGACTACTTTCTGTCATTTCTCATCATGATTTGCTCAGAGATTAGTAGTAATCTCTATTGTGAAGTTTGGGAAAGAGGTACAGAAAATTCCAGTGACTTCTGCAAGGTCATATAATCTGGAAAATTCTCTCCTGACTGTTTTCCAGGCAGCTCCTCCTGACAGAGCTCTGGCTTATATACTGACTTTAGTCCCTGCAATTGAGAAAGATGCTCTATGGAAGTATTGATCACAGAGGCATCCTTGCTCTGGGACTTATTTCTAGGATTTTGTATCAAGGTGATAGAAGGTTCTACTTAGAAAAAAGAAATAATTTCTTTAAAAAAAATTGGAGGCAGTTAAGGTTAAGTGACTTGCCCAGGATCACACAGCTAATAAGTATCTGAGGCCATACTTGAACTGAGGTCTTCCTGACTCCTTGGCCAGTACTGTATCCACTATTACACATACCTGTCCCAGGAATTTCTTAAAAGCCTATATTTTTGTATTCATTATTCAGGGTCCCTCCATTCCTGCCATCATGCTATGATTCTGAGAGACTGAAATGCTATTTGGGGAGCTCAGTCAACACCAAGCAGTTAGTAAGCATCTACTGTTTGTCTGTACTCTTCTAGTCACTGAAAATACAGACAAAGAATAAATAGCCCTTGCCCTCAAGGAACTTATATTCTGCAATATTGATTGCTAAGGTATTTTTTTTTTGAAAAATCATTTGAAGGTATTAACATTCATTTTTCATGATTAGCAGTTCAAGAATCCAGTCCCAGCCCTCTAGATTCATGAAAAATTGGGAATGTTACTATTGTGAGCATTGCATTAATGTGCTCTTCTTCCTGGACCATTGCCTATTTCTCATAAACTTGAATTTTAAAATAGAAAAACATGGGGTAGCTAGATAGTGCAGTGGATAGAGCACTAGTCCTGGAGTCAGAAAGACTTGAGTTCAAATCCAGCCTCAGAAACTTACTAGCTATCTGATCCTGGGCTAATCGCAATAGCCTCAAAAAATAAAATAGATCAACCCAATGACCGTTCTTTGTAGACTCATGTGACATCTTTTTTTGCATTTGGATGAATATATCCCTCTGCTTAAAATAGATGAGAGAGCTAAAATTAAATTTTATATACACACATATACAGCTAAAATTAAATTTCGTTTTGTTTTGAGAACTTGGGGGAGAATTTATCACATTCCTTGAGAGAAACTGGGATTATGACAAAAACAGGATTTGAACTGACAGTCCTGCATTAACAGTCTCTTCAAGCCAATGTTTAGAGAGGCCAGAGCCCTAGCCCAGGAGCCAACATATCCAAATTCTAGGTCTGGTTCTTCTGATTATATAGCCAATGGTCCAATCACTTGAGTTCTCTGTTTCATTTATCTCAACTATAAAATGAAAGATTAAAATTGGATGGTCTATACAATTCCTTTTAGTTCTAAAATTCTGTCATTTGCTTTACAGTCTATATTATCTATGTTAAGGAACAGTCATTGACAATTTGGTAGGCCTATATTCTTATTGATGTGAGCTGTTTATCACAACCCATCCATAACTCATAATTCAATTCAACCCTTGCATTTCCCCTATCATCAATCTTCTAAAAGGTTTTATTCTACT
This sequence comes from Pseudochirops corinnae, assembly GCA_028646515.1. Classification (NCBI taxonomy): domain Eukaryota; kingdom Metazoa; phylum Chordata; class Mammalia; order Diprotodontia; family Pseudocheiridae; genus Pseudochirops; species Pseudochirops corinnae. The sequence continues at coordinate 141,425,661 of CM053591.1, forward strand.
TACTGAAGATAGTGGAAGAATACCACTCTCCATTTGTTTGTTATCCTCCATTTTGTTATATAACTGGCCCATGTCCATATCTAGATATATTTTTCCTGTACAATGCTTTTCTATACTTCTTCTGCTGTATAAGTTTTTCATTAGAAATATGTTCCAATCCATGCATGTCTTCTCTGTCTCTCTATTGCACTCCAAGTGACTCATATTTTATGAGACTGGGAGATATGTTCTTTGGGACATATCAGGATAAGATTGGATCCATTAAGTATGGTGGAATTTCCCAGGTTCACTCCTATTCTTATATTATAAAGACTAGTATTAATAAGGCACTTTAAAGTATAATACCTCATTTGAATTTTAAAATAAGTGTGGGATGTAGGGAGCATTGTTAGTATTATCCACATTTTCTAGATGAAGAAACTAAAGTAAAGGCTAAGTGACTTGTCTATGGTCCTATCTGCCACAACTAAGTATTAGAGGAAGAATTTGAATTCAAGTGTTCCTGGTTATAAATACAACACTCTGTCCGCTATGCCATGTTCTCAGTTCAGCTAATTTTTATGTGTTGTGTCTGTTGATACACAAACATCCATTCAACATAATCTTGACAGTAGGTATTTCACCTACTTGGATTTTCCTGTGTGAATAATTAAGCCAAATTCTTGTGTATAATTATAAATTTTATATACAAGGCTTCACTGCATTCTAGGGCTCAGTACAATCACCATATAGTCATTCAGACTGGAGGCTCTGTAAAACCATGCCACCCATCTATCTTATTTTGGACTTTGCATCCAATATCCTTGACAGTGGCTAGCAATTTTGGAAAGCATACAGCTCCCTATTTTATGCCTTGATTGAAATTTCTAATCATATGGTCATCAAAGTCACGTCTGTTATATCTTTCAAAAGATCTTTTCTAATTTTAACATAGGCATGGGAGACTTTTTTTTTTTTGGAAGAGAGCTTTTTAAGGTGGCATTTTGCACTACTGCATTAATTTTTTTAAGTCAGCAAACAGTGGGATCTTATGTTCTCTTCACCTATCAGTCAGTTCTGTGACTATAAAGATGTAATGCTATAGACTATAATTGAAAATCCTGCCTTTTCCTTTATAACAACTTTACAAAGAACCTCCTTGACATGCATGTAGATTGTTTTACAAAGAATTTTATGGAAATTATAGAGAAGACATATGGTTGCTAGCTATTTACATAGTTTTGTTATCCATCACTTTTTCCCTCCAGTAATAAGTCTTTGATATCCTCCATTCTTTCAGATATCTTAAATCATGACTTCTCATTCCCCTCAAAATTATGTTGCCTCCTGAATGGACCACATCTGTCTACTCAAGTTCTTTTTCTCATCTTTGGTGTCTTTAATGCTATTTCGGTTTTCTCATATAAACCACTGGGTTCTATAATGTGGTAGCTTCACTTGTCACATTGTCACATTGATGGGGAAAATAGTTCGTCATAGAAATCTTGGAAGACTTTTTTTTTCTTTTCCATATCTTACCTGTTTGTCATTTTCCTTCCAGTTTCATCCTTAGATGCCCTCAGGATGAAATGACTTCACTGGGTTCTTACTCTTGCCAAGCTTTTTGTAAATTTATTTTTCTCACCCTTGATTCTTAAAGTTTTATGAGATGCTGCTGGTCATTAGTTTCCACTCTCTTCTATAAGATTTTGTACTTGAATTTATATTCTACCCTGGTATATGGCCCTTGGCAAGGTGATAAAGCATGTGGTGGCTTAAGTGGTTTCTGGGTACTTTTTAAGGAACCTAAGCAATTTTTTTTAGACTATAGAAAAGAACTGATCAAAAATAAGGAAAACAAGTTGAAAAGTCTCAGACAAATGAAACCCAAATAAAATCTGCCTGTTATTTTCTATAGTAATAAAAAATATTCACCTCTCCTGCTAAATTCCTGCTCTAATTCCTCATCATACTATAAAACTGACCCTTTATTCCAGAAGGCTATGCTGGAGGAAAAGACTTTGATTGTGGCCTGGCAATAAACTATCTATAATCCAAGAACTAGTTGGCAAGGTTTATCAACAAACTCCATTACCACTTCCTAAGGAAATTTAACCAATTAGGTATTCATTTGGATAAATCATAACATCATCTTTCAAAAACCTCTGAGGGAATCCAGGGGCTATTAGGCAGTCACACTTTGCAAAAATTAGTTCAGTCAGGTTGCAGAGGTAGCACAGTACGTAAGAAAAGGCATTGATGTATATAGCTCTAGAGATGGATGGATGGAGGGATGGATAGATGAATGGATGGATGGAGAGATAGATGGATAGAGAAATATATCTTTGTAGACATATAGATATTTATATCTGGGGTGGCTAGGTGGCGCAATGAATAGAGTACCATTCCTGGAGTCAGGAGGACCTGAGTTCAAATTCAGCCTCAAACACTTGATTTTACTAGCCATGTGACTTACTAGCCATGTGACTTTGGGCAAGTCACTTAACCCCAATTGCCCTCCAAAAAGCAAAAATAAAAATAAAAAATAAATAAAAAAAAATAGATATTTACATCTATCTTCAAATCCTACTTGTGATGCTTAAAAGTTGCATGACCATGAACAAGCCATTTAACATCTGAGCCTTAAAATGTGAGCTCCTTGACAGCAAGGATTCAGATTTTTGTCTTTGTGCACCCATTGCTTAGTCCTGGACTTTAGTAAAAGCATGATAACAGCTTTTCCAACTGAAATCTATAAAGTTTCAGTCTCTCTAGTACATACCTCAGCAGGATTGTTTCAAGTATAAAATGAGATCATCTATAGAAAGCAATTTTGAAAATTTTAAATCACTACAAAAATATAAGTAATTATTCTTGTTTTGATCTAATAGTGATGTCTGAACTAAAGAATTGGAATTTTTATTTAGGAGGTGAGTGGGGTGGGTAATTTTGGAGCATGGGCCACTTTGCAGGTTAAGTGAGGCATAGGTGCTTGTATTTGGGCAATGTTGGGAAACTGGAGTTCTGAGAAGGCATGAGGAGTTTGGAAGAGAGATGTGAAAAGGAAAATGTGAGGATGCCAGAGACAAAATTTACCAATCTCAATATTTTTGCCAAAGGCCTACATAGGAGGAGGAAACTTACTTTCCCCCTTCACTGGTCCTGGACACAGAGTTCAGACTGATACTGTTAACAGCCTGGATCTACTAAATTATAGGTTTCAACTTTAGTTTCTGAGAACACCTGTGATTTCATGGTGAAATTCCCTCCATTGATTCATTTTGCCAGTCTTCCAGGTCTTAATAGATGGTTTCATGAATTTCCTTGCCACCCCATTTCCCCCCGTCCCAAGTCATTATTTGAGAGTCATATTGAGAGTCATAGATGAGAGTCATATGATCATGGATCTCTCTAAACTTAGCTACACTAGTCTTTGAATTGAAGGCATGCAAAGTCTTGGAACCCTTATTTGAAAGTGTTCTATCCTGATAGAATATGACAGAACTAGGAAGGTAATCACCATTTATAATATTTCTAAATATAAAATTTCTATGTTTAAATGCACTCTGAGTTCTACTTAGAAATGAATTTTTGAAATACAACTAATTTGCATCTTGGAGACTGACTGAATTTTATATTTAATCACTTAGAACTCAACCCAAGACCGAGTCCTGTATACACAAGCCATATAGTTTCTCTGCCACAATGGTAAGTAGTGTGGCCAAGTGAACCAGACTGAACCCATTGGATGAGGCTGTCACTTTCCTAATAGATGTGTTCTGGTTGTAAGGAAATGAAGAGATAATTGGGGACAGAATAACTGTTTTCAAGTTTTCTTTCTCCTGTTATTAGGGACTCTTTTCCTTTAGCCCAAGAAGTCAATAACCTCAAAAGTCAGTTGTGCACACACAAAAATCTAGAATTATCTAAATTATTCAAACATATAACATGGCATCTCACAGGGACCAAAATAGAAAGGAAGATATTTCAGTCAGGGAAACTATCATCAGAATGTTGCTATGTAGATAGATATTACCAATTTTCTGGCCCACTAAACAGTGCTTGAAGTAGAAAGTGACTGCAGTTAATTTGGATACTTGTTGTAATAGTCAAAATTATTTATTCACTCAGTGTCATTCTTAAAACAATATCGCGGTTCCTGTAGAAAGAAGCTGCCAATATACAGAAAAACAACCAGTCAGTAGACAATTTGGGCCTAATAGTAGCCACCTGTAGAGCAGGGGTGGGAGGTTGAGGGAAGGAGAAAGAAAAAGAGAGACAGAGACAGAGAGAGAGAAGGAAGGAAGGAAGGAAGGAAGAAAGGAAGGAGAGAGAGAGAGAAAGAAAGAAAGAAAGAAAGAAAGAAAGAAAGAAAGAAAGAAAGAAAGAAAGAAAGAAAGAAAGAAAGAAATTAAAATATATTTAAAAGGAACCACAAGGTGTACATAATAGATTTACGGTTTCATGTGAATCATAGTTTTTATTATATTATGGAAATGCTTGTTTTATTCCATAAATGTGAAAAAGAAAGTAATTGCAGAGCAGTTAGTTGTAATATCTGCATTTGAATCAATTACAAAATTATTACCCCAATATAATAAAAAAGTAGGAAAATTAGCTCAGTCCTCACCACTTTGAGAGAAATATTGTTAGTGATTTTAAATGTAGATCGTATATCTAGAATAGAAGATGCTGATCTTTGTATTCATGTTAGACCAGTTTGTGAACTGTATATCTTTTAAATTATCTAATTTCCTAAGAGACCCAGCCCTTTCTTCTGAATTAAAAAAATTATGTGAATCTAATGTGGTCAGTAGCAACCAGTAAGATTTTAAAAATCTGTGATTGGGGCAGCAAGGTGGCACAGTGAATAGAGCACTGGCCCTGGAATCAGGAGGACCTGAGTTTAAATCTGGCCTCAGACACTTAATACTTATTAGCCATGTGACCTTGGGCAAGCCACTTAACTCCAATCACCTTGCCTTCCCCCCTCCAAAAAGCAAAAAAATAAAAATTTAAAAATTTAAAAAAATAAAAATCTCTGATTTCAAATTCTCTAGATCATTTTATATTCAGGAAAATACAGGTTAGGGACAGCCAAGGCCTTGGTTCATATGGTTTCTAGCCCCACCTAATTTAAGGTTATATTATACTATCAAGATATGTCACCTCCTCCTTTGCTGGTAAGTTATGAAAGCCTTGATTGTACTAGAAAAATACAGAACAGATCCATGAGTTCTACTTAGAACAAGTCTCTTGGATCTGTATTTTAAGGAAAGCTAACATTGAAGCCAACCTATGATTGGTGGATGACCCAGGGCTGCTTAGAGACCAGAGAGGACAGATGAAGACTCATCTTCCTCAATTCTAAAGTTTAATATTTTTTTTATTTTAGGACTTAGAATTGAACAGGATCTCAAAGATAATTTGGTCCACCTCTCTAAGAGATAAGAAAATCAAGATCTTAAGAGTGAGAAAATGTATTCATATTTTAACCCGTTAATCTCTTTTTCTGTTAATGGTACCGCCATCTTCCCACTACCTAGGCTTATAACCTTGAAGTAATCTTGGGATTTTCCCTCTCTCTTGCCACCATCTACTGATTTGTTTGTCCTTAGTACTTTCATGTTATTTCTCCTATTCACTTCTGTCCCCTTTCACTGCATCCATCTGCCCTAGCTCAAGCCATTATATTATCTTATGCAAACTGCAACAATGGCCTCCTGACTGGTTTTCCCCACTTTCCCCACTTTCTTCCCCACCCTCTGTTCTGCTGCCCAAACAATTTTCTTTGCATTGCTCTGAGCACACCAATTCTCTACTCAGAACCCTCCTGAATAAAGTATAAACTCCTATTTTGGCATTCAAGGCTTTCTATAATCTGGTACCAACTGATATATCCAACCCAAATTACTCTCCTTCACAAGCTCTATATTCCAGCTAAACAGAACAGCTCTGTGCCCTGCCCTCATTCTTTACCTACCCTTTCTTGTCTCTGAGACTTTGTTCACATCTCTTGTTTTTAATGAACTTCTCTACATCAGTTTCCATTTGTGGAGTTCCAGCTTACTTTCAAGGTTCAACTCGAATCATACCTTCTCTGTGAAGCCTTTCATGATTTGCAGAGATGAAAATGGTGTCTTCCCTCAAATTTCTTAGAAGGCTTTGTCTGTACCTATTTCTTTTAATGTCATGAAACTCTTTGGCAGTTTGGTGAAGTTGTTCTTTGAATAATGTAAAACGCACAGGATTATGAAGAGAGCCAATTATATTAAAATAAAGTCAAAATATTTTTTAAAATAAACCTCACAGGCCCCTGTTAAAAACCCCTGGACTGTACTAATCACACTGTTGCTGGCACCCTAGGGTTTTTTACATGCACAATTTCTTCTTCCTTTCCCTAGTTAGATTTCTTACTCCTTCGGGGGAAGAATTATGATTTATCAATTTTTGTATCACTGGTAAATGGAATATTGCCTTGCACGCGGCAGACAGTAAGCGTTTATTGATTTGAATTGAAATGTCTAAACAAAATAATGATGAAATATAAATGTTCATGTCCTTCTCATGGTTTTTAATCTCACATTTTAAAAGTCCTCCATTAACTATTATTTTCTCGTCTTTCCAAATTTGATGTTTTATATTCAAACTGTTTCCTACATAAGCATTAAAGATATATGGAGAAGAGAGTGGGACTTTCCCCTTTGAGCTATCCAGCCTAAAAAGGGCCATTGAAGGTTTTACCTGCTGGTTCATTCGTGACGTTGCCTTGTGGGACTGCTTCCATTGATAGTGTTCTAGGTCTGCCCTTATTTTCATCTTAGGATCCACACTGCATCATAAATGGGTGTCAGATGATGTCCAGATATCCCTAACATAGTCCCACAAATGGCAATAGTAGGATATGGTAGATTGGGCACAGGATAAGAGTCAGTATACCCTGCATAAAACAAAAAAAAAAGTGATGAAATCTGGTTACTCATTAAGTAGAAGGAAGGAAAATAAATAGCCCAGATGTCCAGGAAGCAGCAACTTTTCCTTTTACTCTTGCCAAAGCAATTTTATCAGATCGTGATGGCCTAGAAAGGCTGAGGAGGGGGGACACACACATAGACCCAGTGGTTTCATAAGCCTTCTTTTCATAGTCATTTAAAGTGGTGAAGCAAAAGAAAGAAATCTATGGGATGTTTCTTCCGTTGGAATTGCCCTTTGCCTTTTTGTTTGTGGTTTTTCTTTGTTTGTAGCAAACCCAGATGATGGAATGATGAATGCCCAGTGTATGGGTGGTTTCAGCAATGTTTCATATAAGTTGCTTCAAGAATTCCTCCTTCTCTGACTATGAAAGTGGTGGATAGCTTCTGTAAATGATTTATAACAACCTGGAAAAAACATCAAACATACTAAGGACTGCAAGGAAGTTCTTTTAAATAAGTTTTATCAATGCCTTTTGTTTTTTATAACAGTCATTTCTGGATATCTCCCTCTCTTGTAGTCACTTCCTCCCCTTCCCCTGCCATATGAGAATTGAAACCTCCTTTGTAAGAGTGAAAAGATCTGTAAACAGAACCAATTGATACAGTTATGGCATCTGATGACGTATATACCATTTTGTCCCATAGGTACTCACCTCTGCTGAGCAGTGAGAATTATATTTTATCATCTGCCCTCCAGGGCCCATATTTATTATTACAGTTGCTCAACTTTCAGCTTTCTTCTATATTGTTATAATCTGATTATAATAATTCTGTAATTATATTATTATAATATGTATATTTCATCTAAATTGATCTTCTTATTCTTCATATTATATTTCATTATTCATTACTTCATACATTTTTTCCCGTATTTCCCTCAGGGAGTCATTACCAAAATTCTCTTGGAAGATCACAAAATTATCATTTAGTAGATGTATCCTCAGGATTTTGTTTTCAGGTACAGATCTGGGGGAAGTCACTACACTTGGTAAATATTAATCTACATATTGATATAAAGTTATATTAATTCAATTCACTACAAATAGAAATGAGCAGAAATAAACACCCATTTCTGCCAGCCTCTAATGAAGTCACCCACAGTACATACAGTTCAGGAGGCATACAGATCGTTATGTTTAATAATTTGTAATTTACATTTCAAGTCCTTGGCTTGAACAGATTTAATTCCTCTGTTTGGGAAAAAAATGACCTTCTTTACTTCACAAAGCCTACCAGAAAATGAGGGGGAGAAAGAAGAAGCAAAACTATTCTAAAAAATAGTTTCTCAAGTACAAATCTTAGGAGAACATTCACGTGAAACTAAAGGCCCCGTTATGGCATTCATAATGTGAAAATCCAAGCACACAACCTGAGTGCTTTCTTTTCTCGTGCCTTCCTTGTGACTTAAAGGCATAAAGCTATCCTTTTTTGAATGGAAGAAGTAAGACAAAGAAGTCCTTTTACAGCGCCACCCATATCTATATCTACATCTGCATCTATATTTAGAAAGAGGGTCAGCGAGAAGAAAAGAGGAGAAGGCCACGAAGAGAAGAGATCTTCATTCCTCATCTGCTCACTTTACTCTTGAAGTACAGTCCCGTTTTTGAGAGTCCGGGGACATGTATCATTAAACAAAAAACAAACAAATAAGTAAAAGCCAGGCTAACTTTATTACTATTGATTGTGTAATGTACAAATTCTTGGAAAGTTTTTAAAAAGACTAGGTTAATAAGGTATGTCTGGTGGTTATAGCATATGGCATCACCATCTAGAAGCATTAGAATACTCGTGGAAAAGGGAAAGGGAGTGAGCATTAGTAAATGCCTACTATGTTTCAGGCACTCGTACTAAGCACTTTGTAAATGTTATTTGCCTTGATTTGATCTGATTTATGCACAACTGATTTTTTTTTGCCCTCAAGTTACTGAACTGCAGGCCTGATATGCCCCAATTCATACTAGTTTGCACCCTGTAAACCAGGCCATTTTTTTTTATCTTTTGGGGGATCCAGGACAACCTCAAGAATTCTAGCTTCCCTTCTCCTTTCTCCAGGAATATAAAAACTCAGTGAGACCTATTAGATTAATTCTTCCCCTTCCCCCAGAAAAAAAGAGCATCAAAATACAGCCTAGAATTAGGAAGGAACTCTTAAATTGGTTCTGAAACATAATGGGTTCTTTGGGTTGGTTTCCATTCAGACAAACAGTGGTTTCTGAATTCCTTAAAGGCTGCTTTGGAATCAATCTATTTTCCAGAGATCTACTTAACCTATATATGGAGGCTGCTTAATTTCATTAGTATACCCTCTCCAAATTATACTCTCAGATTAGTTGGGAATTAGTTGGTAAAACAGAATCACAGAAGGTATTATTAGCGAGATGGTTAATAAATATCTTTTTATTTTTATTTTTTAAAAAAGGGGAAGTGGTGATCACAAAGAGTGAGCTTGGCTTCACTAACAACAGATCATGCCAGACTAAATAATTTCTTTTTTTTGGTTTGCCAAATTAGTCAATTGGGAAAATTGTGTAGACGTAGTTTGCATACATTTTAACAATGTGTTTGATTGAATCTCTTTTTCTGTTCTCATAGAAAGGAGGGAATAATGATTGTTAGATAGTAGTCTAGTTAGGAGGATTCAGAATTGGTTGAATGGGGTGACCCAAAAAGAAGCCATTAATATTCTGATGTCAAATTAGAAGGACTAGAATTTCTGTAGTGTAGTACCAAAGACAGTTAAGAGATCTTTTCCCAGTGTTGTAAGAGACAACTCAACTGTCCATGTCCAACTGACAAAGGATTTAAGAGCATCATAATAAATGTGAAGTGCCTCAAAAATATTCTCTTCCTGAAATATTTCCATTTGAAGATTTATTTATCTTCATGATGGACCTGGGATTCAGAGCCCACATGCCGCTTTGGATCATTTGACCAGTCTTCACAGGTGTCTTTCAAAGGATTATCCAAAATGAGCAGACTTCCTGTGAGTAACCAAGCATTATTCTTCAGACCAGAAGGCAGACAGCCAAGAGAAATGAAATGCTTTTTGTTTGGTCTCTCTCTGTTTCCCTACTCTGACTCTTTCTGCCTCCTGTGAAACTTCAGGCTACAAATATATTGTGGGTGACTTTTTCTCTCTCCAAGATAAGCCTCATGTAGAGTACATTTAATTTATGCTATGGTTGAGATGGAACTGGACTAATTTACGTACCAACAATACACATCAGACTTGAGTAGAGGAGCCAGCTATCCGAATTTTTAAATTTCTTTATCAAACACTGGCTGTATGTTAACCAAGTTAGAAAGTAATGTTCATTGCAGGTGGTGGGTGAATATTGATGTCTCAGTGATTTATAAGGCAGCATTGGAGGGCAAGTGAAATTTAAGATTTGTTTAGAACAATGTCCCTGTTTTAAACTACTCTTGTTTACACCCAGCTGGACATTCAGCGATGCCAATGACTGAATGAAATCTTTCAAGTGCCTCAGCCTGCCTCACCTGTCAAACTAAGTCTCTGGTTTTTATAAATGAAACTCTGTTTCTTTTCCCAAAATGCTTGTTCCCCTTCCCCTCCTCTTTTCCCATCACTCATCCAGGATCTTAACCATCCTAACATCACAGCTGTAGATGTTCTATGATTTTTTTTTTTTTTACCACCTGGTGCAGAGTGAATTCTGGGGCCCCTGAACAATAACTTTCTCCTTCTATTACCTTCCTTTCTTTGCAAGGCATTTCTTAAGCCTCCCAGACACCCAAGTTGAGATTGGCTTCTTCTTTGCTCTTGGACCTTCCTAAATGTCACAAATCTCTGTTTTCTAAAATTTCATTTTCAACCTTTCTTTGTATAGCCCCTTCACTTTCCTTCCCTCATAGCCTCAAGGTCCACTAATTAAATCAATCTGGTATTTACTTAGCACTTAATAAATGTCTAGCAAAACTTCAAAGATATAAAGGAATTTGTATAGATAAGGAAATTGAGGGTCCAAGTGGCTGAATGGCTTATTCTTTATACAGTTGGTAATCCTTAGATCCAGCTCTCTCCAGACTCTATTTCCACTGTGCTACCATGTCAGAAGGTGCTTATAAACTGTAATTGTTTATTTCCCCATAGGTTCACACTTGTTTTCTTTCTTCCTGGTGTTGCCAGCTTAAAATAAAAAGGATTCCATACATTGTGCAGAAATTACATTTTATTTCCTCCCCCTCCCAAGGTTAACACCCACAAAAATAATAATACTAATTACTGAATGCATTATTGGTAAAAACCACTCTATGAGACACCAAAGCAAGCTAGAAAAGAAGTAAGCACATGCCTAGTTTTGAAATCATGATTTTGAGGTGGGAAAAAAATTATCTTTGATAATTTACCTACACCCACCCAAGCTAGACCACTGCTCCCTCAACTTTGACCACACCCTCTTTCCTAAAGGAATTGAAGGGAGGAAAAGAGGATTACTTAGAAAAAGAGAGGAAAATAATAGCAGGCAAAAGGGGAAAGAGAAATGAATGAAAAGAGAAAGGGCAGGAGAGCACTGTGGAGTGGTGGTATATTTAGGGCTGTCAGAAGATGACCAATAGTCCCCTCCCCCTCTCTTTACCCACTTGAGGCCCTTTTATAGTCTAATAAGCACTTTAGTGCACTGATGGGAAAACTGAACGTTGGTGTGTAAGAAGTAAGGGTTAGACACTCAGCTTAAGGGCATTTCCTTCATAGACAGTTTAGATCCAATGCCTTAATGCAGTTTCCCCAACTAACAATAGCTGACATGTGTAGATTGCTTTAAGGTTTACAAAGTGGCTCACATACATGATCTCATTTGGTCCTAATTCGGCCGTGGAACTCATTTGGCCATGGAACACTTGGGGCTTGAAATACGCTGATGGAACCAGTCAGTGTTGCTAAGAGAGTGTAGAGGGATGGAGTGAGCAAGGCCTGGAGGTGGAAACTGATTACCTGATAGTCACTCTCCTGGGGGTTCAAATTGAAGGGAGGAGGATCTTGGGGATGTGAATGTGAGTTATTCAGCTGTAGTAACTTAGTTTTTCACGGAAATGCATTCTCCCTTTCAGGGAATTAATGGAGGACAGAGCATTCACTGTCAAATTGGTCAGTAACAGCTTATATGCATTTATCTCTTTAAGCTTTCCAAGACACTCTCTTCTTAACACTCCCCCCCCACCCCATCCTCCCTTGATGTAGTAGGTGAAAGTTATTATCAAATCTGTGGTTAGGATAGCTGAACTAAAATTTAGAGGATGCTGATAGTGCTTAACAGTACTTCAGCAACATAGGCAGCTGAGTTTAACACCTACTCAAAAATCCAATACAAAGTGACAAACACTTATTAGGTGCCTATTTTCTTGAAGAATAATTAGTTAAAACAAAGCCCCAGTCATTTCCTCCTTCCAGTATTGGCTTCTTTTAACAGTAGTTTCCTCTAGTGACTCTAGCTTAGATAAATTCCTCCCCACCATCATCCTTATTCTGGATTATCCCCCAAAGCAAAAATTTCTAGTTATGTCAGTCTTTTGTATTATTATCTCCCCCTCTCTCATAGGAGGAAACTGAGGATCAGCATAATGAAAAGACTTGTTCAAAGTCATGCAGCTAGAAAATAACAGAGCTTGGATTTCAGTCCTGGTCTCCTGATCTCAAATGTAGCATTACACTGTTTCTCATTAAAACATCGGAATAGAGGATTTGATTGGGACCAGGTATGTTTAACATTAAGAATGAAACACACAGGGAACTTGTGGTTAGGATTTCTCTGAAAAGGCTCCAGAATGTGCAGCAGAAGGATCAATTAGATAATTTCTACTGCTCCTTCTAGCACTACAGTTCAGAGAAAGTTCTGACAATTAAGAAGAAAGAACAACATTTCAAATTTAAGAGTTAAAGTAAACTTCAAAACTTAGAAGACAAGCAGTGTGTGGGTGGAAGTGGGGTTGGGGGTAGGAGAGATTGCAGAGGCTTTTCTCCTAAACAACTGGGTCCTTAATTTTCACTCATGAAAAATTGTTGGGTTCTGTTCAGGAAAAAACTAACCAGTAGTTAGAATAAATTTGCTTTTTTGTACTGAGCTCTTTCTCTCCCTCAACTTTATGAAAGACCAGATTGACTGGAATCTCTCAGCTTTTAGTCAATACAAATAAGTCAGTGGGAATCAGGAAAGCCTAGGGGCACTCAGCCCAAATTCTGCAATCAGAAATTCAGGTCTCTATGCCTGACTCTTCCATTGTCCCCCAAATAGATTATTTAAACTCTGCAGCAGCTTCTTTTCCTAGAAAAAATAGCACTGCTCTTACTTCGTTGCCAACATTGCATTTGTTTGTTGCTGCCTAGTGGCCCTTTGCTACTAAAATTAATCCAACACTGAGGGGAAAAACCCCAATTGTGAGGATGCAGGGATGGATGGTAAGAACTAAATCTGAGCTAATCATTGGGATGCAGTGAGGAATAGCATATTAATTGGAGAAAGCATTTTTCCCTAAAAACAAGCATAAAGGTCATATATAATTACAAATAAACATGCTCAGTACAGTCCTATTATAGCTACCAGGACATAGAAACACAAACTTTCAGAGTTGGAAGGAATCTCAATCATCATCAAGTTCAAATCATACCTTTCAGGTCTTCCCAATGACTTACTAACAGCTGTTGTTTAAAGTTTCCAATAAGAAGGCACTCCCTCCCACCTGCTCTACTTCTGGAGACCTCTGGCCTTAGGAAGTTTTTCCTTACATTAAACGTAAATATTCTCCTTTGTGACTTTCATCCATGGTTCTTAGATACACAGTGTTAGGCAAGAAGAATGAGTCCAAACCTCTTCCATGAGACAGAGCTTTAAATACTTGAAGACAGTTATGACTCTTCTCCCACCCACCTCTGACCCTACTTCCTACACCTCTGACTTCCATTCTTCCGTTCTCCCCTTCTCCAAGTTAAAGATCCCCAGCTCCTCTTGAGCTAATTCCCATTTATCATGAACCCAATACCTTTAGCTATGCTGGTTGCTCTTCTCTGGACACTCACTCCTCGGCTTCTATCAATGTCCTTCCTAAAATGTAGAGAAGTAGTAGACTAGTAGAGAAAGTCTTAAATTTCTATATGTCTAGCACTAATCAAAATCTTCAAGTTCAGTCTACTATTTTATATACTTGCACTCATATTTAATGAAATATAGTTATTCCTTTTCTTTTCTCTTACCTAAAAAAAGCCTCTACCTGTCAAAAAATAAATAAACATGTTTTTGTGCCTGTGTATGTCTTCATGTAAATATATGTGTAAATATGTACGTATTTCACTGTGCATGTCTGTGTGTGCATATGTTAATATGTGAATATATATGTGCATATATATGTTTGTGTGTCTATACATTTGAATACAATTACCAAGTGATATTCCATTTATATAGTCTTCTATGTCAACTATGTAAGATTAACTTTAATCTGGCAAAAATTATTATCCCTTACCTACCATTTATGGATGATGATGGTGTTGATAATGATGGTGATGAAGATTTTCCTGACAATAGCCACAAACTGTCTTTAATACCCTTGCCTCCCTCATACTTAGCCTGTTGACTTTTTACCTCTCCTTCCAAGCCCAAGTCAGGCAGTCTTTTGGTAATCCCTCTAGTCAAAAATGGCCTTATATGCACTTTGCTTCTGCTTTTGTGTAGGTTTCCCTATTAAACTCTAAGGCCCATGGGGCAGGAACCATCTCTTATCTCTCCACCACTTTGTATAATATAGTGAGCTTTTTATATATAACTGAGGAATGATGAAGAATGAAAAAATAGTTCTTAATGTAAAGAAATGAGAGCTGACTGAACATTTGGAGATCATGTGAATTGATTAATTGGAATAGCACCTATTTCATAAACATCTATATTAGTCAAGATACCTCGATTGTTTAAAAAATGCTTGAAATAATGGATTTTGATGACAGCAAGAAAATAGGATGAGGCTTTGCACCCCAGAGGCCAGAGGTTCCTTGACAAGTACAGATTTAATAGTTATACTTTGAGATTATGTATTTCACTAAGACAGACCTTTAAAAATTACAAATAAAAATCACAGAAAACATTAAATTTGGCAACATGCTCACATTTATTTGCATCACCAAGAACTTTATTAAGCAGGCGTCAATTCATCAAGTACTAACTTTTTCTGTGATTAATTATTTCTCACATTTTAAAGTATCCTGTCTATTCTATTTTTAGGACCTGATGGTATTAGTAAAATAGCAGTATGAATTTGTTTTGAACTGTCTTTTCATAAAGTAGACAATCAATTTTTAATTATGTGTATTACTGGAAAGAGACATCATAGATCACTCAAAATGGTGGACAATGAAAATAGTATTTCTCTTTGTTTTGGTATGTATTTCTACACTTCCATTTAATTATCAGGATATCTGGTGTGAGAGAATTTATAGCTCCTTAAGTAAACAAACAAAAATGAATTTATACTATGAGGACTTACTCAAAAGGACTTAGAAAGTCTTTTAACTCCAAAACAGTTCCCTGTTTCTGAAAAGAAAATGTAGCAAATACCAAGAAATAGCTCTAAGCCACCTTCAGTGTTTGATATATTGTGCTAGATACTGTGTGAGATAAACATTTTAGAGGAAAAAAAATATGCCCCTTCTCTCAAGATGCTTACAGTCTAGCATAGAAATTAGGTCTAAAAATAATTAAGTAAAATGAACATTATGTGATAAGTATATAAAAATATCAAATAAAACAAAGCAAATCTTTACCAATTGATGGAATTTGAGACATGGTTATAGGTTGGGGTGGGGGGCAGGAAGGAGCAAGAAAGACTTCTTGATGGAAGAGGCATTTAGATGACTTTACGTTGTAATAAGGGCCTCTGTTAAACAGTGACAATGAGAAAAGAGAGTGGAAAAACAAACATGATTGATTCTACGAAGGTGGAATTGACGAGCCTTACCAGTAGCTGATCACATATGAGAGGTAAAGAAAGAAAAGTCAAAGATAAGCCACGTTGTTTTTTTTTAATTTTATTTTAGTTTGCATCATCCATTTCCACAAGATTTTGAGTTACATATTTTCTCCCCATCTTTCCCCTACCCACCACCCCAAAACAGCCATCCCA
>CM053591.1:141442236-141511871 GCA_028646515.1 Pseudochirops corinnae
CTGGCTGCGCTCTCCTCCTCCCTCTCTTTGCCATGATCTTTCTTTTCCCCAAAGAAGGAATCTGGGGTTTGGTTGCTGTTCTTACTTTGTTTCTTATGCTTATTCTTACTCATGGTTGGTCAGTCCGTGATTTTTTTGTTTTTTTAAATCTCTGTGGGGCTCTGCTTCCAGAAGGGAAAGCTCTGTCCCAAATCTCTGGGGTCCTCCCGGCTGCCATAGCTTTCAGGAAGGTGCTGGGTCCCTTTCCTACTTACTTTCGGCTGACTGGATAAAGAAGACTCCAGGACTGAGGCCCAAGACGGCGATCCGGATCCAGGCCGCTCAACACGAGAGCACTCGGCCTCTGAACAATTGCTTAGTCCCCCTGCTTTCTGCAGGCCACGGGCGTGGAAGCTGCAACGCGGAGGTGGGTGCAAAACCTCTGCCTTTCACTTTCCCACCCTGGAGGCCTTTCGGCCGGACAGCTTTTCTCCCCGATTTCGCAAGTCCCACTGACCTAGTTCTGAATGTTGCTCGCAGCTGTCGCTAATCCACACGCTCACCAGAGAGGCTCCTCGGCTCCTCCCATCCAGGCACCCCCAGGGCTCAGCCAGGGCTTCAGGCCAGGCTGGTTTCGGTTTGCAGTGTTGGTATGGTTCCTTGTAGCCAAGCTGACTTTAGTGGAAGGTATATTTCTGTGCGTTTTGGAGTTCTAGGATTAGTTTAGAGTCATATTTTATGGGTATTTTAGGGTGGCTATGTGAGGGCTGCAATATATTGCTGCTACTACGCCGCCATCTTGGCTCCGCCAATAAGCCACATTGTTATAAACATGGGACTCTGAGTAAAAAGTAGGCCCATGGGCATAAACTATCAAGTCTGTACTATCACATGTGGAAATAGTGAAGAAAGAACTGCCTTGTGGGATGGCCAGTCATCATCCATGATCCTTGAAAGACATGGATAACGGATGCGGTGCCATAGTACTAGAGCAAAGTGCAGATCCCAATTTTCCAAAAGCAAACAAAAAACATTATAAAATCTTAAAGATGTAAGTAGATGGACTTCAAGGACAGGCAAAATTCTAGAATATATAATGAAAAGGATGATTTGTGAACATGTAGACAGGGAAGTCATCAATGCTCACAAAGAGCTTCACTACAAACAGGGCACCCCTAACTTTCTTTTCCTTTCTTCTTTCCTTCCTTCCTTCCTACCTTTCTTCTTTCCTTCTTTCTTTCTTTTTTCTTTCCTTCCTTCTTTTTTTCTTTCCTTCTTCCTTTCTTCCTTCCTTCCTTCCATTACTACACTAGACCATAGCTACGCTACACACATTGACTGTCTCCAACAAAGTATTTAATAAATTTTCTTATAGTATCTTTGTAGGTAGCATGAAAAGATGTATCTATTTCTTTTTAAACTTTTTCTACTTTGCAACAGAGGGGAAAGTTAAGAGCAATAAAAGAGATAAACAGCTTTAGATTCAATGTAAGGAAAAACTTTCTAACAATTAGAGTAATACATACCGGAGTAGTCTGAGTTACATGGTAATCATTTCCCTCCCCCTAGAAGTCTCTAAAAAAAAATCCTTGGATGACCAATTGTAGTTACGTTGTAAAGAGGACTGCCAGCCCTATTTCTTTGCAGACCCATTCTTAACACAGTGCCTGATACCTAGTAGGTGTTAAATAAATACTTGATTAATTGATTGCCAAGGTAGTGAGTTTATCCAGACCTCTGAGGTCCATTCTAGCTGTGATTCCATGGAGTGAAAAGGAGGTACATGTTGTAGGGAGGGGGAATAGAAAACAAGAGATAAGGAGCTCAGTTTGGACATGTCTAGTTGGAGGTCCCAGTTAGACATTCAGATGGAGATGCCCTTTAGATAGTTAGAGATGCAAGTCTGGAGGATTAGAAGTGAAGTTAGGACTGAAGATAAGAACAGATAAGAACATGGGACTATCTGCTTAGAGGTAGTTGCTGAAATATAATGAAGGGATGCATGAAATTACCAGGAAGAAGCACATAAAGAGAATGAATGAGAGCCATAGACAGACCCTTCGGGACCATGCTCATTAAGGGATCTGGAAGAGGATAAAGAGTCAGTGAAGGAGATAATATTTATCATGTCTCAAAATTTTGGAAATTGCTACAGATGAGCTATGTCCCAATTATGTTCTCTTGCTCTAAATTTTTTCTCTTTCTGATTCATATCTTTTCTGATTTAGGGAGAGATAATTAAATGTTGTTATTTAAAATTCTTTCTGCTGGATTAAATCTCTAAGGTAGAACAAAAGCAAATAAGAGATAATGTGTTTAACAAAAGAATCAGATTCAGTTAAATTCAGTTGAAAGTAAGCTTACTGAAAGTCGGGACAATTTGTTTTTGTCTGTAGCTCTCATATTTGCCATAGTGCTATTTATGTATGTGTATAAATGTATATCTGTATACATATATGTGTGTGTATGTATATTCACAGAACTTGTTACTTTACTGATATAGAAAGGTCCCAAGGTGAAACCCCCTCCATTGATGCAATCAGCAACTAATTTGTAGACTTAAAGAGTTGCCTACCACAGTGAGAGATTGAATAGCCTGTGTAGGCAGGACTTAGAGCCTGGTCTTCCTGACTCACTGAGGAGGTGGCACCTGAATTAATCCTTGAAAGAAAATAAGGACTCCAAAAATCAAAACTTAGCAGGAAATAGATTACAGTAATGGGAGGGGGCTGAGCAGGTAAACAGGGTTGGGAGATAGAATGTCTAGTAGTGTCTAGAATGAGTAGAAGGGAGTAATTTGAAATATAGCAGAAAAGATGGGTTTGAGTCAGATTGCAGAGAACCCCAAGTCTTAGGCTAAAGTGTTTATATTTTATCCTAGAGGAAATGGGGAGTTGTTGATGAATTTTAAGCAAAGGAGAGGTGCAGTCAGCTTACACTTAAGGAAAATTCTTAGCACTTTTTTGGAGGATGGTTTGGAAGGCAGAAAGAACAATTGGGAGGTTATTAGAGCTTTGCAGATAAGAGGTAAGGAGTTCCTGAATGAGAGTTGTAACTAAGCAAAGGGGACAGACATGAGACATGTTTGGTAGGTAGAAGCTACTTTGACAAATTGTTGAATAATAGGAATGAAACTTTCAAGGGATGGGGAGTTTTAAGGAGAAGGATTATTTTATTTTCAATATGTTGAGTTGCAAGCATCAATGAGGCATCTAGAAGATGGAAATGTCCACTGGGCAGTTGAGTATATGGAACTATCTAGAGATTATAGATGCACGTATGTAATATATGTGTATATAGGTAAATGTACATACACCCATACATTACATATATATATATATACACATATGTGCATTGTACATGCATGCATTATCCAGATACATGTCTTTGGAAGCTATGTCTGTAGAGATAATGACTGAACAATCAGTAGCTTAGTCAGTGATCATATGTTACATGCTTGCTGTATGCTAGATACCATCCTAAGCACTGGGAATACAAAGAAAGGCAGTGTGTGTGTGCGTGTGTGTTTGTGTGTGTGCGCACATGCGTGCATGTGTGTGCACGTGTGTGTACATGTGCACTGTGGGACGTGTGCAACATTTAAATAGCTAAATACATTCAAAAGATACACAAAGTCGATGGAAATTAATATCAGAGGGAAATGCGCTAGGAGTTGGAGAGACTAGGATTTGAACTGAGTCTTGAAGTGGGAGAGCATGCCAGCCATGGGGGATGACCAGCACAAAGGCACAGAGACAGGAGACAAAGTGTCATGTCTGACAATTGCAAATAGACTAAGATAGCTGAATCATAGAGTGAGTGGAGGCGAGTAAAATGTGAGAAGGGTGGAACTCTAGGAAGAGGTCATGTTATGAAGAGTTTTAAATACCAAGTAGGAAAATTTATATCAGATCCTAAAGATTATAGGGTGTCACTGGAACTCACTGGTAAGGGTAGAGTTAAATGGTAAGACTAAGGCTTGACTGAGTGGAGGATGGATTGGTGTATGGAAGAGACTTGAAGCAAAGGAGATCAGTTAGACAGTTTAGAAGGCTTCCTAAAAAAAAAAAAAAAAGAAGAAGAAGAAGAAGAAAATGAAGGTCCTGTGGGTATAGGATATCCACTCTTTGTCAGCAAGAGGTGGATGATGCTCTGACAAAACAGACCAAGAAAGAGAAATCTGATTGACAGGATAAGTTCTAGGAGAGAGAGGTGTCAAGGGAATCTCAGGGAGGAGAGATTATCTAGGAGGAAAAAGTGCTCACTGTGTGAAAAACTACAGAATAGTCAAGAAGGATAAGGACAGAGAAAAAGCAATTAATCATTTATCAATGAAGGCATCGGTAGTTTTTTTATGTAGCAGTTTTGGTAGAGGTTAGGTTTGAAGAAAGATTGAAAGAGTCTGAAAAGTAAGTGGGTTGTGAGGAAGGAAACTATTGTAAATAATTCTTTTGGAATTGGGTGGTGAAAAAAGAAGGAGGAAATATAGATCCTTTTTGTTCAGTCATTTTTCAGTTGTAAACAACTCTTCACCATCCCATTTGTTGTTTTCTTGAAAAAGATACTGGAGTAGTTTGCCTTGTCCTTCTCCAGATCATTTTACATATGAGAACACTAAGTCAAAGAGAACAAAGTGACTTGCCCGGGGTCACACAACTAAGTGTCTGAGGCCAGATTTGAACTCAGGAAAAGGAGTCTTCCTGACTCCAGGCCTGCCACTCTATCTACTGCAGTGGTGCCCAATCTGTGAGTTGTGACCCCTTTGGGAGTTGAACAACCCTTTCACAGGGGTCATTTAAGACTGTCAGAAAACATACATTTCCGATGATCTTAGGAACTGAGACACCGCTCCTCTATCAGTCTCCAGTTGGGTCCGCCCACATGCAGATAAGCCCACATAGGAGTATTAAAGGGTCGTGGCATTAGGAAGGTTGAGAACCACTGATCTACTGTATCACTTAGCTTCCCTAGAGATCCCTACCAATTACTCGCAGAAGCTTGAGATTTGTAGTGATGGTAGAATCAGATGAAAATTAATTTTTTAAGGATGAGGATGAGATAAACCTCATCATGTAAAGAGCAGAATCTAGTAGAGAAAGGAATCCATTAGAGAGGCTGAAGTTGAGAAGAATCAGTGGTCAAAGGTGGAAACTCATAAAAATGATGGGAGGTGATAACGTCAAAGTAAAAATTAAATGGATAAGCTTTGACAAGGATCAGAAAAAGCATTTCTCTTCTTCAGAGTCTAGAGCAAATAGAGGAGTTTTGAGGTGTGTAGGAAGAGACCTACAGGAGACCTGAACCTCATGTTTCTCCCAAAATTAGGAGGTGAGTTGATCTCTTGAAAAATAGAATGACAGTGGAGTTGAGGAAGGGGGAGCAGTATATTAGCCTATCAGTCATATATAGTAAAAGAACTTCCATGCAGCAATAAGGTCCCAATTGAAATTAAGGACATGATAGTATAATCAGTTTGGTTGTCTGACTTCTTCCTGCAGTGTTCAGCAACTTGAGAGTAAGAGTGAATAAGGAATATACTAGAGATTACTTCCAATCGATGATTGATGTAGCGTGAGCAAAGAGAATCAGGGTAAACGACAAGTTGAAAAATCTCCAGCATCAGCTATGTAGGAAGGGCTAAGTGGTGTGATAGATAGAGCACCAGCCCTGGAGTCAGGAGGACCTGAATTCGAATTCAGCCTCAGACACTTCTTGGTTATGTGATCCTGGGCAAGTCACTTATCCCCCCCCCCCAAAAAAAAAAAAAAAAACTATGTAGGAAGGAAAGCAAGACCAAAGCATTTGATTTGGAAAAATAGAGGAATTGGGAGTCTAAAGGCTTGAAGAGGATCACCATTTTCAGGAAACAAGAAGTAGAAATAGTCATGGAAGAAGAGGATGTTGTGATGAGAAATGAGAAATTTTAGCTTTGAAAATCTTAAAGCTTTTGGGGTGATGCTGAGATCTAGGGAAAGGCCATATGCTCTGGATGGCTGAGGTACTGTCAGTGGTGTACTGGAGTTGGTTGGTACAGGCTTGAGAGAGCAGATTGTTAAATTTTCAGTGTGAGCATTTATAGCTCAAAAATTGGCAAATGTTAGAAATCAGAATTTGTTGACTGAATTTAAGAAAATGATGGAGAGAATTTTGACAAAGCAGATTCAACTTAAAATTTGGCTTGTATTTTTTGAGAGCTCATTGTTACATTTAGCAGCACAAACTTGGGTAGAATGTGGATATATCACTTTCCATAATTCATGGAAGTTAATATGATTGATGAGCAAGATGTCTTAATGGCACATCTACATGAAGATGACACCCTTTTTGAGAGTGGGCCAGGGGTCAGGTTAGAAAGGAAGACTGACAGCAAAGCAAACTGATCAACAAGAGGGAATTATTTGAGAGCTAGTAAATGGCAGAGAAAAGGCTATCACCAGGGTCACATTGAATGGTAAAAATAGAAGAGTGAACCTCAGGGGACATGGCTGCTGCATGGTATAAGCAGAAGAGACTGCTCATCCCTCTCAATGATAACAATGTACCCTTAGAACACTGTGATGTTCCATTTAATTGAACAAGCATTTTATTAAATACCTGTTAAATGCAAGTTATTATAATAGGTGCTGAAGGAAAAACAGTGTTCCATAAAATGTTGCTCTTTCCCTCAAGGACTTTAAATATGACAAGAATGAGTAGAAATATGACATATCATAAAAAATAAGAGCTTCAAAGAGATGCAAAACAAGGTTGGGGGGGGAGAAGGATTATTATCAATCGAAGAATCAGGGAAAACTTCCTGGAAGAGATGCCATTTGACTTGGCCTTTAAAAGACAGGTAGGAATTCAATAGGCAAAGCAGAGAAGGGAGGAAATATATGCAGATATATACATGCATCTGTTTATTTGTTTTATATTTTATGTGTCCTACTAGACTCTTGCATTTCTAATCAAATGTAGCTTTTTTTAATTTGAAGCTTTTGGGTATTTTCAGAGTTTTATTGATGCCTTCCTAGCATGCATACCCTACCTTCAAATCCTCCCTTGTAACAAAGAGAAACAGTAAAATAAAAGCAAAAGCAATTAGGCATAGCAACTTTGTGCGATGGTTTGTGTGCATCATTCTGCACCTTTGTGTGCCTCTTCTCTAGCAAGAGGATGGAGTTGTATTTTTTCATCTCTGAGACTATGACTGATCATCCAGTTAATAGCATTCTACTGGATTTTCTTGATATTTTCATTGACTTTTTTATAGTCATTCTGTATATTGTTTTTGCTCATATCAGTTTGTACTGATCTGTCCTTGTTTCTCTGAATTCTTCGTAATTATCATTTCTTAGACTGCAGAGGTATTCCATTATGTCTATATGCCAAAATTTGTTCTTATATCTATTCTATAGCCACCTCCTTTTTTGATAATAGTAACAATTATTTATTGACTGTTTGAAAAATACAAGATGGACAGGTAGATAGTTTAAAGAAAATTACCTATTTAGTTGCTAGAGAGTATTTTTAGCTCTTTATTTGCCATTGTTAATAGCCCAGTCCTACAATATGCTACATTTTTGGACAGTGCCTTATATTGCCCCATTTTACCCATGTTTGTTACTTAAAAATTCAAAAAGTCAGCATTTAATTTGAATTTGTAAGTAAATGCAGGGAAGAACTCAGGCTGTTGTGTCTTCAGTCCCTTGGATGAATCATAGAGTATTGCTTCCTATTAAATAAGGCTTCACACTCACCCACTTCCACTCTCACATTCATTGGCTTAGTTGCCCACTCAGGAACACACACCCACCCATATAGGGTAGCCCTCTTTACAGAGCATATGTGCTGAAATGTCCAAAAGAAAGGGATGTAGGTATTTGCAAAATACCCACATTCAATTATGTCAGAAGAAAGGACTCATGCTCTTCCTTCCAAATTCTGGAAATAAGGTTTACACTCAAGGTATCTGCTTCCTCACCACCCACTCTCCTTTTTCAGTTCTAAATTCTGTTCCCACCACAATATGGATATTGTATTTTCCAAGGTCACAGAAAACCTTCTCATCAGTGAATCAGGAATCCTTTTCTTTAGTATTCATCCTTCTTACCTCCTTCTTAGCATAATCCAGAAGAATAGTAATATTGAATACTGCTCTAGGTTCCACCCAAGAAAGAACTGGAAATCTCTTCTCTAACACTGTTTTACTATGGTAAAATTACTCTACCCCTCTGTGCTTCAGTTTCTTTATCTCTAAATGGAATTAAAAATGGTTTTAATGCCTATATTGCAGAGCCATTGCAAGATAGGAGGAGATAATATATGTAAGGTGCTTTGCAAATCTATAATGATATATAAATTTCAGCTATTATTATTGATCACTCCTTTTCTTGACACCATCTCATTGCTTGAATTTTACAATACTCCATTGTCATGATACTCTTCCTAGATTATTGGTCACTCATTTGGTGGTTCCTTATCCTCCTTCTCCATCTCAATAGAAATATCCCCTAAGGTCTTTGACTCTCTCCTCTTCTCTCTCTACAATTTGCTTTGACAACCTCATGTGGCTTTCATCGATCTATTTCCATATCTGTGTCTTCATTCAACCTCTCCTGAGACCTTTAGTTCAATATTTCCAACTGCCAGTTATGAATATGTTGACCTGGATATTCTGCTTCCAACTCAAATTTACATGTTGAAAACCAAATTCATCATTTTATCTCCACAATTTCTTCTTCCAAACCTCTCTCTGGTAATGGTACCACCTTACTCACTTAACTCAGGCTTGTGGATTCATAATTTGACTCTTAATGCTAATGCAGTCCTGCACAAAAGAAGACTGGCCACAGGGTCAGAGAACCTAGTTTTAAACCCCATGTTTCTACCTGTGTTACCTCAGACAAGTCACTTGACCTCCCTAGGCTTCAGTTTCTTCATTTGTACATGGAAGGAGTTGTAGTAGCCAACCCCCAGTTCTAGATCAATGATCATATGGTTCTATAAAAAGTAATTGAGCTTATTTATTGAGCTTATTAAAATATTTTTGCATGTTATTGTCATTCTAAAAATATATAACAATCCAGTTCAGATGGTTGTATAGAGATAGTAACTTTAACATAATGGTGACCCCTTATGACATGCTTGTTTTCTTGACTTAAAATGTGGATCATAAGATGGTAGGATTAAAGGAACAATACCAGAGTTTATCTAACATGTTTAGGAAGTAATCTTGTCTAGATACAAGAATATAATGAGATCGAGGAACTGAAAGATAAGGATGATGCCAAGGTTTTGTACATTGGTAACAGAAAACAGTGGTGCCAATCAGTGATGTTCAGAAAGAAGATGAGTTTGGGGACAAATGACAAAAATTTGATTTTTTACAAATAAAATGTTTGAGATAACAGTCAGACTGCCTCAGACAACATAATGCAAACCATTTTTTTTGTTCCATTCATCTCCCTCCATCCCCTTTTTTCACCCTCTAACACTTAAAATATCTAAGAAAGAATTGGCAGATAAAGACATGGAGCTTGGAAGGAAGGCCAGGCCTAGACAGATAGATTTTGGAGTCACTGGAAAAAAGGTAACAGTAGAAGCCAACGTCACAGATTAACACTTCAAGGGATAGAAGTTTATTAAAGGCCTGGAGACAGAGATGTTGAAGGAGAACCACAAAATTTTAGTGTTGTAGAAGTGAAAAGGTGAGTTTAAAAAATACAGTGTCCCATGTAGCTAAAAGATTAAGGAAGTGTGAGGCCACAACAGTGGCATTGCATTCAATAATGAAGAGGACATAGATTATCTCGATTTTTTTTTTCATTAGAAGAGGGCTGACAAACAAGATTACAGTGTAGCCAGAAGGGGCAACTACAATTTTTCTTCAAGCTAGAGGATATCTTTTTTATGTTTCAAAAAAGAGTGTGAAGAGCCATTTGTTGTGAGATAAAATACATAGAATTGGGATACCTTAGATTCTAAGAAGGGATGAAATTCATCCATTATGCCCCCAACATACTAGATGCTTAAAAAATGGTTGTTGAATTGAATTAAGATGTAAGTGAAAAGGATTGGGAGAAGGACCAACTTGTCCTCAGAGATCAGAAAAGAAAATAGCATACTATTTGTACTCTGTATGCTGTTACTGGTCTGTTTTGCTCTAATCATCTTATTTTAGTGATCAATATTTTAAAGTACATGCACTTAAATTAAATCTTTTTGTGTGAAACTCACAAAGGGAATATGAAGACCTATATATGTATGTGTTTGAGTATTGTTAAATACATACATATTCATGTTCAGTATGTCAAGAATGTGTGATTTCATTGGTGCCATATTTATGTAGATGAGTTTTAAAGAGTTGCCTCTTATTGATTAAAATTAACCGACTTGAGTATGGTTCCAGAGCTTGTAAATGTCAGAGGCCATAATTTGAACCCAGGTTTGCTTTTCTACAAGCTTAGCTCTCTAAGAGGCTTTTCAAGGCCAGGTGAAAAACTAGATTCTAGAACAGCCGATCTAGTGTTGTGCCAAAAGACTGTGTCCTCAGTCTACTAAACATCTTTGTCAATGTCTGAAATGAAATTATAGATGGCATGTTTCTTAAAAGCTTAGCTGACATGAACCTAGAAAAACTAGCTAATATGTTGAATGACAGAACTGGGTTTCAAAAAGATTTTGACAGAGTGAAACAATGGGCTGAGGCTAATAGTATGAAATTTAATAGGAATAAATATAAAGGACCGCATTTAGGTTTGAAAATTCAACTGTATAAGCCCAGAATTGGGAATGTGGTAGGGGGGAGGACCACAATTCTTGGGGAAAAGATTTATTTAGCAGATGGCAAGCTGATTATAAATCAACAATATGAAATGGCACCCAGAAGTTAACTCAATCTCAGGTTGCCTGTATCTGAATATTTTGTTCGGTTCTGGACAATATATTTTAGATTGGATACTGATAAGTTTAGATGCGGCTAGAGGGGAGCAAGAAGGATGGTGAAGAAACTTGAAATTAGTAGTATGCTGGAGTCAAGCCATACAGATTTAGATTGTTAAATTGCTGGGAATACAAATAAATGTAAAAAGAAAGACATTCACTGCCATCAAGGAGCTTACATTGTAGTGGGAAAAGACAACGCAGTTAAAAAAAAAGCTGAAAGTAGATGGGGGAGAGGTAAGTATGTGCAAGGGCGTGGTAAAGAAAGTCCTTTTGAAGATGAGCCAGTAATTCATTATGGTGAGGGATGAAGATTTCATTGGCTTGGGCCTCTTCCTTAAATTAAAGAATTTGAGAGGAATCAACCAATCAGAAGGTGAGGCTTCAGGGGCAAAGAATACTTCCAATATGTGAAATAATCCAAGTGTGAAATGAACTTCCAGGGAGACGAGGTTTCTATGTCATGGCAGAGAAAGTCTATGGAGATGAGTTGGCAATTCAGTAAAGGGAGAGATGAAGATACTTTTTGCTTGAACATCCTTAGATAGGAGCTTCTGAGAGGAATTAGTCAATAAGAAAATGAGGACCTGGTAGTAAAGAATACTTTCCATGTGTGTGGTTGGGGGCGGGAGAGGGCTCACATAGTTATCTTCAGTTATTTAAAGATTGTGAAATAAATGTCTTCTGCATAACAAAAGTCAACTGTGGAGTAGTGATTGAATTGTACAGGTTGGTCTTGCCCCAGTATGTCAGAACTTCCTAAAAGAGCTGTGTCTCTGAGCAGTCAAATCAAGTCAATATAGATTTATTAACTGTCTACTCTGTACCAGACTCTGTGCAAAGCATCTCAGATACAAACTCAGGCAAAAATAGCCCCTACCCTGTAAGAAGTTTACAGTCTGTTGGAGGCAGAGCATTCGATGAGAGGCAACCTTGTGTGAGGAGCAGTGAAGTTGCAGTTCAGTTCAAAATCCAGTTTGACTTCCTATTTCCTTGTGACACTGGACAAAATAAATTACCTTTTCTTAGCATCAGTTTTCTCAGCGGTGAAAGGGTGCTGTTTGATAAATTTAGATCCTCTGATTCCAAGTCCAGTGGTATTTCCACTCAGTGCAGATTCCCAGGGTAAGAGGAGAATGGAAGGTCAGGTCTAGAAGGTTCAGTACTTAAGGGTCTTAAATATCAGACTATAGATGTTAATCTGCCTTCCTTCACTTGACTCTGTATCCCGATCATTTCCTGCACTCCCAATTTACTTGCTTTCCACAAGATCTTAGCAAGCACTTTTTTTTTTTTGAGGACAAGACAGTTTCCAACCCTCAAAAAAAAAATGGGAGATAAAATCTCTTGTTTCTTTCAGCTGTTTAAGGACAGAGATTGTGTCTTACCACAAACTACTCACAGTGTTTATTTCCAGTGGTGGATGTTCATTGTTGGATTAATAGCATGGCCTTTCCAAGCCAGTAGAATGCCTCACAGAGACAACTGGCATCTGAAGAGGAAAGTTTAGCCCTCATTCTAGAATCACAAGTATAGTTTCTCCTTCCACCATCCTCAGAAGAGTTAGTACAGACAGATCTAGTTTACAGTGGATGAAAAGAATGAGATCAAATGAGATTGTGAAACCATATTTCTAATTGTTGAGCCAGGAGTTCCCACTGAATTTCTTTGAATGAAGGCATTTTTTTGAAGCTGTGTTCATTGTTTCAGCCCCTTAGTTTGCTACTGGGGACCTTAGGAGAATGCAATCTTGGTTGTAACAGTAGATATCCATTTGTATCATACCCTTGAGCTCATAAATGAATTCTAAGCTTAAGGCATAGTTTTGCCCAAAAATGTTGTTTGAAGAAGTAATCCTTTGTGACAAAAATAAGCCAAGAAAAATTGAGGGGCCTATAGTCATAGAGATCATGCTTTGCCAGACATTTTTTGGTAAGAATTCTGAATGTTGTCTATGATTGGGGGGGGAGGGGAAGGGAGGAGCTCTTTCATTGCCTTTTCACTAGATCAGAAATTCCCTATGAAACAACAATGATTTCAGTCTAAAGAATATGACTGATTGAACCTATACTTGAAAGACAGTGACAATATTGAGTCTTTAGAAAGAATTTTAAAACATAGTTCAAATCAATCTGTGGGTAAACTGATCTCAAAAGTATCTTATTTGAGAAGAGATTTGGGAAAGACACTCAAACATATAAAACTTGGAGGTCTGGTTTCCAATCTTACCTATGGGTTGGGGTTCAAAAAGTTTTTATAAATATTGTAAGATCCAGTAGTTATGTGAATGAAATAATAAATCAATGAGGTAAATGCTCACTTTTCTGACTAAATCTTCTGTTAATTCTCTGGCCTCACTTATCTGAGTCAGTCAGATTCACACTTTGAACACCAAAGAGGAACCTTTGAGGACCTAGCTATAAATGAAATTCTAGAATTTCATGTTTGCAAAAAGAATGATGTCAAGAGTAGTCACAGTGCCTAGAATATGATTGTTTAGTTCAGACTCTACAAGATCAGTTCGCAAAAGGTCAATCATACCTGACTATCAGATTAGAAACAGAAGAGTTGATGAGAATAAGATTTGATCTAATTAACCTGACTTTTGCTGACCTTAAATGGAGTTCTGAACAAATACTAGACATAAATTAGTCTATAGGATGAGTATGATGCTGCTCATATAAATAAAAAAAGCAATTTCCAAAACAGACCAGGAATATTCCTAAAATTGCCTTAGCATGCAAATGGGGTAAGAGCAGAAGAGTGAGGGCAGAACAGCAGTTTAATATGATGGATAGAACCCCGGGCCAAGGAAGCAGGAGACCCAGGTCCTCATCAAGGCTCTACTGGCTATGTGATTTAACATAATCAAATGATTTCTGAGGATCCTTCTAGATCTAAAACTCTATAACATGTTGGTCATCAAAGGGTTCAGCTACCAGGATGATTTAATGCACTGTGTCATTCATTTGAAAGGAGATAGGTGAAGGTAAAATTTGCTGATGAGAAAAGGTGAGGAGCAAAGGTTGTTTAGAGGGGAAATCTAATTCCCTCCAATGTCTTCCAATGAATGGTAGGGATACAAGGGGAGAGAGGCACAGAAAGGACCTACCTATTTCAAGAAAGAAAGAAAATTGATGTATGAAAATTGCTCCTCTTTTTATGTCTCCAGATTTCCTCTTTTGTACTCAATCCATTTTGATGATCTGACTATTCCAAGTTCTCTCTATCCTCGCCCCCACCCCTTATTTTTCCTTTCTACTTTTCATTGCTGGTAACCATAGTGATGCTTACCACAAATAGCTTTCTTGGCAATCTCCCCCTCCTTTTTTTTTTTTTTACAACCCAACTTCTTTGATATACATTGGATTGATATTGCTAGATAATGTAATATTATATGGATGGTTTAGAGGCTTATTTTATTTATCAAATTTTTTGTCCATTTCCTTTCAAAGGAAACATGGGGAATTTCCCTCTCATTTAACCTCCCTGAAGGACAATTTAAAATGGGAATGTGTAACTGTTAATTTCAGTTGCTGGCATGGTGGGGAAACTGATTATGCCAGAGATTCTTCTCCCTATTTGGAGCTTTGGGAATGGAAGAGCCCCTGAGTACCAAAGGCAATCATCTCCTCTTTGCTTTAATGTGCAAACTGAATAAGTGTGGAAATATGGGAAAGCGATTACCACTAAATCATGATTCAACTTAAGTCCCCAGTCCTCTGCTATCTGCTGTTTTCTCTCTCAAAGGGGAAATATTTGCCTTATAAATAGTAGACAGTCACAAAGAACTAGAATTCTTAATGAGAAACAGGCAGGTATCTCTCCCAATCCAGTAATTTACAGGCAATCTATTAGCTTTGTAGTATAGGTAAAAATTTCCACAATTAATTTTGGGTGTGTTCTTTAAAACTCAGCTACCAAAACACCAAACAACCAAAAAAAAAAAATCCCTGTTGTCCTCAATGCGGATGGTCTAAAGTCCCCAGAAACTTCTTTTTAATCAGACCCAGTATTTGAAACCTAAGTATTAAGGTTTCCATGCTGTCTTTTTGTGCTGTAAGCCTGTGTGTGTGTGTGTGTGTGTGTGTGTGTGTGTGTGTGTGTGTGTGTGTGTGTGTGTATCTGGCATAGGCACAAAGACGACCAGATGATGACATTCATAAGATTATAGGACTGACTCCTGGGGACACACTTGGTTGGATGCAATTAAAATGCCTGTCAGGCATTTGATACCAGAAGCCCCTTGACAAACGGCTATATCTGCCAGCAGCGCAGCATCCTATTGTGAGTGAATGATGGCGGAGCTGGGTGGCTTGTCATCATTCTCGAAAATTCTGTGGCTACTGAGCTCTCTCTCCCTCTCCCACTCGCCTTATTTTCCTTTTCGCCACTGCAGGGACTTTTTCTAATTTGCAGTTTTCATTTTCCCGACACACATAGACACAAGCTGGCGGCTTGCAGACTGCGTCTGTCTAGAGGTAGATGGCAAACCAATGGATAATAACACTTGAGAAGAATGATTTTGCAGCAGTACTTGAAGAATAGGATTGGGGGGTCTTGCTGCATATGCACCGGTAATGATTTTCTTTCAAAGGATTCACTTTGTCTGATTTAAAGGGTATTCTGAGGAGAATTCTGTAAGATACAAGGATTGAAAAAAAACAGCGCTGCAAGGATTGAGCCTTCTGGAAATTAAGTGCTGCATTACAGCAATACCGATGAACTCAAGGCGGTCTTATTTTATGACTGAGAAGAATGTATTTGCTTATTTGTAAGCTGATTAATTTGTGATTTTAAAAATTATCTTTCTACATATATATTTTTCTCTTTTTCTCAATTTTATTTTTATAGGTTCTACAGCCTGTTGTCATCAACACAGGAAACATTGATTGGAAACTACTCATTCAGAAAATTAAAAGGTACCACATGTTATTTTTGATGTGTTTAAGGATGGGGGAAGCAAGGATCCATTCTTTAAGCCATCTGCATGTTTTCATTTGAATGATTCTCGGTTGTCTTAGCTTTTCATTTAGAGGCTAAATTTCATGATATTCTACATTATCTGATCTCATGTCATCTCTACATGTTATCTAAAGCTGTTAGATTATTGAGTGAATGCAAAATTAACTGAGTCGTTTATCTCTCTTAACATATTTTTGATCTGCTGACTAATTTACAAGGATTAACAAAGCATTGAGAAAACTGTCCATGTTCTGTCTCCTTGTTAAAAATCATAAACCTTAGTTACACGTAAAAAAAAAGAAAATTTAATATTGTATGAATTTTAATGGGTTAAATTTACTGGCTTGCCTTTCCCAGGTAGAATGAATGATAGAGAGTGAATCTGAAAGCACAGGGATGACTCAGTATGGGGTTTGCAAATAAACCTTTTTAACCCCTTCACTGCCACTTTAATTTTTTTGTAAGTCATCTTTGTTCAAGGATCTGGTAGTATGGGTATGGAAGGAATGTGATTCATTCTTATTTCATATGGAGAAACCAGCCTTGCAGAATTGTCATGAAAGCAAGGGACTTCGTTCTTTTTGTCCCTATAATTTTATCTAAAAATCCAATGTAAATAATATTGGTTCCCAATTTCTGCTTTTCTAGATGTATATAACATGTCTTTGAGAAAGCAGTAATATGAGGATTGTTCTTATTTTAACTCTTCAAGGCTATTTTTTTCATTTTTATAACCGCTCTTGATGTCTATGATCAGAATATGATCTTATCGGAATGAATAGCGTTCTGCCTTGCTGAGAATCAGATCAATAATGTCTTTTTCATGCTTAGCTGGCATGTTTGTTTTTTGTCCCTGAGATTTTTCTGTGGCAGAAAAAGATGGATTATTGTCAGAAGCATTTTAAGTAAGGGTAGTTATTAATATCTTTGGCTCGAAAACTCCAGTGGTAGTGTTTAGACATATGCATACACGTGTGTAAATTATATTTCAAACACCTGAATACAGGTCCTACACTGCATTTGCTTAATTTTCTCAATGCTATCTAGTCATAAACCCATCCATTGGTTCATTTGGCAAGCATTTCTTGAGTACCTACTATGTGCCTGTTTGTGTCCCAACACCACGTAGCACAAAAAATAAACAGAAAACTTAGCACTTCTTTTAAAGAGCTCTTAAGCTCTTTGGACAAAGGTCTCTGACCTCTGGGGAATAGAGAATCACAGTGAGGTTTTCAAAGCCACAAATATTCATTAAATTATTGAACAAAATCTGGCAAACTAGTCCTGCCTAGTAACGTGTGAACCATCCGATCTCTTTCGTCAAAAATTGAATCCAATTTCATCATGTCTTGGATTGGAAAAATTAATTAGGGCTTATTTTTCCTCCTAAACATTTGAAAAGCCACCAACAAAGCCATAGCCTTGCCCTATAATCCACATTTTCATTTGGAGAAGAAAAGTTCTGTGTTTTTATAAAGCATTTCCTTTTGGTAATTTTTCCCATCTAATTAAAATCTGGAAGTGGTACAAATGCCTGAAAGAAAGCTGGGCTTTTGCAATCCCAGCTCCCCCCTCCCCCATCTTTACGTTTAATTCAGATAATCGCAGTAAAAATATTAGATTACGGAGTGCTTGAGTGAATTGCAAAGACAGCTAAGTTGTCTGTTTGATGGATAATTTGGCCAACGTGCCATTGATAAGAACCCATAATGCTGAGTAGCATTGCTTCTGGGTGGTAAACATAAAAACCAGTAGAGGTGCTCAACATCATCCCTTAGCAGCCTCTGCCTCAACTTCCTTGATCCATTTTCTACTGTAATTGCTAAGAATGAATACCTGTCTTATCCTCATGGTAATGATGAACTATGGTGCCAAGCTTTTTATAAGCTACTAATGAATTATGATTTCTCAGAAGTAATGACTGATGAATAGTCAAGTAATAGTTGTTTACATTGCTGGAACCTGTAAGAATCAGAGGTTCTACATCTTGGCTTTTCTAATTCATATCTTATTGGCAATAGCAAAGTTGATTGCTAATTCACCCACAATTCACCTTAAATACTATGCCTGCTTTTGCAAGCCTCAGAGGATTTGAGCTGGGCAGAACTTTTAAAATTTTGCTTTTTTCGTTGTTTTTTTATTTTAACATGTGGCTCTAACTATTTTGCCATTAATATTTGAGGGGAAGGTGATATTCGATAGTATCAAAAGAAGCAAAAATATCATTTCTTTTATCAGTTAAGATTAGTAAGGATTTTCTTTTTCCTTTCATTTTAATCAACCAAAGGACAGAAGCCAGGCTGCAGCAGGAATCTTGCTGTCTGAAAGCTTCCCAAATAGTTCTTCAGGCTTTGACACTATTTACCGGTCTTCACATCTCCAGCCAAGGTTTTGCTGCAGCACAGGAGAGGAGCAGTCCTCCTCCCTCCACCCCCCCCCCCACATTAACAAATAAAAATGATGTCATACTTATCAGCCTATGATAATCAATCAGCAGAGCTGTTTGTTGTAACAAGATGAATTGTGGTCATTGACAAATCCTTGAAGGTTACACCAGTAAATAACAGGCTTAATTTAGCAAGAGTTCGAATGAACATAGTTTCACGTAGACATAAAAGAATGGATATTCCAGCTTTTTAAAATAATAGCTTTGTTTATACAGGACTTCCTTTTGATACTGCAATGTGGTTAAAAGTGAATTCCAAATATTTGTATGCGTATGTGCATCTTACATATTCAGAGTATACATTAGATACCTTCACAACTTTAACAATAATATTTGGATTTTATCCTATTTCGTCCTATTACTTGGAGAATATATTACTTGAACAGCAGGAAAGTAAATGATGAATTAGCATTTTAAGACAAGTATAGTATTGAAAGCACCTTTCCCAGCCTACTACTGAATTAGTGATTACAGGTCTGCTTGTGATTTGTCATGAAATTAACTGGAGAATTTAGGCATTAAATTACATATAAAGTACAAATATATATTATAAAGGGTTTTTTTTTTTATTGAGGTGGCAATATAGTAAAGGTTAAAACAAAATAAAATTGAGATCACAATGCAACAATTGCCCTTTTCACCCTGACCTATGCTTCTGTGCACATGATCTCAGGAGCTATCCATGTCCTGCTTCCCTTGAGATCACATATACATTGAGTGCCATAAAGGCATTGTGCATCTGTGTGACATAACATTCCTGTTAGGAACTCCCTAAGTCATTATCTGTTCCCTTCCCT
Source organism: Pseudochirops corinnae (assembly GCA_028646515.1). Lineage (NCBI taxonomy): Eukaryota > Metazoa > Chordata > Mammalia > Diprotodontia > Pseudocheiridae > Pseudochirops > Pseudochirops corinnae. Next base: position 141,461,347 of record CM053591.1, read on the forward strand.
TCTCCAACCATGGGTACCTGTTTTTTTCCAACTGACTAACTCAGAAGATGGAGGGCTCATTAACAAGTGCCCTTTTTACTGCTGGTACCTACACTTGTTACTCAGACCCCATTGCAAAGATCACAGCTCAGTGTCAGAGGTCTTCTAGTCCAACCTGTACCTTGTGATTGAGGTCCTGTGCCTAAGGTCACAAGTCAGTGTCAAAGGTGGGATTCGAATCAACATGTTCTGACTTCAAAGCCAGTGCTTTTGAGATGTGTCACAGTAGCATCCCTAATTTGTTGTTTCCTAGACTCTACACGGAGCCCTGACCCTTTGTTTTCCAGTCTCCTAACCTTGAATCCTAGTCCCTGTTGCCTCCTTGGATTCTGGACCTCTTGCCTTTTCCATCCCAGTCTAGCTTATCTTTGTGGATGTATTTGCCCTGGTTGACTTACATCATCTCCTCCTTTAGCTTCCCTCTAGTGGAGTCAAGTTCTTGATCCAAGAACCCTGCCTAGCATTGTCCAAATCCTGATTGGGCACTTTCCTTCCTCTGTACAAAGGCGGAGCAAATCATTGAGTGTATTCTTTGCCATCAGTAGCCTTTATCCAACCAGTGTTTTAATAATACAGTCTTGAATCCCAACATCTTTGAACTATTTGATATCATTTACTTATTTTCCTACCTCCCATCTTGAAAGAGGATTACAAAAAAAAAATTCTAAACCCCTTATGTCTTCTCAGGTGAATGGATTCAGTTTGTAACAGCAACCCAAGCTGGTCTGAGTGACTCGTTTGCAAAAAGTCAAAAGATCATTTAAAAGGTGTCCACAGTAATGCATTGCTCTGTTCAAGTGTTTCTAATCTCTGTCAAAAAGGAAATTATGCCTCTGGCCCCAACCTTACATTGCTATTCTCTGTAATATATTGACCACTAGTTGTAAGTCTCCTATTTTGATTTCATAATAGATACAGTGGCTTAAACCTACATTGTTAGGATTAGAAAACTAAGAGCCCCCAAGGGAAGCACCCCATCCACTATAAAAAAAGGTACTTGTCATAGTAAAACAAGTTATTTCATTCATCAAATATAAAGAAACCAAGTAATATGTGGTAAAGGTAAGGAAAACTTCTAATTACAAAATAGTAGGTTTATCTCAACTTAAAATAAAATTATTGGCTGTTTCTGGCCTGTCTAGCCTCAGGGGTTTTCAGTAGATAAAGCCACAGTGTTTAAATAGTATTTTCACATTCTTCTGCTACTAAATTTTAAGGAGCCAGAATTCACCCAGTCATTTCTTTATTAGTTCTCATAGTAGCTGGTCTTTTCTTGGCCTTCTTGAAAGAGCATTACTCAAACAAGTGTGAATTACCCTGAATTTCCAGATAATACTTTTTGATTTTCTAACTGGGACTCTGGACCGATGATTCATTTATTTAGGGAGCTTCATATGTGGAAACTCATTGCTATTATCCAGATGGGTCTTTCATCTGTAACTTAAAAAATTAGAAAATGAGCTGAAGAAGTGAGAAATACAAGTAGAAGGGAAGGCATACATCCAGAACTTCATGACTGCCCATGGCCTCTATTGCAGGGGTTTCTAATCTTTTGTGTGTCATGAGTTCCTGTGGAATTCTGGCGAAGCTTATAGGCCCCTTTTTCAATGTAGAAGATAAAAATAGGGTTATTAAGAAAGACCAAGTATATATAGAAATAAAATTATCAAATATTTAAACAACTCTTTCTCTGTCCTTGATCCAGCTTCATGCCTTAAATGCCTTTAGGAATCATTCACCAAGCTTTCTTTCTATCTTATTTGTTTCACCAGTAGTTTATTCTGTTAGGTTATACTTCTCATAGTCACAATCCTCCAGAATAAGAGTACACAAATGGGATGATATTCTAAATGGGTGTTGCCCTTGGCTGACCTATGTTTCCACTTGGAAAGAGGATCAACTAATTGCTTTTGAGGTGATCGCATTATGGTACTCAATTTATATTGATTAAACTTCTTTAGGAAATCTTTCTAATACTTGTCAATGTCTCTGAAGGATATGTAGATATAGACAGATCTAAATCTATGTAGATATAAATCTATCTGTGTACATATATAAATACAAATGTCAAACAGAGGTTATGTTTAATTTTAGAAGAAATAAAGAGTCACTGTAGTGTATTGACAAGGGGAATTCCATGGTCAGACCTTCAGTTTAGGAAAATCAGTTTGGCAGCTGGATGAAGGACAAAGGCTTGAGGCAGGGAAATGAATTTGAAAGTTATTGTAGTAGACCAGGCAAGGATCTGATAAGGATCTGAATTAGAGTAGCAGTTGTGTAAACAGAGAGAAGGAGACAGATTTGAGAGATGTTGTAGAGGTAGAAATAACATTTGGCAACTGATAGTAATTGAGAGGTGAGAGTGTAAGGAATCAAGGATGACACTAAGTTTGAGAACTTATATGACTGAAAGCAGCATGATATCCTGAGCATAAATAGGGAAATTTAGAAGTATGGGTATGAGTCTTGGATGGGGGTGGGGGAGATAATGAGTTCTGTTTGGGATATGTGGAGGTTGAGATGCCTATTGGAACATCTAATTTGTCTAATAGGCAGTTGGTGATGTGAGACTAGAACTCAGGAAGACAGACTAAGGCCAGATATGTAGATTTGATAGACATCTATGGAGAGAAAATAATTACACTTGGAAAGTTAATGAGGTCACCAACTGGGAGAGTATAAAGCAAGAACAAAATGAGCCCAGGATAGAGCCTAGGGGTACAGTCACAGTCAAGGAATGTGATATGGATCATGAGCTGAAAAAGGAAGCCAAGAAGGAGAAGTCAGACAGGTCAAAAGAGAACTAGGAGAACAATGCTGTAAAAACCCAGAGAAGAAAAAAATATCCAGAAGGAGATAGGGGTCAACAGTGTCAAATACTAGAAAATTCCAAGAAGGATGAGGATAGAAAAAAAGGTCATTGGATCTGGCAACTAATAAATCATTGGTAACTTCAAAGAGAGTAGTTTTAGTTGAGTGATGAGGTTGGAAGCCAGACTTCAGAGGGTAAAGAAGAAAAGAGGAAATAGAGGTGATGGTTGTAGGTTGGTTGTTCTGGGATATTGGCTCAAAAAGTTAGAGATATAGGATAACAGATTCAGGCTACACATCACTATATGCATCAAATAATTCTGGCATGACATGATGTTGAGGCCTTTAAACATCTCTGTTGCCTTCCTCTGGCCGCTCTCCATCCTCATTCAAATGTAGCACCCAGAACTGAACATAATACTCCAAAACAAGTCTGATCAGAGTACAACAGAAATATCACTTCTCTTACCTTGGACACCATGCTTCTCTAGTGCAGCCTAAGGCTTTTTTAACTGTTTGGACCACTCTATCGAACTATTTACTCATCTTGAGCTGGCAGATAATTTTCAGATGAGCCCTTGTCTAGCTGCTCCTCTCCCACATCATACTTAAGAAAATTACTTTTGAAGATACATGTAAGACTACCTCTGACTCTATTCAGTCCTACTATATTTGACTCCATTATCTAACATTCTGTTGTCTGCATTAGTTTTTTCCAGATTTGTGTCACCTGTTGTTTTTACAAGCATGAAATCTAATGGCTTCATCCAAATCACTGATAAAGATGTTTAAAAAGTACAGGGTCAAACAAAGACCTCTGGAACGCTTCACTTTCCAAGTTGAAATTGAATTATTTATTTCATTTTGTTGAACAGTTAAATATATTAGGAGATATAACTCTGAAAAGTATTTCTGATCAACAGTTTATTGCCCAATTAAAGAAGAAATATAAGTCAAATATGACTCCAGTGATGGTTGCCTGCAGAGATGGATGATGTCTAGATCATCGTAAGCACTTCCAGGAAGAAACAAATCTAATATAACAAATGCTGTTTCAGGTCATCCTGACACATCATACCAAATTATGATCTTGAGTGGACATAGTCCTTTATCATTTTAGACTTCTTAGTAGAAATGGCATACCTTCTCATCATAGTACCCAAGTGGAGTCACCTTGAGCAACTGATGATCTTATTTTTCAGTTACCTTTCTTCCTCAACCTCATAGTACCTTCACCTTTCATCAAACTTTCTCAAATGTTTTGTCCAAATAATATTCCAGCTCATTATATTCTCCTAAATCTGACTCATAGTTTTTCGATTTTTCTTAAACAATCAAACCATATCTGGACATCTTGAAGCTGTTTATAAATGTTATAGCAACCTGATTCATTATCCATTTATACCTATAAAAATCCTCTCAAACCAAGGACTGTGATGATTCAACAAAGTCATCCAAGCAACCACTGTGCTTTAGGATCTAAGTGACCTTGATACATTCAAACCGAGTCCCTGAGATTCTTCTCAACCTTGGTATTACTGTCTTATTGGAACAAAAATGAAAAGAGAGCTACCCATAACTTTTGAGCTTGTACAATTAGTGTTATTGTGCTAAAATGTTATTGAATGTACCTTTGACTTCATAAGGCATGACAGGAATAGATTAACTTTGTTTGGCACAGATGATGTTTGATAAAGTTGATTAATGACTCATTCCATTATTCTCACTTTTACTTTATTTAGCCTCACTTCTTCACACAGAAATATAACATTTCTCTCACTGCAAAGAATTAAAAAAGCAATCAAACTTGAAAGAAAAATTGATTGATTGCTTACGATGTATTCAGTACTATGCCATTTAGGACATAAGAGTATAAAACATGGTCTCTATTCTTAAGGAACATAGAGCTTTTTTTGAGCAAAAAAAAACAACCCATTTTTCAGACAACAGTAAAAACCAAAAGTAGAAAAGGGACCCCTAATTTCAATGGTATAAGGAACTTCCAGATGATGAAACTCTACCAATGTAGATTGGCACTTTCTATCTAACTTACAGTCTTAGAAAGCAAAAAACAAAAGGCTATATTTTATTACATGCTAATCTGTATACCTTAGACTATTAAACCTATGTGAGTTCAGGGGACAAAAAAAATCAGTGAGGCCTGGAATAGTTAGGAAAGGTTCATCAAGAAGGTGTTACTTGAGTTAGATTCTGAAGGATTGGTAAGTAGATAGACAGGAGCTAGTGAAGAAAGCATTCCTAACCAATTAAAAAAATCAACACAAGAAAAGACCTTGAAGTGGCAATGAATGGGTGTAGAACACTGAGACGAGACACTATGTGGAGTATATTAGAGAATGGTGGTAAATGGGATGGGTCCCGATTATGTAGGGCTCTCGAGGGCTTGGCAGAATGGTTTAGAATTGAAGTGATTGGAATTAGAGAATCAATAAAGGTTTTTGAGTAACTATAGGATAGTGGAAATATCCTATTAAGTATTATTAGAGCAACAGTAATATGGACAATGAATTAGCATCTATAAGTCAGCATACTACTGAAATAATCCAAGAATGAGATAGACTATGGTAGTGGCAGTAGAAAAGAGGAAGGGATAAGAACTTAATGACAAACCATGTATGGGGAATGAAAGAGAAGATGACTGCAAAGGAGTCATTGTTGATTTCCATTGCTCAGCTCAGTCCAGGTATAGGTATATCTTTTTGGCAGTTGCTTTTAATGTTAAGTATTTGAAGGTTCTACTGCAACTGATCCCTCTTATTTATCAAAACTCATCTGTTACTGCTACCTAGCACAAATCTTTCATACTAATAAATCCAATTTCCCTCTTATACATTTTTTCCACTCATTCCCTCCCCTAATTTTATATAAAGTTCTTTTTAATTTCTCATAATACCTAATGCAGAACAGGGAGATAAGTTTAATAAATTTTTGCTAAAAAAAAAAAAAAAGAATTTTCAGGTGAAAGAAGACCTGGGCCTTTAGCTATAGGAGCAAAGACAAAGGGAATGGATTCAATGGATACTATGGAAAAAAAAAATGGCAGCAAATTTTGCCAGAATGCTTTTTATTGGGGGTGAGAATGGGTGAGAATTAGAAAATTAATCCAGCTTTTATATAATATATAAAGATATTATCTCAGTTGTTGCAAATGGTAGACAGTGCTTTATTTTCTTTCATGTTTGATTTGATCTAGTCTACTATGATTTCTCCTTTTCTTACAATCTGATTTTATTCTCTACATTTCTGTCATGCTTTTTGCTGTATTCTTTTTTCTGCTATAATTTTTGTATATTATATATTTATGAATGACTGTTAAGTGGGGGATGCTCTGTGAGGACAAGGGACCATATTTCAACTGTTTTTAGATCACTCTTGGCAATAGTGTCCTGTACATCATTGAATGAATGACTCTCCTGCAAGAAATCTTATATTGAAGTGGTAGCCAGGGTTGAACTATAGGAATATTGTGTATATGGTTCAAACTTTTATCAGATTATGTTATCACAATAAATTATTTTGCTTCCCTCAAAAGAAATTTCCATTTAATTAATTGGAGCTAGTTATCTCCTATCACCCAGTCAATGTTGGAGCTCCAATGACAAATTCTCACTCTCCAACTAGCCTTTTTTTTTCTCATTTATCATTGCTGTATAGACCAATGAAATATCCATTTTCCAAGATTACAGCTTATTTTATATTAGTCATTCTTTAGGGTGACTGCTTCTTCATCTCAGTAGTTAGCAGTCTCCTAATCATGCAGCAGGTTATTTCTGAAATGTTCCTGAAGACAGCTAAGCATATACAGCATGTTGGATTTTTTTTTTTTCCTTTTAGCTGCAGAGAGTGGTACATGCTGACATTATACCTTTATTTTGGGATACGTCCCTTCTGCCTGATATATGCTCCTCCATGTGCCATTCCTAGCCCTCATGCATAGGTTTCTAGATCCTACCTGGACTTTTCTTCTGCCTTTCCTTCAACCTGGAAATTCCCTTTCTCTACTTCTCACCTTGATTTCTTCAAACCATCATTTACAGCTCACTACCTCAAAGTGATTGTCCCTTCACTCAACATCTTCTCAGCATCCTTACTTTAAGTTCATGCCACTGTATATTATGTTTATTGGCATATTGATCCAATCCTTACATCTTTGTGAGCAAAGGACAGCCTTATACCTGATTAGAAAAAAAAAGAGTAGACTAGTACATAAAAGGTAAATAAGCCAAGAGAATAAAAATAAAGCTTATTGTTGTGCAGTGCTTCTTACTTGCATCAACCAATCCCAATTTCATACCAAACCTGTAGTCATACCCTTGGTCAAATTCAATGGTAAGGAGTAGCATCTCTGAGAATAGCTTCTAATGATATACCTGATTTTAGTATAGATTAGGTACTGAGCCAGAAAATCCAAACTGAGCTAAAAGCTCAGTAATAATCAACAGGACAACTTCATCATTGTTCCTTTATAAGATCTGATACATAATGCAAAGGAAACCAATAGGAGAGTTTAATTAAAAATTAGGTGACCATAGCAATGATAAAATTGTTTGTTTCTGATAAGAACTATCTGAGACAAGGGTTGTAGGGGTGGGGGTGGAAGGTTTTCAACAGATTAATTGATGATGCCAACCATTATTTTTAAAATTGAATTTTAGGCTTTAATTAAATACTTACAAGTGATGTAATATTTGTTCTCCTATTGCTCATCAAAATGATGAATGTGCAAATCTATGTTAATATTGAGAATAATTTTATGCTTTTAATTAGATTACAAAATGCACTATTGATTTGATATGAGTTGAGTTAATTGAGGGTAATTGCTCTGTCAGTATGGTGGTGGTCTAATAGAATTCTAGTAATGAAAAAAACTGTCTGAAGTGTAAAAGTTAAAGAATTACTGATTAGGGAAAACTCAATATTAGAAGAAGGTTAAGGATCATAAATTTCAATTTGGCTCCACTGTAATAGGAGATATTTGAATATAACTGAAGACAAAAATTTCTATCAAAAGTCTGATTTCAATAATTATGGGTATGGATATACCCTTCTTCAATTTTTTTAAAATGAAAATAACAAAACATCTACTTAAAGATATAATGTAGATGATGTCATTGCATATTAAAGATTTAGAACTCAGACAACTGTTACAACAATCTTTTGTTCATGATGAAGACATTTAAATATTTGTATAAAATAAGTCATAAATCATGGTGAAATAATAATAGGTTTGGTGATGATTTAAGATCTGTAGACTTGCAGACACAGAAGAATGTGAATAAAATGTATTCTATTTTTCTTTTATGATCACTACTAAAAAGCAAAGGAAATTAAGCTACAAGTAAATAATGATACAACTGTGACTTGCCTTTTAAATAGAAAGGAAAAATAAACCTCACTGGTTGATGAAACTCTTTGTCTAAACCACTCATGTCTGCCCAAGTACCAAGGAAGCAGTAGATGAAATAGGAGAATATTTGAGGAAAGGAAGAGATGCTGATTCAATGTGACATCATTTATCTTGAAAATACCTTTTAACAAAGTGAGTCAGCATTGTTTTGCAATTACCTAGCGTGTCAATATTACAAAACACTTTTACCTATAAAAGGCCTATGCAATAAATACTACAGTATGTTTTATTTCCTCCCATACAATTTTAAGACTTTCAGACCATCAATCAACAAGTATTTATTAGGCATCTCCTATGTATGTGGCAGGTATTGCATTAAGCTCTAGGGATACAAATAAAGTGAATGAAACAATGTCTACCCAAAATAAGATTATGTACTAATGAGAGAGATGAATAATTATAAAACTTACTCAGCATAAATGCAGTTAGTAAATAGAAATATACACAAAATAGTTCAACACAAGACAAATTTGGGAGAGAGTGCATTTGCATTTTGAGGCACCTGGGAAGTTTTATGCAGAATATGGAGCCCAAGCTATCCTGTAAAGGAAGAGAGAGGCTCTGTGAGACAGAGGTAAAGAGGGAGAACGTTCTAGGCATGAGTTAATGGCAGTGCAATAGCATAGAGATGGGACACAATCTTGAGTAAGAATAGAGATTAGGCCAGTTTGGCTAAACCACAGAATGTGGGAGGACTTTGGCCTCATCACTACCTAATGACAAATTATCAGCTATTTTATTCCAAAGGGATAGAGATAGACAATATCACTGTTGTGTCATTGGTATAGGAAACAACCCATTGAAGAAATTCTTTATTTCAGGGTAAGCACCTTCTCTTAACCTTATAGTCTTAGAGAATGGTCTAGTCATTGAGAGGTTAAGTGACTTACACAGTCATATAGCTAGCATGTCTCAAAGACAGGACTTGAATCCAGACCTTCTTATCTCTGAGGTCAGCTCTCTATCCCTAATATCAAGCTTCTTTTTTTTCTTTTCATTACAAAATCTCCACCAGAATAAGAAGTTCTAGTTGTTGAAATTTTCCTTTACTGGGGCCCAATCTTCCTTGCTACATATGAAAGAGCTTATGGGCTATAATTGTATTGCTTTGAAGTAGTGTAGCACATTCTCCTTCTAATGACAAAGTCTATTGAAATAACCTGTATACCTGAAAATGGGATCTAGAAATGGTACTTCTGCAGGACTACTGCCTTGGACATTATCAAAATAAAGGGTGGGAGAAATCAAGGGAAAAGTGTTGAGCCATCACAAGAAGGTGCAGACATTCAATTGGTTCCAAATTATAACATCTGAAGCTACCACCATTTGCAGGGTTGTAATGATAAGGGAATTTGAAGATCTTCCCTGCCCCTTAATGGGCCCTAATTGGAACCCAATAGGAAGGACTTGATTGGGGAGAGGCTTGTTTTTCAGGAAGGCTCACACCTTTTGTTACTTTGTAATTAGGCAGTGGGTCATGAAGGTTGTGATGTCCTCTGACCCTGAAGAAGGGTATATATACTCTGAAGTGAAATTTTGCTTTCACTCATGGGAAGAGTTGTATGATTTGGCCAGATGAAATTCTGGATAGTCATTGAGCCCCCAGCTTTGAAAACCCAGATGTTGGTGCTTCTCTCTCTGGTAACTAATTGTGTATTATATAATGGTCAGAAACCCTGTCTATTGGTCTGTTGAATTGTGTTATTTTCTCTTTCTGTATTTTTCTGTCTGCTTGTAATTTCCATTCATATTTTCTGAAGTTTGGGGAACTGACTTTTTCCCCTGAACTAAGTGAAATAAATATATATTAATTACACACACACACACATATTACATATTAATTAAAGATTGTTGACCCCTTTAAAGTTGCTTTCCTTTAGTAAAGCAGATCAAAGAACCTGTGCTAGCAGCCATCCTGGGTATGATAGAGTTCTTGCTGTTACAAGAGTCAACCACAATTATAGTTAATGTTAAGAATTCAATTTATAGGGGTGGCTAGGTGATGTGTTGAATAGAATATCAGCCCTGGAGTCAGAAGGACCTGAGTTCAAATCTGGGCTCAGACACTTAATACTTACTAGCTGTGTGAGCTTGGGCCAGTCACTTAACCCCAATTGCCCTGCCTTTCTCCCTCCAAAAAGCAAAAAAAAAAAAAAAAAAAAAAAAAGAATTCAATTTATAATGGTTATCTACAATGCAGATTTTTCTGAGTTACTCCAAGCTGCCTCAACTTTCTTTAGCTAATCCTAGGGCCTTGTCATTCCTGTGTGTTATATATACATCCTGTGCTAAGATTATTTCCCCAAATAAGGCATGCTCCTAATTATTCCTCTCACAGCTTTGTTCAATGTGCCATTTCCTACACTCTTTACTCTTAGACCTTCATTTCCATGTCTAAAGAAAGGTAAGTGGAAATTATTTTCATTGGTACTTTGCCTTTGTGAAATGCAGCATGACCCAGTGGACAGAGAGCCAGGAAGAACTGGCTTTAAGTCTCCCCTTTGATACATATTGGGCCAGTAATTAATCCCTGAGTACTCTAAATGCCTCGCTAAGACTCTAACTTAGCTGTTTTGGTAGAGAGAGTTTGGTAATGGAAGATCTCTGAATGAATAACTTTACAAAACCATTCCCCAGCCTTATCTTGCCCTACAGATGTGTCTTTTAGCAGACCTCTCACTTGTCAATTTGTCCTAGAGGATGAAAGTAGAAAGGTTTACATGCCAGTCTTCCAGAGATAAAGAGGGTGAAATGAGGTGAGAATTACTCTTTGCCCAGGGAAAATGCTAGGAGAACCCAAGTAGTAATACAGAATACAATGGTAGAGAGATATTAGAAGAGACACCAAGCATAATACCACTAGAATAGCATGGGACCGAGTTAGCCCAGTAAGATGGCGGGCACCAAGGCCAGAGAAGTCCATGATGAATGAGACTGCCTGAATTTTTTCACCAGATATTTGTAATGAGAGCTAGAGTGTGTGGACTTCTGGGGCTTCCTTACTCAAGTTCTTCCACCAGGATTTGTGATTGGCCCAGCTATGTGTTCTGGAAAGAGCTCACCGCTCTGTCCAAGAATCCTAGATTTGCTTCCAGATTATCAAAAAGACTTCTGATCAATACAGATAGGGAAGAAAGGAACCATATTAAACAGATGATGTTACAGTTTTCCCCAAATATTTAGAAAAAGGGATTATTTTAGTTGATTATTTTATCTGTTTCACTGCTATAGCTTACAAGAACACATTGCCATTAAACTGCCCTTTTTCTCCTATTGCTTTCATATTATAATCCCTCTATAGTAACGATGATAATCTAGAGTTTACTGGTCACTTGACTCAAGATAATCTTTATAGTTTCTACTACTTTTATGATGGTTAAGATTTTAGCCATTTTACTGTGCATGGTATCTATGGACCCAAGCTTAATTTTTAAAAATTCTTCATATATTAACTGGGGATTTATTGACACATCAGCCCATTGTTATTGGCAAGCAAATTTTCTTTTGCAGTTATTTTCCAGTAATCTACACAAATATTATATTTCATTTATATTTTCTTGCAAAGGGAGACATTGTGCCATTGCCAGAAATATTTAAAGTTGATCCTCTTTTTTTTTTTTTTTTTTAAGTCTCAACTCCCATCATAGCTCATGACTCAATCAAATTTCCATCATTTCAATTTAGGGGGAAAAAGATGACATATCCACAAGCTATTTAATATTCTGCATGGAAGGGGGTACTAGGGAAAAGTAAATTGGAGTTCGTTATTTATGAAGAAAAATTATATAATTTATTTCTGAAATGTGGAGAGCTTGAAAGTCACCTCACTATAGATGTAAACTTCTGGGATTGTTAATGCTTGTTAATTTGTCTTTTCTCTCATTAATGACTCATCAAGAATGTAAATAGGAAGGGTGTTAATTTCTTCTAGTTTCCTTCATCACCAATTATATTATCTTCCACAAGTCATAGGACCAGTGCTGGTGGTTGATCAGACTCTCTTTTCTCATTCAATACTCACTGAAATAAAAGAGGAAATTGCAGACTGTAGCCAGTCAGCTCTTTGAATCTGTTTTGAAGGGGCCTAGGTCAAATTTTTAAGAAGAATGTATCAGGAAAAAAATCTTACATATTTTTCAAAGGATCATTATTATAAAGTTTATGTGAACTTTTTCAAGATTTAGGAACTTGTTCAAAGTTGGGTGTTTAGAAATATTCTTTTTCAGGACATTAACATCCCCTGAGGTCGTGAATGAGTTTATTGACCATATATGAGTGTGACTCCTTTACTCCAAGACAGTAACTGAACCCTCCTTCAACATGGACTTCCTTTGTATGCTGTTTACTTGGTTTTGAGTTTCATTTAGTTTAGAAAATGGAAATAAGTCAACCTGCTTTACCTTCTGCTTAAGACCTTCCTACCCATACAGGGTCAGGTTGTTCATTTTATTGGTATAATCTGCAGAAGAAAAAATAGAGAAAAAGGCAGATTGAAGACTCTTCATTTGCTTTCTAATTTCTAAAACAGGGTTCCCTTTATTTCATTTTTTAAAAATGTAGTCTTGTGAAGGTGACTCTTAAAAGCTTTGAAAAATTAAGATATACAAGCACAGGGGTAGGGAGATCCATCTTGCCCTACCAGAAAGTCAGGGGGGTGATGGGGGAAGACATTGGAGAAAACAGATTGGGGGAGGAGGTATACAGTGGGATCACTGTTTTGGGGTGGTGGGTAGGGGAAAGACAGGGAGAAAATTTGTAACTCAAAATGTTATGGAAATGAATGATGTAAACTAAAAATAAACAAAAGTTAATTTTAAAAAAATAAAATATTTTGATAACTATTAAAAAAAAAAAGCTTTGAAAGTGCAAAGTAAGCTCTGAAGTATTCTTCCAACCTGGACAGGTTTTTGGCAACAATTTTTGTGTCTACCCTTGAGAATATTTGGTCTTTGATGCCAGGAACTGTGTTTTTCTTTTTCACCCTACTTTATATCCTTAGAATCTAGCATAGAGCCTGGCACATACACGGTAGGTGCTTAATAAACATTTGTTAATGATGATGATGTAAATCCAAGGGTCAGTTGAGCTAAGTGGGGAAAAATTAAACTTATAACCGTTCACTTGGCAATGAATTCTTTTTGGCCACAATTACAATTTACAAGGTGCTATCTCTTAAGAAAAGGAGGTGTTGACATCTGTATTGGGAGTCTGAGATTCACACCAATGAAATCCCAAGTCCTTGAAGTATCAAAATGTAATAAAACCCTAGGTGTTTTTGTTTAAATTAATGCCAATAGAAATCACAGAGGAAGGAAAGCTCTAATGAGTCATGTCAGATTCAGCCCTATTGAATATCACTTTCATTTTGACATACAATTTTAGACTCTTCAAGACCCCAAGCAAGCCCATCCATGCTTTTACAGCTATCAGAAAGGCTGAACCCTTTAAAAATGGTTAGACTCAACATTTTTGTAGTAATAACTCACCTCTGTCTAGCATTTGAGGAATCTCAAATAACATGTAACCTTGTGAATAGATTGGGCAAGTATGATTGTCTCCACTTTAGAGATGAGGAAAGTGGAGGTAGAAAAAAATCAAGAGATTTGACCCTGATTACACACTTACTAAGTGTCTGAGATAGAATTTTAACTCAGAGCTCTTGAATCCAAGTCCATACTATTTTCATAAACTACTTTAGAAGGGAAGATATATTCAAAAATTAACTTTGCCCTTCCCAGGGTACTGTTGGGAAATTCTCTGCCTTTATCTTAAGAGAAGAATGAATTTCTCTTCTTAATTGTTTCTCCAAAGAACCCAATGAAATAAAACATTTACAGTTTAGAGCCTGGTAGCCACAACATTTAGGGTACAGAATGCCAAAAGGAGATTGGTAAAAGGGAGCCCACAATAAAGAACATTTGAGTGTTAATTCTCCTGTAATCAAAGATTTTTACCCATTAAAAACTGTAGGTTCTGCAATGAATTTTGCTATAGCATTTGTATATAAGAAACTATAATTTTGTTATGCTACTACTGTTATGCCTCAAGATTTAAATTAATTACTTACAGGATATAATATTGAATACTAGTAATCCCAATGGAGTCCAACTGCCTATGGTCCATACTATCTTGTTATGTCTCTATTGTGGTGGTATTTGCTTTAACCAATCTGCAGAGACAAGGGATTAGTCCTTTTGACACTGAGAAGGGACTGAGATGGATATGTTTTTGCAGCTCCTCTTCTGGTCACAAATGAAGGTATGTAGTTTCAAGCTTCCTTTCAAGCTACCTTTCTTATATGAGTCCAACCTGGGGCTCATGATACAAGTGAAAGATGGCATCTTCAAGTCTGAAGTTGATTCATAGACTTCATCAGAGAAGGAAAATCAGTTTTGACTCAAGGTGATACAGGTAGCAAGTATGATCCAAGCTGGGATTTGAACCCATGTTCTCTGACTTAGATGCCCTTTCAATGCCCTTTCCATGGTCCCTGCTTGCTTAGTGTAGACACTGTTCCTCTTATCTCCAAGACTGCCACAAAGATATATAGGCTAGTAAGTATAAAACATAAATAATTTATCAGGATCAGCAATTAAATTCTTCAAAATAACTAATTTATGCTAAAATTCTAGAAATTCTGAATTGGTCAGATAGAGAAGACATCACTGAGTTGACCAGTTGAATGGTTCTACTGAGGCATTAGTGTTCTGTGTTGTCCCACTGTGAAACTATCACATTGAAATAGTCACAGAGTATTAAAACTTGACTGTCTACCTTACTGGATATGCTAATAGAGGAGAGCTTGTTAAGTAACAGGGAAATATTTGGTAACAAATAAATATTCACTCAATACATACTCGAATACTGATTTTCACAGTCTCTCCGTACTTGGTCTATTTCTGCATATCCCTTGATTTTCAATTATTTTTCCTCACAGGGAAAAAAAAATCTCTTAAAATGAACTCAAATCCAGTACCATTCATTGGTCTATGTATGGCCTGATATCTAGGGACATCATCATCTCATTGACTCATAACTGGGGATATCATCATATCTGCTTTCTTTATAAAATCCTAGAGCACAAAAAATTAGTCAGGGTATGTGCTCATGTGTCCCTATCCACTCTAAGTGGAAATGGTAGTTAGCATTAAAATTGTATGTGTCCCTGTGGTATCCAAAGAGAAGTCTTCATTTTTGAGGCTTGTCCTGTCATTTAGAGCTTGGGGTTTCCAGAGAGCAGCTGATCCCTTTGATACTCAAAAATCTGCTGTTAAAATAAGGAGTTTATTGGGTTGGATGTTTAGGGTCACTTCTTTTTCTCTTATCCTCACTCTCCTCATCGGCAACAGCAGTATGATGATTATCATTGCTTGTCAAAGAAAAGCACTCAGAGCAGTCAGTATTCAGATAAATATAATGCCAATTGGTACAATGACACATATGCCATCTCTTTTATTTTTCTTCTTGAGAAAAACAACATTTAAATCTTCAGCTTTTGTTCATATATTGAGGAAACTATCAAAATGACACACACACACACACACACACACACACACACACACACATACACACACATACAATTGATTTTTTTTGGCTAAAGGTACCATTAGAAGCTTTAGGCTTATCAAAAAGCTGACAGACTGGAAGGTTTTTTGCTTTTTTTTTTTTCTTAATGATGTGCTTTTTTT
Organism: Pseudochirops corinnae; assembly: GCA_028646515.1. NCBI lineage: Eukaryota > Metazoa > Chordata > Mammalia > Diprotodontia > Pseudocheiridae > Pseudochirops > Pseudochirops corinnae. The sequence goes on from CM053591.1 coordinate 141,477,313, forward strand.
TCCCCCCCATTTTTGTGAAGTAAAAGAATTAGGCACTGAGTAAACTTCTTTTAAGCAAGCTTATCCAAAGCATTCACAGAATGTGGGTAGGTAGATTTGCTTACTTACCCAGCATGGTTACCATCTGTCTTTTTCTAAATTCCTTCCTTCCTAATCCTTTGTCATCTCTCTGAGAAAACTGTTGATATACTCTTTTGTGGAGGGCCGGAATGAGTAGAAATTGTGCAGCATAACAGAATGGTCATTTTATAATGGATGATTATGTCACATAAGAAGAATTTGTTGCATTTCGGATAAAATCCTTCAAGGAAAACCTTCCTTTCCAATGAATTCTCCAGTTCTTTCATCAATTAAAAAATTGGTAGCCACTGTTTTGTGATTCAAGGGTTGATATAGACACAGTATGTGTACATTAATGATAATGAAATCGATTTGGGAAAATATGTGTAACCTCAAGCCAAAGTCACAAGTACCATCTTCTCGCCTACTGAAATGTGGACTTGCAAGGGAGGTGGTGATAGGGGAAATTATTTACTGCACATTCCAGCTAATTGAAGTTGTTTGAGTTAACAGTGAGATGTCACACACAGTGTAATAGAAAGATTACTTCTTTTGTCATGAATATGACCTTGAATTTCCAAAAATTCACCTATTGATTAAAAGAGAAGTAACCTTCAGTATACTGCCTTATGTGGAGCTACAGATTTTGGCTGGAAAGAAGGATGTGAGCAGCTTAACTACAAGTTTTGTTCTTAGCACAACAGCATCTGTTTGATTGTAGCTTCAATCAGGTATTCTTAGGAGACATTTAGATGTGCTGTGAGGCTGTGCTGCCTGTCCTTGACACAGAAGTTCTGTATAAATCCATGCCTTAATCTGACCTAATCCAGATGAGCTCATTTGATCATTTGGCCATTGAATTAAACTAGCAAAGTGACAGACAAATCTTGTGGTTCTTGAATCTTCCAACTGAATCATGAAAATGAAGAACAAGAGCATTTTATTGGCTGTCTTACAAAGTCATGCTGATGTGTTTTTTTAATTGAGGTTTTCATCTGAAATATTAACATAATTAGATATTTTTAAAGAGGAATCCTTTTGAATGTGATTTCTTTATTTTAATTTTGGATGGTTTTTTTTGGTAAAGTTTCGACAGAATTATCTCTTTTATTTCACCCAAATAACCTCCACCCATCCAATTTTTTTTTTTTTTTTAAGAAAAAGCAGGCAGCATTTTCCCATCTTCTGAAGACCAGGATGTCTAAAACACTGTTCACATTTTTCTCGTTTGTGGGGACGGAACTGTTAGATTCTTAAATTTCTTAAACAAAAATAACAAGTAATTAGGTTGTTGTAAAAAGAAAATGCTAGTAATTATAGTTTGCCAGACGCTGTGGAAGGGGGCCGGAAAGCCAAAATTCTATAGTGTTGTCAAATCCTGAGACATTTTTTTTTCCAGACTGAAATAAACTCCTAGGCTGAAATGCCCTCCCCATTGAAATGCTTGGGAGAGACTTAAAACCCTCTGTGCTGGCTGACATGCCAGCTTTCATACTAACAGACTGGAAAATTCCCTTGGAAGATGATTACCTAAGGGGCAGAAATTTAAAATGTTTCTAAGAGTTTTTTTTTCCCTACAATTACAGTTAAAGTAGGTGAGACAGAATCTGCAGGATGTATGAATAAATGAGAAAATAATAACAACTGATATTTCTATAGTACTGTATGTACATTCTTTCATTTGATCTCTCAATAACATTCTGAGGTAAGAAAAAGTATCATTATTTCTATTATACAGATGGGAAGACTGAGGCTCAGGGAAACTCAGACATGTGAGACCTTTTTTAGCTCTAAATTTAGGACAGCATAATGTAATCATTGACAATGCTATAGCACTTTAAGGTTTGCCAACTATTTTACATGCATAATCACATTTGAACTTTACAGCAACCCTATTAGACTCCTGTAGACATTATTATGTGATTTTATAGATGAGAACTTCAAAGAAGTTCATGGGATCATAGATTTTGAAGTAGAAAGGACTTTTACACTAATAAATACCAGATGCAGAATTTGAACCCAGGTCTTTCTTGAGACAAATTTTGGTGCTTTTTCTAATACACTGATAGGACAAAAAAAAAATAATATTAAACTGCTACTATTAATAGCCCAGAGATTTTAAAATAAACCACCAAAGTTGGGGGTGGGGTATATGGGGAGGTTGGCAATTCTCATGAACTCTCTTTTGGTCTATAACACAAAGGATGATAGGAGCATATATTTGGAGCTGAATGAGGCCTTAGATGCCAAGTTGTCCCTTTTACAGGTAGGAAATTAAGCCCCAGAAAGGTTAACTAGCACCCTTCTGAAAATAGATTTGCTGAACATTGGCTGTGCTTTATCATCCAGGCCTAAAAATCTCACCTCGAAGAATCACAGTCAGAGAGCTAAAACCATACATGCTGACTTAGAAGCATTTCTATAAAGCTCTTTGAAATGCAAGGGTTCTCTTTCATTCAGTTTGAGGGGAAAGGAACTAAGAACTTTTCATCAGTATGACTGCAATGATGTTTTGAGATAGAAAGATGCAGAGAACCTTTGTTAGGATTCATTTCCAGGTTTTAGTGTATCAAGTTAGTATTCTCTCCATAGTCCAAAGGGGAACTCCCAGGTTTGAGCATCAAGGGATCACTGGCTTGATTGAGTATTGCCTTTCAAAGTCTCGTGGTTTTCAAATGCAACTGCAGGGTACATTTAGTGCCTGATGAAGTCATCAGCTCCTTCATATGCCTTGCCTTTTAGACTGTTCAGGAAACTACTTCAGGCTTGAAGTTTATGTCTATCCTGGTGTAATAAGGCTGAAGGAAATGAATGACTGACAGAATGATTGTATTTTTTGTTTTGTTTTGTTTTTCAGCACAACAAAAAGTCAGATTGTTCATTTTCAATGCTAATGTGGAGAAAAAAAGAGGGCACTAAGAGAGGGAAGAGGAAAGAAAAAAGGAAAGAGAAAAACAAGAAGGAAGAGAAAAAGATGGGGATGGGCTAAGAGAAGAGAGTCAGAGAGGAAGAGGCAGAGACTTTGATTTGCACATCAAACCCAGTTTGATGCTGGTGAATCACACAGCTCTGTGTCCCTATAGCTAAGCCTGAGGTCTAATGGAACCCACCCCCACATTTTGTATTTCATAACTTCATTTCCAACTGCCTCTTTCCTAACTCTCCTTTTTCTAACATAATAAATACTTTAGAGTTACAGTGGTTGAAGCCAACCAATACTATGAGTCACTTGCTTCTGAATAGATTAAAGCTATCTTTCCTGTTGGATGCTAATTTCATAACCAAATTGCCTTTTAAAAACAACAATAATACAGAGAGCTATCTCTTATTGGTGACATACTGGAAAATAAGGGGAAGGTTAACCTGTTAAAAGAGTACTTCTCTGAATACTTCGGGCAATCATGGTAATTATGGCATGGCTTACAGGTGTCACTTCCACATGACACTCCTAGAAGATTTGAATGAGCACTTGTGTTCTGAAGATGTAATGTTCCATTTTCAGCCAGTTATAGTTCAAACATATAAGAGAAACATATGTATATCTTCCCCACTTTAGTGATTTTAAGGTTTATTTCCATGTGGCTAGAAGGGACTATATCTTGTTTTTCAGACTGTTTTTCCTTGTATTTCCTTTCCCTCTCTATATTTTTATAAGCAGTTTGGGGTAAAAATGACTCTGAAAGCTAAAAGAAAGAATTAATAATTAAGGTATGGATGGCCATCTGTCAGGGATGTAGTGAAAGATATTCCTACATTGGGAGGAGAATGAAATTGATGATTTTCTCCAAGGTCCTTTCCAGCATAAACATTTCATGAGTCATCGATCCCTGTATGGAAGACATGATTCCTGTCACCCAACTCCAATGGTCATTTTACAAGTAGGAAATTTGAAGTTATATGTTATAAGCTAAGTGTCTCTGTCTCACCAGTACCTAGGAAAACTTAACAAATGTTTGTTGACTAATTAATAAAATATATTAAAAATAGCTAACATTTATAAAGCACTTCCAAGTTTACACAGTACTTTATATGTATTCTCATTTGAACAGCAAAGTACTACAAAATACTGCTATTTCCATTTTAGAGATAAATTAATTAAGACGCAACGAGTTTACTCACAGTAACACAGCTAGTAAATGTCAAGAGGTTGGATTTAAACACACATTTTCCTGTCTCCAAATTCAGCATTAGTATAGACTGGCAGTATCAGAATATTCTATAGGAGACTCATCCATCCTTCCTTTTCTGTCCCTAAGAGGAACAATCTCAGGTGATGAGGATCACCTCAGGGTAAAGGCCAACATTTCCTCTGGGTATGCTTGTATACTGGACTTATACCTTGTGCACAACTGAGAGAAGACAAGCATGTGGATACTAGCATTGTTGTCCTGAATTCCCAGGTTGATAATCAGTTCTTATCCCTACTTAAATTTCTAATTCCACTAAGAGCTAGTGCACAACTTTCTTGACAAAAGCTCTATGAGTTCTACAAATTGAATTCAAGAATATTCCCTGCTTGTCTAACTTATGGAATTTTTCCATTGCTCTTATATCATCACATGGATCATATCTGCAGTGAATATTCATTAAGAGTCATTTTAAAATTTGTCTTTTCTTTTCATTTTTTTTAATGTCAGGCTTTTTAATGAATGAAGAAATTTGCTCAAAATTACTTATAATGAGCTTTAAAATTTGAAGTTCCATGAAATTTCAAGAAAAATTTTGCTAAGCATAAGAAAGACAAACCAATGCAAAAACGATCAATAGGATCTTTTAAAAGATCTGTTCTGGAATCTATCTTATTTAACATTTTCATGATCTGGTCTGTTATGACTCATTTAATATTTTCATGATTTCAATGATCCATAAAAAGGAGTATACAACAAAATCTTTCAATCAACATCTTCTGAGAAGCAAATGCCCTGATTGTGAAGAAAACAACCTATAAGGGACAACTCAATGTCATTGTGGATAGAGTGCCAGATATGGAATCAGGAAGACATGAGTTCAATCCCCACCTCAAACATTTACTAATTGTGTGATCCTGAGTAACCTTTTTACAGTTTCAGTTTCTTTATCTGGAAAACATGAATAATAACCCTACCTAATGGGGTTGTTCCCCCACCTCCATGAGGATGATGCAGATATCATCAAATGAGATGATATATGCAAAGTGCTTTGCAAAGCATTATATATATGTGTGTGTGTGTGTACATATACATATATATATATGTATATGACTTCTCTCTCCATATACATATGTATATATATTCTTCCTCAATTACGTGTGAAAACAATTTTTTTAACATTTGGGTTTTTTTTAAGTTTTCAGTTCCAAATTCTAGCCCTCCCTCCCTCTTTCTATTTTACCCTCCCTGAGATGGTAAGCAATTAGCTATAGGTTATACATGTGCAATTATGTAAAAACATTTCCATGTTAGTCATTTTGCACATGAAGACTCAAAAAAAGAAAAAATGAAAGAAAGTGAAAAATAGCATGTTTCAGTCTGTATTCAATCAGTATCAGTTCTTTCTCTGGAAGCAGACAGTATCCCTCATCATTAGTCCTTTGGGATTGTCTTGGATTGCTGAGAATAACTAAGTCATTCACTGTTCATAATACAATATTTCTGTTACCATGTACAACATTCTCTTGGTTCTGTTCACTTAACTTTGCATCAGTTCATGTAAGTGCATCCAGGTTTTTCTAAAATCATCCTGCTTGCATGATTACTATTATTAAAAAAGATCTTAGTTGTATATGGAAAAAGCTTGACAAATGTTTCATTGTGGAAAAGTATGTGATAAATACATATAGAAGAAAAGTGAAAACAATATTGAGGAAGTGATAGACTCCAAGGTAAGAATTTATACCTAGGCCAAGGATACAGGAATCGTTATAAACCAGTTTGTGAATATACTTGGCCAAATGTGCTACATAAGCCAAAAGGCAAAACAAAAATGAAAACATTAGCTATCATTGTGAAGAACACCACAAACAAACACAACTTTTATTCTATATTAACAAAGAAATAGCATATCTCCTCCTGAGATATTGTTGTATTGGTTGCTTTATTTCAGAAAACTAGTATCATTGGAAGTAAAGTCAAAGGATATGGGTTTGAATCCCAGGTTCAAAACTTATTACTTTTTTGCCTGGAACCAGTGGCTTCCTCTGTATAAGTCTTAGTTTCACCATCTATAAAATGTGGAGATCAGACTAGATGCCCTTTAAGACTCTTTCCAGTTCCAAATCCATGATCTTAACAGAGCTAGAAAGTGGCATATGAAATAATTACAGGCATAGAGAATCTTTCATAGAAAAGCTAGATAGAAAAACATAGTAGAATTAATCTAGGAAAACGAAGGGTAAGGAGAGATAGGGCTAGAGTTTATGAAATCATGAGAGTATAATATTGCTTCAATGGTTTTTTGGTCTTCCTGTTTCTAGTCTGTCCAGTGCCCAAGTCATCCTATACAATCCTGCCATATTAGTCTTCCTGAAATAAAGCTCTGATCATGCCATTTCCTTACTCAAAAAACTTTCAACTGTCATCTAAATTAGGTACAAACTTTTCATTTGGGGTTTTCTTGGCAAAGATACTGGAGTGGTTTTCCATTTCCTTTTCCAGTTCATTTTACAGATGAGGAAACTGAGGCAAAAAGGGTTAAGTAACTTGCCAAGGGTCACCCAGTAAGTGTCTGAGGCTGGATTTGAACTCAGTCTTTTGTTTTACACTTAGCAGACCTTAAAATCATGTTTGAGAAAAATAACTTCCAATGAAAACAATCCATTCTGTTTTCTATTACTATGATAGCATCATTAAGTTTTCAGTATATTTCTCACTTTTATTTGAATCAGCATATATAGATTTTTCCAGGTAGATTATCAGACTTCTCATATGGTAATGTAACTCTTTATTATTTCTTTTGTCACCCTTTTTTATTATTCCTTCCCATAGTCACTCCTCTATTTCAGACCCTTATTCCTTCATGCTAAAATTATTACAGCAGACTTCTTAACAGGTACCACAGTCTTTAGTCTCCTCTCCAAGAGAAAGCACCATCACTTCAAGGTAAGACTTACACTGTCAGCTTAGTCTTCCTGATGTGTTATTGATTCCATCCCTTCCCATCCCATCCCATCCCATCTTATCCCATCCATCTCTTGTTAAAATCCTTCAGTGGCTTCCCATTGTCCATCAAGTAAATGTCACATTTCTTAACCTAGTGTTCAAATTTCTCCACAAGATTGGCTTAATCCTAGATGTTTGGTTTTATACTCTGTGTTTAAACCCAGATGGATTACTAATATCTCCTTATCTACCCTCACACCTTTGATGAAGCTTTCTTATTCCTGAAATTCCTTCCCTCCCCACTTCAACCCCATTTGTACCTGTTGTTTTTCTAGTTACCCACACTTCAAAGCCTAACTCAGATGACACTTGTTCCATAAATACTTCAGGAATAGTTGCCTCACACAACCCCGAAGCTTGAAGTTATTTCTTCTTCCTCTGGCCCCATAAGCACTTTATACTTAGCATATTCAAATATCATATTCTAACTTATATTAAATGTATCTTATAATCCTCATACCCCCACTTATTAGATTGCAAAATCCCTGAGGGCAAGGATCAGTCTTACTTCCTTTGTATCTCTTCTAGCACTTGGCACAATGCATTACCCAAAATGAGTGCTTAATAAAAGCTTATTGAATGAATATATGAAAGATTCCAGAAACAAACATCTTTCAAACATCATATGACCATTACAATTTATTGGATCTAATTTCGGTAAGGTTAATGTATGTTTTTAATGACTGCCTTTTCTTGATGGAAGAAAATGTATATTACTTTGGGTTTTGGTAGAAATCTATTTTTTCCAGTGATTAGATATGGTTATGTCCTAGAAATAAATGTAGTTGACAATATTCCTCCTTTGCTCAAAATTTATGTTAAGGTCTGTGGCAAAGTATACTTTTTATGTTATTATTGAATTTCTAATTGCCCCCAAAAGACACTCATGCTATTATCCCAGCACAAACAGCCTCTTTATTAGAATTCTTCAAATCATTGCTGTAAAGAATTGTTCTGCCTTACTCTCCCTCCCACAGGATGAGCAATTGAAGCTACTTTAGCAGTAATAAGTAGATAGATAAAGGTCACGTGTTTTCCTATTGTATGATAACCATATGTTTAGATCTCTGATATTTAAAGACTACAGAAACCCATCACTGCCAGTTTAAATGCTTGAGAGTTATACATGAGGATTAATACTTTTGCCTGATCTTGAACAAATTTACCAATAAAGAAAAGAATGAGGCCTGTGCTCTGCCCAATAAAGAAGATAAAGCTTAGACTTTTCTAAAAATAGCATTCAGATGGCAATGGCTGAGTGAGTATCTTGGTATAAAACTTGACCTTGGTCCTCACTAGTATTCCGGTTTAGGGCATAGGACCACCCAAATCTTCATAAATATCTGAGGGACCTTAATGTTGTGCCAAAGTGGTGAATGACTCTGTCCTTTGTTATGTTATACCTTCCCCAAGACAGAGGTACCTGCTTAGATAAGCACAGAATTTCACAAAGGTCATCAGGCCCAACCAACATCTCAGCAACATCCTCTCATCTCTCCTCCTTTTTTCCCCTCCAGTTTCTAAAAAGATCCCTTTACCCAGCCCTACCCCTCTACTTATGTCATTGATGACCTTTGATCATGCTCTGCCCTCCTGTTGTCATCTTCATTCTCTCCTTATGTACAAACTCCTTTCTCACAAACTGGAAACATATCTTTCATGTCCTTAAAAAGCTATATCTTACCCTATACTTGATTGCATCCCACCATGGGTGTGGGGAGGGGGAAGGGAGAGGAGAAAATTTGAAACTCCAGGGATTGTGGAACTGAATCTTGTAAACTAAAAGTAAATAAACAAATCAATTAAAAGATACATCTTATCCTGCCACCTCCTCAAGTTATCCCATATCACTCCTGTTGTCTCCAATTCTTCCTCTTCCTACTGCTCCCATGCTAGCTCAGCCCCTCATCATCTTTCACTCAGAATACTGTAATAGCCTGGTAACTGATTTCCTTACTTTTAGTTTGTCCTTTCTCTAATGTATCTTTCATACAGCTTCCAATCTTCCTAGAACACAGCTCTGATATTGTCATCCCCCTTCTCAAGAATCTTCAGTAACTCCCTATTACCTCCATATTAAAATTTAAACTGAGCCTTCATCTAATGTTGGCCTAGATGATATTATTCATGCTTGGCATTCCATCTCATGCTCCATTGAATCATTGCAAAGACTTCTCTCCGTGTCTAGAATGCATTCCTTCCTCACTTCTGTCTCTTAAAATCCTTAGCTTCTTTCAAGAATTAGCTTCCTCCCATGGAAATCCTTCCCTGATTCCTCTTGTAGTTTCTTCTTTTGTATTTACTAATTAATATATTTACCTTGCTTTTCTTTATTCCCCACAAGAAAATATAAATTCCTTGAGGGCAGGAACTGTTTTTTACCTCAGTTCCTAGTACACTAAATCCCACATAGTAGGTATGTAATAAATTCATGTTGGTGCGACCTAATAGGAATCCCCTCTCTTACAAACCCATCAAGGGGTTATCTGAACTCCCTTTAAAGCAAGAGTTCTTGGTCTGGGGTTCACAGACATCAAGGGGTCATCCACGAATAGATTTATAGGTATCTATGAGCTTAAGTGGGAAAAATTACATTTATTTCCACTATAACCTTTGATTTCCTTGGTCATAATATGTATTTTATTTTATTCATTTAAAAGCATTCTGATAATAATTCTATCTCTTCAAGAAGCCTTTTTGGGTATTCCTTGATGCTAGTGTCTTCCCTTTAAGAGGATCTCCAATTTATCCTGCATGTGTTGCATGTTGTCTGTCCCATTAGACTGTGAACTCCTTGAAGTCAGGGACTGGTTTTGTGTTTCTTTATATCTCCAGTGCTTAGTAGTGCAGTGCCTAGAACACAATAGATGCTTAATAAATAATTGTTGACTTAAGATGGAGTTCATAGGCTTCACTGCTATCAACAAGCATTTATTTAGCATTCCTTATGTCATAAGGCATTGTGCCAGCCTACAAAGGGACCCATGTGTTTCACAGATAACACACAAGAGGCACTGAAGTTCTCGGTCTCCAGCCTCCAACAGATTGACTCTTGATCTGGTCAGACAGGCAGACAGCTTTGGAGGGGTTAATAATCAGCTTTATTCTAGTCTAGTCTTCTCAGAGGTTTGTGGAAGAACCAGCTCCTACAGCATTCCCTAATCACCCTTCTCACAGGGACCAGCAAGAAGAGGAGGCAACTACCCTACATCTTGATGGGGTCAATCAAGATAGGCACAGCTTGTACATTCCCCTAGATCCCCTCAAGCCTCAATGGGGGCCAGTTGAGGCACACACAGATTTTCCTATGGGCTCCCCATGCTTTCCACCACTCCCTGACCAGCGTTTACCTGCTTTATAGAGCAGCAGATAAAAAAGGCATCTTGCCAACATTAAGCTCACAAGTAAACTTTAGCAATATTGTCATTCTGCACAAGTGTAGTAAATATCAATTATGTCACCCCTTATCTTCACAGTGCAGCCTCAATAGGACTATCTGTCACTATGATTCTAGAATCCTTTGGCTCTTCTGGGAATTATTATCTAACACCTGGAAACTAGACATTTTCATGGCCATGGATCCTGATAAACTGAACTAAAAAGGATAATAAAATCCTCCTTACACCATGAAACAAAAACAAATATATAAATAAAAGTTAGCTAGATACATACATACATACGTGCATGCATACATAGATAAAAGAATGAAAGATGAAAGTCCCTGCTTTAAAGACCTCAAAGGAACCTTTTAGACAGTTCTAATTATTAAGAAGTTGCTCCTTACATCAAACTGAAATCTGATCTCTGTACTTTGCACTCTAAATGCACAAGCAGAGCAGGTCTGATCTTTCTGCATGAACAGCCCTATAGCCCTTCAAGGATGGTGGAAGACAGCGCAACATACTGCTCTTCAAATCTGAGAAGCAAAGGCAAAAGAGCCGCACGTGAATTTTTAACAAGCCCCAGTAGTTGCTTATGGAAACCACTGTCATCAAGAAAATTACACATTTGTAACAAACGAAGCACAACACATGGGCATCTTTCTAAAACACAGCTGGTAAGAGAGTCCCATAGAGGTAGCAGTTTTGTAGGCTACAATAACATGAGAACATGAGTTCCAAGTAGTTAAAATCCAACTGGTAGATTTATTACATTTTTAAGCTGTCAGGGAAGGGATAGGTGATTATTTCCAAAGTGATCTTGTATTAGAATTTTTTCCCAGTAGAAAGAACCTTTCTTAATATAGGAATTGTGTGTACCATATAAATCAAAATTCATGTCCTATGCCTCCCTCATTTCTATGCAAATAATTCAGAAAGTTCTTCAATGGGAAAAGATAGAACCTTGAGGGTCATCTGTCTTGTACACTATCCCTACCCACCACCACTCAAAAGAGTTCAAAGCACTCTGAGACTCTGACAGTTGGGTGGCTACCTCGTTGGACCTGGAGTTAGAAGATTTGGTTCAAATACTGTCTCACATATTTTCTAGCTATGTGGTCATGGGGCCACACATTTCTCATTGAGCATAATATTCTCTGTATTACTTTGCCTTATAGGGTGGTAGGAAAAATGTTTTGTCAATATGGAAGTCATATAGAAATAATGATTATGATTTTACCCACCTCACCTAATCTATCTTGATGGCATTTCATTCTTGCTGCCATAATGTTAGCATTTTTTATTTTAAAATTTCTAATTGTATCAGAAAGTTTAACATGGACTGTGAGGAGGACAATGCTTTTTAAAAATAATTTCATGTTTTTTTTATGTTTTAACCTAAAATATAAAAGGGTCTCAATCCTTTTTCTGTACTCCCCAACCATTTCCACCAGAATAGACTGAATATTATCAAGGTGGATGTTCTGATTGTAGTCTGTCTATTGGAGTATAATGGTATAAGTGATATCCTCCTGGGTCCCCATTAGAAATGGACTGTGCTTTTCACCAGACAATCACAGCAAGGGAAATTTTAAATAAATAACTGAATGAATAAAGAGCCAAGTTATTTTTAAATGGGAAATTTACAGATCATTAGATGATATTGCAGATGGCAAGAATTTGAGGAGGAACATGGCAGAGAACAAGTGAAGGAAATGACTCCCAAATATCTTCCTTGGGAAACATGGCACATTGTGCACAATGGAGGCTCATTACAAAAAAAAAAAAAAAAGTTGCATGTGGAAGATCATCAAAAAGATGAGAACATCCTAAGTTTCCATCTGATAAGTGAAAGTCAAATGGTGTAGGCTGCTCTCATTTTTAAAAATATCCATTTAGCAAGGATTTATTTAACATTTTAAGGGAGATATTGTTAGTTTCTCCATACCGCAAAAATTTTGAGTGTTTTCTTGTGTCTATTCCTACAGCTGTCTTTTATAGGGCCAGATGCTCCCAGCATTCCATGAGATAGAGAAAATCTCTAATAATTCAACTGGAATAATAACTGAAACTCACAGTAAATTAGTGCCTTACTCCTTTTCAAATACTTCCCTCACAACAATCCTAGGAAGTCATTACATTTGGTCGTGATTTTCTTCCATTTTGAAGATGGAGTAGCATAGAGCTTAAGTGATTTGTTAGTAAGTGCTGAATGCGGGACTCAAACCCTAGTCTTATAACTCACTTTTACAAGGTTTTCAGTAATTGCAAAATTCATTTCCTGAATGTTAAGCAGAAGTATAACCATGTTTTAGTGATAAGGCATTATTTCAGTTCATTTTGTATGGAAGCAGCTAAAAAAATGAGAAAAGTATGCCAGTTCCAAAATTAAAATACGGATTTTTGTCCCTTCTTTCGCCTTTCCTTTCTTCTTCAACTGAGAAATCAGTTTTAGTGATATAGTCTCAGCACAGTATATTTTGGAAGGTGAAAGAGTATACTCAGTGAGGAAGACCCCTTTCTGTCTCTTCTTACCTTGGTGACTAGGTATCACATGACCTTTCTGGATCAAGAGCTAGAAAATATAACCTTTAAAGCCACTTCCATCACTAAATTTATGGCTATAAATCCTATCTATATTTACACAACATGAAGTCTCTTTGGCTTTTCTCAGTCTTATATATACACAAGTTCCCTACATGAGAAGAGATGTTGGGTTATGAGCTCTTACATGGGATGTTCTGATAACAACACAAGAGTCTGGAGACATGCTCGTAGCACTAATGTGCATCTCAGGGCTAAGAACTACAGAATCCATGACTGTTAACTCTTAAAACTATCATAGATCAGTCAATAAATTGCAATAAATCTGTTATTAATAAATCTGTTGGGGAATAAATAATACATTTTTTTATGTTTCCAAAAACTCTAAAAGATCATGTCAGACTCTCATTCATTGGCCTATGCTGGGTCAGGAAAAAAATCAAGATTAGAACCTTGCCTCTGAGGAAACCTCTTGTGTTCACTAGTACTGAGTGTAGCCAGAGTCCTTAGATTCCAGGCAGACAAAACAGAGAACTGTGGGTACCTCTTACTGTCTGTCCTTCAGAATGAGATAGTCATTAGAGCAGCTGGGGCATTAAGAGCATCATTGGCTCACTTGCTGCTCTTAAATCCAGCCTTTAATCTTATTTTTGTGTGTTTTTGTATAAATCAGGCCCATGCAGCTTAACAACAGAACTTAATTAGCCACTGGGAGCTTTAGATTAAGGCCTTCTTAGGGAGTAGCAGTGCCTCAGGTTTTCTGGGAACTAGCCATGGTTTTGCAGGCCCAGATTTCTATGTGTGCTCCCCTGAACATATTTCTATTTTCTCCTCCTCCTTCTTGTGTTTCAACTATCCTTTCTCTCTGTGGTGTCTCTTTGCCTAAATGCAAGACAATTAAGTAAAACATACTAATACAACACCCTTCTGCCCTGAGCATGAAGAAAAAGAATTGCCTAGCCACCGACAGGATAATAGGAGAGAGGGAAAAGCCTGCTAACATTTGAAAGAGCTCCCCACTCATAAAGATAATTCCTTCCATGCTTACTATTTATATAGTAAAGCTGGAGGATCTTTTTATATCAGAGTATCTTTCTGCCAAGTCCCTTCTGCCCTTGGTTTTGGGAAGTCTCAATGATAGATGGGCACCTATATGAATAATTCTATGGTTATTGATACAAAAACATACTCACCTAGATATTGTAACAGATGGTTCAGGACACCTGGATCTAATAACATTAAGGTTAAAAAAAAAAATGTCCGTGATCTTGCTTTTTCTTCCCCCTCCCACCCTGTTCTAACCAGTATCCTTTCACTTAACTAAAAAAAGATCACTTTAAAAAAAAGTGACTAATTACAAACAATTTTTAGTAATGAAATGCTGACTCCCACTCTTGGGAAAACAGACCTTGGAAAATTATATTTGAAGTCAAGATTAGAGAATGAGAAGGGATGGGAGCCAGTTTTCTATTCCCACTGGACTAATTAATTCTTTAGTATGTTTCTCTTTAATACTATGCAAAAAAAGATGATGGACTCAAAGTAATTGGAGGTTGCCCTTGATTGTAAACCCTTAGAATGAATGAACCCACAAGAACTTTAGGAGATTTTGTCTTCTTCTAGACCGGGAATTCTTAGACTTTTTGTGTATCATGTACCCCTTGAGAGTCTAGTGAAGTCTATAGATCCTTTCTCAGGATATTTTGTTTTGTTTTGGTTTTGAAGGGCTGTTGGGGTTAAGTGACTTGCCCAAGGTCACACAACTAGCTTTTTGTGTTAAGTGTCTGAGGCCAGATTTGAACTCAGGGTCTGCCTGACTCCAGGGCCGGTGCTCTATTCACTGTGCCACCTAGCCGCCCCCTTCTCAGGATATTTTTAAATGCATAAAATGCAAAGGATTACCAAAGAAATCAACACTATTTAAATAAAGTTATATATCCATATATGAATCTATATACAAATATAAAATATCTGCATATACCTACGAGTGTGTGTGTTTGTACAATTTCATGAACCTGAGGTTAAGGGCCTTTAGCTATTACAGATGCAAGTAGATTCATCAAAATTTCATTTTTAAAACATATCATCAGGTGATTATAGCTCAGGTATGAGACTACTCGCTGGCACAAGTTCCATTTGTAAATAAAGCCCTGCCTTATATAGGTGCATAGCAGCCTGGGCAGTCAACATCAGGGAGCCATGAAGTCTGGATAAAAGAACATGAATGGGTTAAGAGGATGAATTGTTGACTTCTTTGGACCGCAGTTACTATTCCAATGTCCATACCAACCTTAGATGCTAGTCTTCTGCTCAGTTGCTTTGTCCCAGACAAAAAACTTCTCAACAGAATCCATGCATTGCTGTGGCAGGTAGACAGATGGCAAACAGCAGGTGAGTTTGGATTCATTACAAAATGAGGTCTTTACTAGCACTGTCATGATCTCAAAGAGATGGTATGTCCAAAGGACTTAAGAAAGGCATCTGAATGATAAGCCAGATAAAGAGATAGTGAAACTAGATCATAGACCTTCACATTAGATTTCCATATTCCCTATAATGGAATATAACTGTACTTTAAGAAATGACAAATTTGATTGATATGAAGAAGCAGGGAAAGATGGTATGGACTGATGAAAGAAAGGTAGAAGAGCCAAAAAAAAAGCACAATATAAACTGAGAGAACAATTTCAAAACAATTAAGATGAATACTGCAAAATTAAAAAGATTATGCTTGGTCTCAAAGAAGAGATATGAGAAGGCATCTCCACTTCTATGCAGTGGTGGTGGTGACAATATTTTCAAAAGATAGAATATAGCAAATAAAATCAAGTGGCTTTTTTTTTTCAAAGTATTTATAGGTGATGCTAATTTTTTTTTCTCTCTTAGTCTTTTTTAAAATACATTTCTATTATAAAGGATACCTCTCTGGGAGGAGGTAAAAAGTATAGGGAGAAGTCTAGATGATAGAAAAGCCAAAAACATCAATAAAAATTATTTTTTAAAAAAGAATTAATTTTATGTTCTTTTGATGAATATGCTCTAATGTCCTCTGGCTAAGCACTGATGTTGTTGGAATCTAGACAGACCTGACTGTACTCAGTCTCATGCTCCAATGACTTATTATGACATATGATAATCCTGTAGCCTTTTTACTAAATGCTTTGTCCAGGATGTCCCTAGGGAATGACATATGAGATAATATATATGAAGCACTTTATAAATCTTAATATGCTATATAAATTCTAAATATTGTCAGCAGCAGTAGCATTATTCAAGCTACCATGTTTTGGGGGCTAACCCTGATAGACACAGAATAGCAATAAAGGGTAAATGATGCAAACATATCATGTTAGAGATCTTCATATCCATAATCAGAACTCACATAAATGAATCACATGTAATCTGCTAGCAACAATTAGCTGGGAAATCCGCCCCCCCACCATTCCCACAACCACCATCCCATAGGATTTGTGTTGCCTTTTTATGATGCCCTTTTCTCTTACTATTGATTTTTAACTGTATTAAAGTGACTGGGGGGGGATAGAGAGGAGAGGGAGAATAATATATAATATTATCCTCCACCTCTAACCCCATTATGGATGGCCATGATTCTGAACAACACCGTTAGGGGTTTTAAGAAGTGGCACAGGCATCCAATTCAATCAAACATGGATTTATTAAACACCTGCTATCATCAAGGTATCATGATAAAGGAAATGAAAAGTAGTCTCTTTCCTCAAGAAGCTCTCATTTTTACTGTCTGCAACAATATGTAAACTTATGTGCATATATGTATGTACAGAAATACATGATACTAAAGAGGAAGGAAGACACACTAGCAATTAGGGAGATCAGGAAGGGCTTCTCCCCAAAAGTTGTTTCTTATCTGACATTAGGAGGAAACTGGTCATTTTAAGAGGCATAGGTGAGGAAAGAGTGAACTCCTGCCAAGGGTTCTAACCTGTGCAAAGGCATGGAGGTGGACTGCTAAGTGGAGGAAAAAGAAAGCAGGCCATTTTAGGTGGAAGGTGGAGTTTGTGAAAGTGAATAATGTATAGAAGGCTGATAAGGTAGGTCAGAGTCAGACTGTGAAAGAATTTAAATGGCAAAATGAAGACTTTGTATTTTATCTTAGAGGCAGAAGAGAGATGCTAAAGATATATTAGAAACACTAATTTCACTTATATGGAGACTAGATCAGGAGTAGGTAGCCTGTGGGCTTGAAACCACATGTGGCCCTGTAGGTCTTCAAGTGCAGCCTTTTGACTGAATCCAAACTTCACAGAACAAGTTCAATCAAAGGGCTGTAGGTTCCCTACCCCTGTACTAGATTAAGGATGGGAGAGACTAGAAGCAAGGTTCTGTCTCTTTAAAAAGAAAAGTCATAATCTGAATGAGGAGACAAGATAGCTATGTAATTCAGTACACATGGGTTTGAGTTCCAGCCTTTCCTCCTACTACCTAGGTGACTTTGGGAAAGTTTCTTTACCTCTGTCTCTCTTGACATCAGGAGCCTCATTTGTAAAATAAGTGTGGGGGGGGGGGGGTGGTAGACTAAGTGCCCTCAAATGTCAATACAACTTCAAATCTCACTGAATAGGCATTACTTCACTCTCAGTGAGTACCTGCAAAGGCCTTAGCCTAACAGGCCAGGGTCTCCCATTGCATCCTGGGCCATCTCCAGTCATCCTGATGGATATCAGGTCACTGGACCCAGATGACTCGGGAGGAGAAAGTGAGGCTGGTGACCTTGCACAGCCCTCCCTCACTCAAATCAAAGTCAACTGCAAGTCCTCTCATCATCTCCTTGTTGTCATGGTCCTCTTCAAAAATGAAGGACAAACACAACCACGACGGTATTGTAAAGAAACAGTGGATTGAGGCTACTTAGCTCAATCCTGAGGACCAAGACGAAAGAAAACTGCTCTCCAAGCCGTTTTCCAATTAGGCTGCATTTGACTTCTCCTGCTTTGTCAACGTTGAGGGTCTTTTCCTCCTTCCTTCAGTGTTTTATGAGTATATGCCAACAATAGGGGGAAAAAAGCACGTGTGAGGAGACTTTGATGGTCAGAAAGTTATGTGCCGGGCACTGATCTTGGAAGAGAGTAGAGAAAGTCACAGACCTTTTTTGTTTCCATTTCAAAAGTCCTTTGAAAGTTTCTCTGTCAAAGCCTTTGACTTTCCTCTTCATGTAGCATTTTCTGCCCCTGTACACCTTCCTTTGGGTAAACTTGGAACACAAGTTACATATTAACATCTGGGCACTGGGAAAAAAGACTAATTTGGGTGTTTCTTATACTTCTTATTCCTCTCTGCTCTCATAACCTTGGACATGTTACTTCAAGCTCCTGGGCCTCTCTTCCTTCATTTGTAAAATAAAGTGATTAGAATAATATTATTTGTAAGACCCTATTCAGCTCAGGAGAAAGGGGGAAGGGTAGTAAAATGAAATGAAAGCATTTTAAAAACATTCAGTGCTAGTGAGAGGGAAGACTACATCTTTATTAAATATAGGGTCCTCGATTTATAGGTAGAAAGGACCTTAGAAGCTATCTAGTTGAAGTGTGAGTATTGAGAAGGGGAGCAATGGAAGCGACATTAGGAAATTGAATAAACAAAATGAAGTAATTGGATATAGAATAAGTGTTGGCGCTGGGAAGTGAGAGTAAAGAGTACATGAATACTGGTTGCAAACTTGGGTGATTGGAAGAATGTGGTTGTCCACAGCAGAAATAAGGAAGCTGGGAGATATATATTTAAGGGAAAAGGAGAGTTTTAGATGTTTTGGGACATACAGGTAGAGATGTCAAATGGAAAGGTGCAAATGTAGGACTGAAGGTTAGGAGAGAGATGAGGAATTTTGTATTTGTGCATAGACTTTTTTTAAAGAAAAATGTAGGGTTGCATCTACCTTACCTATTATTTTACTTATCCAAGGCCCTAGGGAATGTAAGAAAAAAGAAAATAATAGAATAAGCAGTTTCATTCAGCTCTTGTCCTCCCCAACACAGGAAGTGTTTGCCCGACTTTCCCTGTTACTGGTTTGGAGAGAGAAGAATGGCCTGTTAGTGTTTTCTTGTTTAAAGTAGAATTCTGAATCTCACTGAAGATGAGGGGAGGTGCAAGATAAATATCCTCTTCCTGGCTAGAGTTGCTCTTCCCTTCAGCATAAGGCTGGTGACAGGGATGGAAGCTAATTTTTTCTTTTTCTGGCAATAAATTAATGCTATTTGCAATTGAAGATTGAAAACAATAGGTATGGGCATGGCTTTTTTGTTTTAAATAGCTAAAAAAAAGAGTGAAAGGACTGTCTTCTTGGTTATAAAAAATAGATCCCATTACATTAAATTGAGTTCTTTAGAGGAAGATGCATTTTAGCAGAAAATGTATAGGAAGGAAGGAAGGAAAGAGAAAGAAAAAGAAAGAAAGAAAGAAAGAAAGAAAGAAAGAAAGAAAGAAAGAAAGAAAGAAAGAGAAAGAATCTTGATCATTCAAAGCAGTCTTATATATAGACTTTTTTCCTTTTTAAGTTTTATTTATACTTGTGTTTTAGATAACAGTTGTCTCCTTCATAAACCTTCCCCACTTTGAACATTCCATTGTAACCAAAGCATCAGCAAAACTATTTGGAGGAGGAGACTGGATTTCATCAGCTCTTCTCAGGAATCAGGATTGGTCCCTACAGTGAATCTCATCTGGGATGCCTTTTTCTGTTTATTTTCACTTGCGTGTTGTCAGGTATTCTGTCTATTGTCCTCCTGCTTCTATTTACTTTCCTGTGACTTCCCATGTGTATAGATTTCCATGGGATTGTGTATGTCATTGCTGTAGGCATAGTGTTGGAGTAGGTGGTACCCTGGATGGTGGAAAGGTGACAAGCAGTTGAAAAGGTTTTTAGGGATTTTGCAAATTTTGACAACTGATGAAAATGTTACAAACCTAAAGGTTTTTATCTTTCCCGTGAATCAGAGACAGAGGCATTGATCTATTAAATAATCAAGTTCATTAAAACTTGACTGAATACCTACTATGTATACTTTGGAAGAATAAAGATAACTGTCCAACTGTCACTATCCTAAAGGAGTTTATCATCTATTTGGAGAGAACCAGATAAAATAAATTAAGTCAGTGCATATCCATTGAATTCCTGTGGTGTGTATGATACTTTTCTAGGTGGTTTCACATATATCATACCTCTTCATAAGCTGTTTGTGGGGGGAGAGAGGGGAAATTACCAAATGTTCTTCTCAAACCCAATGATCTCCAGCAATTGTAGGAGCTATTATTTTTTTCTATTTCCCAAATAATTATTCATATTTTATAGTATTTTAAGATCTATGAAGTATTTTCCTCACAACTGCCCTGGAGAGGATTATAAGGATCATCTTCCCATTTTATAGCTGAAGAAACTGGAACTCAGAGAGGTGCCAGTTATAAAATGGATATTTGATCCTGGGCACTCTGATTTCCAATTCCAATTTGCTTTCCACTTACTAAGCACACCAGAGAGTGAATGAAAGATGAGATTAGCATAGGGCCAGATTAGAGAGAATGGAATGGAAGCTATCGAAAGGTGGTGATTTAATTTAATTTCATTTTTATTATTATTTTTAGCAGTAATATTGATTATTTTAGTGCATTATTTTAGAAAGATCAATTTGGCCTTGGTGTTCAGGTTGTCTGGAGCATCTTTGGACCATTGCCTAATATTAGTTTTCAAAGCTGCAGCACATTTACTTTGTTAATACATAAGCACTAATGCTTATGCTTAATCTAAAAATTGGAAACAAAACAACAGATGGCTTTCTGTCAGGTAAGTAGTGCTACATTTCCTCTGCACTCTCAGCTTCCCAAAGGTGGCCCCAGATTTGTCCTGGTTTTTAAGCAGATGAAAGCTGAGCAGTTTAAGAGAATGCAGAGTTACTGGCACCCGGACATTTCCTGTCTGCTGCCACATGTTCACGGAGTGGCAGTGCCAATTTCTGCATCAACAATTTATTTTGCTCCTAGTTATGAAACCAAAGAGAGTTAGCATGTGTTAAGAGGGAATATGTTATGTTGGCTTATCCAGGGTTTCTGGAACCTGTAGCTTTTTCACACACTTGGTGTTTCTTTCAAAGCTTTTCCCTAAAAGTTTGTCATGACATATTTGAAGCAGGTGATAGAAATTTTAACATGCTTAATTCATCCCTGCTTCTTTCTCTTTTCCATACTAATTTTGTGTCTTTTGAATCCTGAATATTATTATAAATTATAATTATTGAATATCATTCTGAAATATAACAACAACTCACATATTTAAAAGTGTTCTCACAAATCTTATAAGCTAGATGGTATAAATCATTGGTCTCACCCTCAAATAGAAATGTGTCCCTCACCACAAATCTATAATATAGGTGGTGTAATTCACTGGTGTCAAGTTCAAATATAAAATATTCCTTTGTACAATGACTTAGAAAATCACAAATTAACTATCTATTTTACATTGCATTTTTATTTATTTTGTTAAAATTTTGTCATTTGCATTTTAATCTACTTTGGGCTATGCTTGGGAGTTTTGTGGACCCACACACAGCCATAGGCTGTGAATTTTATACATTTGATATAATTAATACCCATTTTATGGATGAGAAAACTGACAGTAGGAGAAAGTAAGAGTCTTTCTTAGAACTCAGAATTTAGAGTCATAAGACATGTATTCAAATACTGGCTCTCATAATTACCTCATTGGCTCCTTTGGCAGATCATGTCAAGTCTTTGGACCTCAGTTTCCTCAGAATTAGGGTTATTTTCTCAGAATGAAGGTGTTTGATCATATAATCTCTCAGATTCCTCCTAGTTCTAAACCATCTAAATAGGACCTAGCCAATACTGATTTCCTCCAGAGAAGGTGTACAGAAAACTTCTTCTCAGTAAACTTAACAAGACTTGTAAACATTGTCTTTTCCTCAAACCTTCTCCTCTTGTGAACTTCCACATCATTACCCATGGCCCTACCATGGCTCCAAGTCAGCCAGGCTCTCTCTCAATCTCATTGTTATCCTTAGCTCCTTTCTTTCACTCACCTAAAATATCCAATGAATTGCCATATCTTGTGGTTTCTACCTTCATAGCATCCCTCATAAATAATCCCTTCTCTCTACTTATATAGCCCTCTCCCTAATTCCAGCCTTCATCACCTTTTTTCTATACCATTACCGTAGCTTTCTGATTGATCTCCCTGCCTTAAATCTCTCTCCTCTCCACCCAACTACCAAGGTGA
This sequence comes from Pseudochirops corinnae, assembly GCA_028646515.1. Taxonomy (NCBI): domain Eukaryota; kingdom Metazoa; phylum Chordata; class Mammalia; order Diprotodontia; family Pseudocheiridae; genus Pseudochirops; species Pseudochirops corinnae. The sequence continues at coordinate 141,499,695 of CM053591.1, forward strand.
TTTTTCTAAAGCATAGCTCTGACCCTGTCACCCTTTGCTCAAAGATCTCTAGTGAATAGCTCCTTATTACCTGCAAATCAAATGTAAATTCTTTTGTGTTTCTAAAGTTCATCATTACCTGGCTCTTTCCTACTTTTCCAATCTTCTTTCCCTTCCATACACTCCTCATCGACCTACTTAGAGTTCCCCACAACAAGATTTTCTATCCTTCATCTCTATGTTTTTGCCCTAGAGAATTTAAACAGTGTTTCTCATGCATCACCTTTGTTGTCCACTATAATCAAGCCCTCTTATCATCTAATTGGAACTCAACAGAAGTATTTATTTCATGGTTACACTGGTTGGCCTATATTTCCTCAACTCTAGCTCCTTCCTTCAATCTTAGCAAGATGCCACTTCTTACATAGGTCCTTCATCATCTTTAGTTATGGTTAGTGCTCACTCCCTCCTGAAATTACTTTTTGTTTATTTGTACATACTTTATATTTACATATTTGGAATAGAAGTGTCTTGAGAGCAAACAAAAGACATTATTGTTTTATTTTAGGTTGCTGTTTTGTCTTTGCATTGCCAACTCCTGGCCTGGTACCTTAGAGGACATAAGAATTTTGTAAATGTTGTTGAGGGACGTGTAATTTTGTAATCTAGTCTTTCATTATCCATTCAATTATTTTTAAAATATATTTTAAATAATTTTCTTCCAGAGACAGAATTCTTTTTAAAAGAAACTGGTTAAAAAAAATAGATTTTATGAAGGAAAGAAGGATTTGATCTGGATTGTTTTATAGTAAGGAAAAAAAAAAGTTTCGTTCTCTACATTTTTTTTTTCTTGGCCACAAATGAGTAGTGGTAACAACTGCCTGGAATGAAAATGTCGTAGGGAGATGGAAGTCATTCAGTAACACGTTAGGGTGAATGAATGTGCACTGGCAGACATCCTGCAGCTTCAAAGATTGGCTGGATAATGGATATTTCCCCAACAATATTAGTAATTCATTCCCCAGTAGCAGAAATGCTGTGATTATGGACGTAAGCATGCTGAATCACAGGCCCTGTTCAAAATCTAGGAGAGTAGATTGATGGTAGTAGGAATGTACTACAAAGGAGTCCTTGTGGATCTGAGAACAAGCTGAATGGAACAATGATAGCAATTAAACAATTAAGATTAGCTCTCAGAAGCGAAACCCAGGATTCCAGCCACTAGAAACATTTCAGTTTGGGGGCCCGTGACCAAGGGATGCTCATACATTTAAGAAAGTTTAACTCTGTAAACATGTTATGTGTTGCACTCAAATGCAGTCAGGGTTTATTCTTAAGGTCTTGTTTGTTAGAGCAATGGGCTCTTCAACCCTGGGAGGGAGCCTTCCTGGGTTTAGGTCTCAAAGGTAGTTAGTTCTCCATGAGACCCATTCCTGTGCTGTTACAGTCAGATGAATTCTCTACTCATGATTTGAGAGTAGGAAAAAGCTCTGGATTTGGAGTCAAAAGACTTGGGTTCAAATCGTGGTTGTGGGACTTACTATCCCTCTGACCTAGGATAAGACATTTAACCTCTTTTGGCTTCAAGTTCCTGAGTTATAAAAATGAGAGGTTTTGGCTTAAAGGTCTCTAAATTCTACCAATTCTTTTTTATGTGTTCTTTTATACCAGTCCTTCTATAGCCAATCACAGAGCAGAATAGCTATGCATATCTGTCTTATACTACATAAGGAATCTTAGGAACATAGAATGAGAGTGAAAACTTTCACAGGTACTTACCAAGTCTCTGTTGCACATGACTGAGTTTCAAAAAGCTCATCCCAACTGTGGCCATCAGGTTGTGAGATATATTGGCCGTAGCAACTTCAACATCTAGTAAGGCATAATGAGGAGATAACCACTTCCGTGAAATTATTCATGTTTTGTAAGTTTGAGGAATGGGATGTTATGGCCAATTCAAGATCAGATTTAAATGGGAGTAACCGTACATGGATAAACGATTTTGAAATAACAATCTTTTTTAACAAAAAAAGTATCTAAATATCATAAGTCATTCCCCCGTTGATAAATGGTCAAAGGATATGAACAGGCAATTTTAAGATGAAGAAATTATAGCTGTCTATAGTCATATAAAATACTCAAAATCACTATTGGTTAGAGAAATGAAAATTAAAACAACTCTGAGGTCTCATATCACACCTATCAAAGTGACTAATATGACAGAAAAAGGAAAATGTTGGATGTTGGAGCATGTGGGAAAATTGAGAAACTAATGCACTATTAGCAGGGTTGTGAACTGATCCAACCATTCTGGAGAACAATTTGGAACTATGCCCAAATGTGTATGCCCTTTGATCCAGCTGTACCACTGCTACATCTACATTTCAGAGACATCCAGAAAAGAGAAAAGGACCTATTTGTACAAAAATATTTAGAGTACCTCTTTTTGTGTTTGCTAAGAATTGGAAATCAAAGAGATGCCCATCAATTGGCGAATGGCTAAATAAACTATAGTATGTGATTGTAGTGGAATATTCTTGTGCTCTAAGAAATGACAAGCAGGATGATTTCAGAAAAACCTGGAATTAAATGAACTGATGCGTAGTGAATTGAACAGAACCAGGGAAACATCATATACAGTAACAGCAATATTGTTCAATGAAGAACTGTGAATGACTTAGCTATTTTTGGTAATACAATGATCCATTACAATACTAATGATGAAGCATACTATCTGTCTCCATAGAAAGAATTAATATTGATTGAATACAGACTTAAGCATGCTATTTTCACTTTCTTTCTTTCTTTCTTTCTTTTTTTTTTCTAGTCTTGTTGTACAAAATGACTAATATGAAAATGTTTTAAATAATTGTACATGTATAACCTTTATCTGATTACTTACCATCTCAGGGATCAGGGAAGGTAGGGAGGAAATACGGGATAGAATGTGGAACTCAAAACTTTAAATAAAAGTGTTTAAAAACTTGGGAAAAAAAAAACCAATACTCTCAGAATGACTTTAAAATCTTAGATGTCTAATAGGTTCAGTTGTCATCACTAATCCAAAGAAAACTTAATTAGCTTGTTTAAAAATTCCTCTGCTTCCTGTGGCTGGGTAGAATCAATGCAGCCTGGGCTAAAGCCTCCATCCTGTAGCCCTTATTTCATTCAATTAATTATTGTATTAGGGAAAATGGTAGTCCTTTTGGAAGAAAGAGCTAGTAAGACTGATCAGTCATCTGCTATTTATTAGATAGTATAATGTTTTTAAAAGTACATCCTATTTGATATGATATTTCTAAAGCAAAAATCATAGAAGCAAAGCTGAAAGGCATCGTCAACTAAGTAAGCAAGCTGTCACAGTGACATCCAAATAACATGTAATTAAACACATTATAGTGTTTGTTTCAAACAGCATGTTTCCTACTCATAGTGTCCCGTTTCTCTCTGCAGTGATGAAAAGTACAACTTATAGCACTGCTGATGTATTCTATTGTGAAAAAAATGGTAAAAATTGAATTAAGTAAAACCTTTAGGTTCAAGCCCAAAAACTAAGACAGGGAAGAAGAGATATTCAGGACCACGGAACCAAAATAAGATTATTTTGTATTGATGTTCCAAAGGTCATATATAGCAGATATGGTTAACAGTGAGGCTACAGAGAGAGAAATTCTGGTTGACATAATAGAAAGAACACTCAACTTGGAGGCAGGAAAGTTGTGTTCAAATCCAGGCTAAGCCTCTTACCAGCCTGTGACCTTGGACAAATAACTTCCCTTCTCTGGGTCTTTTTGTTGTCATTGTTCAGTTCTTTCATTCATGTCCAACTCTTTGTGACCTAATTTGGGGTTTTCTTGTCAAAGATAATAGACTTTTGTGATTTCCTTCTCCAGCTCATTTTACAGATGAGGAACTGAGACACTCAGGGTTCAGTGACTTGTCTAGGGTCACACAGCTAATAAGTGTCTGAGGCTAGATCTGAACTCATGAAAATGAGTCTTTTTGACTCCAAACCCACTGTTCTATCCACTGTACCACCTAGCTACCCCATTTCTCTGGCCTTTAGTTTCCTCATTCATAAAATGAGATATCTATAAGGTTCCTGTCAACTCTTAACATCCTATGAGTTTAAGTTCACTTCCCAGAGGTAAATTGAGGTGAAGAGAGGCCGAAAGGCAAGTTCTGAATAAACTGAGTTAACCCAGAGGCATAACCAAAATAAAGCAATGGGTTTGTGAGGATCATATAGCCAAGTTCTACCATAATCACTGGGTTGGAGGTTCACATTAGACTTAATAATATGTGTTCAGGCTACTTCCAGAGCCTTTCTCAAATTGTCTGAGCTGTCTGAACAAAGGAATACTACTCAAGAGTCTTCTAAATCCTCAGAATGAAAATCTAACATAATGATAAGGCACAGTTTACAGTGAGGCCTGACAATTCTGATAGAGACCATGTTTACAGAATTCAATCTAATCCAACAAACATTTATTAAATACCTACTACATGTAGAATACGCATTGGGAATGCAAAGATAGCTGTGACATAGATTTGCTTTTAAAAGTAACTTACGACCTATTGGGGTGATAAAAAGGAAGACCAGGTGAAATCCTCTAAGAAATTCAAGGTCAAAGAGGCCACCTACTTTGGAGCAGGCAGGAAAATTTTAGGGAATTCTTAAAGGAGGTCGCATCTGAGTTAAACCTTGAAAGAAGGGAAGATTTTCAATAGAGGCTAAGGAATCTATCGTAAGCATGGCAGTGGCCGGGACAAAAGCATCAAGATAAGAGAGGGTAGGATAAAAATACAGGATAAAGAATAGTCTGGTTGGACTTGAACACAGAGTACATGAGGAGGAATGGTATGGGATAAGCCTAAGAAGATAGATTAGAACCTAGAATTCCAGGATTAGGAGTTTGTGATTCTACCAAGACCATTTAGTTTTAAAATCAAACCTAGCAATAAAGTTAAAATTCAGTCAATCTAGTCGTTCAGCATTACGAATGAACTTTTGAACTCTCCAGCTAATTGTTCAGCATTATAAAGTTATCTTCTTGCAAAGATGAAAAAAATAATAATAAACATGTTGATGACTTGACAAACAAAGCTTGCTTACCAAAACGTCAAAGGGGAAGTTGGTGCAAGTAATTTCTTGACATAATCCAAAGGAGCACTGTTGCTTTTTCAGCTAAATGGTTGGCTAATGAAGCCTTTGGAGTGGCAGGATAAAAAGAGAGAAAGTGACCATAGCAACATCTAAGGTGTGAGGATAGCTTTGGCCTCAGGAGGTTTATGGAACTTCCTGTCATTAGTTTTTGGTCACATCTCCCAAATAAAGGAACCACCATTTTAAAAGAGTCCCCCATTCATTCTTTTTTTTGTGTGTGTGATTATTCTGAGGATATTTATTTTCTCTTGTTTTTCATTAAAATTCACTTTATATAAAAATACTTAGAAGAAATCATTAATATCTTCTCATCTTTCTTTATAGAAACCCAGATCATCTTACTGGTCCTTTAAGAAGAGGACATAACAGCCTTGCTTCTTTGCTATCAGCTTAGCTTGGTAAGACTCTTCCTATTACTATATGGTTGTTTCAGGGTTCTAAATGGGGAAAATCTCATTACTGAATTGCCTTTCCTTAAAAAAAAATCTACTAAGTGCTTCATATAGAAATCAATACATTTATGAATGGTAAAATACCAATACTCATATTGTCTCACAGTATACCAGAGCTACATTTAACAGTAAGTAACTAGTTGTATTTAATGTAGTAATAAGTATATGGAATACTGATTTACAATACTGGGACTGACTGTTATCCAGTATTATCATATTTAATTCTTTGAATTATTTCTGAGGCACACAGAATTTATAACATTGTGAAAGACTCAAAATGTTTGCGCTATGTTCTTATTTTGTTGGATAACATAATGTCACTTTTTATTGACTTAGGTCTAGATTTTAAGGATTTTACAGAAAATTTAATCAATCTTCTTGTTTTATGGTTGAACAAAGTGAGACCCAGAGAGGTGAATTCACTTGTCTCTGATCACACAGCTAGTTAGTAACAGAGCTGGAACTATACTTGTTCAGTTAACCTGATAATTATCCTTATCAAGTATTCAGTGCATTATAGTATGGAGTTAATCTTGGGTGCTACAAGGCCATTGCAGGACAGGCTCTCAGAGCTTCATACCAATTGGAAAGGATTCTGAGTTCATGCCTAACAACAAATTGTTCCTATTATTGCTTCTAGCATAAAATATAAACCTTTTGTGTTTGATTCTTATAGGCCTTCACAACCTAGCTCCAACCTATCCTTTCCAGCCTCACCCATAACTGACCACTTCCCACCCACATTCCATATCCATCCAAACTGGCCTTCTCTCCCTTTCTTACACTAGGCATTCCACTTCACTGCCTTTGCATTAGACAAAGATGTGCTCCCTTATCACCTCTTTGTATTTAACTACCTTGCATGGGTTTTGCATTTATTTCTCTTTAATCTTCATTCTATATATACACATATAGGTACATTGTGTTAGGTGCTTGGGGACAGCAATCCCAAAGTGAGATAGTCCCTTCCCTCAGAGCACTTACACTCTTCTATGGAGAAAAATGTTCAGGTTACTCCCTTTGTACTCATCGCTCCCCTGAACTAAGTTCATAGCATTCCTCTGCCACCATCACTCAACAGTTTTTATTCCTATGAAATTAAGCAACACAATTAAAACATCCTTTCTTCTATCCTTTGCAAAGAACAATTCATTGTCCTTGGTGGTTTTGGTATCTGATTACAGTCTTATTCTCTAACCAGCTCCCTACCATTATCTTGGGTGACTCCAACTTCTATCTTGGTGACCATCCAGACAACAAGGCTTCAGAGTCCCTTATTTCTTTCGTTTGTGTAATGTCCATCTCTTTCCGTTTCCACCCCTTACTTAGACAGTGATATCTTAAATCTCACCATTACTTGAAACTACTTTCCTCCCAAGATTTGTAAATCTGAAATGTCAAACTCCAGTTGTATTTTTTCACCTTTATTATGTCTTTTATCCCATCAAGCACTCTCTTTGTTCTCCTCTAAGCTCACAATTCTTCCTTACTCTCCTGTTCTAACATCTTGTTCTGTATTCACATATCTGCTACTCAGGCTTCAACTCATGGTTAGCTATTTCAACGATATCTCATCCTTGAATCTTTCCATCCTCTTGAGGGTTATTGTTATTATTGGTTTGGTTTGTTTGTTTTTTAATCCATATCACTAATGATTTCTTATCTTTTCCTGATTCTAGATCTCTGAATTAAATTAATTCGAATATACTACCAATTTGAGATCTAATCTCATGTAGGTTCTCACTGCTCCTTGATAGTGTTTTTTTCCTGATTTCTCTCTTATCAGATTCCTGCCTGAGTTCTCTTTTCATTTCAAGTTCACATCATCCCCACCTTTCTTATGAGTTTTCCTTCCTGTTGAAAAATTACAGCTCCTCAGCAGAAGCCCTCAATTCCATTTCCCCATACCATGAAACTTCTTTATACCCTTGTACATGTTTTCCCTTCATTTGCTCCTGTCACAAGAGGAGCTGGCGCTTCTTTCCAAGGTTAACACTCCTTGATTCTATTCTCTCCCACCTGTTAGTTGTCTTTGAACAATCATTTTATTTCTCCTGTACATCTTCACACTTTCCCTTTCCATTGATTCCTTCCTCTCTTCTTCCATTCTTAGTTATCTGCTGTTTGAAACAGTTCTTCCCTCTATTTCTTTAGCTCCTTAACAACCTTCCCATGACTCTCATTCATTTTTGCACTTCTGGAAAGAGTCATTTGAGTTAAATATTGGCACCACCTTTTCACTCCTCAGCTTCCTACAGTCTGATTTATCTCACCATTGTTCTATTGAAAGTACTGTTATTAATCACCAATGCCCTTCGAGTCACCAAATTGAACCTTTTTTGACCTTTCTGCAACATGGGATGCTGTTCATCACCATCTCTTCTCCCTTGTGTTCTTGAAGCTGCACTCTCATGATTCTTTGCCTATCTTACTTCCTGTGCTACTTCTTTGATTTCTATTCCACCACCCATCCCCTAAATTTAAGCAGTTCCCATGGCTGCATCCTCTTTCTTCATTTTACTCCTTTCCTTAGTAGACTCCTCTGTTCTTACTACTTCAACTATCACCTCACAGAGAAGGAGACCCAAATTTTACCCTTATCATAAGATGTTCATTAGGAAAAGCAATGTGGTGGGCACATATAAAACACTTGGACTGGCAGACAGTTCTAGTTCTAGCTCTTCCTTTAACTTGCTGTGTGACCTTAAACAATTCACTTGACCTCTTGTCCTCAATTTCTTTTATATAAAATTATAAAGTTAAACTTCATGATCTCTAATCTCTTTCAGCTCTGACATCTTGTCATTCCACAGTCTCTCACTCTTCTAAACTATAATAGGAACCATATTTATTTTGGAGGTGGGAAGAAGCAATTCGGGTTAAGTGACTTGCCCAAGATCACACAACTAGTACAGTGTCTGAGGCCAGATTTGAACTCAGGTTCTCCTGACTCCAGAGGCAATACTCTAGCCACTGTGCCACCTAGGTGTCCCTAGAACCAAGTTTATGAATAATAGAGACAGCAATAGCAACAATAACTAACGTTTATATGACTCTAAGTTTTGCAAAGTTCTACATCTGTATTTATGTATATGCATATGGTATATGTATATATATATGTGTATATACATGTGTGTATGTATGTGTATATACACATATATTTTATATGTATGTATATATACATATGTCTATATATACATATATATGTGTATGTATATATTTATTTTCATATATATATATATATATTTTTACATTTGATCCTCACAACAACTCTGAGTTAGGTGCTATTATTATCTTCATTTTACAAATGATGAAACAAGGATGAGAAAAGTTAAGTTGTCCAGGGTCACTTATGAGACAGCATTTGAACTCATATCTTCCTGCCTCTAAGCTCAGCGCTCTATTCAATATAATACCTAGATGTTTGCTAGATATTTCTATAGTTGTCACTTCAAATGCCACATGTCCAAAGCCAGACTCATCATATTCCCCCCCATCAAAAAACAAAAACAAAAACCTGCTTCTTCCCCCAACATTTCTGGTTCTGCCACTGATATATAACCTCATTCTCCCAATCTGCCAAGTTTGAGGTATGGAATTCAAGGGATCCTGAGCCCCCCAATAATAATAAATATTATACTTTCCCAACCTTATTCCATACCACTTTACTTCACATATTCTTTTTGCTGTACTCCAGCTAGACTACTCATGGTTCCCCCAAATAGGTCCCCTCATTTTCCTACTTCTTTCTCTCTACCTAATTTGTCCCCATGTGTGAAGCACATTTTCCCCTGTCTTTTCACTTGGGGTACACTAAATAAAGTCAGGAAGATGTGGGTTTGAATACTGCTACTGGGGCTTACTGAAGTCACTGAACCTCTCTGGGCCTCATATTCCTCATCTGTAAAAGGGGAATGATAATACTTATAAGTTTGATATGAGATTTGTGAGTAAATATATAAAGACTTTACAAAATTTTCATTCTATGAAATATCAGCTTTTCATTATTGCTATCCAAACCTATGTCCTCCTTCAAAACCCAGCTCAGTTGCTAACTCTTATATATAAGCTCTTATGTATAACTCACGTATAAAGCCTAAGTCAAATGGAGCTCATATAGTAGTCAGGAATCTCTACGATGGCTTATGTAATTCATAAAGTCAGGGTCAAGTTAACCATGTAATCTGAAGGATAATATACAAAGAAAGAGTGAAGAATCCAAAACCCAATAGTTTCATAGATTTAGAGTGTGAAGGAACCTCAAAGTTTCATCCAGTACAACCCCTTCATTTCACAGATGTTGTTTGTCCTTCCTTCTTGAAGAGGGTCATGACATCATGGAAGTGATGCCATGACATGCAAGTGAATTGGATTTAAGTGAGAAAGGGCTGTACAAAGTCACCAGCCTCACTTTAAATGAGATCTCAAAAAGGGGAAGTGACTTGCCTGTCATAGAGATCTAACCTTGACCACACAAACAAAAGTGACCTTGTTTACTTCAGAATTTTTATGGCCCTTCATTTGGGCACTAATCTCATATGGTTTTGTATTATGGTTATTTACGAACACCTAGATCTTCTCTCACTCCCTAGATTATAAGCATGCTGAGGACAAGGAGATTCCTTTATCTACCTTTGTATTTTCCATCCTTCAGTCTTGTAGCCTTGTTCATAATAAGTGCTTTTTAACATTGTTTATTGAATTCATTAGGTGAATGGCATGTCGTATATGTGATATAATACATCTTTAATCTGTTGGTAAGGATTTAAGATTTTCTTATACTTTTATCTTTTTTTTTAAATTTTTCCCAGTAGAACAGTAATTTCTTCATGGGCACCTTGGGTCATTTGAATCTAATGGGACGCTTAACATATGCTGCTTTTTCACATGGCATGGAAATCTCTTTCATTTCCCTAGAAACAGCACTGGGTAAACACAACATCTTACATTTAAAAGAAACTTAAAAGAAAAATACTTCAGTTTGATTGCTGTGGATTATTTCCCTGTCCTGTACCCTAAGAGAGTATAAGTAAAGCATAGAAGGAGTTCAAAAGAAACCCTAACCAGATTTTCTCTTTCATCACCACTTTTAATGATTATGGGGTTTTCCAAAGGCAAAAGAAATGGAAATATTCAGTAGTTAGATCCCTGGACTTGGAATCCTTTGTCTGTAATTGATTCATTGTGTGTACTGGAGCCTAGTTATGGTACTAGGCTGCCTGTCTCCAAACTAAAAATGAAGTGGAAAATCTGCGCTATGAGGATGGGGAAAATATGGCGTCTATATGTCAGCATTGTTGCTATGGTAAAGGAAGGTGACAGACAGACAGAGACAGAGAACCATCCCTCCAACTATTTTCTTCAAGTTGAGCTGATTTTAAAAAATATATTCAGAGAAGCAGTAACTTGCTATAAATGTTTATATCTCTAAGGTCTTTTTTAGCTACTTGGCAAGAAGAAATCAAACAAAAAGGCCACAATACCCCCCAGTGGCTTTAAATAAAATAGAAAAATTAATAATTTTAAGTTATTTTCTCTGAAAATGAATACCCTGAGTCACATTAATTGCTGCTCCACCAGTGCCCAGACCCCAGTGCCAGAATATTCTGGGTGAATGATTTTTAAAAGAGACCAAAAAATATTTTTTTTAAAAAAAGCTAGTAAATTAGAATATCAAATGTTGCCTTTATAAATTCCTACTCTAACCTACACCATAAACTAGCAATATTTTGCAGACCCTAGAATGCTTCTGGCTCTGTTTATGCTCAGAATCATAGAGTGGAAAAGGGTTTTAAAGATTTTCTGATCTAATTTCCTCATTTTACTGGTAAAGATCCTGGAGCATAGAAAGGAGAATCCAACTCAGGTCTTCTAACTCCATGTCCTTTTATATTACATACACACACATATACACATACACACGCACACACACACACGCACACATGCATGTGCGCTCCAAGGGACTGATTTGGAGAGGACTCTCCCATGCCTAAAACAAGATCGAAAGAGGGAAAATTGCCTACATATCCTGGCAGGAATTAAAATAACAGTAACAATCCTCCTACTTAACAGACTGAGTCATAAGCACATTCTCCTGATTTGTCTACAGCTTGGAGCAGATTGTTTGGGCTGGAATTTTGTAGGCAGAGGTGGAGCCACCTGCTGCAAGGTCTTTGGCTCTTATGAAGATTACGGCAGCTGTTGGAGGCTTGTTCTTTTAGCAGTTGGCGAAGTAGATGTTGGGAGAAGATGAGGTCCTGTGGGGTGGGTGAACGCTGTCAATACTAGGGATGGAAACTAGGACTCACCTATCATTTTCCAAATGTTATCCTAGTTTGGCATGAGTCACTAACATAGTCAAGTTTAACCTTAGGTGTTATTAGAATTATTTTATCTGATTGGCTTGAGAGAAGTTCATCTTCACAGAGTGCTAGGGTAGGAACAAAACAACAATAAAGACTGGCATGTTCAATGAGAGGGGAGGAAGAGGGATAGAGATAGGGTAACAAAAAGAAAAGAAAAGAAAATCATCTAAACATCTTTTTTTTAAAAAAAAAAAAAGCAATGCCTAGAAGAGGG
>CM053591.1:141512371-141708760 GCA_028646515.1 Pseudochirops corinnae
TTTTAAAAGAAGAGCAAGAAATTGCTGTCCTATCTTTGAAAAACAAGGTATCTAATTTTCATGTACAAAAAGCTCTTCTCTCCTGCCCCCCACTTGAAAAGAAAAAAAAATAGGTGAGAACTTGCTATTTTCTTCAAGGATTAGGTCATTAGGTCATAATTAAGCTCACTGGAACATTTTCTCCCTATGTATTTTTTTCTGCTGATTCTCAAACGTAAGTAGTTGGTAGCCATTTAGATCCTATATGACTGAATTATTTGCTATAGGCTTAAAACAAACATGGTTTTTTTGTTTGTTTGTTTGTTTTGCAGGGGGGGAAGGCAGGGCAATTGGGTTAAGTGACTTGCCCAAGGTCACAGGGCTAGTAAGTGTGTCAAGTGTCTGAGGCTGAATTTGAACTCAGGTCCTCCTGACTCAAGGGCCGGTGCTCTATTCACTGCACCACCTAGCCACCCCAACAGACGTTTTTAATGCCAATTTTAGCCTGTCAATGATGGAGAAGCATTTCTTAAGCACCTACTGTATGCTAGACCCTGTGCTAGGAGCTGCATGTTCAGTACACTCTTAGCCCTTCATTAGCTTTTAAAGTGTTTTTTTTTCCAGAGAGACAAAAAAAAATCCTTAACATATTAAGAATAAATGAGATGATGAAGATTTCCTTCCCTCTAGCACCTCTTTAAGACTATAGGTTACATGCCATACTACGTTGGTAGAGCATCTTTTCTCACTGTATGTCTAATAATCATAGATCTGACCCCCCCCCAAAAAAAAAAAAACAGAAAAACAAAAATCAAGAGGGGAATTACTGGTTGCCATAGTCAAATATATGGGCACAAACTCCATCTTTAGTGTATATATAAGATGCTAAGCTGACCTTCAATCCAAGGCTTGACCATTATTTCTATTGGAGAGATACTATTCATCTTTTTTCTTTAACTTGAAACATTACAAGGGTAAACTTAGGAAGGATATTCCCCCCAGATTATGTCTTGAACTTTCTCAGAATTGGCACAAAATAAGTAAAAATAACATATATGTGCATACACACATATGTATATATATTTACATACATTGTTTCAAGTTTTGCAGAGTGCTTTCCTCATAATCACTATGTAAGTTAGCTAGCATAAGTATTATTATCCCTATATACTGCAGACAAGGATGTTGAGTCTCTGTGGGATTAAATTCTTTGCCTATTATGGCATAGCTATTGTCTGAGTTACTCAGGCTTTGAACCAAAATGTCCTGACTCCAACTCCAGTTTCTTATCCTCCATGCTATGTGAGCTCTTGCCCCAGAAACAGTGCGAAATTAGGAACACAGCTCTGATCACAATTAAGGAAAGAATTCTAAGCTGCAGATGGATCTTAAAATCTAAATATTGGTAAAATATTTGAACCAAAATTCTACTGGGCTCTAAAACAGAGAGGCAGAAAAATGACTAAGTCAAATCACTTTGTTGCAACTTCATAATCCTTAAAGTATCTCTGAATAGTCATCAGTAGGGCTGTGGCACTTCTTTCTTAAAGCATTACATTGTGGCATCTTTTTCCCCCCATTAGTGTCATCAGAATGACCAGGGAATCAAAGAATCACAAATTCTAAAACCTCAGATGGAAAAGACCCATGCCCAAGGAGGAATCTGTTATATCTCCAAGAAGTATTCAAGCAGCCATTGATGGAAAGTCCTCAGGGAAGGGGCCAGTATGGCAACAAAGACATTTTGAGGTGGAAAGGAGACAGGCTAAGGGAGCTTATTCTGGAGGGCCTCAGTTATTTCAAGAATGGATGTAGATTGTGTGGAAGCTGCAGGAAGCAGGTCATGCTTCTACTTCAGCAAGCAGGAAGATGCCATAGAAATAGGAAAAGGAATCAGCATCTTCCTTCCATCCTCACCAGTGCTTTCGGCTTCATTTGGCCATTTTGGAAAGAGTTGAGCAGGAAGCGTGCTTTCCTATGAGTTTGCTCTCTCTCTCCTCCCACTCAACCACCCACGGAATGTTCTTGTTGCTGTCGGAATCTGCTGTGCAGGCAAGGAATTGGAGAGATTTATCTATATTTGCTTCAGTTAACCCTGCTGAAGCTCTTCAGATTATACTGTTTTCTGTTTTTCCCCCAATCTGACCCACCATCAAATGAAGTACAGACCCTCCTATAATATGAATAGACTTGAAAGTCTTAGGTAAACGAGCCAAGCAAATTAAGGAATTAATAAACAATCAAATTAAAAGGGGATCAAATTGTATAATATTCTAATTGTGGGGCTAATTGTGTAATAGCCCCACTCTTATTGAGGGCCAATAGTCAAATTTATCAGACACTTCAGTCAATTGATAGTGATTCTATTTGGGAGCAGTGGGGACAGGAAAACTATGATCTATGTTGACTATTCATACACCTGCAAGATTAGAAAATTACTGGAATGGAAGCAACATGAATGACTGCTAAAATACAAAAAAATAGATACAAAGAGTTTTTTGAAAAAAAGAAACTTTTGTTGTCTTGTTTTAGAAATGTCATCATGTAAAGGTATGCGGCATTGTTCAAGAAAGTGATAAAACATCTCAGCTTGAACGGAGCCATATGTCCATTTAAGGAGAAAACAGAAAAAATCAGAAGGCAGAAGAATAAAACAAAAGGCATTTTCCCACACATTCTATACATTAGCAAGGATCCCAGATGAGTTTTGACTGTCTGGTAAACCCATAAATTCCTCTAAGGCAATCCTTGTGGTAGCTCTCCTATTTGGTCTTTCTTTAGGCATTTTTGTTTATACAGAGAAGCCAGACTATGCCAGGATAGTGCACTGTAGGTAACATTGCATGAAGCCTGTTCTGTCGGTTACACATTTTCCAAAAAAAGTACTCTGCAAAATAAATTTGCCAGACTTCCAGCCTGCCGTTACTGCAGAATGCTCCGGGCTCCATGAAATGCTGCATTGCAGTAGGGAGCTCCCACAGGCTTTTCCTTAAAGGTTAAAAATTCTTTTTCTCCCCCTTTTTCTTTTCTTTGAGTGGGTGGTATTTTAATCAAGTTCCCAAGGCATCAAGCCACATTAAAAGTGGCGCATCCCACACGGGGGAAAAAATGGTCCTTTCTCTGGAAGTATCAGGAAGGAGTAAGGCTATACTGTTATATTGTCATTGCATAGTTAATGCTTCAGCACGTACAAAGATGGGATTGATGGTAACAAAAGGCTCTTCTGTACAGTCACAGACATGTGTAACCTTTCTCCGAATCTCCTTTTTATACCTTGGCTTCTTTAATGATTCACTGATTGTTTTTCAAAGCTGAAATTCTTTAGGATTAAAATATTTTTATTTGTTTGAATGCCATGGGTCTTGGTTGCCCACAAAAAATAGCGTGCTTCTGAGGCATCTGTGCTGTCTGTAAGGGAAAGTTTGCTTTCTCCAAAGTAGATACTTCTGTGAGGAGTTGGGTGCCAAGATGGCAGTCATTTAAAACTCATCTGGACAAAGCCCACCAAAATATCCGGTAATGATTAATCTTGAATAAAGAATGGGTAGCCTGAGGGACCTGAGAGATCTTTCTCCAAGGCACGCTGCTGTGATACTAGAAAGTGTTGGGTCCTGGGGAGGCGGTGTATAAGGCCTTTTTGTTTTCTCATCTTGTGTGTTTCTGCCTCGCATATGTTTACAATCTGAGAGAACCTTGTTTAGGGAATTAAGTATTCTAAGGAGAACTTCCTTTTTAAAAATAAGGCGATTAAAAGGAAGCTCTGGTTAGCAGAAAACAATGTAGAGAAAAATCTGCTTGGGTCACTTAACTAAACTGTAGAAAAGTCTCAATATTTGATGTATTAAGAATGAATAGTTTGGAATGGCAAATATATTGTTCCACTTATGTGTATGAATGATGAAATTTTAAACAAAACTATCTTGTTTGCAGAGGACATATTGAAATGTTACTTGATATTTTTTCTTCATATAACCTTAAAGTAACTGGATTATAAGGGGGCATGGGAGTTAAAAGAAGGTGGCTGGTTTCTATAAATATAGTAAAAACCTTATGAATACCAGCAAGTATCAATTTTTTTAATCCTATAGTTTATTAAAATATGGCAGATATTAAAATACTTAAACCAAAAGATATTCATATCTTTTAGTGTGTAACTTTTGGCAATCATTATACTAGTCTACCAGAGAAAACAGAATTCTCTCCTCTTGATACAATTGGACTTATAAACATTTGGTGGATTTAATTTTCCATCAGACACAGGAAATTTCCAAATTTCGTTTCTCTTTCTCCCTCCATGCTTTCCTCTGTTCTTCCCTTTCTTTTTCTCCCCTTCATTTTCTTTTAATTAAGGTTGTGCTTGGCAGCCTCTGTCTTCTTCAAAGCAAAAGCCTGTTTTCATTTTTGATAATTCCTGAAAAGCATTTTACAGCTTCCTGAGGAATTTTGGTTTCCTTTACAAGTCAGGCAGATGGTTTATATTGCCTTAGGGAAGGTGTGGGCATCACAATTTTGGGTTTACCATGAATCTAGCAAGAAAATGCATGTCAGTCTGTCTGTCTGAAATGCCTGCTTCTCTGTTTCATGTGGTTGAAAATGTCAAAGAACATTCTAAACCAAGAAATGAGTGCCTTTCTTTGCTTTTTCAGTTCTCATTAGATACTCAAAAGGGAATAACCACTTGCGACTTAGCAAAGACTGCTTTAAATCCTCAACAGCTTAATGTTTTTTGGGAGGAGGGTCATAGTACTTTGTATCAAGCACCTACTAAATGAAAGGCACTGGGCTCTGAAAACAAATATAATGAATGAACAAGGCAGGTTGACTGCTCGAGTGGTTAAAAAGCTATTTTAGCAAGTGCTTATGTTGTTCAGTTTCATGGTTTTGTAATCCGTTCTTATCTTTATTTTATGTTGTAAAATTGCTCATATGTCCTTGTGAGCCCCAAATGAAGCATGATTTCTTTCTTCCCTGTGCCAGCAGCCTCTACTTCTGGCCCACAATCAAACACAGAGTGAGCTAATGAGGTGGAGGTCAGTGCTGAGAGCTGTAACATGAGGACCGAGAAGATAGAAGCCCAGAAAGGATGGGAGACAACGTACCATTTTGGGAGAAAGGCTAAATTGATGTGGGACCATATTCCTTAATTTTCTTAGGATTTTAATCCCTAGAGCTCTGACCCTAGCTGGCAGCAAGGAGCAGTATTCTCAAAGACCTTTGTACCTCTTTCTCACCTAGGAACTGGAGCAGCGGTTCTCAGCCTGTTGGTTATGTTCAATTTGTAACAATGAAAATACATCCTGCATATCAGATAGATTCATAACAGCAGCAAAATTACAGTTATGCAGTAGCAACAGAAATAATTTTATAGCTGGGGGTCACCACAACATGAGGAACTGTATTAAAGGGTCACGGCATTAGGAAGGTTGAGAACCACTGAACTAGAGTATCTAAAATTCCACTGGTAGAAATTCATTCCTTTTGACTTTCTGTTTGGATCACACGCTTTTAATATATAAATATTCATGGGAGAAAATAGCATATTTAATGTTTGAAAAAAAAATGACTAGAATCAGAAAATTGGGACTCTCTATACTTGTTGAATTCTTTACCACTAGAACTAGCTCTGTGACCCTTAGCAAATCATTTCTCCTGCATTGGGCTTAGTTTTTCCATCAGCAAAATGAGAAAAAGAGAATTGATGGACTCTAATGGCTCTTTTTAATCTAACATTCTATGATTCTATGAAGCGATTTACACTAAATTGTTAGTGAAGTAACAGATCACAAGAGGAAATGTCACTACTGAGTGCACAGAGATAGGAGGGAGAAAGAGTCGAAGAGATGGAGTACAAAAAAGGGATGTGAGAGACCACAGATTTCACCTATCTTAGAATCTTACCTAGATTTATCTGATTTAAACATAATATCACCAGAACTAAGTCAGGACAGTTGGGTTCTACTTGAAGCTTCAACCAACTGATTATATGGTATGTTCAGAGTGGTTATTCTTATGAACCTATACCTTATGTTTTCCCTCCTCAGTGGCTTTGACCATGCTGTTACCCTCACTTTGCATGCTTTCTCCACTTTTTGCATTCAAAATTAGATGAATAGATTTATATCTTTTCACAAACAGTGAGGCATTTGGGAAGCCTAGGCCCAAAACCTAACCCTACCACTTAATACCTTTGGATATCAGGAGGGCCTGACTCACACTGGCCCCTCTTAGTTATGGTTAAGGATAGAAGGTTTTGAGGCATTCATAGTTCATTCAACAATTCACAAAAGGAAACTTACTCAACTATAGTTTAGAAAGGAAATTTAATTTAACAAGGATACTTAACTGGGGTAGACAAGCCCTTCCCCACCCCCCTTCACCTCCATGTGAGGTGTCTAATGAGCAGGGTGTAGTGACTCAAAAGGACCTGATCTGGCTTCTCATGAGTGGCCCATTTTAGGACCTTAGGTGACATGGAAACCATGTCAATGTGGCCAGAAGCCACCAGAAAACCTCATCAAGGGAACTCAGCCTTAAACTTCTAGGTTAAGGTTCCAGGGAGAGCTTTGTTGCCTTGCGGGGTAAATGCCTAACTTGTATGAGGCCAGAGGTTAATTTATTTGGACTATTCATTCTGATTTTCTGAGCATCAGTTTTTTCTCAACATCTCTAAAAGGAAGGCATTGGACTAGCTAATATCTAAGGCTCCTTCCCGATCTAAGTCTGTGTTCCTATGATCTTGTGACTATATTTGTGTACCTGTTCTGTAGAAAATGACTCATTTGTAGATTAGGGCTCCCTAAATTCTAAAAATGGATTAAAGTTTTAAAATCAAGCAAACTTTGGTTTTAAAAAACAATTTAAATTTTCAATTCCAATCATTTTCAATTTTGTTTTTGACTGGACCTGTGACTTCATCAGCATAGGAACTACCTGCATAGAGATTTGCATAGGCTCTAGGACTTACTGTCTTAGAGAGGTGCCTGAGGTTCTGAGAGACTGAGACTTGCCCAATTTATGTCAAGGCAAGATTTGAACACGGGTCTTAACAAAATTAATAACTGAGTTGTAAATGGTTTAAAATATAATATCAAAGATTTTTTAACTGAATATCTTTTAAGCCAGTGTCTTTTCAAAAAGACAAAGCTTTTTTTGAATCATAGATTGTGAAGTTTTAATTCATTTAATTATTTTTAGTCCTTGAACCAAGTTTGTATCTGCTCTTTTTTTTTTCTCATTGCAAATGACAGGCCACGTGCAAACATACCCATTTCCAAATCAATCAGTCAACAAATATTTTTAAACCCTATTATGTGCCAAGTATACACTGTGCATATGGGTATTGGAGGAAATTAAGGTTATCTGCTTAGTATTAAGCAATCAATCAAAAAGCATTTGTTAAACTCTTACTATGCACTGCCAAAGTATCCATTTGAGTCACAGGTACAGTCTGATTGTTAAAAACAAAACAAAACAAAAATGGAAAATAAATCACCTGGTGGCGTGAAAGTACAGACAAATATGAAGTGATTTGTCCATAATCCCATCATGAATAAGGAAGAAACCCAGAAAGTGCATGCACATGCCCATACACACAATTGTGGTCTGTGCTAATTTTTATTAGTTAAGTCTTTAGTATTCTGCGATCAAAAATAAGATCATAACATTTTCCTTTTGTAGAAATAGCTAGGCTTGCATACTTGAATTTTTGAGCCTCTGTTTTGTTATCACCAAATATATAATAATTAATTGTCTATGTTTCATGCCTGGAGCATTTTACAAACTTTGTGTCATATCAAAAAGTCTAGCAGAAAAAAAATTAGCAAGCCATAAAAACCGACCTAATTTCCAGTACTCACTCAAGGATGCACAAAGACATTTCTGTTCAAAGGAAAAAGATGAGAGGTATGTGGTTACTGCCCTAGTTGGATCAGACCTAAATTGTGAGGGAATTCCAACTGATAAGAATTCTGTATGTTCTCTTTTCCATACAACTCAGTTGGCATGGTGAAGTTTCATTTCGGCTCAGTAATAGCCTTCTGGGTCACAATTCTGGGCACCAATGAGACAAGCCAAATGTCAGCAAAGATTGCCTGCCCTAACTGGAAGAAAATAATCTTCTGCTTTGGGCATTGGGGGCAAGAAAAGGGTAAGATTTTACATTTTTTCCAGGGAGAAAACAAAAGGAAAACATTAATGGCTACCATAGGTAGCTAAAATTGGAAACTAGTTTTTATTCAAGATATTGGAGAACCAAAGCAGCCTTGACTTCTGTCAATCAAATGGCAGAACCACATGCAAAAACTGTCTGGGAGCAATATTTCAGGGCCACTTTGCTGTTTGACCATATGTAGCTAATATAGGGCTAGACCCAAAGTAGGTACTCTTCATACATATATTGAATGAATAAGTAAAAATGGTAGTAATAATAATAACTAGTATTTATATAGTGTTTACTATGTTATAGGCACTATACTAAACACTTTACAGGTATTATCTCATTAATTCTAAATGTAGTTTAGACACTCAGTTGACCTAGCTCACTGGAGCTCAGAACTCCTGAGCTGAAGAGATTCATTAGCCTTAGTCTTCTAGTACTAGAGTTTATAGGCATGTGCCATTCCACTTACACAGTCTTAGACTACTTTAAATTTGAGAGGCATAGGGAAATGCCAAAGTACTGTTCTCTGTTCAGAATCCTTAGTACTAAGAGACACATTTTAGAGACATTGTTATTAGAGAGTGTCTTCAAGAGGAGAGCAACCTAGATAAAGGATGCCATTCAACGACATCCTAGCTAAGAGAGGCCACAAGGAGATATGATAAACATATTTAAATGTTAATTTGTAGAGTGTTCAAGTGAAAGAGGGGTTGGATTTATTCTTCTTGACCCCCAAACTAGGATCAGTGGACATAAGTTACAGAGAAGCAAATTTAAGCCAGATATCAGGTAAAATAAACTTACTAAAATCACTTTACTTTTACTACTTCTGTTTGATCACAACACTTTCCTCTTAATAATTGTTTTTTTATCTTCCATCTTGTGAGCACAAGTATTTTTTAAAACTGCATGTAAGTTGAACCTTACAGAAATTAATTTTTAAAATTCTTCATTTCTGTCATTAGGGCTGTAGTCTTGATTAACTTTAATTATAAGGTTAATGATAAAATATAATCCAAAATTGTACAGTTCAGATGTGTATGGAGTAAGTAACAAGTTTCAGATTATGTATTTCCTTTAATTAATGCTAATGCTAATCTAATATGGAAGGCCTGTGTGCATTACAGTATTCAAAGATTGCCCTAAAATCTAAGATAACAGCACTAAAATATTCTAAGGTTGTAATGATTGGTACAATAAAATCCCACAGATGTATGAAAACATTGTTCCTTGTCAAAACAGTGTCATTTTAAATAATATGGAGCTCACTTTTTGAAGCAACCCAGATCCATGACATATTTTAGAGAAATGTCATGAAAATCCTTCTCACCATGAAACTTTTTCAAATTAATTTCTCGTTGCTAAATCATTTAAATGTTTTCCTGACTCCAGTCTTTTGCTTTCCTGCATGCACAAAATACCTCTAAGTCTTCCTGCTATCTCTGTGCATAACTTGCAGAGGGTGAGTGCTCTCGGCAACCAGACAACTTAATGTAGATTTCCGGCCAATTGGTCTAGTACAGGGTTTCTTAACCTTTTTTAGTGCTATGGACTCTTCTGAATGATGTTTTTAAATGTATAAAATAAAATACATAAGATTATAAATGGAACCAATTATATTGAAATGCAGTTTCAAATTTAAAAAAAAAAACTCAAGAACCACAAAGTTAAGACATCATGTTTTATATCAAAGATTCTTAAACTGGACCTTGTGATACCAGATGTCATTAAGGGTTGATGGTGCCCAGGTCCTATGTCTTCTACTCACTCACTCAGTGATAGAAATTGAATTCAGGACTCATTGCTCTGGCATCACAGCTCAATAAACTCTCTCTTCATATAACAACAAACACAGCAACAATAATAATTATAACTAGCATTTATATGGCACTTTAAGGTTTGAAAAGTGCTTTACAAATACCCTAGGAGGTAGTTATTATTATTATTATTATTATTATTATTCTCATTTTACATTTGAAGAAACTGAGGCAAATAGAGGTGAAGTGCCCAGGGTCAGACAGATAATTTCAGAGTTCAGATTTGAATTCAGGTCTTCCTGATTCCAGGTCCAGTGCTTTGTGCACTCTGGTACCCCATGGATGCCAGTTCCAGTATGATATATTTAGTATGATATATTATAGATAGATAGACAGGTAGACAGGTAGGTAGATAGATAGATAGATAGATAGATAGATAGATAGATAGATAGATAGATAGATAGATATAGTAATTTCTTTCAGTTAGACCTCCTGGCAATAAAATCATGACCTATTGGTATGGTAGAAAAGTAGTTGACTACAAGTCAGAATACCTGTGCATATAATGTTTCTCAAATACATTAACCCTTCTGAGTCTCAGTCTCTCCATCTGTAAGATAGGGATAATAATACCTATAACATCCGCCTTGCTAGGGCAGTTAGGTGACACAGTGATTAGAGTACTGCGGCTGGAGTTCGAGAGTTAGGAAGACCCATCTTTTTGAGTTCAAATCTGGCCTCAGAAATTTACTAGCTGTGTGACTCTTGGCAAGCCACTTAACCCTTTTTGCCTATGTTTTCTTATCTGTAAAATGAACTGGAGAAGGAAATGGCAAACCACCTCAAACCACTTTTTGCCAAGAAAACCCCAAATAGGATCATGAAAAGTCAGACATGACTGAAATGACTGAACACAGCCTAAAATTGTTAGGAAGTGTTTCTTTACTTAAAGCTCTTCTTCCCATTATTTCTCTGTTCTGTCCTCTCAGGTTAAGAAGACCAAATCTAATGTCTGTTTCACATGACAGCTCTACAAATACTTGAAGACAGCTATCATGTTCCTCTTAAATCTGAACCTCTTCAGGCTAAACAGTCTCATTTCTTTCTTAACCAATCCTCCTCCTATGACAGCTTTTACTCAAGGCTGTCCATCGTTCTGGTAGCCTTCCTCTGGATGCTATACACTTGATCAACATCCTTGTTGAATCTGTCACCTGGAATTAGTCACCAGGCTTCAGACAAGTCTTGACCATTCACCACACCTGGAATGTACTCCCTCTTCACTTCTACCTTTTAGAATCAATCCTTAGTTTCCTTCAAGTCTCAGCTTAGACACTTCATCCTATGTGAAGCCTTTTTGTGTTCCTTTGGCTCTTGGGGCCCTTCTTTTCTGAATCATATTTTATCTATTCTACATCTATCTTATGTAGGCACATATATATGTGTTTATACACACATAAATGGATGTATGGATGTATGTGTATATAGGTTCCCTGAGGGGAAGGACTGATTTACTTTTGTCTTACCTCCATCACCTACCATAGTGCCTGGCATATAACAAACAGGTGTTTAATAAATGCTTCTATTTGATTTATTCATTGATTGACTTGAATAGAAAACGAAGGGATGGCCAATTTCCTAGTCTGTGCATGATCACTGGGTCCTTCTTTAGGCAGCCAAAGATCAGTAACTTTTAATTTATTTATTTACATAAATACTATTTTATTTTTTTCAATTGCATGTTGTGAAAGAAGAAACAGAACAAAAGAGAAAAGCCACAAAAAACAAAAACAAAAAAGTGAAAATAGTATGCTTTGATCTGCATTCAGATTCCACAGTTCTTTCTCTGGATGTGGATATCTTTTTCATCATGGATTTTTTAGAATTGTCTTGGATCATTGTATTGCTGAGAAGTGCTAAGTCCAGGCATAATTGATCATCATACAATGTTGCTGTTACTCTGTAAAATGTTCTCCTGGTTCTGCTCACTTCACTGAGCATCAAGTCATGTAAGTCTTTTCAGGTTTTTCTGAAATCTGCCTGCTTCATTATTTCTGGTAGTACAATAGCTTCCCATTACATTCTTATACCACAACTTGTTCAGCCATTCCCCAGTTGAGGGGCTTTCCCTCAATTTACAATTCTTTGCCACCACAAAAAAGAGCTACTATAGCTATTTTTGTACATGTGAGTCCTTTTCCTTTTTTTATTATCTCTTTGAAATATAGACGTAG
The DNA here is from genome assembly GCA_028646515.1 of Pseudochirops corinnae. Classification (NCBI taxonomy): domain Eukaryota; kingdom Metazoa; phylum Chordata; class Mammalia; order Diprotodontia; family Pseudocheiridae; genus Pseudochirops; species Pseudochirops corinnae. The sequence continues at coordinate 141,524,500 of CM053591.1, forward strand.
TAGTGATGTTGCTGGAACAAAAGGGTATATGTATGACTTAATTGCCCTTTGGGCATAATTCCAAATTGCTCTCCAGAATGGCTAGATCAGTTCACAACTCCACCAACAATGCATTAGTGTCCTGATTTTCCCACACCTTCTCCAACACTTACTATTTTCCTTGTCTGTCTTCTTAGTCAATCCAATAGGTATGAAGTGGTACCCAGAGTTGTTTTAATTTGCATTTCTCTAATCAAAAGCGATTTTGAGCTTTTCTTCATATGCATATAGATACCTTTGATTTCTTCATCCAAAAACTGCATGTTTATATCATTTGACCATTTATCAATTGGAGAATGACTTGTGTTCTTATAAATTTGGCTCTATTTGAGAAATGAGGCCATCATCAGAAATATTTACTGTAAAAATTGTTTTCCATCCTTCAGCTTTCCTTCTAACATTGGTTGTGTTGGTTTTGTTTGTGCAAAATTTTTTTAATTTAATGATACATTTTGCATTTCATAATGTTCTCTTTCTCTTGTTTGATCATAAATTCTTCCCTTCTCCATAGATCTGACAGGTAAACTATTCGTTGCTCTCCTAATTTGCTTATGGTGTCACCTTTTATGTCTAAGTTATGTACCTATTTTGACCTTTTCTTGGTATACAGTGTGAGATGTTGGTCTATGCCCAGTTTCTGCCATACTATTTTCCAGTTTTTCCTATTGAGTTCTTATTCCAGAAGCTGGGGTCTTTGGGTTTATCAAACAGTAGATCACTATAGTTGTTAACTACTGTGTCTTATGTACCTAATTTATTCCCCTGATCCACCACTCTATTTCTTAGCTAGTATCAAGTAGTTTAATCAGCAGCTTTTTTGGTACTATGTCACACTGCCTATTTGCTAGTTATTAATCACTGAATATTAAATAGGGCATATAGGAGCAGAGGATTGTTTTTGCCTTCTGATAATCCTGCTCCTACCTTTCTTTTTTAAAAAAAACCATGTGTTTATTTACTTTTAGTTTACAACATTCAGCTCTACACTCTCCTTTTTCTTTTGTGATGATAGTGCTTTGTAAATCTTTAAGTGCTATGGAATCTTATTATGATTTATTAATTAGAGTCTCTGGAAAAAGAGAGATTCCTTTTTGAAACATCGTTAGTCTTTAATTTTAAAAATGTCTTGCTATCTTTTGTTTTAAGTCATATGCATTTCTGAATATATCCCTATCTCCTACTAAGTAAGCCTTCCCTTTTAACAAGGAAAATAAAATTTAAACAGCTTTAGCAAAATTAATGAACACATTAACAGATTTTGACAGTACATATGGTGTTTCATAATTATAGTTATGTATTTTTTGAGAGAGATACGGAGGGAGAGAAAGAAAGAGAGAGGGATGGAGAGGTGTTTTCTCATCTTTTCTCAGGAACTAACCTTGACCATTATGATTTATATTCAGTTTGTGTAACTGTTCTTTAAAATTACCTAATTCTTTAAAAATCACCTTAGTATTTTTAGTCATATATACTATTTTCCTGGTTCTGCTTACTTTGCTCTGCCTCTGTTTATGTAGATCTTCCCCTGACTCTCTGAATTCTTTATATTCATCATTTTATATGGCGGAATAACATTACATTACAGGCACATATCATAACTTTTGTTTAGTCATTCCCCAATGAATGGGCAATCTATTTTCCTTCCATTTCAATTACTGCCTCCGAAATTACTGCTATGAATATTTTGGTATGCATGGAACTCTCTTGTCTTTAACTTCCTTGGCATATATGCCTAGCAGTGGAATTTCTGGATTGAAGAATATGGACATTTTAGTCACTTTAATTTCAGCTTTTAGTTATCCTTTTGAAAACCATGTCAGGAGCACACATTTGAAACTCCAATAGCTTACTTTCTTCTGGCATCAATAAAAGTAAAAAGTTATCAAAATTTGCATTAAAAATAGACAAAGTCAGGACTAGTGTCAGTCCATTAAGAGTAATTGTTTGAGAGCCTGCTGTGTGCCTAACACTGTTTGATTTTGACCTGCTAAGATTGAAGAATCCCCAGTCATTTATAATTCAACTAATCATAAAATAAAATGGTTGCATTTGACTTCATAAAAAGGCTATGAAAATTATTAAATTGTTAGTGAAGTTTCTTGCAGGAGAGATGTTGTACATATGTATATAACCATAACCCATGACTTTTCTTACTGTTCCCCACCAGCTGTGCAGCCACAGGACATTATGATCTCGATGTTTTTATTGAGTTGAAATGGTCCATTAGCTGCCAGTGATGGGTAGAACATTCCCTAGAAACACACTTTAGAACTATTTTATGTCAAACTTATTATAAACATAGAATGGTACATATTTAGCAACGAGCTCATTTTTCATTCAAATTTTGCAATATTTTATCATTCTACACCATGAAATGCTATCAAGTGATGACTGGCTGAGCTTAGGTATTTCTCATTCCTGGGATTTAACAGTAAAGCAAAGAGAAAAGCTTAAGCTGTTACGATTAGGAGAATTTTTAAGACAAGTGCTTTTCTAATACCATTTTCAGATGAATCATTCAATTATAGCATATTAAATTTGACAGTTGGGGAGTTCCATGGTTCCTTTTAGGGCTTTAATCATTCCATAAAAATGTGCAAGAATCTCCTCTCCCCTTGTGCCACCCAAGGACTGCTTTTCTCCCTTCTGTCTAAGGGGCGGGGGAGGGGGGGAAGAAGAGAAAAAAAAAGGTGGATTTCAGGAGAGGAGAAAATGCCACAAAACTTGAAATTGGTTGGGTCCTTCTAGCATAAGTCCTCATTATTTGCATTTTAGTGGCTGCTTCTGAGCACTCGGTATCCTGAATGAAGCCGAAAATGTAGATAAAAGACCACCCTCCCCTTATTCCTCTATAGAACACATTTGGAGAAATATTCCCAGACTGAGAGGGCAGGTGCTCTGCCTATCATTGCTGCTGTGTGGTTGTTGTTGTTGTTGTTGTCATTTCCCAAGGTCACAGTGTGGTTAGTCTTGCCTCAGCACTGGGAGAATCTGAAAGCTAGTGGCTGTCTTTCGCTCTGCTGGACTGTATCTTATTGCCTACATCACTAGAATCCCCCTCTTCACAATAAACACAAAATAAAGGAGCTGTTCATTTCAGAACTGCCAGGGGATCCAGCTGAATCATTACTTCAGCCTTCTTTCTCCTTTTGCTTGAGGGCAACCATTCTCAAATGTATTGATCTTGGAACCCTTGCCCTTTTACATGCTTCAAAATTATTAAGAACTGCCCCCAGAGCAATTTTTATGTGGATTATATTTATCAATATTTACCATATGAGAAATGCAAACATCTTAGTATTATGAAAAGTTGTTTTGATCTCACAAAGCTCCTGAAAGGGTTTCACGGAATCCCTCGTGTTTTTGAGACCACAATTTGAAAACTACTGCTCTATAGTAATGCTCTTCAACTTTTTTGATTGCATTCCCCTATCATTAAATAGTTTAGCACACCTATCATTAAAGTTTATGTATTATGCATATATACTACAATATTAGCATAATAATATACTTTGTAAGACTTACATAAAAAGGATAAGAAAGATTAAGTAATATTTGACCTTACCTAGAGTCAAGAGGAAGTCACTGGAGCTTATTAAGTGAGGGAGTGACATGATCAACCTGTGATTCATCTTCCTAGGCTCTGATTGGTAGATCATATACTTGTTAGGGTCATGCCACATTTTTAGGACGTGCCTTGGACCCTGGTGGACATAACTCTCCCTTTAGAAAACATTGCTCTAGGAACCTTGTTAATTCTCCCTAAATTTCATTCAGCCTTTCTCTTACTTTTCAGTAATAGATGTATTCTTGCTTGAAGGTAAGGGAGACTAAACGATCTTTTAGATTTCTTGAAGCCTTATCTTTCTAAGAACAATGCATGAGATGGAATGAATGATTTTGTCTTAAAAATCAATGTTTTCTATTTCATATATACTATATTCTACATCACAGTAATTTATGCTGCTGTTTTTTTTTAAGAAATATACTTTACTTGGAATTAGAACTTGAGCTAGGATATTAGACTAGTGCAGTCTTGAGAGCCATTTAAGATCTCAGTAAGAATTTTGAAGTCCTACATGTCATATTGTACTAGGGTAATGGTATCTCCCAAACTAGTGATAGATGCAGGGGCATTGTAGTCAAATGGGAAGAGCAGTAAATTTATAATCAAAGGAACAGGTTGTATGACAGCCCTGCTTATTCACTATTTGTGTGGTATGTGGGGAAATCATTTTTCTGGGCTTTAGTTTCTTCATTTGCAATACAAAGGTAGAGGGGGAATGAGTCAGATGGTCCCAAAAGTCCCTTCCACATGTAGTTTCTCTTACCCTTTTAAATTCCAGTGTTTGTCTTTTTATCAGTGCAAGAATTTTAAAATCATTTACTGAATTCTCCACCCCTTGGGGTATTTTGTAGATTATTATGATATTTCAGGAGTGTTTATTTTGTCTGTGTGAACATTGTTCATACATTAAACTCAGGGTTATGGAAGGAAAGGAGGTGGCAGATTGTACTAATCATCTACAACTTAGTAAATAAAAAAGAGTAAGTAGGTAATTTCTGTGGTGTAATGGGTCCACAATCTGCATTCTTAGGCAATTAGAAGTAAGATTCAGTAGCAAAACCGAGAAGCAGCAGAAATGTCAGTTCTTATTGCTCTTGAGCTTTGTTTGCCAAAAGCATTTTATTTTCCTCCTTTGTAAATGTTTTGGAAGAAATGTGACAGTTATGCATCATTTCCCTGTGACTACCAGACCTTAGGATACATGTCAAGGGAAATTGCTTTTTAAGTGAGTTCTAAGATAGAGAAACAAACTTACCTATTTCTTCTTCACTGACAGTAGGAAGGATGGGATTCTCTCTCCTAATGTTATAGTAGCATAATAGTCTGACTCTCTTAATAGACAATGAATTTCCAGGTGAGAAACATCTTTTTTTAACCACACCTTGCTAATGTAAGGGTCATAACCCTTAGTCTACAGAAGCATGCTGTTTGATTACCTTTGGTAGAGTAAGTCTTTTGGAGTTACTTGTCTTGCTTTTGAAAGACAACATGCCACAATGAAGACTCCTAGTCAACAGATTGGGGTCTGATTCCAACTCACAACTATTTAGGCAAAACATTTCACTTCTCTAGGCTTTATTTTCCTCATCTGTAAAATGTGGGAGTTACACTAAATAACATGTGAGGGTTCTTCCAGCTCCAACCCCTTTGGTCATATTAGCAGCAACAAACAACAAATGGAAAAAATACAATGAAAAATGGCTTTAAAAAAAACTAAATCCTATTGTGTTTTATCATAATGGAAATCATACATTTCAGGGTGGCTAGGTAGCACAGTGAATAGAGCACTGGCCTTGGAGTCAGGAGGACCTGAGTTCAAATCCAGCTTTAGACACTTAACACTTACTAGATATATGACCTTGGGCAAGTCATTTAACCCCAATTGCCTTGCCTTCCCCCCTCCAAAAAGCAAAAAGAAAAAGAAAGAAATCATACATTTCCACAAAGGTCTTCTATGCACTTAAAAAGTCTACAACAATTAGGCAAATTTTTGGAACACTAATTCATCGTAGGTAGAGTTGTGAACTGATCCAACCATTCTGGAAAGCAATTTGGAACTATGCCCAAATGGCAGTAAAGCTGTGCGTATACTCTTTGATCCGGTAATACCACTACTAGGTCTGTATCCCAAAGAGATCATAAAAAAGAGCAAAGGACCCACATGTACAAAAATATTTTTATCAACTTTTTATGTGGTGACAAAGAATTGAAAATTGAGGGGATGCCCATCACTTGGGGAATGGCTGAACAAGTTGTGGTATATGAACGTAATGGAGTACTATTGTGCTATAAGAAATGATGAGTAGGTGAATTTTTGAAAAACATGGATAAACTTACATGATCTGATACTGAGTGAAGTGAGCAGAACCAGAAGACCGTTTGACACAGTAACAGCAACATTGTGTGATGGTTAACTATGATAGCGTTCGCTCTTCTCAGCAGTACAATGAACTAAGACAATTCCAAAAGACTCATGATGGAAAATGCTTTCTACATCCAGAGAAAGAACTTTGGAGTCTGAATGCAAATCAAAGCATACTATTTCCTCTTTTTTTTTCTTTCTCATGGTTTTTCCCTTTTGTTCTGATTCTTTTTTCACAACATGACTTAATATGGAAATATGTTTAATGTGATTGCACATGTATAGCTCTCAAAAAATAATAGGCAAATTTTGATGTACATCTAGTATGGAGAATGTTGTATGTATACTTTATCAGTCTTCCTGCACACATATAGATATTTAGATAACACAGCCATCAGAAGTATTATATGAAAATATCTCTGATATGTGGAGAGCTCAAATTATAAAGTTAAAGCCTTCAGTGATATGGAAGGAACAGCAAATTGTAATTGCGGAGACTTTTATTTCACGAATTAAAGTAAGAATAACACTACTTTGGACATGTTGAGGGTGTGCTTTTCTGACAAACACAAGACAGAAGAATCAACTGGATACACTTTCTGAATACCAAAGATTAAATCCTAGAAGCATATCAAAATGCTCTTACATCATTTTATCCTTCAAAGAGGTATATGAGGAGCCATTCAGGTTTTTGGATGAGACCTTTAAGATTCTTCATGTACAGCAAAGCTCTTTGGCAATATTAAGCTTCAGGTTTGTTACTCTGTTGGTGATTCTGGAACCTGATTCAGGTATACATCCTGGAACAACTTCATTCTATAATATGTCTAGCTTGATAGTACATGAAATGTTGACTTCAATATTTAGGGATCCATGATTCCATTGCCTTGGGCATCGCCAATCCAAAGACAAATGAAATCTCTCTCCAAATTGATAAACTATCTTAAAGAATTTTTATAGATGAAAAAATTCATCAGTTTATGTCCAAACTAATAATAAGCCCCTCTAAACTTAATCAGGCTGGTCCTCAAACAATAGCCATCACATGAACTTGTGCTACAAGTTTTTTTTTTTTTTCCATTGTTGTTAGGATGTCCTACCATAGCTTGTGCTTGGCTAGTGTGATTTTGGAGAAGTTAGAATCATATCCCAGTACTATCATTTGGCTTCAAAGTGGGATTTTAATGGAGGGACATTAACATTAGAAAACAAAAAATTAAAAAATAACTTAACAGAACTTATGATACCAAAGTAATTACCACTTAGCCTCCAAAAAGGGAAGGTTTCTTAAATCTTTCTTATTTTTTTAAATTATGAGCTTCACACACACCCCAAGAAAATATCCATATACTAAAAGAATTGTATATGTAATTTGCATTATAAACAGATTGATTTTGTTCAAAGCACATAATAAATTCAGCATGTTAACTTTCACAGATGTCCTGCTTTTCTGTATTCCTTTAGAACTTTCTCCTAATAATCACTTTTCATTTTAAAAAAATGTTTCAATGACATTATTTTCTTCTTTCCTTCTCTCATTTTTTCTAAGACTTGCTGCAGAAGTTTAAAGACAAAAGCTTATGTTAAGTAGTATTTATGATAAGCAACATTCTAACAAAATTCATTAGAAAAAATGTCATTGACATTTAATATTCTTGTACATTTCTGAACTCAGTGAATTTGAGTAAAAATTTATAAAATACTATAAACCATTTTGTGTTTTTTGAAAGAAACTCACCTTATTTTATTGTTTTGTTTGGGGAAAGGTTGGTTGTTTATTTCTCTGTATTTTTGCTATTCTAGTCACGTTCACATTTTTCTTGGTTTCTAGACAATGAAAGTCAACAATACCCAGTTTCAGTCTGGGGGATAAAAATGACTATAAGAGTTGAATATATCCTCTCCCCCACCCCAGTCCCTAAGTATGACATAACTATTGATTGCTGACTGTTTTGCTAATTGAGTGAGACATCTTGGTTTCCCTTCAATAGTATCTTCATTGACCGTGTGTGTGGGTGTCTGTGTGTGTGCGCGCGTGTGCACTAGGAGGAGGGTAATGGAAAAAGGAAGGTGTGAACGACAGCATAGATTTCATGGAAAGTAGCAGACCTCTGATGTATCCATTGTCTTGCCAGTCAGGTGCATTTTTCTTCTCATTCCTACCTGAAAACTGATATATTGAAATCCTATCTTATTTAAGCTTCAAATGGGGGGACGGATGGCAATGATAATCGAACCTATTCCCTTTTCTGGGTCAATACTTCCTTTCAAAACAAGACTATTTGATTCTTGGTATAATACCCAGCACATATTCTAACAAATATTGATTGACAAATCTACTCAAGTAATTGATAAAATATATCTTAAGGACCAGGAACAAACCATAGGAGCTATTTCTAGGTGCTATGGGCAATCTCCAAAGCCACAGCCATTTTCAGAAAAATAAAGTAGTCTAAAAGTGAGCATAATCAGTAGTGAATTATGGGAGACCCAAGACATGCTGAGCAGTGACTCTATGCGGTAAAATATAGAAGACAGTGGTGAGGGTGATAGTGATAACAGTAATGGTGATGATGACGATGACGATGATGATGACAATGACAGTAACAACAGGGAAGAGGATTATGAGGAGATTCACTATAATACAATAGGAAGAGTGAAATTTTAAGTCAGAGGACCAGGCTCAAGTGCTGGTCCTGCCACTTGCTACTTGTCTGACCTTGGGCAACTCACTTAACCTCACAGAGTCCTCATGCAAAATGAAGAAATTGCTCTAGTCTTCTCTGAGCTCATTTCCAGCTCTAGGAGTGATGAAGTATAATTCTAGTGATGAAGTATAATCTTAACAAGAACATCTTTTGACAGCATATGAATACCAATTTTGACTCAGGCAATATTTTGACTAGAGATATGACACCTTGCCTGACCTCAAAATATAAAAGTAAGAAGATTAAGAGGCATGGCCTCTGCCATATATGTAGGCTACATAGCAAGTGCCTTAACAATTCATAGGAGTCATTCCTGTAGACTCTGGGATCCAAGGAGAATTAGAACTTAAGTTATCTTGAAATATTGTTCTCATTTTCCTCAGTTTTTAGAAAGAACTACAATAGAGAAATCCTCAATAATTTCAGTGGTTGTGATGAATGTGGAAAAACTATAAAAATGTAATTACAAAGCAAAGTCAGCAAAACATACATTTATTTAAGTGCAGTTTTTCCATTTACTATATTTATGTGATACACAGAACAAATTGTGGCCCTATGGAAAGCCAACTTTTAAATTAAACTGTTCCAGTCCTCTAAGTAAAAAGCTGTAGCAAATCAGTGTAAGAGTTTGGGTTCAGATGACTGCTTTTAAGTCATGACTATACTTCCTCCCATTTTCATTTCTAACAGAAAGCCCAAGGGTTTAGAGGACTTCATTAAAATCTCACAGGAATACTTTTGGAAGTTTTGTTCATGGTTTACCTTTGTCTTCAAATCTTTTGCCCTTTCAAATTGCCTGTCCATCTCTCTGCATCTTATCATCTCTTCTTCCTTCTCCTCTCTCTTTCAACTTGAAAAATAAGATATATATGACATTCCCAATGTACAGTTTAAAAGAATGTATTGTCCCAGAAAAAGGAATAGGTTTGATTATTATTTCCATCCTTCTCCTCCTTTGAAACTAATTTATATTTTTTCTATGCCCCCAGCAGTGAGTCCCCAAAGCCTGTCACATAAGAGACATGAAATACTTACTGAATGAGTGAATGCATATTCACACAATATCAGAAGCAAGCCATTCACCTCACCTGAGTCTTGCTTTTAAGGTTGGGTAATCCCTAAGAATTTTTTCATTTGTGGCATTAAATGTTCTCATTCTTCATAGGGAAAGGTCCTTTTCAAGCACACACAAAGGGATTTCTGATTCCTTATCCTTCTACTTAGTACTTGAAGCTGTGGAAAGGTAGAGCATTTCAAAGCATAGGTTGCTTCAATTGTTAGTATTTCTTAAGTGTATTGTCCCAAATCAACTAATGTGCAACTTTCTTTTTAATTAAAATCGTGAATGGATAATTGTAGTTTTGTTTTTGGCTTTTTTTTTTTTTTTACTTTGAGAATTAAGAAGAGGAAATAAAAGTAAAAGGGAATTCACTTCTGAGAAAATACAATTGAAGATATGTAAATGCCTAGATATGGCTTTGGTTCCGTAGTGTTTGTGTGCTCAGAACTGCCAACCAAGTAAACACTATGTTTTGTCCTATGTCCTACACAATTCTCAGATTAGTAACCATGATAAGCAAATTATTTTTTTACCAATTTATAAGGTATAAATCATTTCTAGTTGTGATCTCACAAACACTTCTTTTCAACAGGGATGCCATTAGTAAAGCTTCTGGAGATTTTTCTTTTATACTGTTCTGTCTGTCCTAATTGATTGTAGTGTCCTTGAGGTAGGGATAATGTTTTCTACTGATATTATGCACACAGTAGATACTACTTAAATGTCTGCTGGACTTTGATCTATTATTCAAACTACTTTAAATATATGTGTATATATACATATGTGTGTATATATATGTGAGTATATTTATACATTTTTGTATATTGTATATGTTTGTAGGTAGGTATCTTAAATTCTTCTTGAGTTTTCTAAACAGAAATTGAGGACCTTTTTGAAAATAGTTTCTAATATAATGGGACAGAATGATGGGAAATTTACCTGATTCTGTATGTGAGCCTGTTGCTAAGGGAAGTAAATTATAGATAAGCTTAACTATTGTCATCAAATTAATTCAATGCAAATCCAGCCACTGCCAGATATTAAAATGTAGCCCATGTGCTCTAATATGTGAATTTTCACCTTATATTGCTTGGAATCTGGGCCACCATAATTCTGACTTTCCCTCTCCTCTTCCTACTAGAACTAAGACTTTAACTTCTGTCACCTCATCTTTCTCAGAATAAGGACCCCAGAATAAGGCTGACTCTAAACTATGCCATTGTGTTTTGACCCATGCCCTGTCTATCCTCCCTTTAGTTGTCTTCCCCCATTTGAATGTTAGCTCCTTGAGGTCAGGAAATCTTTTTCTTACTTGTATTTGTATCTTCAGATGTAGGACAATGTTTGACATACAGTGCTTTAATTAATTAATTTATCCATCCATCCATCCATTTATTCATATAAACTATATAGGCAGAAAAGGTAGGGAGTTTAGGATAAAACCAAAATTCAGTTAAGCATCAATTGATATCAGTTAAGTATTCATGGAAAATGTATAGAATTAAACTTTTCTACTTCATTTTCCTTAATAATCTGTCCCATATTCATTTTTTGACAAGGGAATTCTGTGTCAAAAGTTTTCCTATATTTTAGAAAAGCATTTGATAAAGTTTCTCATACTATTCCTGTAGAACAATGATATGGGGGTTAAATGATAGTACAGTTAGACTTTGAACTGTTTGAACGACAGTACTCAAAGAATAGTCATTAATGCTTCCATGTCTTCTCATAAGGAGCTCTGAAATGGACTGCATCATTGATCATTGCTTGTTTTTTTCCTGTTTCACATTTATATCTGTGTCTTGGATAAAGGCATGGATGGTAGGTATTCTTAGAAAACTTGAAGATGACCCAAAGTTCAGGGAGATAGGTAGCAGCACATTGAATGACACAGTCATGAAACCCAAAGATATTAGCAAGTTACATTAGACAGAATCTAATAACAATCTATTAAGATAAAATAGAGATAAATGTAAAATTTTTTATTATGGTTCAAAAATTAATTTCATGAATATAAGATGGAGACATATGACTAAATAGCAATTCATCTGAAAAATTATTTGGAATTTTAGTAACTTAATAATTTGGTATGTAACTAGATAGCAGTTTTATACATATAAGATGAGGAAAGGTGGCTAGATAGCAATTCATCTGAAAAATAATTTGGAATTTAATCATTTGGCCTGGAAGCTTAATATGGGTCAGTTGTTTAGTGTGGCACCCAAGAATGCTGATGTGATCTTGGATTACACTAGGAGAGGTAGCATGGTGCCCAGGAATACGGATGTGACAGTTTCCACTGTTATCTGTCCTGGCCAGACCACAGGTAATGAGTGTGCTGTGTTCAATTTGAGGCACCATATTTTAGGTATAATATTGATAAGTGAGATGATGTCCAGCCAGTAGTAGCCACTATGGTGAAGGGCAAGCTCAATCCTATAAAATGATTGAAAAATAACTGGAGTTGTTTCACTTAGAAAAAGAGGAGATTTAGGGGTTGTATATGAAAGCCGTCTCTGAGTATTTAAAGGGTTGTCATATAGAAGTGAAACTAGATTAGTTTTTCCTGGACCCAGAAGGAAGAACCAGGAGCCATGTGTAGAAGTTACAAAGGCATGAATTTAAGCCCAGTGCAATGCTCCTAACATTAGAACTATTCGAATGCATAATGTACTGCTTCCAGGGGTTAGTATAAAGGGTTTCTCTGTCCTCTCTATCTCATCAATCAAAAGCAGTATGACTGTATGTCTGGCATGTTGAGAGGAGTCTTATTCAGATACAAAATGAACTAGTCTTGAGGTCTCTTTAACCTCTGAAATTCTGTGAGATTCTTTGATTTTTAAAAACACAGTTTAGATATATTAAGATAGTCTATTTTAATAAAAATTTAAATATCAGATTTTTAAAGGAAGAAAAATGTTTGTCATCTCCTTCTCCAATGAATATCTATGAATATCAATGACTTAAGCTGTGACCTTTCTTATACATTGGTCTGGTTTGGGTTTTTTCTTTGCTAAAAAGCTTTCTGCCATTCTTTATTACCTGCCAAAGTTCCAGTTCCTTAACTTGGCATGCAGTGACCCTTGCAATCTGGTACAACTCTATCCATTCCACCTCATTTCATATTACTGATCACTACATATTCTAGGTGCCACCCAAACTATACTACACGTCCTGTACTCCTGGAATGCCTTCTATCCGCCTCAGTCAGTTGAAAACCTTTTCATCCTTTAAATTCCAGTTTATATGCCAACTCTTTCATGAGGCCTTATTTGATCTCCCATGATATTTTACTCATTGCACTTTTGAAAGTTTAATAAATATTTTTAGAATCTAATAAAATTTGAATTGTCTTGAAGACAATACTGACTGAGGGCCTACTGCCACCTGGTGACATCATTGTCACATTGCACATTCAGGGCTTTTCAAAGAGGAATAAATCTTTTCATGATCTTTGAATCTGTAGACTTAAACTTAGCATACAAATACCATTAAATTCAATTCAACAATAATATTTAAGCATCTGCCTTGTGCAGGGATTTTTGTTAGGAGTTTTAAGTATAAAAGATAAAATAAAACATAGTACCCGTCCTCAAGAAACTTAAAATCTAATTTGAAGGATCAGATATAGATAGATAGACAGACAGACAGATAGATAGATATTGATATATAGATAGATAGATAGCTATAATACCACAAGGACTGAGATAAGTACAAAAGAGAGGTCCAGATGAGACTTCTATAAGAAATTTGAGGAGGGGTGGCTAGGTGGTACAGTGAATAGAGCACCAGCCCTGGAGTCAGGAGGACCTGAGTTCAAATGCAGCCTCAGACACTTAATACTTACTAGCTGTGTGACCTTAGGCAAGTCACTTAACCCCAATTGCCTTCCCCTCCCCCTCCAAAAAGCAAAAATAAAAATAAAAATAAGAGAAATTTGAGGACAAATAGATCACTGACAATTGGAAGAATGTGAATGTTTCATGACAGACGTAGGCACCTGTGATTGGTCTTGAAGAAAAGAAAGCATTTCATCAGGCATAAAGCAAGGGTGAGGTCATTTCAGATATGGGGAATGGTAGGTGATAGGAAGCCATTGAAGATTTGCAAGAAGAGAATTAATATGAGCAGAATAATATATTAGGAAAATTTCTTAGGCATCAATGTAAAAGATGAATTGAAGAGGGAATAAACCAGAGGCAGGAAAAGCAGTCAGGAAGTATTCTTAGTAAGAGATTATGAGGATCTAAAATTGTGAGAGTAGAGGATAAAGGAGGAAACAGATAGAAGCAATATTGCCAAGACAGTATTAATGTGATTTGACAGCTAATTGGATGGTGGTAAATAAATTTAAAAAAGAAGCATCAGATATGGTGTTAATGTTTTGAACATGGAAAAATCACTGTACTAGGAGGCATGATATCTGCTTTCATATCTCTACTTAACTACATACTTGCTGCATGACCTCAGTTCTGTGTAATAATACTGGAAACTCTCTCTGCTTTCTTATAGTGTTCATAGGAATGGGTTTGGCATATTCTTTTGCACTTAGAACATTCTTCTTTATATTACACATATTTGTGTACATCCTTTATTAAAGCCCATTAGATTTGCAAATCAAGTACTGTTTTTTAAAATTGATTTGTTTATTTACTTTTAATTTACAGGATTCAGTTCCACAATCCCTTGAGTTTCAAATTTTCTCCTCTCCCTCTCCCCTTCCCCCCCCCCCCCATGGTCCATGGCAGTGTGCATTCAAGTATAGGATCTGCAAATACTTTCACATTGGACATTAGTCTGGTTGTACAGAAGGGTTGTAACCAATGTAGTGGGAAAGAGGAAAGTACGGTTTCTTTTAAATCACTATATCCTTAGCCCCTAGCTTTGAGCTTGTCCATAGTTTATGCTAACTCTTTAAAGACAGATGAAACCTGATGATTTCTTGAGACTCCTTCTAATGCTAAATTGTGCAATACTATATAGATTGTTAATGAGATTACATCTCAGTCTCTGATGACTTTCAGTAAGACTGGTTACAAAATAATTTCCACAGAATTAAATCTTTTTTTCTTTTTATTTCAATTATAAAATGATTGATGAAGTAACACACACAAATCCAACATTAAGATGAGTTGAAATCTTTTTTCTCAAAAGAAGGCTTTAAGATTGTAATCTGCCCTGTATCATACTGGGAGTTATAGTATTAAAAACACTTTTGAAGCAATTTTCACATTTCTCTTTTGTCTTCTATCTCTCACAAATCCTCTATACACATTCTCTAGGAAATTCAAAGGCTACAGAATTTAGTTTCAATTGTTCTTTTGTCTGATTAGTTAAAATGTCTCATAGAGCTAGGTTACAATATTACATTTCACCAGTAGATGTCATCATCTAACTGGATACTGCATTGAACAAACAGTTCAATGTTCAAGGCATCAGATTTTTTTTAAAAAGTAATGCTCAACTTTACCAATTTTTTAGTTCTGAAAAATCTATAAACACTAGGGTTTTTTTTGAATGAAGGGTGACACATATGTATTTTAACACAGTAGAAAATATTTAACGTATGTCTGTATGCCAGTCTGATACTAATGGAGATAACTTTGATTATTTTTCTGTTTCATTAGCTATTAGTGCTCTATAATTTCCTAATTTTATTCATTAGAGATGGCTTCTATCGTAGGAATAGTGACATAGAACCTGGAGTTCTGCTGAGATGATAGGTAATGTTTTAACCTATTCTAATTATAGGAGAGGTCACAAGGGAGAAAAGAATGGCAGATGACCGGAAAGATGAAGCTAAAGCACCTCACTGGACATCAAGTCAACTGGCAGAAGCATCTCCCCACCCACATTCACCTGAGCTTAAGGAGCAAGCAGGAGCAGGGGATGGAATAGTCCGGAGTGCCAATGGATTTCCATACAGAGAGGAAGAAGAAGGTGGCTATGGAGATCATGGGCAACAGGGTACCTATTCAAGAACCAAAGAGAATGGGATTAATGGAGAGCTCACCTCAACTGAAACACCAGGTAACTAAAGACTCTTCTTTCTCCCACCTTGAATTCTGATTTGAAATCAATTTTATCTGAAAAGAACTTATGCAGAATATTTACTTTCACTGTTAGTGATTTTGAAATATAAATTATTTCAGGAAGTAGAAACTAAAAAAGGAGATAAGTTATGGGGGGAAAGAGAAAATATTTTCATAAGATAAGCTGACTATAATTATATCCTTTACTTCCTCAGCTTTGTTAACTATTTCAGCTTCATTTTATATTTTAATAGGTGAAGGAGTTATTTAGGTGTGACTTTTTAAAAATCTAGTAACTATTCACATCCATCCCCTTTTATTAAGGTCAAGATTTTAGAAACTCAAGAGTTTTCATATGATTATTTTTGGGAAAAAAGTAAATTTCAAATTTATTTGTCACTCTTTTTTTGGTAATTTTTTATGACATCTTTCCTCTATGATAAGGTAAGATCACAATAAATATCCTAACCAAACAATAATCTTTCCATTTTAAAATACTTCCAAAGTCTAACGATGTTGATGATGTTCTTAGATGTTACCTGACAGATGTTGACAAACAATAGAATGAAGAACACAAGTCTATATGAGTGACTGGTCTTTTCTTATAGAATCACTCGGACTTTTAAGAGTAGAGGTAAAATGATCAAATAAATCATGAACCTAAAATTATACAACATGATGGAGTAATAAAAGTTATATTAAAAATACTGTGTTTAAAAGTTAAAAGGTACTTTTTAATCAATGACAACTTTATTACTTTGCAAGGATGAAATAATACCATGTGAACTGAAAATTCCATTTCTTTTCCAAGATTGTTGAGGTGAGAAGAACATGAAATGCCACTATAATTCATACTAGATAATCTGCATTAATAATTAGTTCACTTAGTGGCTGAGATCCATCAATCATGTTGCTCTCTTTCCCATAAGTGAGGGGAACCATTTCCATCCTTGCACCCTACTAAAATGCTGCTCCAAACTTTCTTTAAATAATGTACCATACCATTTTTTAGTATGGTTATTTTGTATATTTCATTATTCTGTGATTCAGGGTGGTATATTTCCAAACTTGTCATTGGTTGCCCACCCTTTTGAAACTTTGACTCCATAAAGTCCCAAATTACTTTTATTTGCTGTTACTATTAATAAAAATATTAACAGCTGCTTTAGTGACAATCTACACCTATACCTATAACAGATAAGTCTGGAATAATTACGAGATTGGGGCCCAATCTGCATTTCAAATGAGATCAAATGAGATAATATATGTAAAGTGGTATGCCAACTTTAAAGTGCTATGTAATTGTGATCTATTATTGATACTATTATTATTTCAGTGCTCATATGCCTTTGATTATGAGTACTCAGTTACTTACATAGGTGCTCTTCGAAAAAATTAAACAAACCCCAAGCATGCAAATAGAGAATCTTCTCCTCCCGAAAACTATCATATACCTGTAAGATACTATTCTCTGTGGTTATTAAGACAGTCACTTGAATTTATTGAATGCCTTCTGGGTATGAAGCACTATACTTGGTAATGGGGGGGGAAATACAGATGAAAAGGAAGATGAAAGACTTCTTCTTCAGTTACTCTCCAGGTAGGAAGAAAGCACACACACATACACACACACACACACACACACACACACACACACACACACACACACACAGTCAAAGGAACCCGTACTGATCATCTTATCTTTCATTCCATAGTTTTTGAGCATTTACATTCTTAGTGTCAATCCATAGACAAGACACATTCCCTGTTCCCAGGGAGCTTACTGCCTACCAGGAGAGATCATAGAATCATCAAAGTAGAATTGAAAGGAACCCTAAAAACCACTGAGCACAACCCATTCATTTAAAATAAAAGAAAATTGAATCACAGAGAAGTCAAGTGACTCACCCAGATTCACCAAGCTACTCAGTGTCAGGCAGGATTTAAACCCATGTCTTCTTAACCTCAAATATACTGCCCTAATCACCATACCTTGCTGCCTGTCCCAGATAAGACATGAACATGAGTAACTGTGATAAAAGTCAAGTGTGAGGTAAATAATTATATGAATATCATAGCCTAATATAATAGGAGTGCAGAAGAAGCAAGACACCTCTTTACTGGGGTGATTGAGTAAGACATTACACAATGGAAGGCATTTGAGCAAAGATGGAAAAGGGAGTAGAATTTCAATAAGTGTAGATAGAAGGAAAATATTAAAGACAGATGGAAAAACACGTGCAAAAGGACAGAGATGGAGGTGTACAGATTAGTTTGGAGGAGGAAGAATGGCGTCAAGAGGAACAACAGATTAGGCATGGGGAATAAGGGAGCTAATTAGGATGATCAATGTGGGCTTAAGAAGGAAAAGATTAATAGGAGAACTGCCACTTGCAAATTAGGAGAAATCATGAATTTTAAAAACTGAGGGAATGACAACCTATCAGTAGTTTGTTTTAGATGGAAAATAAAATGGAAAAGACTCCTGAAGGACTTTTAAATTGTTTTCAAGGACTTGAATAAATCAAGTTACTTCACAAGTGAGGTATGTGCCAAGGGATAGAAGCAGGATATAGCAAAGTGTATGCAAGATTCATTAGCATGAGAGCTAGAAAGAGCTCTAAAAGAGGAATGAAAAAGGCAAGTGGAGAGAAGCAGTAAAAAAGCCCTGAAGGACCCAGGATGAAGAATTTGAGTGGACTATAGGGAGACACTAGAAATTCTTAAGCTTGGGATATTATTTTAGCCACAGAGTATAGAATAAATTGAAGCAATTGGTATTTAATAGGAAGGAAAACCAGCTAGGACACTGATACAGTCTTCATGAAGTGAGGAAGAATGGATCAAGGTAGGGATGAAGGAAATGGGAAAGAAGGAGCAACTCAAATAAATGGTGCAAATTACAAAGTGGAATAGAGATGAAACCTTTTCAATTTATAGATGCTGTTTATTGCAATGCCTTTTTTCTTGATCTTTTTTTTCCCAATGTGATAAATATCTAGATAGATGATGCATATGATTATTTGTTCAATACTGAATCTATTGATGTATCAGTTGTAGGTAACTCACTAATGGCCTCTTGTTTCTGTCTAGTGATGGTGAAACCATGTAACTCAAGTAAATAAATGAAGCAGTCAAATTTGGGGTGATCCTATATTTGTGACTGTGATGATATGATAATGATTCCAGCCATTTCATTCTGCTTCTGTCTCTGAGAAAAATAATATAGATCAAAATATGATTTAGAAATATATCTGGTTAATATCTTTGGCTTCTGTAATTCATAATGAGTCCGGGGAAAGCAAGGATTAATCAAAGATATGTATGTATGCATATATACATATATAATCTACATATATATACATGTTCATATATTTATCACATTTTTGGTTCTAATTTCAAAGTTTTATATGTATCAACATAGTGAAGATACTTTCAAGGAGCGTGCTGGATATTAATAGATATATGTATTCTCTTCAAAGCATGATGTGTTTTTGACAAAATTATCTTTAAATTAAATATTTTAAAATTAAAATTTTAAATAAGTATCCTTATACATGAGCCTTCAGAAAAGCCAGTTTCCTAAATATTTATTTCTAATAACTAAAGTAGGTTACCCAAAAGTAATGATTAACTAAAGTTTATAAATCTCTGGTTCATCACATTTCAGATATATTTCATATACTTGTTATAAATATACATATCTACCTAGCATCTTGGCATCATGGTTCAATTGTTAGAAGAGATTTTGGGTAGGCCTACTATGTGCAAGGCATCATAATAGGCTCAAAAATTGATTTCTGTGTTCTCAAAGAATTTACATTCAATGGGGGAAAAGAACACAAATAAGTTAATACAAAATGCAACATATATAGAGAGAGAAAGAGACAGATAGAACAAGAGAGAGAAAGAGAGATGTGCATATATAGACAGAGAAAATATTCCTAGTGAAAAGCCATACTTGAGCTAAGTCTTGAAAATTAGGTTTGTAAGAGGTAGAGGTGAGGAAAGAAGAGTATTCTAAGTTAGTGAAACAAACTATTCATGCTAGAGCTCCAAAGTGAGAGATGGAATCTCATAGATGAATAACACATAAGTCCATTTGACTGGGATGTAGAATGTGTGAGGGGAAGTCATGAAATCATCTGGAAAGGGAAGCTGGAGATTGTGAAGGGGTTTAAATGCTGAAAGGAGAAGTTTATTTTTACTCTGGAGTCCTTAAAGAGCCATGGAACCTTCTTGAGTAAGTGAGTTACATGATCGCTCTCTATTTTGGGATATGAGTTTGACAGCTATGTGAAGAATGGATTGTAGAGGGAAGAGACTGGAAACAGAGAGACCAACTGGAGAACTGAATGAAACAGTCCATAGTATAGTCTTTCTCTCCATGTTAAAATCTTCTCTACAAAATTTCTCACAGCTTCTGCTTTGACAGTTTCAAGGATCAGTTATATTATTCTATACAAAGAAATCCATTCTGTTTTCAGACAGCTCTATTTGTCTTTAATTTTGTTTTGTTTTGTTTTTTTCCCTTGTACTAAGTTAAAATCAGCCTGTCGCTGACTTTGAGTTATTGGTCCTAGTTCAGTTCTCTGAAATTAAAAAAAAAAAAAAAGCTTATTCTATCTTTGACCTGACAATCCTTAAAATATTTGAACAGAGCTATAAAACCTCCCCACCGCAGCCCCTTCCCCTGTAGACTAAACATCTTGCATCCCTTCAAGGATTTCACAAATGAATGGTTTTAACACCCCTTATTATCCTAGTCACCCCCCTCTAAATGCACTTTAGTTTGTCAGTGTCTCTTTGAAGAGATTGCTTTATTGGGGATTCTGATTCATAGCACTGGATTGCAAAACAAGTTCTTCAGAAGGAGAATCAGCAGTGTAATCACCTCTTGGTCCCTGTCTTGATGGCCCATATCCAACTCAGGAACTGATATCTCTATTCAGGACTGCAAGTCGTCCTGCATAGTATGACCTGTTGCCACAAAGGTTATATTCTTTTATATTCAAATTTATTATGCATGCTTACAAATAAAACAGACAAGTCTAAAATCTGCAAAGTTCTACACATCTGAGCATAGTAATCATGATCCAATTATACCCAAAATGGATATTTGCATAGGTACAATTCCTTTGGTGCCTTATGGTGCCATTTTAAAATTCACAGTCACTCCAACTTTTTTCTCTTATCATCCCCCCTCACATGCACACATACACACACACACACACACACACACACACACACCCCTCAACCCCTTGTGGTGTAGGAACCAAACCTGGTTAGCCTACTTTAGATATGGTTCCCATAACAACATTTAATATATGTGTGTATACGTATATGTATACATGTATATATATGTATGTACACATATGTGTGTATATGTATGTATGACTTTATCAAGATAGACTCCAATGCCCTTTTTTAGATAATATAGCTTTACTAGGAAAACCCAAGATGGCACAAACTTTTTTTTGTCAGCCATGTTACATTGTTCATAGCAGCATTACATCTAGGGTTTGAAGGGACCTTCAAGATTTTCTTGATCAACTTCTTTTTACTGATGAGGAGACTGAACCACAGGAAGAGGAGGTGGCCAGCCCAAAGTTACATAGCTAGTAAACAGGAAGAGCCGGGATTAAAACCCTTTTGCTCTGATTCAAAATTCAACATTCTTTCCATTATGCCAGATTGCCATATTGTTGTCAGTTGTTTCCCATTCTCTATATGTAGTCTTTCCCTGCCCCCAGACATACAAATGCATATATATATATATACACACGTATATATACATATATATATGTATATATATCCATATTAAATTTCATCTTGTAATTTTAGGTGCATTGTTATAGCATATTCAATCTTTTTTGTCTTCTATCTCTTTGATAAGCACACCTTTCCTGTCTTCATCTAAATTATTAATAAAGTTCTGGAACAGGAGAGCAAAGGAAACTTTACCTGAGGATCCATCAGTCTCTGCTCTCAACTAGTCCACATTACTATGTCTTGAGAGACTGCCTTGTTGAACTTATTGACTTGAGAACTCTTATTGAAATCTCAAATCTACCATTTCTACAACATTCGCCTTGTCTACTAGTTTAGTAACCTTATCCAAAAAAGAAGGAACTAAAGTTAATTTTGCTTTACTTGTTTTGAGTAAATTCATGCTAGCCTTTAGTGATTACTACTTCCTTTTTTTGAGTGCTCACAAATCATCTGGTTCATGAAACATTTTTAATTTTTTTTCTGGGGAACAGATTCAAGTCAACTAGTCTGTGGTTTCTGGACCCATTCTCCTTCTTTTTTGAAAATGAAGACAATATTACTGATGGACCAGTGAGCCCTATCAGTCATCTCTAATCTAGATCCATGGTTTCTCCAGAGAGGAATGAGAGGTAGAGCAACAAAGAATGGTGCAGAAGTCACATGACTTTCTGGTTCTGCCACTGGTAACCTACCAAAATCTAGGAGAAAGCATTCTGATTTGTTTTCATCTCAGATTTACCATTACTTAAGGACTGCTAAAACACATTTCAAATGAAGTTTAGATGCCTAGATACACATATGTGTATATACACACAGAGAGAGTTGATTTAATTGCCAAATGTCCCATCCACTAGCTTGCCATAAGATTTAGGACAAATTAACAAAACTCCCTATACCACAATTTCCATTCATATATGAAGATATCTAGAAAAAGAGGTGAGAAACTTTCAGCTACAGATTAGAAAACTACTGAGTACATCCCAAACCAGATTAACTTGTAATTCAAAATAAATAAAAATGCAATTCAACATAGATAGTAATTTGTGGTGTTCTAATTCAATATGTATCCTGCAGGAATTTATTTCTGTCTGAGTTTGACATCACTGCTATAGGTAGGTAGATAGATAGATAGACAGACAGACAGACAGACAGACAGACAGACAGATAGATAGATAGATAGATAGATAGATAGATAGATAGATGGATGGATGGATATGGATGGATGGATGGATGGATAGATGGAAGCTGATGGTGTGGGGAGTAGTGTAGATCTAACATTTCATCAGGCTAAGCAATCCATTGAGGAAACTCCTCCCACCAATGTGGATCAACAAGTGTTTACAACTTAGCATTTTAGAGAATTGCCTTGGGTACTGAAGGGTTAAGTGGTATGCCCAGAGTCATAAATCTGCTGCATTGAGTTGGCCCTGAGTTGTGGAGAAGCAGAAATTGGAGATTGTCGAGAAGCAGTAGGCAGCCTTAGAGAGGGAAGTGGAGGGACATGAGGAAGGAAGTGGTAGCAGGGGTAAGGGAAGAGGAATTCCTGTGGGTTCCAGACAGTCCCAGACAACCATCTGTGTGGGAAAGATGTACTTATATTGCATATTAATAATCCAGAGATTGCCTGTACAGACATATATCCTTTCTGTTGTGCTCAACCAGCCTACAGAATGTGATCAGTGGATGCTATTGAATCCCATTTCCACCATACAGACACTTCTTGGCCATGTTGAACATGGAGATTTTTCATTCTTTGCCAATAGAAAGAATATAGTTTAATTTCCAACAGAGTTGGAGGGGGGAAGAAAAAGGGGAGGGAACGGGAGAGAGAAAGAGAGAAAGGGGGGGGGAGGGAGGAGAGAGGAGAGAAGGGGAGAAGAGAGGAAAGGAGAGGAAGGAGGGACATTATGGCCTGGGTAAAAAGGTATATGTGAGAGAAACAGACAAAGAAAACGGGGAGGGGGGGGGGAACCGAGACAGGCAAACACAGACAGACAGAAACAGACAGACACAGGGAGAGACAGATACATAAGACATTCCTACATGGGTAAAGGAGTATGTGGGGGCATGTGAATGACAAAGAGACAGAGAAACAGAGAATGAGGAAGGAGGAGAGAGGGAGGGAGGCAGAGAAAGAGATAAAGAAATAAATACAGAGGGATAGAGAAACAGAGAGAGTGAGAGGAAAGAGACAGGGTATACCTGCACAGCTAAAATGGGGGAGGGGAAGGCCCGGGTGTGTAGGTGTGACAGAGACAGAGAAACAGAAAGGAAAGGAGATGGAGGGAGGGAAGGAGGAACGGAGGGAGGGAGGGACACATTCAGAGGCAGAGAGAGAAACACAGAGACAGAAAGAGGCAGAGGGAGAAAGAAAAACAGAAGACATCTCTATACAAGCAAAGGTGAGTGTGTTGGTGTGGGTGTGTACACGTGACTGTGTGTGTGTGTGTGTGTGTGTGTGTGTGTGTGTGTGTGTGTGACAGAGAGATAGAGAAACAGAGAGAGGGGAAGGGAAAGAGAGAGAGGCTAAGGGAGAGAGACAGATAGAAAGAGAAAGACGGAGACAAAGCCAGACAGAGGCAGAGACACAGGCACCAGAGACAGAGAAACAGAGGGCCTACACAGGTAATGGACCATGTATGTGGTATGTGTGTGGGTGCGTGGGTGGATGTGCTATGTCCAAGGATGTTCAGTCCGGATAGGCCTGTATGTGAGGGGGGCTGAGGCAGGGGGCACATGGCAAAGCAAAGTTGTCATTGTATCCGTAGATATATGCAAGTGAGAGCCCCCCAAAATATTACAATGTCAGTAGGAATGTGTGTGTGTCTCAGAGCCAAGCTGCCACTGCAGAAGGAGCAGAGGGGAGGGGGTGTTATACGAGTAAAGGAAAGTTGTTGGTGCTGGGGAACTGCAAAGGGAAAGACAGACGGAAGCTGCAGGGTATAATGGGAAAAAACTGAATTTTGATTCAGAGACTTGAGTTTCAATTGCATCCCTGATACTAATTCCCTGTGTGACCCTCGACTCTGACCCTCAGTTTTCTCATCTATAAAATGAAGGTTTTGGACTAGCTGGCCTGTATATGAACCCTTCCATCTCTAAATCTGTTCTCCTCTGATGTATTATATTTTCAATCTTCCTAGAAAGATTTTTGCATCTCATTGGGAAACACTGAATTTAGCAAAGCTACTGGTTCTTCTTAGTCATAGGTATTGTTACTTTTTTTTTAAACATGGGAGCAAGTAGAGAGAAAATAGATTCATTGAGCTTGCAAGAACTGGAAGAATTTCTAGTCAAATTCCATTTTACAGATTTGGTAACTGAAGCTGAGAGAGGTAAAGGCACTTTCCCAAGGTCACACAGCTAGTTCTCAGTGAGACTGTAACCCAAGGCTCCTGATACTGAAGCCCAATGTTTGTGTTTGGTTCGGTTTTTTCCAATAGACCCCACTGCCAATATCAGAAGCACACAGCCAACCATAGCAATTTCAAGCAGAGGCCAATTTGTTCTTGTCTTCTATTAAAGGAGAATGTCATGTTAGCTTGTTTTTCAAAATGACAGAAGTCCAGACTGCTAGTTCCAAATTTCAATGTGAGGGAAGAAAGGAAGGAGGCGATTCTGAGATGTTTAAAGACATAGAGCAATTGAAGCGTTTAAAGACAACATTTTCATGTTTTGGACTACCATGATGTATGATCCTTTGAATGAACCTTAAAATTAGATAGGAGATGGAGTAGACAGTGCCCACTTCTCAGAAAGTACAGGGTGAAGTGATTTTGGTTGATTTAGATTTAGTTAAATCAACAACTAATATTTCACAATGTCACATAAATCACCTGCCTCTTCTAAATATCTCCTTGTTTCATCATAATATCCTCATACTATTTCTTTGTTTCCTCACTCCCCACCAATATAATTAGAGTTATGGGACTATGACAACTAATAAAGTTAAAACTTGGCTATGTTTTATGGCATATTCAGATATTCTTTATGGCAAATTCTTTGTAACAGCTAAAAAATTTTCCTTAATTCCCCAAATTCCTTCTAACAGCTAAAAAATTTTCCTTAATTCCTTAGAACAAGCTTGTTAGAATTATATATAAGATATGTCAATAAATTACAAAAAAGGGTCTTCCTCTGACTATAATGCATTAACTTTAGAGCATGGACTTTGTGACAGATGCTTAGAAACCTTCTTCGCTACTTCTTGCTTCTTGAATGAGTTCTAGATAGAATTCCCCGCCCCCTTTGGCATATTGGTAAGAGTGCTGGACTCGGATTTGAGAAGACCTGTATTCAAATCTCATAGCTGCCACTGCCTATGTCACTATGTACAAATCACTTAAGTCTTCAAGTCCAAGTTTCCTTGTCTGGTATTTACCTCAAAGAGTAGTGAGGCTCAAATGAAGTAATGTGTCTAAAGCTATTTGAAAATCTTAAAGCGGTAAGTATTTGTCTGTAATAATTCATCTCATTATTTTCAGTGCTCACATACAGAGATCTGTCTGTTTAAAACAACTTTCTACATATGGACCTTGAAATGACTAATATATTTAGATGGTTAAATAGACAGATGAGAGAGAGAGAGACAGACAGACAGAAGGACATAGACAGAGAGGGGGGGAGGGAGAGAGAGACAGAGAGAGACGGAGAGACAGACGGACAGACAGACAGAGAGACAGGCAGAGAGAGCAACAGAGAGGTTGGGGGTGCAGGGTGGGAGAGAGAGACAACACTTATCAATTGCCTACTCTGTACCAGGCTCTGTGATAAACACAAAGTGATACAAAGGCAACAAGCCAGACAGTCCTTGCCCTCAAGGAGCTTATGTTCTAGTGAGAGAAAACACATGAAGAAGAGCTAGAATGCTAGAGGCAAGGACAGAGGAGTATGGTGTAGAGGTGGCTGGGAATTGGGTAATAATAATCACAAGTAAATGTGCCATTAAGTAAAATTGCAAATTCAAAATTCTAGAAGAATTTGGGGAATAAGATTGGCATTGTGTACAAATGAAGAGCTGCGTGTACTACCATGACTCCCATCGCACTCTTCACTTTTCCCTGATCCAAATCTGGTCATCCACTCCATCCCTTCCAACCTCCCTAACTGTGCTTTCAGACATTTTTAGATTTGTCAGTAAGGTATACATAATGTTAAAAGTGGGTATGTGTATTTCTTATATTATACATCATGTGCGGTAATCTTTCTGTGCAAAATGGAATAAATGTAATAAAATCTCTGTGTGCCCCTTTCTGTTTCTGTCCCTTTATCTTTCTTTGTCTGTCTCTCTCTTCTTGCTGTTCTCTCTCTCCCATCCCTCTGTCTCCCCCTCCCCTCTCTCCGTCTCTCTCTCTGTCTCTCTCTGTCTGTCTGTCTCCCTCTCTCTGTCTCTCTGTCTCTGTCTCTGTCTCTCTCTGTCTCTGTCTCTGTCTCTGTCTCTGTCTCTCTCTCTCTCTCATAAACAACCCCAGCAATTCTAGAAACTGCAGATTTTCCTTTCTCTGTTGCCATGCCAACCACTCACTGCTCTGGTTGAGATTTCTCTCTGAGCTCCACTGAGAGACAGAGTATGTAGTCTGGAGTCATTTAGCATTCAAGGAAGGCTCTGCAGAAAAACAAACTCTCTGTGTGCAGGTTCAGAACCTGACTTTGTGGAGGAGAAAAAAAAAAGGAAAATCTTTTCCAATTTTTCCCTCTGAAGGTCAGGTGCCCAAGGAATTTAGGAAAAGCAAGAAAAGATATGGCTGAATAGGACAGGAGAAGTTAAACAAGATATATGTCTGGAGTGTTTGCATTCTCTTCTCTCTGCTGTAATGCCGGAAGAACCAGATCTCTGTATGTGGCCCTCAGTTGTCAACGTGAGTCGTTGCTGTTGTTTTTTCTTTCTGTTGGTCAATAAAATGAGCAAGAGTTCAGTGGTTAGCATTAGATTAGGCACAGGATATGATAATTAGCTCTTTCACCCCTTATGAGGTGTCAGGATGTATGGAACAATTAGGCACAGGAACCCTCATTCACCAAGCAGGGTAAACCCAGGCTCAGTTCATGGATTGTCACTTCCCAATAAGAAGTAAAAGGAAGGAGGGAGGTGGAAGGGGCAAAGCACCTACTGTGTGCTAGGCATTGTGCTAAGCACCTTACAGATATTATCCCTTATTATCCTTACAAAAACCCCTGGGAGATAGGTGCTAATTATATTGCTATGTTATGATTAAGGAAACTGAAGCATACATATTGTGGTGAAGTGACTTGCTCAGGGTTGCTTAGCTAATAAGTGTCCAAGGCTGTACTGGAATTGGGGTCTTTCTGAATCCAAGACCAGCATTCTATTCATTGTACCACCCAGCTGCCTAAATCTTGTCAAGTCCTCTAAATCTTGACAAGAATATACGTGGTCGCACAAGAAAGCAAGAGTAAAGTCCACAATCCCTAATAGCAGTTTCAAGGAAGTCTGGTTCTTCCAGATGGGTTAAATAAGACCCAAAGACCTAAAGACTACATTGATAAAAAAGAATACTTTTGTTTTATTCCTTGGAACTAAAACTGCTGCCATATATTTCTGTTTGTAAGGAACATTACTAACCCACCAACGAAGATTTGATTTTTTTAAAAATTAAGATTAATATTAATATAGGTCAATTCCTACATCTGCTAAGAGAATTTACAATCCTTGAACAATGAGACTATATTCATGTCATCCACAAAAATTAATCTTATTATAGTTTTACCTTGAACTATTAAGAATGGAGTATTTCAGATTTTAATAGGCTTTCTTCAGATGGTTTACAAAGACTGTCATCACAAAATTACAGAATTTCTTAGTGCGTTTGACTCTAGTCAAATACATACCAGAAAAAGAATTCCCATTGTAACATAGATAACAGGTGTTCAATCAGCCTCTCCTTACAGACCCCCAAAGAGGGAGGAACCCACTGTTACCCAAGACAGTTTTTTCCACTTATAGAAAGCTCTAATTGTTAAGTCATTTTTTTCCTGACATCAAGCCTAAATTTGTCCCATTCATAATTTCTATACGTTGCTCCTGGTTTGTCCATGACAGAAGGAACAATTCTACTCATTATTACTTGTAGCCGTCTATAGTTCAGATGTGTTGGTAGAAAATTGCCTTATACCTCCAGGTAGTATTCAGCTTGCTAATTAATTCCTTATTTCATAGGATTATAAAATTATAGATCAAGAGCAGAAAGGAACCTCAGAAACTATTTAAAAATGCAACCTTCTAAATTTTATAACTGAAGAAACTGAGGGCTATGGTGACTAAGTGTTAAGTTCAAGGTCATAGAAATATTAATCATCAGAGGCTGCACTTGAATCCAAGTTCTCTGACTGCAGAGAAATATTTCTACAGTACCATTTTGGGTAAGTCCAATATTTTAGAAAAAAATAACTGTGGGCTGTTTATTTCGTGATTTTTACCTTTTCATTCTTATTTTTCCATAAAGCACAGCCTTTTTTTTGTCTTATTTTGGTTGTGTTTTTGTCAATTGACCTTCCGATTTTTTTTTTTTTGGTCACTTCTCCCATTGCTTTCTCTATTCTTTGGGGATTTCAATTGTCCTGGCTTCTTTAGCTTAAAATTCTATTATCTCCCTTTAGAAAAATATTAAGTTGTTTGAAATACCTTTTTTTCATTCATGCTAAACCACTACTACCTTCATTGCCTACCAATGAACCTTAGACAGAATAGGCAATTAATAAATGCATATTGAATTAAATTGAATAAGGAGAAGGTAAATATAGCCATCTTTACTTTGCTGTTTACCATTTGTCTCCCTTGGGAGCTTCATAGTTTTAAATCTCTTTTTGATCTTTATTTATTCAGTCATTCAATTGTGCCCCTACATCATCCTCTCCCTAAAATATATTATTTAATTATAATTAAGTGCCTAGTATGTGCAAGCACTGCAGAATAGAAAGAATCCCAGATCTTACCATATTTAAACATCAGAGATCTCAATGTAATATAAGAGGTATTAGCCACTATGGAGTTAGGAAAGAAGCAGTGATAATTGACTTAAGAATAAGAACATAGAAAACTTCACTGAAGCATTTTTATTTTCATTAAGTGACGTAAGTTATTGAATGAGGGAGATTCATAAGCATTCTGCCTTCAGAAAACATCCTATTATCTCTCTTGTCTCAGAATGTAAACACCTAGCAGCATTTGGGCTTGCTAAGAAAAGGATTTCTCCCTAGAGATGAAAAGGCTTCCTTCCAGCCTTCCTGTTAAGTTTTTTGGTGCAGAAAGGCAAGCTCTGTCACCATGCCTTACCCTTTGGGGGTTAATTTTGTTTAAGGTACAATGGGTAAGGGCCAAGGAAACCTGATTACTTTCCTTTTGCTCCTCAAGCCATGAAGATGAACCATACCTTCCTCTTCGCTTGGGGTTCCAAGCTTCCCTCCCTCCTTCCCCCCAAACCCCATCCCCTACATACATGCATGAACACACCCAGCACACACACGTGCATACATACAAACACACCCTCTCACTGCTCTTGAATTAGTTACATGGCACCATGTCCCTTAACAGTCTGGGGAATTGTCTAGAAATTAATCTTGGGAGCAGATAAACAGTGCAGCTGGTGCTGCATTGCAGATCTAATAGCTTAAACAATATCTGAGTTGGCATCATGAGGCCCCCAGGGAAAAGGGCACCGTATGGCTACATGCACTCCCTGTAGCTAGTCTAGCAGGATGAGTCATAATCCAGCTACACTCTCTGAAAATGAATTTCAGAAGCCAATGTCACTGTTGAGCCATATAATAGTAAAAACATATGCCCTGGACAGCCATATTTATGCCACTTTTCTTTTAAATGCAGAGCAGTTATTTTAAAGAACACAGATCATACATAGGTCCTTGATATATTGATGGATATATAATAGGAATGGAATTGTATGCTTTTTCCTTAACATTTTTCTTTTCCCATTTGAATTATACTCAAATCCTAAAAATTGTTAATTCACACTAGCTCTTAAGCAAGCATTAGTTCAGAAACAAATTTAATAAAGGAATGAATCAAGCCATAAAAATAAGAGTTCATACTTCTGTGACACTTTTTTGATTTATGAAGTACTTTCCTGATGAAAACCCTAGAAGATGAAGGGCAGAAGTATTCTCCCCATTTTCAAATGGTGGTACTAAAACTCAGGTTAAGAAAAAATGACTTGCCCAAGGTCATACCACTTGTACATTGTAGAGCTTTGACTCAGCCCTAAGATCTTCAAACTGCAACTTGCAAACTCTCTCCATTTCCAAATGCTTCTCATCTACTCAAATGTGTCTTCAGCTTGGAAAAGAATCATAATCTTTACCATCTCTCTTCTTCTCCCACTTTCATCATCACCTTATATAAAAAAGGTACTTATGATGTTTTGATCACATCTGTTCACTTTTGGCTTTTTGAAATAAGAACTCAAAAATTAGCCTTAGTAGAATAGACTGAGCACTAGACAGGGAGTCAGAAGACCTGATTCCATTGCTTATTCTTACTGGGCAACTTTTGTCAAGTCATTAGCCCTCTCCGAGTCTTTGTTCTCACATCAACAAAATAGGGATCTTAGAAACATAAAACTTGCCATGGAGGTACCTTTGAGGTCATCTAGTTCAACTCTAAGGGCCATACTTGCCCACTGTCACCCAGATAGTAAGTAGCAGAGTCAAGACTATCCAAGATCCTATAACTCCCAACCAGTCTTATACTCCTTCCACTACCCCATGCTGTAAGTTAAACTACCTTACAATGTTTGGTGAAGAATGATTTTTTTTAACTATAAAAATTGGGATGCTATTATTATTTGTCTTTCAATAATTTCCAAAAAATCATTCATTCTGTTACAATTCAATTTGGTCCACCAAATTTTTATCAGCTCTGTTCCCACTCAAGGTTTTGTCCCCCAAAAAATGAATGCAGGGAATTAGCCCTAGGTAATCTCAAAGGCCCAATCTCAAAGGGCATTTCCACCTCAGAATCCATGGTCCTGAATCTTCCAAGTCCACAATCAGAGGTTAATTGTGATATGAGGCAATTTGTAGCCACTGTTTCTGAAATGGAAGTGGTAAGATCAAAACAATATTTCCAGAAGGTCATTCTGAGTGTAGAGACAACTTTTGAGGAAAAGAGGGTAGTGGGCAAATATAAAGACAAGAAATGGGTCCATTTGAATAAGTGCCATATGTTCAGTGTTCACACGAAGTTTGAACCTGGAGGAACAAGGAAAAAGGAGGAAGATTTGAGAAACAGCTGATAGAAAAAATTGGTATGAGCCGAAAGTAGGGGAAAAGAAAAGAGACAAGTTAATGGATGACTTTAAAGCTATGGACTTGAAGGACCAGCCAGATAGTAATGTTAATAGTGATAAAGAAGTTAGACAGTAGTGATGACTTGTAGGGGAGGGTGATGGACAGTTTTTAACATCCTTTTGTTCAATGGGATCCATGGACAGTGAAACCTACTGAACTGGAGAGAAAATAGAACTGGGGATTGCTTAACTAGATCTAGGAGTCATCCATGACCTAACTGCACAGACAGCATAGTTACCAAATAGTCTTTCATGGTTCATTATTAGAAAATTGAACAACTTTTGACAAGTGGTTAGAAATTTGAAATACTCCTGAAAAATTGTTAAAGGAATGCTAGAAAGAAATCTCCTTTCTTTCTTCAAGATTCTAGCTTTAAAATAAGAATGATCTTATCTTTGTTTGGGCCCAAGTTTATTTAATTTTGAGCAAATGGATGATCTAAGTCTTGGACCAAATACATGGATGGCTGAAGTCAAAATACTCAATCTTTTCTCATTACTCTTTAAGAAGTTATACCTAAATTATCTTAGACAGATTGTTCTTTATCTTGTATTTTTGAATGATACTAGAGAAGGAACTTCTAAAAAACATTTCCACTTTATTTCTTTAAAAAAAGTATTTACAGATGAAAAATTCTTTGAAGGTTGGAGTTTTTCCTCCTTGATTGTGTTAGTCTTGTTAATTTAATGAATTTTGTGATTTTCATGTTAACCAGTAGGGGGAAAAAATCTACAGCAGATGCTTATTACGCAATTTGTTGTTACTTGACTATTTCAACAGATCTGTGATCTCTGTGTGCTGATACTTCCTTTTAGCATAGATCACAACCTAACCATGTTGTTGTTGTAGTTTGGGCTATGCATTGCTTATTCCCCATCTTCCAGTCTTATAGAGGGGACATACTGAACATGATAGTGGCCTTCTTTATGGGTGTCAAGGCCATTCAGGTTTTCCTTACTCTCAGTTTGTAACCATTCTACCTCCTTTTCTAGTATTCATGTTCTGGATGGTGTATTTCAAGCCACTTTGAGTATTCATCACTGATAATGTGCCAGAGTCTACTTTCATCCACTCCAACTTCGTCTTTCCATTGCCTTTTAGGGAATCTGAAATTTTTATTCTTCTGAGATAGCAGCATCACATGATTCATAGGCATATAGCATCACTGGGAGAAGGGCAGGGATCATCCAGTTTTTGTCTTCCTATTCCCTTATGTCTAGTTTTGTTGAATTGAATTGAAGATTGTATATTATTATTAAGTAAAACTCTGACATTTCTTCTGCTTTTCAGTCTAACAATCTCATACCTATTCCCAGAAACAACAATCTGATCTTTGCTTACTTATAAGGATCAATATTATCAAATACATTTTTTCCAACTCTAATCATTAAGGTCTGTAATTATTAAGCAATTTCCTTCTTTCAGTGAGAAAAGAAGGAGTATGATTTCTAAGACCTCTTCTAGCCTAAGGAGCTATATAGGTATAGATAGGTCACTGGCCTGGAATTCAGGAAGATGAGTTTGAATCTAGAAAACTTATTAGCAGTGTGACCCTGGAGCAAGTCACTTAATTTCTCTTGGCCTCAGTTTCTTCATCTGTAAAATAAGAGATTTGGATTCAATGACCTCTGAAGTCCCTTTCAGTTCTAAATTTATAAATATATAGTTGCAAAAATAGTTCCCTCATATTCACCTCCACACCCTTTTACACACTTATCCTAATATTTAAAATAAAAGAAAAAACTTTCCATATTTATCAGGTTTTGAAAAATCTGCAATATCTGTTTCTTCTCACATTAGCACCTCAAATCCTCATGTGGGCATCAAAATATGATTTATACGTATGTGAATAAAGCATTGAAAAAAAGGAATAGCTCTCACTTCCTGTAGAAGTTTATGATAGATACTAAAATGCTGACAGTAAATGGAAAGAAGTTATTTCTTAACAAATAAAGTGAATAAAAGTATAATTCAGCTGATTTGTAGAACCAGATTGACTAGGTTCTATGGAATTCCTGTGGATCTTAATCTTATATGAGAAATAAGGCTGTGAATCTTAATTTTATATGGGAAATAAGGCAAAAAGTTTATTTCAAAGAGAACATAAATATGCTATTTTTAAAAGTCAATATCTTTTTAAAACCTTGATTCAAGGGGAGTTTATTGTGAAGAAAGTAGCAAATTAACACTAGTGAGAAAAAAATTAAATTAAGATTAGCTAATGTAGAGAACTGATTCTTTCCTTAGATGCCAATGTAAAAATGTACCCAAGATTCCATAGTGCCTATTCATGTGTTTTCTATATCAGGTTCTCAGCAAATATTGCTGACTAACTTGAATACCCAATTTTTTTCCCATGCAGCTTATTCTTTCTCTTTACAAGTAGGTCATGAAACTATAATTATCCATTTTTAAAGCCAAGATTATATGACTATAGTATCATGTCACCTGAGAGATTTCATTAAATGGAAGGCCTTGATTTTTTTATCTTTTGTACATTTCAAAGTAGGCCATGTGTAATCCAGTAAGAAGGTGGATTGGTTGGTTATGTAACAAGAGTAAAAAATAAGAGGTGGATAGTCTGAGTGTAGCATTGTTACACTTTGGAGAAATATTCTGAGGGGGCCTCAAGATGGAGAAATATTCTGAGGGGGGACTTAAGAAACAACATGGACAAGAATTACACAGTAAGAGAAACTGTGGAGTTGTGATCTGCACCATTGGAGGAAATATCCAAATCAGTGAGTTCATTGATCCACTGAAGGGCCAAAAGATCTTGATTGTGATTAAGAAGAAAGTTAAATGGTAATTTATCCTAATATTTCCCTCACAATAAAATAACAACTTTTCCTTTTATTCATAAACAAGTAATTCATAAATCAGACTGTCTAGCCATTGGATTTGAGATAAAATGATTGATGTATTAGGGAATCTTCTTAAGTTATTCAACCTCCATTTCATAAAAAACATAATTTTGAAGAGTTGATTGAGTACGTTTTATGGTTTCTTTTTGCTAGTCATGGTTCTCATTCTACTTGGAATCAGCAATTTAGAAGCCAAGTAGAGTATCTCTAAGTTGCCTAATAATAGTAACAACTAACATTTATTTATCACTTTACCTACATTATTTCATTTCTCACAATAGCCCTTTTAGGTAAGTTTACTATAGATATTATTATACCTGTTTTAAAGAAGGGGAAATTTGGGCCTCCAGAGGCTAAACAACATTTTCCAGGGCCTTATAGATGGAGTCTGACCTACAATTAAGAATCTGGTCTTCTGGTTTGCCAGTCCAACAGTACATCCACATGCTATATTGCCAGTGGTTTAGCACATAGTAGACACTTAATAAATGTTTGTTTATTGAATAATTCATTGTCTAGATTCTCCATAAATGGGAAATTATGACTTATTGAACCAATGCCAAAAAAAAATTCCTCCAAGTTATATTCACTTCTTGAAAGTTGATTTAAGAAGACTAACAGAAAGTAATTAAAATCTAACTAGGAGTGGTGCTATTTTTGCCAGCTTAAGTCTAGATTATTCTATTTCTTTGATCTCTTTCGATATGAAAAATGTGATATAAAAATAAAGTGACTATCTTTTATGTGATCTAGGGGAAAATTTCCCATTAACTAATGTATCTTTCTCTAATCAAAGTCTCCTTTTAAGAATGCATTTCTCATTTTATAATATTTTTCTTGATTTCATAGAAACATTTTGTTGGATATGTTATGTTAACATAATATAGTGACAGTCCCCAAACTCCATTTTCACTTCAAATAGATATCAGTGTTGCTGCTTTGTTTCTTGTTGCTCTCCATGATTCCTGCCTCTTATTCTCATGTTAATTTCTGCCATTATCCAGGAGCATATGACAAACTTTCTAACTTAAAATGAAACCACCAAAGGCTCTAATTTCAGGAGATTTTATACTTTTGTAATGAAAATTTCTTTATGAAAATATCACCAGACCGTAAGTTTAGCCATGAAAACGTGAAATATTTTGCTGAAACTACAGGAAGTTTTAAGAGAGATGGTTGCTAAAGGGCATAAGAACCTGAAAATGGCCTCAGAGAAGCTGAGTTACTTTGAGGTCCTTCTTTAGATTCCAAAGGAAGTTGCAGTCTGCTTGGTTCAAGGTATCTGAATATGTGACTAGAAATGTATGTATCTGAAACATGGAAATAGTACTGTCCTGAGGGGGAAAAATGTTTCCTGGGGTCCTGGCCATTGACTGGAATATAATATTCCTTCTCTCGTTTTTTCTCAATGAATACAGTCTCACAGACAACATGCTTTGATAAGTTATTTAGGATGCTTTTATATAGAGCTTAATTTTCATCATTCTCAATATAACTCAAATCTCTCTCCTTTGAGGCTGTTTAATATGTGCTGAATAAAGTTCTGTGTTTATAAACATCATACACTGTACTTGCTTAGAGTATCATTTGCCCATCAAAGTCAACCTTGGCAAAATTGTCAAGTAAGCAGACTTTACCTTTAGTGTGTTTCTCTCTCTTTTCAAAATTCTCTTTAAAATTCCCAACACAAGTCCCCATAGCCCCTGTAGTATCCTCCACTATATGGGTAAATTTATGTAGAATTCTCCACTGCCCAACTTTTTTCTGACTCCCTAATGATCATTGAAACTTAGACATTCCACTGATCAATTTCATAGGGTCTTGATTACCTGATAAATCAGTTAGAATAGGATTAACTGAGAAACTGATCAGAGCTAATGCTCCACTTAGATAACTTTTATATTTTGACAGATGCCTTCAATGGCTTAAGGGAATAAATAATGTTATCATTTCAAGAATGATATAGCCATGTCCTGTACCCATTTCCCATTTTTAAAAACCCCTCACAGCTTCACCATTGTGTCATCGAAAACTGTGTGCAAAGTGTCTGTACCCCTAGTGCTCAACATAGCATAGCCCTTTAATCAAAAGATGTTGAATTGAATAGAGGAGAGATGTCATGGTGCAGAGTAGAATAAGTATCTAATTGGAAGGAGGACTATAAGAATACAAATGTAATTAATTTTTTTAAAAAAAATCTAATTCTCAGCATACCTGAAACCATTCTAGTACTTTCTGACAAAAGAGAGAGCCCCTAAGTAACAGAATACAAAAGTATCTGTCTTTGGGTACCTTGATTTATATGATAACATGCAAAACATAGGGTCTCATCCTTTAAAGTCCTCTTCAGATGACTCATCATGGTGAGAAGGTAATATAGATAATATATGAAGAATTTCTGATTTTCTCAGTCTGAGGATTGTGTGGACATTTTATTCACACTTAGGGGCATTGGAAGCACAGAGAACGAAGTAACTTGCCCAGGGTCACAGAGTAGTAGGCATAAACAGAAATTTGAACTCAGGTCTTCTTGGTTCAAAGCCCATAATTTTGTCCATTACACCATGGTGCCTTTACAACAATAATTAATATAGGGAATAGGGACTGGATATGTGATTATTTTTTGGTGTAAGGAACTCCTATGTGAGAAAACTCACTTAACCATCACAAGTTAGCCACCTTCTCTGGAACTTATATTTAGTCTTAGACTCTACAAAGTAGAGTATTGCCTAGAACACTCCAAAGTTAATTTCCTTGCCTAGGATTATATAGTCAGTATGTATCAAAGGCAGGACTTGAACCTAGGTATTCCTGACTTTAGGTTCAGCCCTCTATCCACTGAACCCTGCTGAAACTCTGTCATTAAACTATCAGACTTATTAATGGCAAAATAGTATTCTCTATGTCCAAGTAAAATTGCTAATGTCCAATTTTAATTCAGCAGATCTCAAAAGGAAAATTGATAAATAGGCATCTGTATGTTAATGAATTGTCAAAGAAAACTTTTCTATTTTCTGTCACTGGTTTTCTAAAGGAACTTCTGTATCTCCTTGTAAAGGAGATTTTTAAAAATCATATTTCTCATGAGACTTTCAGTATAAATTGAGGGTCAAAAGAATCACTTTAATACTAGATAGTATTTGGCATTGAAAAGGTGTACTTTTATACCTGCCTTTGCTTATTGCCATCACTATAAATCCAAAGAAAACTTTGAAATGTAAGCATTTCTTTTATTGCTTTAATTAATGGGAATTATCATAAAAGGCCCCTTCCAAACCTAAGATCCTTTGGCTGTCTGCCACCTCTACTTAAAGGTAGTGTGTTCTCTACTAGTACTTGCAATATATTTAGTTAGACCTTTTCTAAGAAATAGATTCTTCAGTATTTCAAATGGTACATGGTTTCACTGGCTTGGCTGCTCCTCCAATGCCAATTTCAACCTCTCTTCTCTTTCATAGATGATCTTTGTGAGCTGCTTTGGCCAAATAGTATCACCAGGTGTCCAGTCTTCAGGTGATCATGTGACGGACACACAGGTGGTCTTCAGTTCTGGATGGCAAACTTTTGCAGATTGATAGGACCTGCCAATGCTTGCATCCCATGAAAATATCCTTACAGAACCTATAGTTTCCTTCATATTATGAACAGGGAGCAGAGGAGGTATCTGTACGACCTTAAAGCAGTAAAGATAATCAGATGCCACAGTTGATAATATAACAGCCAGGAGTCAGAAAGACCTAGGTTTCAAACGTTGCATGTGAGTCTTATTAACTGTGGGAGCCTGGGCACTCAAGCTCAGTTTTCTCATCATTAAATTGGGGGTTATAATACCTGTAGACCTTATCTTGGAGAGTTGTTGTGGGAATCAAACAAAATTATGTATGAAAGGATTTTTCAAACATAAAACACTGCCTTACTGCTGTTTCCTACAACTACCACTCCCATTACCAACAGCACTATCACTGCTGCTGCCACTGTTACTGCCCATCAGAGGTGGTGTTACACTCCATCAGGTGTTACTGGCTAAAGAACCAGGCTTTGTCACGGACCTATTCTTCTTATGTCCCTACCTTTCTAGCCATCTTTTTTTTTTTTCATATTCAAAACTAGAATATAAAGTGATGGGAAAGTCATTCAAGTGGAAGAATATAAACCAATCTCCCTCCGAACCTAGGTGCACTTCATTCACAACCCAGAATCCCCAAGGCCCCTATTTTTTTTATTCTGATCTACATCTGTGCTTTGCCTTTATCTAGCAGTATTCTCTTTTTTTTTTCTTTTTAAAAAATATTTACTTAGTAGTTTTAATTTTCAACATTTACTCCCATAAGATTTTGAGTTCCAAATTTTCTCTCCTCTCTCTTCTCCCCCCACCCCACAGTACTTTTTCATAGTGAAATTTTCCCATTCCTTCTTACCAAGACAATCCCCGGTCTCTCTATTAATGATAATGACATTGTCATTTTTTGAACATGTTTTGAATAAAATAAGCACCAAGATTTTGGCTGAGAATATCAGTTTCATATATCTATCCAAGGAGATTTAGAACCTGTGCAGTTATGATACATTTTAGTCAAATGAAATTGAATTTTGAAGATCCCTGAAAAGCTTAAACTATATAGTACTGAATTTTGTTGTTCAGTCATTTTTCAGTCATATCTGACTCTTTGTGAACCCTTTTGTGGTATTCTTGGCAAAGATACTGGAATGGTTTGCCATTTCCTTCTCCAGCTCATTTTATGGATGAGAAAGTGAGACAAACAGGATGAAGTGACTTGCCCAGGGTCACACAGTGAGTAAGTGTCTGAGGCCAGATTTGAACTGAGAAAGATGAGTCTTCCTGATTTCAGGCTGGTACTCTATCCACTGCAATATCTAGTTGCCCATGTGGTACAGAATAGCAGAAAGAATACTGGACTGGTAGTAAGAAGAAAACTATTCAAATTCTGGTTTTGTTACTTTTCTCTTTGGTGTTAGACAATCTACTCCCCATGATAACCCCTATACAGCCGGCAGTTTCCTTTGCTATAAAATGAAATCAGATAGCTAACGTCCCTTCAAGGTCCAAATCTGTGATCTTGCAGTAATCAATTGCATAAATGTTGTAAAGCAATTTGTAAATTTCACAGGCAAAAGTCAAAGAAGATTTTTCTATTTCTTATATTTATTTCAGGTCAGAAAAATAATAAGACCCCCTTTGAGACATATTCTGATATGTGCCTTATTTAACCAGTCTAATCCAAGGATCCTTACACTCCACCAAAAACCCCATACAAATAGGACAACAGTACAACAAATATAAACCTCTGCCGGCTGTTGTCATAATTTACTGAACTCCTGTCTTTTCCTTTCTCTGACCAGAATCCAGTCCTGGGAAATGTTTAGAGATAGCTTTGTTCTGAGCATCATAGATTTAGTCTGGAAGGAACTTGAGTGGTCTTCTTACTCTATTAAGTTGCAAAGAAGCCATTTCTAGTCTGATATTTCATATATCTTTTCTTCTGTCTGTGAACTATAGACTCCATGTGGCTATTTCCATGGTTCAATATATCTGTCTTTTCACTGATTTCCTGGCCCTGCTAGTTTCTTATATTAAATCCTTGGCAAGCTAAGATACTGCTCAAAGACTTTCATTTGATGAGAAGATGGTGACAGGGAGGCTAGCTTTAGGGTTTACCCCAACAAAGGAGCACACAGAAGAAAAAAATCTTCTACTGGAATAGACTATAACTCAAATCCTAGGCCACTGACCCCCTAAATGAATGTCTAGACAGAAGTATGGATAGATCAGCCCAATGCCATCGACACTACTGGGAAAAAAGGGAAAAATATATATGCCTTGACCTCCCTACTGAAATATAAAGTCCTTTAAAAAGATTATGTATTATTCAGCTCCATATCCCTTGTTGTATGTAACACTGTGACTTGTACATAATAGTCATTCAGTAGTAAATAGTCATTGAATGAACAAATTGACATCTGATTGATCCTGAGACAAAAGCTTCATCTCCTAGAAAACAGACAACACATGTTGGGTACATGCCTGTTCTTTGTCATTTCATTAATAGTAGGCTAGTAGATGTCACATAGAAAAGTTATATTTTTAATAAGGCCATGTGATTTCCCAATAGTATATGTATTTCTTCCACCTCTACCTAAAATATCAGTCAAATATTTAGAAACTGACAGTTAATAGAATGTCTGATGTATTGTTCCATATGAGGAATTGCATACAAGTCAGAACGGTATAACTATTAGTCTATATCATGTTATATCAGTTAACCAAAAAAAAGGAAATGGGCATACCTCTTTTCAATGGTGAATGTCCTCTAATGAACCAAACTTTTCATTCTGTGCTGTGGTCAGAATCCTTTAATAATTAATAGGAATCTGGTCAGAGAAGAGATCATAGAATGTGGCACATTTGGTGAATTTTTAATGCAGAGGTGCTGGGGAAACCAAAAGGCAAGCTGGTCCTTGAGTTTTCTTCATTACCAGTTGCAAGCAAGGAAACAAGCTTCATAGGAACCATTTATTTTTCCAAATTAACCATGGGTAAGAGCAAAGAACTTTTCTTATTTTCTTGTTTTTGGAATTAATCAAGGGCATTTATTTAGCAGAGAGATGCACACTACACAGTGTTTTCCTTGTTGACAAGTTTCCATGTCGGCAGCAATTAGCATTGGTTTCCTGGGTAACCATTCTGTACCCTACTGAGAGAAACCTTTTCTTGACAGGAGCATTCTGTCTGAAAATGTTTTGTTTTCCCTGTTTCATGAGCTTATGGTAGACTTGCTTTATTTTATTTCTTTTCACATAGCATTATTATACCTTTCCCCCTTAAACATAGCAAAATCGTTGGCTTTTCTGTTCCATCTGGTTGTATTTACTCACTTTGTACCTTCCCTCTCATCTTTTAACCACAACCTGCAAGAAATCAGCATAAACACCCTCTCGGGAGTATGCCAAGTTTCTTTGGATTTCTCATTCTGAATCTAATTAGTGAAATTGTGAATATTCAGGCAATCACAGCTGGTCCTGATGATAACCTAAAGGTTACACATTGGGGAAAAAAAATCTCTGCATGCGCCCAAGATAGACTCATATACTTTAAGTCATTGCACATCAGAGTTGAAAAGGATCTTAGACATTATCTAGTCCAAATGCTTCATTCCTTTTTCTTACACAGGAGTAAACTGAGGCCAAAAGAGGTGAAATGGCATCCTTCATGAGTTATTCTTGGAAGTGAACTGTAAATTTCCACTGCCAATGAGCAAGTTCCGAATTGATTTCATTGCTGGGGAATAGTGGGGAGCAATTTTGATAGAATTATATGATGAAGTAACAAATGTCTGGGTATCAAGGGACTATTTCACTAGGGCACTAAGACAGTATTAGAATGCATTGGAAACACTGAGGTAGTAAAGAATGAGTCTTAATGATGGAAGAATCTAGCAGCTTGAAATAGGAATAAATGTCTGAGAAGTTTGGTGGTTCAGGAACTTTTATAATACCAAGAAAGATATTGTTGCCTCACCAAAAAAGGGGGTTGGGGAGCTCAAACAAAACATGATGTGCATTATAGAGCATGACAGTGAAATAGATTGAATAGTAGTAGTTGAAGATACTCTCAGTAGAGTGGTAATGAAATAACCCTTCAGTGAAGAGCTCATTACTAAAGTGACAGGGAGCTCTTGGAAGTCAAATGTGTCCCTACGTATTCTGTTATCAAATTCCCAATGTACTGCAAGATGAAGTACCTAAATGATGATTAAGTCTCCAAAATATAGGCCAATAAGGGTATTTTTTCCATAGGAGTCAAGTTCCATATTTTATCAATATAATTAATATAATATGAATAAAAAACACTGCCTTTTATAGTTTGTCACTGCTTTTCAGATAACAAAGAACCCTTTGGATGAGTAGATTTGTCACTTACCTTTTTTCATTCAGCTATGTAATGTTGATGTTCAGGCATTTCAGACACATCTGACTATTCGTGACCCCATTTGGGGTTTTCTTGGCAAAGATACTGGAAGTGGTTTGCCATTTCCTTCACCAGCTCATTTTATAGATGAGGAAACTGAGGCCAATAGGGTTAAGTGACTTGTCCAGAGTCACACATCTAGTAGGTATCTGAGGCAGGATTTAAACTCAGGAAGATGAGTCTTCTCAACTCTAGGCCCAGCACTCAATCCACTGTGCCACCTAGCTGCTCCTCCTATACAATAGCATAGATAGATATATTTGTGTCACCTCTATTTTCCTTTGCTATGTCACCAAGAAAACAATCTTTCATGAATCAAAACACATACTTTAAAATACAGGTTAAAACATCACACTTAAGGAAAGATGTAGATAAATTAGAACATAGTCAAGTCAATCAGTACTTATTTAGCTTTTATTACCTAGTAGGTGCTAAGTTCTGAGGTTACAAAGAAAGGGGAAAACATGGTCCCATCCCTTAAGGAAGGTACATTCTAATAGAGATGTCGAGGAGGAAGAGACCTAGGAGTATTTCCAGATAACGACTCCAGGACAGAGAGAGGACTGGAGACATCACCATTCCAGAATCAGTTGATAGCTATCTTTGTATATTTTAAAGACCATCTTGGGAAAGAGAAAGTCATTCTACATAATCCTAAAAGGTAGAAATAGGAGCAATGGATGGAGGTTGCAGAGAAGCAAATGATACAATGGATGGAGTGTTGGACCTACAGTCAGGAAGATCTGTGTTCAAATCCAGCCTCAGACACTTACTGGCTGTGTGACCCTGGGCAAGTCACTTAACATCTACCTGCCTCAATTTCCTCAACTGCAAAATTGAGATGATAATAGCACCTATTTCCCAGGGTTGTTGGGAGGATCAAATGAGATAATAATTGTGAAGTGCTTAGCACATAGTAAGTACTATATAAATGTTAGCTATTAATATTATTATTTATTATTATTATTAAACAAGCTGCCTATAAGTGGAATGAAGTGCTCCTTGTGTTAATGGGCTCCTCATCACTTCAGTTCTTCAAACAGATGAGGGATGATTACTTCTGATGATACAGCATCCTATGGACATCGTAAAATACTTAGTTCATTAACAGTCAGCCTAAATGGCCTCTGTGGTCTTTCTAGCTCTTGGATTCTGTGGTTCTATTGGAGGAGTTCATTAAATACTACTTTCCAGAACTCTGGACCCTCATCCTATGACCTCTATATGTCATCACTCATTTTGTTACTTGGTTTGTATCCTTAGAAGGTAGGTCTACCCTGGTATCTACCCTACCATATCCTTATCTTTTCCTTGAGGGCTCCCCCATCACCTCCACCACTACTTAGAATTGGAGGTATTTAGCGTATCACAGAATTTAGAATGGGAAAAGCCAAAATCATTTTGGAAAATTAAATAGTTGAAAGGAGAGCGGGATAGAGGAAGGCAACCTGTGATTGTATCAGTGTTTGGAACTCCCAGTAAAGGGTGACTCCCAACTCATCTATAACTTATAGTCTGGGAGATCTACTTAGAGCACTAATGAGTTTAACACAGTGAGTATATGTGGGAGGCAGGATGGACTTAAGCCTAGCTCTTTACAATTGCCAGGCCAACCTGTAACCACTATACAATGCTGCCTCTTAAGAGTGCAATTAGACCAGTCTGCTTTGCCATTCTCTGTACCATGGCAATCAGCATTATCCATTTATTTGCATGTTTGAAAAAATACCCCCCTTTCTTCTGAAAGGTTCAAAGTTCAGAAATTATTAACATACATTAGCAGTAGAGAAGGAAGTAGGGAAGGAAGTATCAGCCATTGTAAATGTTCTCCCAGAAATGTTGCAAGGTTCCAAATGCTAGTACCACAACCCTGAGGAAACAGTACTGAGGAATGATGCATATTCTATGGAAAATCTCATGGTAAGCAAAAATGAAGT
Source organism: Pseudochirops corinnae (assembly GCA_028646515.1). NCBI lineage: Eukaryota > Metazoa > Chordata > Mammalia > Diprotodontia > Pseudocheiridae > Pseudochirops > Pseudochirops corinnae. The sequence continues at coordinate 141,569,152 of CM053591.1, forward strand.
ACCACATCCAGGGATCACCTAACACACACACACTGTAAGGGATATAACCCAAAAACATGTCTGATCAGAAAAGGTAAATCAATCATGTGGCAAGTGCCAAGAATAACAGATGAACAACTCTAGTATTCCAATTTACCTGCTCAAAGTGAGGTGTCCTCTCTAAGATCAAGGGCCCTTCACCTTTTGTCTATCATGTCCCCCCTTGGGCAATCTGGTGAAATCTACAGACCCTTTCTTAGGCTAATGTTTTTAAATGTATAAAATGAAAAGTATTACAAAAGAAACAAATTATATTGAAATACAGTTATCAAAATATTTTGAAAACTTCCCAAACCCCAGCTTAAGAGCCCTGACTTAGGGGGAAATGTCCAGAATGCTAGTGGCTCCTCTTTAGAACTTGTGAAAGAACATGGACATCACATAAGATGACTGAATAAGCCAATCACAAAGCATTTATGAAATGATTGCTGTGTACCAGGAACTGTTCTAGGTACTGGGGATACAAATATAAAAGTGGGACAATCCACACCCGTAAAGAAATTACATTCTACCTATACCAGTAAGATCACAAGAGTACTAGTAAGATCAACTATAAACAATCCTCAGTTCTCTTCCTGTGCATTTTCTCTATTGCATTGAGAGGAGCACCTAAAGAGAGAGAATACAAAAAGAGAAGGTGGGATGATGTTGAAGTCAAACTTCCAATCCTTCCACATTTTGCTTCCTGTTGGCCTTCTGTTTGCAAAGCTACTGTTTTCCTCTGTCAGTAATGATAACCATGAGTTGCAGGTGACATATAATGGAAAAATCACATTCCACCAAAGTCTCAGGCAAAGTTAGTCTTGCTTGCATTTTACCTGCATAAGACAGGATAAAGGAATGCTATGGTCTGACCTCCAATTCCAGAAAATTTTACAAAATACCTACTATCTGAATAGATCAACTAAACTGATTACCCATGACTTATTTAACAGTATACTCTACAAGTGCCAACTGTGTACAGAACACTGTGCTATGCCTTCAAGGATATATAGGATCCTGACAAGATATAAGTACCTGCCCTCTTGGAGTTAATTCTTAATTTCTCTTTTTGTTGGCTCCTCATTGTTACTCATTTAGGGCAGAAGAGCTAGGGAAAGTTGTGATAGGTGGAAAATAAGAGAATTGACTGGAGACTAAATTTGGCAAGCGAGAAACAAAAGCCCATAATTAAAACAAACAAAAACTCCTTTAATTGTCAGACTTCCAGAGTTCAGATTTTATGAGTCTCTTTCCCCTGGGTTTGTTTTGTATGTTTGTCATTACTCTTTCCTGAACTTTAACTGAACTCTTACTAAAAGCCAAAGTCCCTATAGCCATTGTCTAAAGATGTCAATTCCACAGTAGCTTCCCTATTTATAGACTCCATTAGGATGAGGCTCTCTCTTCTTTTTGCAGTGATCTCACTGTTTTTTACCACAGTGACTGAGCTTTCTCTGTCACAAAAATAGCTATCTAGAGGAGACTCCAGAATCAATGTTACTTGCTAAAAAATGCCCTAAAACAAATTCTGTTTTTGTATTTACCCTGATTAAAATTTTATATTCTACAACTTTCTGCAATTTCCTAACAGTATTATATGCTTTCCCTGCCCCCAGATCTCCCAAAGAAACTTTATCAGCATGAGAATGAAACTTAGCTGTTAACCAGTGTTTGATGATTAAAGTAGATCACAGATCCAAAGCATGGCAAATCTTCTGTGAATACATAAAACATCTGTGCAATTTTGTGGGGCGATTCCTCCATCTGTGGCTTATTATATAAGTCCTAGAGAGTTTACTGAAGCACCCAGAGGGTGAGTGACTTGTCCATGGCTATACAGCTTATAAACATCAAAGGTGACCTCAGGCCCAGAACTCTATCTATTATTCCACACATTTGTCTAATCGATCATATTCAAAAGCCTTATTACCAGATTGGCAGAGTGGTGATAAATTTTTGAACTATAACTCCTAAAGACCATTTGCTAAGCTAAAAAAGGGGCAGGCTCTGCAATGATAGTCCCTGAAGTTCTTGTTTCAAAATTTCAGTGCTGCAAGAATCTGTGATTTAAATATCAGTATTTAAAATATGACATTATGCAAGCTATATAATGCTATTTTATATAATAAACCTATCCCCCTAGTGTAGTTAAAAGGAGAGAGTTTCTTTGGGCAGTTCCCCCCAGATACAAGAATAAAATACTTACAACATATTCAAAACACCAGAGATAAAGCATATCCTACTCAATGACTGAGTATTGTACCTTAGGTACAAAGTATTACTTTTTATACATTTTCTCAAACAGATTATTTTGCTTCTAGGAGTAGACTGTTGTTCAGTCATTCAATTGGGTCTGACTGTTCGTGACCCTATGGACCATGTCACACCAATGCTGTCCATGGGCAAAAATACTGGAGTAGTTTGTCATCTCTTTCTCCAGTGCACGAAGGAAGAGACCATTAATCTTAAAAAAGCTACTACTAACTTCCCATCCTCCTTTTTATTCATTCTCTAGGCTGATTTCACTTTTGCGTTTGTCTTAGCAATTACAAAAAAGGAGGAATTTCAAGAATTTCTCCAGGGAAATATAATACAGAATGGCTACTGGTAGTAACACGAGAAACACCAAGCTCACTTTTGTACAGTTGAAGGAGGGGTGGAGGGATGGGATTCTCTGAGTCATTGAGATGGGAAATTATATCAGCAAGCACCCTAGCATACCCAGGATGGCTGCTAGCACAGATTCTTAGATCTGCTTTTCTAAAGGAAAGCAACTCAAAATGGGTTAACAATCTTACTTTAATCAAACATATCATTTACCTAGTTCAGGGGGAAAAGTCAGCACCCTGAACTTCAGAGAATACAAACAGAAGTTACAAGCAGACAAAGAAACAGATCAGTAGAAGGGCTTCCAACTGTCTGACCATTACATCCATACCTAGTCAGTTACCAGAGAGGGAAGCATCAACATCTGGGCTTTCAAAGCCAGGGGTCTCAACGGCTTCCCAGAGTCTCATCTGGCCAAATCACACAAGTCTTTCCAAAGTGAGCTCCAAAGCAAAAACTCACATCAGGGTATATATAGCCTTCTTCTGGATCAGAGAATGTCATAGCCCTCTTGACCCACTGCCCAATCACAAAGTAATAATGCATGTGCATTCCTGAAGAACGAGCCTCCCTGCCACAGGCTCCATGTGACCACATTCAGCCTATTAGGGGGCAGAGTATACTTTCAAATCAGGAAAGGTTCTCAGAGCCACTTAAGCCTATCAAAAGGTGTAGGGGCAGGGAAGATCTTCAGATTCCCATAACAGATATATACCTCTATCCTAATTATAGCTTTCCCCACACACACACGCTTCCCCCCCCAAGATATCTCCTAAAGGTGGAGTTCTTTGGAGGTTTGGTTTTTGTTGGCTTTTTTAAAAAATCTATAATCAAATTTAATCTCACTTCTGGGCAAGCTGCATAGATGTCTAGACTATGAGACATGACAATATTTACCAGATATTTCAGACTTTGTTTTTTAGGACTACTATTGATTATATTTGCTCTTATAACTCTCAGAAATTCACTGCAAGCATTTAAAAATCCAAAACAATGCCTCCACCACCATTTGGGAATATTATGGGACTAGACCCATGATTTCACTGGTATAGTGAATTCCTAATAGGAATTTACTAACATATATTGGCACCTTTTCTGAAAATGATAGTGTGTTGTTTTTATATGTAAATTTTAAGTAATGAATCTAGAAGGAGGTTAACACTTCAACTTTAACTAAAACTGTATTAGGGAACAATATTTTTTTAAGCTGTTCTTCTCCATATATGTGCACTGATACATAATTTCTTTGAGTTCCAGTCCCTGCTCTGCCATTTAGCAATCTGACTTTTGCAGTACTGGTCATGGTCACCTTTTCAGACCTGCAAAATGAGGACCCCCCATCCCCCCACCTCCAGAGCCTTGCCAGATCTTACAATCTGTGTTAATGACATATTTCCCATTCACTATTTTTAAGGAATGCTTGGATAAGAAATGACATGAAAGTGGAGCATTGGTCAGCTTCTTTTGCAGAGCTTTGCACATAGTAGGTACTTAATATTTGGTAAATTGAATGAAATCATTTGTAATCATTATATTGTGTTCATGATTAGTTAATGAAAGATTTAAGGTTGAATCAGATTCAAGTGTTTGAAGCTCTCCATTGAGGTTCATAAACATTTTCTACCCTACCATGATGATAACGATAATGGCTTTAAGGTTTGCAAAGACTATTCTTTGATACTGATGTGAGGCAGGTGCTGTTTCTATCCTCATTAACAAATGAGGAAGCTGAAGCTGCAAGGGACTTGAACCCAGTTCTTCCTGACTACACATACAGCACTATGCATCACTCTTCCTCCTAATATTTAAGAACCTATACCTTTTACATTAATAGATTAGGTGGCATTTGATTTACATAACCATTGACAAAAACTTAGCATACACTTCTAAAAGAAACTAACCAATCTCATTCCTGTAGAACAGGTGATGAAAACCATCCTACCCCTCCTAGGGGAAAGAAGCGGGAAACAATGGTTACTTATGTAATGTTTATATTGTTAAATATTGTCACTTTAGTTGTCAGTTTTGCTTAACTGTTTTGCATTATTGCAAGGGAAAATTCAGTGGGATTTGACATATGGGAAAATCAGTCTAAAAATGCGTCATTAAAATTTGGAGGAAAAAAAAACAGGTTAGGCAATCTCCAACTGTGCTTTCCTATACCGAGTTGACAGAATGGAATTTCTCCATGTGTGTAATGTTGGAATCATCCTTAACCCTTCCCTCTCCTTTGCCTCTCATTTGCATTCAGTTGCCAAGTTTTGCCAATTCTACCCCCATAATATAGCTTGCCTCCATGTCCCATTTGCAACTCATATAGCCCCCATGCTATTTCAGGTTCTCGTCACCTCTTACTTTGGCTATTACAATAGCCTCCTGATTGTTATACCAGCCTTCAGCGTCTGCCTCTCCACTCCGTCCTTCACATAGCTAGAGGTGATATTCCTAAAGCACACTCTTGCTCAAGAAGTTCCAAGGATTCTTGCCTTTGTAAAAAATACAAATTCCTCTGATTGGCTTTCAGAGACCTTCACAATTTGCTTCCAGTCCACCTTTCTAGGATTTTTGCACCTTACTCTATACTCTACTATGTAACAAAACTGGTTTGTTTGCTGTTCCTTGTATGCAACACTTCCATCCATTTAAAGTCCCATAGTCTTGCCTTTCCATAGGCTTGCATCCATGCATTGAATGCACTCTTCAGCTCTGCCTAAGAAAATTCTTATTTCTTCAAAGGTCAGCTCGTGTTACCTCCTATAAAAAGTGCAGTCTGATTCCATCCACCCCAGTTGCTAGTGTCTTCCCCCTAGAAATTACTTTGCATCTATTTTGTGCTTAGTGTTCCATACACATTTCCTCTAATAGAATTTAATCTCTTTTAGGTCAGAGGCTGTTTAATCTTTATATTTCTGTGATATTTATCTTTAATCTTTATGTCTCTAGCACCAAAGACAGTGCTCAGCATATGATAATCTCTTAATAAATGCTTGTCAGTTGTAGACCTTATCTTTTCCTTCCAGCCTTGACTTTGGAATATAATATACATTTAGTGGTTTTGAATAATCTCTAAATTAACTACATTAATGCCTAGTAAAATAAATGGGCAGAATTCATTATAGTGGATTGAAAATCCTAACTTAACTTAGTTTAAATATACGTGCCTGTGATGAGTGCCCTAAAGATTTCAATCCAAATTGTGGAATACCTATTACCAATTATGGATATAAAGAACTACTTAAATTGAGGTGAAATATCAGGCAAAGAGGAAAAAGTCATCAATTCAGCTCCTTTTAAAATCTGCTAGAGTAAATATATGCACCATGAATATATTATACATAGTATGTATGTATGTTAATTTATAGTACATTTGATTATGAACTTTAAAAGGTCATGTAGTTTTCCTCTTTCAGGTGTCTAGGTCTACTCATGTAGTAAATTAGGAAGCATGATCTCATTTCCAAAAGCATTGAGTAAGAAATCAAGATTTGAGGATACTTTTTTATTCCTCTACTTAGTTCTGTATTTAAAAGGCAACTTGGATAGATAACATTAGCCCATAACACAATAAAATTGACATACAGCACATAGTGGAAAAGACAGTGGAAGTTACCATCAAAAGACCTAGGATCAAGGGACCAGCTCTACTACTTATTAGCTTGTTTACCTTTGAGGAGCCACTAACTATTTCTGGGTCTCAGTTTCCTGATTTTGCAAAGCAGAGATAACAATAGTTCTGCCAACAATTGCCTTGGAGCATTGTTGTAAAGAGAGTACTTTACAAATGTGAAGAGGTCATACTATGAACAACTCTTTCCCATATTTCTGGGGTGGTTTCTCTAGACAGGCTTTCTATGGGCTTACTTTGCATCTTTTAGGACTTTTACTTCAAGACTCTCTCACTCAAGTCCTTCTCTTGTGGTATAAGGGTGAACCTAGGTTCATGAAGGCCTAATAGCTACGTCAGAAGAAGACAAACTCTGGAAAAATCTTCCCTTCCCCCATCCACCTAGGAGAGGATCAATTTGTAGATTGAACTCTGGTTCGTCCCTATAAGCAGGAGATAAGAGGTTATTAGGTACTTACTATGCTTTATTTTCTATTATATTATTTTCATGTGTGTATTTTTTATTTTCTTTACTGAGATATTTACTCAGTAACGTCAGGGTCGGTATTAAGATCTTTGTCATACCCTTGGCACCCTGCCACAATATTTTTTGTAAACAGTAGGCAAATTATAATTGCTTATTGAACTGAAGTGAATTGAATTTTAAGTCAAATAAAATCAACAAGTCCTTGATGTTACTTACATCATTTTATTCTTACCTGCTTACTATCCTTTATATCTTTTTTATTTGCCTACACTAGGAGTTTGAATGGTTTTTTAGAATAGTTTTTTTTAATAATCTCTCTCCCTTTTTTTTTTTACGTATTTTTGTTGAGGTTGGAGAAAGCAAGTTTAGAAAACCTTATCTTTTGGTGACGATATTTTCCCCCTTTCTCCACCAATTTTTCATTGCATTGATAAAAATTATTTTTGTCCTCTCTGCTTCTCCTTTTGCCGCTGTTTATTACAGAGGAAGTATCAGCAAGAATAGTCCAAGTAGTAACTGCGGAAGCTGTTGCAGTCCTGAAAGGTGAACAAGAGAAAGAAGCCCAGCATAAAGACCAGCCTGCAGGACTCCCTATAGGTAAATCCAGGAGCTTGCCAGGGTTGTCTGTACTTCCTGTCTCTATTAGGTCCTCAATCTGTATCAGTTCTGCTTCATAGGGGTGGCTAATGTTGCTGTGGTATTCTAGGTCTTGGGCCATCTTTTATAAACAGGAAGTTCTAAGCATCCTGAGTGCCTTTTGGGGTACACAAATTTTAAGTTTCTACCATAATTAGTTCCCTCAGTTCTTTTATCCACTTAGAACTAGGTCAATTGAAGAAAACTCTAGTTGAATCAGGAAAAAGCCATGTTTTAACTACATAGCTTTAAGCAAAAAGAAAGAATCTTTCTCCTCCTTTTTTCTTACTTCCAACTGGTTATCAAGTGTTGGTTTCATAGCTTCCATAAAATCTCTCCTCCATCTTTTCCTCTCTATTTCAACTGCTTTGATCCAGTATAGGCCCTTATTACCAACATCCTGAACCATTTCAATAGCATCCTAACAGGGTTTAGTATTTTAAGGGCTAAAAGTTGGAAGGACCTTCCAGATTATTTGCTCTATTTGCAACCCTTATCTTATAAATAGGATTACTAAGGTCCAGAGGTCCATTCTCCTCTACCTCTAATCTATGCTTCCAAGAGTTACCAAGTTCCTCTTCTGGGTGCAGAGTTCCAATCTTATCTCTCCTTTATTCAAACAAACAACAAACTCTTAGATGGTTTCCTGTTGCCTGTGAAGTAAAATTCAAATTTTTTTTGTCATTCAAGGCTCTCTGTCCACTGGTAATACCCTGCCATTTCAACCTTCCTGGTCCCCTATATACAAGTCAAACTAGACTATTCTTTGTTTCTTGAACTTACCTTTTTACCTTTTCCTTGAGTATCTTCCCAAACTATAAACTCCACTTTCAGAAGCGCTTAGGTAGCCTTGAAAAGGCACTACCTCAGACTTCACACAACACTTTGTCTTCTACTTTATGTGTATTGTTTTGCATTATAGTATTCTGTTTGTACCTTATGCCCAGACTAAGCTGAATGAAGGTAGAAAATTCATTTTATCTAACTTTAAGTTTCCACTTCCAACTAACATTTTTCTTCACACAGTAAATCTTCTAAAAAATTTTGTTGAATTGAAGATACTGTCACCTGGGCTTGTCATTTCCCTTTGCCTAGGAAAATTATTGAAAATACAGTTCCAATTACAATGACGTTTCATATTTGCATAGTGCTTTCCAAACTGTTCTCCCTGTAGCAGCATTGTTAGGTAGGTAGTATATTATTATCCCCATTTTACAGATGAGAAAGCTATGGATTAGAAAGATAAAACAATTTGTTTAGGATCACACACCTAGGAAAAAGCAAAGCCAGAGCACAGACTGCAGAATCACAGAATCTGAGGGTTGGAAAGGACCTCATTAGCCATCTGGTCTAACTCATAGATGGAAGGAATCTTTAGTAGCTAAAATATCTAATTCTGGTGCCTAATTCTAGTACCTAATTCCCTGTTTGTTGTTCTTTACAGTACACCAGTCGTATCCCTGGCTACGTTCTCTTAGAAGATCATATGCCAAAATCATGTCCAAAACTATTTTGGTGCAAACAACAACTCTCCTTCCTCTTTCTATAGGAAGGCTGACTTTCTGTCTCATACTTAAGAGCAACCTCGAGGTTGCATACTTGTTTTAATCTTACAGCAGCAAACCATTTTCACTAGTACTATCAAAATCTTTGTTTCTCTTCATTAAAAAAAAAAGCCCAACACTTTTCAATCTGATTATATATTCCTTGGATCAAATGTATTTTAGGGAATTGCAAGGGTGGGAGGTTGGGAAGGATTGGTGTCCATGACTGGAGGGTCTTGAAGACACAAAAAACAGAAAAAAGAAAGAAAATCAGATTTTTATATAACACGAAACACATACAGTAAAACATAGGTCCATACACCTGACCCCCGCACATCTCTACTAAAATTATATGTTGCATCATAGGTTTGGATTTTCTCTTTTAGTCAACCATATAGCTTACTTACTTACTCATCTACATAGCTTCAATTATTTACTTTCAATTTTATGATAAAAATAAGAAAACATACTCCAGTAAATTATATATAAAATATATTAAATTGCCCTTAAATGAGACAATAATAGTAAAGCCCCTCAAGTTTGTTGAGTGTGGGCGTGCACGCACATGTGTGCATGCATACATACACATATACACACATACACACACAACTTTAACTTAGATTTACTGATAGGCACATATTTTTCAGAGAAAGTCTAATTCATGTTTTGATTTTTTTTTTTGTATTTGATACTTATGAAAAGTCATATATAAGCCAATAGGTCTAAAGGATTAAGTAAATATTTTTCAACAGTCATAGTTGATTTCAATCTATGAAATGGAAATTGATAATATATTTTAAATGGATGGGTTCTGCTGATCTTGAGCAATAATTACTTTTCCTGCAAAGCCCTTGGTGAGGACCATAAAGAAGATGAGGATGTTAAACAGTAAAAAAAAGTACCTTTATTTAACTGAGTTAAATTAAATCCTTAGAACTTTCCAACATGATTCATAATTATCTACAATGTCAAGGTCAAAGGATAGGCAGATATTTTCATTATCTCATTTCATCTTTCCTCCAAAGATACTTCTGGTTTTTATCTGCCCAAAATTATTTTAGAATGTTGGCATATTCTAGTAGAGTTTTGTGTTTTTATGTAAGTGGATAAAAACCCTTCCATGTTTTAATAATTTTTAAAAAAATTTTTAACAAAAATTTTTATCATGTACCTTAAAAAGAAATAACTGTCAAAAAAAAATAGTGAGGCAGAGAACTTCATCTTTCCTTTTCAGATCAAATCCAAAGTCAGTCCTAATGTGCACGTTTGGATACAATGTATAAGAACAAAGAATAAATAAATAAATTTACAGGCATAAAGAAGGCAAGCTGAATAAATTGATGGTGATTATCAATAGAGATTTGCTCATTTATTTTGGTGGTTTACTTTCTTTACTTACATCTTACTTTGATGGCTTTCTAGAAAAAAATACAATCTGTGCTTTTATTGAAGTTTAAAAAGCATGCCTAGCATAATATCTTTGAGTGAATCAATTGTATTTTACTTTTGTATCTTTCCTTGACTAGAAAGCCCTCCCTAAAATTCATAAAATATGCATAGCTTATAAATTGCTCAATGCTGTTTCTTCATTGTTCCATCTTTAGCAGTTGAAGAGTCCGCTAATCTGCCTCCCTCTCCACCTCCATCACCAGCCTCTGAACAGACTGGAACAGTGGAGGAAGGTAAGCACACACGAGACATTTGGGGACATAGTCCTCGGATAAAGGGAACCAAGCTCCAACTCATAAGGGAACAACTGTCTAAGATATTGGTTTATAAACTTGCTTTGGCTCTACCTTAGCTTTTTTTTTCCCCCTTGCCTTAGCTTTAAGAGGATATTTTATCCTTCAAGTAACTGAAATTGGTTTAAAATGCATACTGTATAGATGTCCATTTGAGTGAAATAAAATCGGAAATCAGAGAATGTAGTGAACAAAGAAAGAAAAAAAAAATGAACTCTTTACCTTTAAGGTGCTAGAATAAACAATAATAACTGTGCTAATACTTCTGACAGCAAGGACAATGAGGATGTTTAATGGTTCCTAAACAGCATCAGGAATGGCTTTAACATGTTCATAAGTCGATTATGTAATGTCAGGAATCCGACTTAAGCCTATCACAGAGACATATGCCACCTTGAGAAAATGTTAGCTAGGATTGAAAATGACAAATTTAGAGCCAAGAAACTGGGTTCCATCCCTGGCAGGACACCTTCCAGACTATAGAATCTGAAGAATCCAGTTCACCAGCAACTCAGGGAAGCATTAATGATATGCTATGTAAGCTTTCTTCTCCTCAGTGGTAAAACAGGGCACTGTCTTGGTGTAAAATTCTTTCAGATTCTCAAATGAAAAGCACTGTTTAAGAGCAGTATGTTACCATTAGCCCTTTATTGCTTGAAGTGCCCATTTAAACTGCTTCCATTCATTCAGTATTAGAAGAACAGAAGTTGCAGATTAAGTTACACCTCAACCATGAATTGCTTTAGTGTGTTGCATATTCCTGTGTATGTATGTATGACACACTAAATTCATGCTAATGTTTTGATCCATTTTTATTTTACTCTCCACCTTTCCATTTCTTTCCTTTTTCTTTGATCATATTAGTTGTTTCTTGCAGATAAGAATTGATATTGCTATGTATGTCTATTATATATATATATATATATGTAAAGCCAAATACATCTGATTATGCTTTTAAAAATACATAGTATCATGGATACAGCAAAATTCTGAGGTTTTCTAGAATAATTTTAAATCAAATCTATTTTATACACATTTATAAAATTATAGATTTAGAGCTCAGAAGGAACCTTAAAATATATCTATGCCAATCTCATTTAACATGAGGAGACTGAAACCTAAAAAGGTTAACTGACTTGTCTGAGGTTGCACAAATAGTAAGGGATAGGCCCAAAATTCAGTCCTACATCAGGTCTTCTGACTCAAATACAGCATTATTTCCACTATAGCATACTGCTTCTCTCTCTCTCTCTCTCTGTCTCTCTGTCTCTCTCTCTCTCTCTCTCTCTGTCCCCTATATGTTTATTAGAGAGATATCTACATAGAGAGATTTCTCTATCTATACAGGCATAAATACAAATTATGTATATTGGATTTTAATATAAATAAACCAAAATATTTGGCCATTTGAGCATGTGTACACCAGCTAGTTTAAGATGAAATTATTTTGAGGAGATCAGTAATTTAACTTCCACCTTTTTTCAGTTCTTAGTGATTTTGAGTGGTTTCTTCTTCTCTAAAAAGTAGTGTGCTGTAGTGGACAGAGAAGGGGTTTTGAAATCAGGAACACATGCTACTGGCTGTGTGACCATGGGCAAATCATCTAACCTCTTGGTGCCCCTAAAGAAGTCTTTAAGACTAGAAATTACAGACAGAACTGTTGCTTTCATTGAAATATTTGATAATATGGTTGTCACTTTTCTAGAGTTTCTTCACTGGTAGTTCCCTATACCATTGAAATCTCAAACCAGATACAAAATAATCTACAAGCTTTTGAACTCTATGTCAGAACAAAATGATTCAGGGGCCCTTTACTTACCATAGTACTTACAAGATGCTAAGTACTGTAAGACAATAATGAAACAGCTCTTGCCCTCAAGGAGTTTCCATTCCTGTTTTCTACTCTACAAACAGTAAAAAGTAATTTTATAATAAAGTGCATTTGTCTCTAAGTGGCTAGTTAATCCTCCTCATTGACAGATGTAGTCATTGAGCAGCTGAGTGCCCTCCTGAGGACATAAAATATCACAGCTTTAACAGGTTCTGACTTCCACTTTCTATCAGGAATGTATTCAGTGGCCAGGGGGTCTTTTCACAATTGTGAGGGACAGTCAACCTTTGGAATTCTACATAGTAACTTTGCATCTACTTTATGGAGAAAATGTGACCCTGGAAATTACAACAAATTTAGGTAAAATATGAACAAAACATGGCTTGACTTGACTACCTCAAACATTCGATGATGTAGTTGTCACTTTTCTAGAATAATTGTTGTCCCTTTACTTCCAGGAGTTGAGTTCAGTAGCTTTTGTTATGGTAGCTTATTGGAGGGGAGGTGAAGAGGAAATAAGGTCATCTTACTTTTCATAGAATTTAACTTGAAGATATAACTGGAAAGAACGTTGGATTTGGAAAAAGAAAAAGCCTATGCTTGTGCTCCTGACCACTACTTACTAACTAGGTGTCCTGGTTGCCATATTTTTGCAATTTTCTAAGACTTAGCTACTTTCCTTATAAAATGAGTGAGTCATAGATAGTCATCAAGGTGTGTTCTAGATCCAGATTGGGATCTATATCCCAGGGATATAAGGGGTCCTATGAAAACATCAAAATTACTTTACCATGTATGTTTTTAAGACCAACTTTTAATGGTTTAGGATTAAGTTCTGATTTTTATTATTTAAAAAAAATGCACATTAAATTATGTCAAGAACCAATGTCTTGCTTTTAAAATGAGAGCTCTTTCTGAGTTCCAAACACACAAAGAAGCAGTTTTAAAAATCTGCTTATATCTATTTTTTTCTCCATAACATTTTACTTTTCATAATTAAAATTGATTGACACTTATGGTGTAGAAATTATTTTACCAGACATTTAAAGCTAACTCAAATCTACAGCTTTGGCAGAGGGTATGGATAACATTCACCCCTTCTGATTGCCACAAATATGTAACAGGTGTGTAGAGTTATGAGGTAAAAATTGGCTAGGGCCCAACTGATATGTTCGTGCCTTTAAATAGCTGTTGAAGCCAGTGAAATAACCAATTACTTTTAAAAATAAGCAGTTTTATTTTGTTAGATAACTAAAGTAAATTAATAACTTGTTACTAGTCAGTCTTTTTTTTTTTTTAAAAATAGCTGAACCAGATTTACTGGAGGGTTTGTGTGTGTGTGTGTGTTTTTCACTAATTTGTGGAGGAAAAGTAAGGCTAAAGTACAATGGAGTTTTTGAATTTTTGGTTTAGGGAGTGAGGATAGAAAAAAGGTGTGATTTCTTTTTTTTCTTGAAGATGGGTTAGTAATCACGTCCAAGCTACCTTAATCATGATTCTAACCCAAGTGACAAAGTGATCAAGACACAGGCCAACACTTCTAAGCAGAGAGGTAAGAGTCCTCTTCTGAAATGAGCTAAGAGTTATCATGAGTTAAGGGGCTTGTGACTTTGTATTAATTGTGGTGGGTTGTTTTTTGGTTTGGTTTGGTTTTTGATTATCTTTCCACCAGAGGTTACATAAAGGACCATTAAAAATAATAATTTAAGCTTGTTAATGGATATTATGTGCTAATGTATTATCCTGATTAATCTTATATTTCTCTGCACTTATCCTCTGGTCCACTTGCAAAGATTTGTGACTTAATCATCAAATAAACAAGCGTTATATCCAGAAGTCTGGGTTTATTAAGGAAGCTTCAACAAGCTTAAGACTAGTGTAGCCCTACTGCACCAAGCTACCTCTTTTTAAAATGATTTGGCTTCCTTTTTGCCTTTGACCTCATGACTGTCCTGGACATTTGGCCTGCATTCCTGAAGAAAGTGAAAAGCCAGTACAGGGAGCCCTGTGCAACCAAATTCAGAATTACAGTTTTTCCACCCTCTCTTTAAAAAGATAAAAAAATCAAATGTTGAGACTATTATTGCCCTAGTGTTCTTGTGAAGGGAATGCATCATTCCTATCATGAAGACAGTTTTCCTTCTCAAGTCGGTTTGTGGTGGCAAACACAGATGATGTGCCAACTGAGAAGTTCACAAGTTTTTCGAGATTGAAAGGACTGAGTAGTAGTTGTACCAGAAGCAGTCGCCTTCAGCTCTGCGCTTTGTAGCATTGCCCCGGGTCTTCGTGGGAAGTAAATCCATGTGGATTCACTGAAAATATCAGAAAATGGACTCTTCGAAGAGCATCAGACCATTTTAACCAAGACAACTATGATTTGAGGGTCAGTCAGTAAAGTGATTATTAAGTGCCTACTGTGTGCCATGCACTGTGTGCTAAATGCTAGGGATGAATGAAACAATCCCTCCTAGCAAAGAATCCACATCCTAACAGGAGAAGCAGCAAGGACATATAAGGATCTACAAAATAAATGTAATGAAAATAAATAAAATACAGTAGTTAACTATAAAGTAATTTGGGAGGCACAGCCCCAGCAGGACAGACCATCTGGCATGGTAGAGGACATTGAATGCCTTGTAAAATTTCACATACTTAAAAAAATATTTTCAAAGTATATTCTAGAACATAACCAAATCTTGTGTTAAGGAGAATTTCAGAGAACTGATTCCATTAGTTGAAATACTTGAGTATCAAATTTGAAAATTCCATTTATGCAAAAATTGATTATTCAAATACAAAATTAATTGTGATCTAGCTCATTATAATCCAGCTCAATATTCCATGAGTCAGGATACCTTATAGTAGAATTCTGACATAACATGTGGTTGGTTTTTAGGACTAACACTGATGTCATACAAAGGTTCCACCATCTCCAAATCAAAAGTAGTTGCCTGTGGAACTTAACAAATGAAGAGAAAGGAAGGTAACTAAGCATTTGCTGGAGAATATTGAGGGCCCCTTCTAACAGTGGTCTTGAGAACATGCTATGCTGGATGGAATGTATTGGGACTGGTGAAAATCACCTCCAAAGCTCCATCACTTATTCTAATTCATAATAAATAGTGTCCCTGTGGGGGTCCAGTGTCTTTAGATTTGAAGTCATTGATGGAATACAACTAATTCTTATCCTCCTAAAGACATATTGAGACTGGTTAGATAGGCATGCTTGAGGCTCTTGGGACTTCAAAGGAGACTTGAAATATAAATAATCAATAATACCAGGCAGGAGTCCACTGGATCCTTCCAGGCATTCTTTCTGATGTTGCCAGACTTCAGGGGCAACCAAGAACGGGGAAGGAGCAACTTTTCAAAGAGTACTCTTTTTTTTTTTTTCTTTAACTTTTCATTTCTGGGAGAAGGAAAGCTTTTTGAAAATATGAAACAATGTTTCTTTGAAAAGTTGCAGATCTAAGGCAAGGTTCTGGATTGTTTCCAAGTTGTGGCAACTTCATAAAAGGGCAGCAGGAACAGGACCAAATCTCTGGAAGAGCAACAAGTCAGATGAGTCATTGCCTTGAAGCTACCATTTCTGAAGCTTTAAGTGTTTTTAGTTTCAGCTTCATTTTCCAGGAAATCGGTGTTGAAAGCAAATCATAGAATACTTATTTTTGAATCTATCACCTCTGCTGAGTTTGCTTAATATAATGGAAAATGTTTTAAAAGCGTGAAATGATTAATAGCCCCATTCATCCCTGAAAAAGATGGATGGCTGTGCAATGGGTCAAGACTAGTGTCCACAATTCAGTCAAGTGTTGGAGACTTTCTATAGTCCAACTTCTATCAGCTGAGAAGTTATTTAAAACAGTGAAGGCAAAAACCTAAAATTAAAATGTTTACTGTATAATACATATTTTAATATAAAATTATAATTATATAATAAATACTATAAATTGAAATATATAATTAAATGTTTAATTTTAGGTTTTTTTAACCTTCACTATGTTCAAGTAAAAAAGAAAAAAAGAAAAGCCATAAATAAACCTTTAAACCACAAGCACTGTATAAATATCGGTTATTATTATTAGGATTATTGTTCTTATTAGGTGATCAAAGAAAGTTTTAATCATCTATCCTGAAACAACATCCTTGAAATCATCCATCAATAAAATACTTTAAGAGTTAACAAATGCAGTGGAAAAATTTCTCGCCATCATGGTAATTATCTGGTTATCTCTCATTTTCATTTTCATTACTTGGCTGTGGAAAATAAATTATCACTCTGAAACTAAACATGTTATATTATAGAAAAAAATTATGTGATTCTTAGTTCTGAATTTCTAATGGAAACTCAATTTATAGACATGCCTTTAGCTTTTTTTCTAAGTTTATACCAACAGGTATGAAATTTAGATTTTTGATCCCAATAAGAAAGGAAATGTTGCCCAGATCCACCAAAAACTTGCATAAAAGAATGTATGAACCAGTTATATCATGATTTTTTTGGGGGGGAGGAGAAGAAACATCATTTTTTTAGTCACAAGACTGTAGTTCAAATTGTGACTCCATTATTGACTTCCTGAGTAAAACTGGCCAAGTCACTTAACTTCTCCAAATTTCAGTTTCTTCATTTGGAAAATGTGGACAAGATATTTTTAAGGTTCTTTCAAGAGCAAACAAAACAAAATAAAATCTGTGATGCCTGCTACTATATCATACTATGACTTCTATGTGATATTACTCATTTTCATATTCTCATGGAAATTTCAGTATTTAAAAAATTAGAATGCTTCTCAGTTGCTAATTATACTTACATTCACAAATGTGTTCAGGCTGATAAATTTAGATATTGCTACATATGGATTAAGAAGTCTATGGAGGGAGGTGGTATTTAAGGCTAAGAGTCTACCTAGGATACCTAATTACATCAAACTAGAGTCAGCCTTGTCTTTGTGAATGAGTGATTCCAAATAAGAATGAGTAGAAAAGGCAATAAATGTAAAGAAAACATTCCATTAAAACACACAGACACAGACATGCACATACTCACATAGTAGTTTGAATAATTGGTCAGTTCTTTGCCCCTCTTGAAGCTCAAGTTACCTGCAGGGTGGATACATCATGATTCCTTTTGGGACAAATGGAGAAGAATATAATAAATGGTTTGACAGAAATTTTGGGATCATTCTAAATTATGTAATCATTTGTCAAATACAGATATAAATTTACTTTTCTTTTTATTGAATAATGGTTTAAAGCTACTACCTTAACATGTCTGTAAATCTTTGTATTAAAAAAAGAAGTTTTATATGCTGTCAATAAGGGGCTTTGACAAGATGATGTCTAAGGTGACTTACAGTTCTAAAGTTTTATTAATCTATGTTCTTGAGGCCACCACAAGTTACATGTCTTAATAGGCTATGAAAAAAAATATAGAGCTGAATTTTCACCATCCTCATTATCTTAAAATTAAAAAAAAAAAACACTTTCAGCAATATGCCTATCTTTGTAAAATTCGAACTCAGATTTGGAGGGAGACTGAAAAGTTCTTTAAAGGTACAGGTAAATTCTATTCAATGGATAACTCTCTCTTTCTCTCTCTGGTTACAGTAGCCCCACAAAGTCAAATTTCCAGGTATCCCTAAATTCAAGACACTGTAGAATTCAGAGGTTATAGATTGCTTCCTTATGGTCCTCAGTCCTCTAGGAAAATGTTTTCCGCCTAATGGGATGACCAGAGTCCTTATATCCCTTTAAAAGTAATGAGTGAGTTAAAGTAATGAGTGAGTGAGTGAAAGTAACGAGTTGAATAGGTTGAATACATAATACTTGACAAGCTATCTAATAGGTTGGAAAACTCTTCAAATGTGAAGTTTATGGATTTTTTTCCTCAGTGAAATTAGATCCATACCCAAGCATTATTCAAGAAATTATAATTAGGGTGAGGGTTTCATTTTTCTTTTTTGCATCTCCTCAATGCAGTTTATCTAGTCAGTCAACAATAATTTATTAAGTGCTTACCATACCAGGCTAAGCTCTGGGAATGCTAAGAAAGGCAAAAAGTGGGGGCTGAAGTGATTTCATTCCTTCTGTCCTTTTCTCTACTTTATCTAATGGATTCTGAAAGTATAGCATCTGGCTGATTTCTGCAATGAATTGTTTAGCAGTGGTGAAAGCAGGTTTTTTTTTTTAATTTTCTTATTTTTGTAGCAGAAGAATACAAAAATCCCAAAGGTAAACCACTATTTGTGGAGAACAAAAAAGGATAGTTTGTGCTGGTGGTATTTGGCTGAACGCTAATGACCCTGTAATCATATGAGCCAATTATAAGAAGATTAAAACCACAGGGTGGGAGGACTGTTACTTCCACTAGGATTTACTGCAAACCAGGATAGAAAAGAGAAGATAAAAAAATCTTTTAAATTTAGGTTATCATCAAATTATTTTAATCGTACTTATATGGTTTCACATTTAGCCAATTTGATGGGGGAAAGCTGATTTTATTGCACTGAAAACTTATACAAGGGTGAGATACTGGCATGTTTGGACAGGAATAAAAGGTACTTCCAGAGAAATTCAATGGGACACAGGCAGTAGAGTATAGGGATATTGGAATCTAGAAAACATAGATAATGTCAGTATTATAATGAACTAAAAATAATATGCATAGTAAAGCTTTAACCAGAAGCCAACTAACTAGAATCCCTGAATGATTTTTTTTTTCCTGAATATTGCTCTCAGGAGAAAGAAACAAATCCCAAGAAAGCAAGCTTACATAAGAGAGGTCTTCAAAAATACTAGTTCCCAGGGATCAGTGCAGATTCAACCCCCTCTCTTCTACTGTCTGTATCTAACAGTCATGTACAGTGAGGATGAATATGACTGGTGACCTCAAGCCATTACACCAACCTCAGTTATCCAAGAAAAATTTCACCATGTTCTCTGAGCCCTTCTTATTGAGGCAGAAACGGAGACTGATATAATTAGAATGAGTTTTGAATATTTAATTTTCAACAAGCTTTCCTCCAAAAAAAAATTTTCTGACTAACCTTCTGTTAATCAGAAAATTAAAATAAGCAGTGTGCCTCGTTCCCTGAGCATTCCAGTTAATTTCAGCATTTTATAGTATTCCAAATATGAAAAAGTTTTGCCCTTACTTTGTCACCTATTTTTAACAACTTTCTTTTTTGTAGCTGATGAAATTTACACATTTGTAAATGTGAGAAGATTGAAAATTGGTTTCTCCCTAAGGAAATGGTGGATTAATTTTTCTAGTGCTGTGTTTCCGTTCCAATGTTTCTATGGTTGTTTGAACTTATTTGAAGAGATGATATAGAAGACTTCTGAAATGCACTAAGGCTGCACTGCCTGTGACTCATGTAGATCAATCAATGGCAATAAAATTGTCAAGAGGAATACGTTGAATTCACTGGATATTGAAGCATGAAACATTCTTCTCTTCCCATTCTTCATTGGCTTTGACCTGGCTGATTTCCATCTATTCATCCCACCCACTTGCTTCCATGGATCTCTCTATCCCTGTGCATGCCTCCATCCTGTCCTGTCTTATCTTGTGTCTGTCTGTCTTGTCTAGTTCTCCCTGCAGTTTCTTCCGTGTGTCTGTTTATAGATGAAGGGGCAGAGGATAAAGTGGGACCTCTGCCTGCCCCCAGCGGGGACAGGCGTAAGCTCCTAGCCCCCTCCATTTCAGTGTCTGTGCCTGATGATGACCCTTACAATTCAGACGAGGAGTACTATGAGCATCCCTTGTTCAGCTCAGAGTGGACTGACTCTAGTATGCTCCCCAGTGCCACCAGGCAGATGGCAGAGGCCCTGTTGAGCCATGACAAAGGTGAACCAAGCATGGTCCCTTTTTGCTCCTCCTCCCCACCCTGAAATCTTGACCACATTCATCATGTTACATGCGCCTTCATGTTGGGGAGGGAACAGAGACAACCTGTTTTTTCCATGTGGAAATGAAGTCTTTATGTACATAATAGGTCCATCGCTTTCTTAGATGTATAACGAATGTATTTAAAAGGAAGATTTTATCCCAAAGTAACAACAAAGAACAAGGTGAGAGCCTGATTCTGGGATAAATCCTTCCCACTGCCTATTAATAGATAAACCAGTGGATATGTAAATTTCTCTTCTTGTCCGAGCTAACAAAGGTATATATGTTTCTTGTATTCTTTTGCTCAGGCACATAGCATCTTTGGAACATAATCCAAAAACAATGAGTTCTTTTTTAACTATGTTAAGTTTACAATGTGTAAGTGTATAATTTAGAAAAAGACACTTCACTAATCTGTTGGGTCAGAATTGATCTACCTACATTCAGAAACTGGGAAGGAAATTACTTAGTGGCTGTTTTGAGGTAGCTATATGACATAGTGGCTAAGCATTGAATTCAAGAGTCAAAAAGTCATGAGTTCAAATCCTGCCTTAGACGTCTACTAATTATGTGACCCTGGGCAGGTTTCCTTAGCTGTGAAATGGGGATAAAAATATACCTAGCTGAAAGGGTTACTGTGATGATCAAATATTTTGTATATAAATAATTTGTAATTTGGACAAATGTCAATTGTTTTACAGAATTTACATTGCTATATATTTGTTAGCTATGATTATTATTGCTATTTATTTTTAATTGTTTTTGTTGAGATGAAATGCGATGAGACACAGAGCTAATTACATAATAACAATTTAATCAACACCATTAGGAAAATCAACTATTCTTCCTAAACTTTAAGGAAGACAAAAGCAAAGGAATACGTATTTATAAGAAAAAAAAAATCAGTCTTCCAATGGTATCCAGAAGATAAAACAGCAAAAGCAAGAAAAGCACAAATGACTTGAGTGAAGGATGATTGGGATAGAGCAAATAAGTATGATTTATTTTTTTAAAAAATGGGAACCAAAGCAATCTAAATGGATTTTGAAAAAACTTTAATTGCTTGTCACATTGAATCTAGCCTGGTAGCACAGGAGACTAACACTAAAATTCTTTTAACTTTATCACAGAAATCAAGTACTTTATACCACCATGAAAGGGTGGTTTAAATGAACTTGCTAAAATAGACTCAGAAAGACAAAAATACCACTTCATAGAAGTAAGCTCCCAAAGTAAAAATGTCAATTTGATTATATATTTACACACTGAATGATGGGGTGGTCGAACCCCAGCCCTAAGCTCATGTCTCCAGAAGCCTCCCAATTTCTCAGTAGGCAGCTGTCCTGTGAGAAAATTTTCCTCTGTTGAAGAACACATGTCCTTAAGCCAGATCCCCAAGGTTCATCCTTTGGCAACTAAACAAAAACCTGTCTTTTCTCTCTCATCAACAAAAGTATCTCTGCAGGCACCCTGCATTTTCCCATCCATAGATTATAGACACTTATTCCCAAAGACACCTGCTCCCCACCATGTATCCCTTAAAGTCCTTAGATCGCCTAATTAGCATTTGTGGCATTCTTTTCCCTTTTCCATATAAGACTTAGAACCATCCTCACTATCTTGCAGGTTCCCTAAGAGCCCTTGTCCACTTCTATTGGCATCATAATGAACTTTTTGACACTTGACCAAGATACTTTTTGACACTTGCCATTCTGGGCAACTCTGCCTTGGCGTTCTCAGGATTCTAACTTTTTTATTTTGGTGGCCTGTATGGGGATTGAATCCATGACGCTGGCATTATCAACATCATACTCATTATCTTACAGGTTCCCACTTTTTTTGGCATCTAAATCAACTTTTTACCACTTGACTAAAAGAAGGCTTGAGTGTGTAAATTCATTCCAGGCAACTTAATCTTGGCATTCTAGGTGTCCCAGCACCTCCAAGCCTCTTCATAAGTTTGTACATGCAGTTATATGAGTAATAATTTTTGTATCAGAAATAAAATGTGGGGGAAAAAAAATCACATTTTATTCTAGCAATTTCTACTCTTCACGTTATTCGTAAAACCAAAGGTCATGTGATATTTCCAATATAACTCTCCCATTGAGATTTAATTCAACTAGAAAAATGTTTCACTACAACTATAGTTCTTCATTAATGTGAATATTTTCCAACTAATTTCTCTTTATTTACATTTCACATGTAAATAGGAAAAACAAACAAATAAAACATTTTATTAGATTTGGGAATTTTTTATTATTATTTAAAATTTAAATACCTGTACTATGACCTGGTGATTTTTAAAAGTTCCTCCTAGGATATGTGAGGCATCATTTTATTTTGCCTTCTCAGACCTTTTGATATAAAACTCTTAAAACCAATGCTTACCAAAAAAGGTGGACATATTTTCCCCATTCTCTTGAATTCAAGAGGAAGTATATGAGTGGCATTATTTGTCAGGCATTCCATTAATGTGATAGAAATTGTACACAAGAAACAAGTTCTACAAAATATTATGATTTTATGTTTTTCACTAACTGTATTTTTTTAAATGTTTGGAACCTTACTTGATTTTTTTTTTCCATTTTCTTTCACATACCATAGAGAATGGAAGGGACAACTGTGTAACTTTTGTCCTAGAAATAGGGGGATAGAAATTAGACCTGTGACTTCATTAATATATGGAATTCTCAGATAAGGAGATTCCCTCTACCCACCAGAATAGGTTGGCACCTTCTCTATCATGTATTGTTATAGAGAATTATCTAGAGCACTGATAAATTCCTTGCATAGGGTTACACAGCCAGTATATCAGTCAGGACTTGAACCCAGGTATTCTAAGCTTCAAGGTTAGTTCTCTATTTACTATCCTATGCTGCTTCTTGTACAACAGAAATATTGAATAAATTCTAGTAAGTATTGGTGGATTTTACAGTAAATCAACCAAGGTACTTGATCTGTCTTTTTTCCCTCCAAGAAAAATTATCCTTTAATAGTTTATTTTGTTAAGGCTCTCCAAAATTGTGATCAATTCTTATGTAGAGACTTCCTACCTTGGAAAAAACAACACCTAACTAACAATTGCAGCGCTTTTCTGATTTTGGACATCAATACCACTACATTTCATAATCATCTGTTAACAAGTAGCACCATCTCTTATTTCCAGCAAAGAGTCAACATGTTTTCAAGCTATAGTCATTTCTGCTGAGGGAAAATAGAGCAATAAAACTCTTTCAGCTCTCAATTTTCAAAATAAATGGCATTTCAGGAGATTAAAATGCATTATCATTAAGTGGTTGTGCAGCATAATATAGCAAAGTAAACAATGTGTCTTTCATCATAATATTAATTTGTTCATTCTAATGGTACAAGAAAGTCTACTTGAGATTGCCAGTATATGATGGAGATGGAGCTGAAAGTGTTATGTTTATAAGAGCTCTGTTGAATGTTATACCGTGTATTGTCTGTAGTCCTGATGTCAACATCTTTTTCGTCCCTAAGAAGAAGAAACAGTAGAGGGTCCAATGGCTGAGGAAGCCACACCTGCTGCTCTTCCTGAAAAAGAATGGGGCAAAGAGTGTGGGCCCGCTAAGTCCTCAGACCAACCAAAGGGCCTCAGTGAGGTCCAAGTGGATTCTAGTTTGAAAGCCAAAATAGTGCCTGAAGAAAGTGTTTTCACTGGGGAACCACTTGAGAAAAGTATAAAAGTGGTCCAGGAAGTGTCTCTGGATATAAAAACACCTTTCTCTGCTGAGGAAGGTGTGTCTTCTTTAGGATTTGCATGTGTTTGCTTATGAATAGACTGTTTTATAGCTTTACCAACTTGGCACTTTCCCAAAGCTGTTCCATCTCTTATTCTTCTCATTTTTATAGTACTCCTGTTGTTATGCTTAAAGAATACATAGCTTGTATTTGCATCGGTGCCCATGACCGTGACCGCATGGTTTCCTGCTGTCGCACCAGATTCCTGATTTTACTTTGCTATGATACAATATGCTTTGCAGCTAAGCTGATAATGTCACCTGAGTGCTTTTCCCTTCCCCATCTCAGATGTTTGCCAGTCACATTGCTAATATGTGTACACTTTTATTTCATTTTATTTTTTTTAATTTTTGGTGCAGAGATTCATCTGCTTTTTTTTTTCTCAAAAACTAGATCTGTTGACTTGGACAGTGATACCAAAAGCTTAAACTGTAGACGTGTTTTTGTTTGCAGTGCAGCGTGCTGTATTTTTATGCTTTAGTGCATTCTGGTTTAGTTTTCCTTGAGCTATTGCTGATGCTTCTCATGTCATACCTTTCCATTTATTGCAGCCTATCCCTTTGGTCATTTCCAAATTTCTTGAGTTTTCATCCATCTGACCTTTATTAGAAGTTCATAAAATATTTCTTTTCTATTGTTACAACAGGATACACAAGTACTTAAGGTAATGATGTTCCAAAACACTTTCTTGCTAAGAGATAGTTGAGTTTTATTCTTCTTCTCCAAACTTTACAAAGTACAGGGTAGCCTAAAAGTCTTACTGTAATTTTAAGCTTTAATAATTATTAGCTAAATTATTGTTAGCTAATAGCTATCAAAGTTTAAACTGCAATAAAAACCCTTGGACCATCCTGTAATTCCATTTGGTCCAACTGGCACAAAAGCTACCGATAGAACCAGGTACAGGGGTATACAGCTATGCTCAGTCCCTGTTGCCAGATAGCTTGAGAGTGGTGGATCATCTGAGTTCAGGGTACTGAGTAGAGGTAAAATTAATCCAGAATCTTCGCTGAATTCAGCACCATTTTGGTGAGCTCTTGAGAACTGAGCCCCTTAGGCTGCTGCCTGATAAAGGGGTGAATTGGCTCAGGTCAGAAAAACAGAGCAGGTTATCCTGATCTGTATTGGGATGAGGCCTCTGAGTAACTGCTATATTTCCAGCCTGTGTGAAAAGAGACTGAAATCTAAAAAAAAAAAAATCAAAACAAAACAAGCCATTAGCGTTATCCCTAGTAAGCACAGCCACAAGAAAACTATTATAATAAATTTAGCATTTTTGAGGCTGCTAACAGGCAATGTTTTCTCAGTTTCCAAAATTCCATCATCTGAGTTGTCCAAAACCTAAGAAAAGAGAAATTTTAAAATTGACATTTATTTTAATTTTCTCAGTTTACATTTGTCTTCAGTCTTTATTACTTGTTTAAAAAAAAAAACGTCATTGAGAGACCATGATACAAAGTATTTTAAAATATTCAACAGATGTTGAATCATAAAAGAGAGTTAAGATTTTTAACAGATGACAAATTAAATTTTTCCCATATTTCTTGTCTCCTTTTATGAGATAGCTTATAAGTGATTGGTTAACAGTAATATCAATTATTTCTTTATAAATATGAAATATACAATTATTTGAAGATTCATATCAATGATATATTGCTTAGTTTAAAAATGGGCCTGATGTCTAATAGAAACCCCTTCTTCTTGAAATACTCACAATCCTGTTTTTGATGGAAGTTGTCATTCTTCCAACTATAACCTGTTGTTATACTTGGTATTGAGAAAACTACTGCAAAAGATTAGTGGAAATCAATGCCTTTCTTTCTCTGTTCAGCCCTGAAAGTTGTATCATGCCCTCTGTGGCTTCCTAAGATTTTTTTTTTTTTATTTGAAATGTACATCTGAAGGCAAATGCACATTTTGCTCATCTAAAGCATATTTCTCATACAGATTTGAGGGGTGAGAAGTTCCACAAAGACACTTAATTATAGGTAGAGCCCCCACCAACAATAGTAAACATACATCTTAGTCTTACCATTTTCATACTGATTTTTAAATAAATAATGTGCCTGCATGTTTCCATGCATTTTTTTTTCTTTTTACCTTCCCATCCATTAATCATGTCAAAGAATGATTATAAGCTGTTTGCCTAAATGCACTGTGTATGACTTGTTTAAAAAGCAACCCAATTACTTCAGATTTACTTACAGCCTCGAAGATGGAGTTCCATGAACAACAGGTCACTGGCCCTCTCACAGTTGAACCATTAGACAAGAAGGAAAAGGAACCTGAGAAAGGAAGTAAGCCTGCTGAACTGCCTAAACATGATGCCTTAGTCACCCAGCTAGCACAACCTGAGACTGTAGATAAAAAGGACATACATGGCAAAGAAGACAGGAAAGTACCTCTTACACCATTTGAACAGACTTTCGGGGAAAAGCTAGAGTACATGCAGCAGAAAAGTGAACCAATCCCTGCAGAACTTGGTGTTGGTTTTCCTACAGAGACTGGATTTCAGAAAGAGCAAAAAGACCTGTCCATTGAAGTACCCAAGGATGAATGGAGTACATACAGTCAATTATCTCCTGGCCCTCTCACCCCCATGAAAGAAAGCTATGACATTCAAGAAATCCCAAAGTGGGCTGGGAAAAAATTAGACTCTCCCAAGCCAATTCCCTTCGGAAGTGTGAGCTTTCCTTTACTTTCTGAACCTAAGTCTGATTTGTCAGATGCCACTAAAGATAAACTTCTTTCCGAAGCACTACCCTTGGCACCAGAGACACTGAAGCCAGAAGATAAAAAGCCTAAGGAAGAGTCCAGTGGCCCACAGATAGCCAAAGAGATTCCAAAGGATGAGAAAATCCTTATGGAAAAAACCTTAAAAGCAGGGGAAGCAACAACCTCAATGGAAATTACACCATCCATGGAAGCTGACAAACCAACCGTAACAGAAAGTCCTGTTAAGAAAATATCCAAAGTTGGGGAAGAAGAAGATGTAATAAAGCAAGAAAGTGAGCAGAAAAAAGAACCTTGTACATTCAATGGACAGAAGTCTACCTTATTTGACAGTGAACTTCATCCAAAACCAGAAGAGAAAAATGTCATTCCTGAAAAGAAAACCATGCCAAAAGAAGGTGAACCCCAGAAGGTATTAGATGAAGAGATGGGCATCATCAGTGTCTCAACAGAGAAAACACTCCAAAAGGAAGAAAAGAAAGACCAAAAAGCTCCCATTGATGATTTAAGACACGATGCATTCCCTGAGGGCCTAGAACAAGTGCTGTCAGGTGCAGCCACAACTTCAAAAATGTTGGATAAAGCCTCTGATGAACTAGGTCTCCTCAGTGAAAAGAGTGCAACCAAGGAACTATTCCGAGAGGAAGTTGTTGAAAAAGACATTGAGGCCCATAGGGCAGGGGTTGCAGCCTCCCTTGATTATGAGAGGCAGCTGGATGAAGATAAATCTGGAATGTCAAAGTACTTTGAAACCTCCACATTGAAAGAAGAAACCACAAAGAGCATCCAGTCTGGCAGTGATTACTATGAATTGAGTGATACAAAAGAAAGCATCTATGAATCCTATGATACGGTTTCACCTATACATAAAAGTTCTGAAAAGGAATTTTACCCAGGAAAAGAACAGCAACCTGCTCCCATTTTAGAGGGGGGATACAGTACCCTGGCACAGAGTTATCCAGCTGACCTACCTGAAGAACCTAGTTCTCCCCAAGAAAGGATGTTCACCATTGATCCAAAAGTTTATGGAGAAAAAAGAGATCTCCACAGTAAAAATAAGGATGATTTGACACTAAGCCGAAGTTTAGGACTTGGTGGTAGATCTGCCATAGAACAAAGAAGCATGTCAATCAATTTGCCCATGTCTTGCCTGGATTCCATAGCACTTGGGTTTAACTTTGGTCGGGGACATGATCTCTCTCCACTGGCTTCTGATATTCTAACTAATACTAGTGGGAGCATGGATGAAGGGGATGATTACCTTCCAGCCACAACTCCTGCCCTAGAGAAAGCCCCTTGTTTTCCAATAGAAAGCAAAAAGGAAGAAGAACAATTGGAAGAGGAGAAAGTGACCAGAGCAGAAAATATCCAGGTAGAATCATTGTGTGAATCACCTTTCCTGGCCAAAGATTATTATAAAAATGGGTCTGTGATGGCCCCTGACTTGCCTGAAATGTTGGATCTAGCAGGCACAAGGTCCAGGCTAGCCTCTGTGAGTACAGATGCTGAGGTGGCAAGAAGGAAATCAGTACCATCAGAGACACTGCTTGAAGAGAGCACCACTGGCTTGGCTTCCCTAACTGATGAAAACCATGTTGCTGCAAAAGCAGACAGTCAACTTGAGGATCTAGGTTACTGTGTTTTCAATAAATACACAGTTCCTCTGCCATCACCCGTCCAGGACAGTGAGAATTTATCAGGTGAAAGTGGCTCCTTCTATGATGGTTCTGATGACAAGATCCGAAGAGATTTGGCCACAGATCTTTCACTGATTGAAGTGAAATTGGCAGCAGCTGGAAGAGTCAAAGAAGAGTTTAGTAGTGAGGGAGAGCTCTCTCAGCCCATCTCTGGTGATAAGTCAGGTCTTGGTAGGGAGTTTGATCATGAAAGGAAGAGTAATGATAAACTGGATACTGTGCTAGAAAAGAGTGAAGAACACATTGAATCCAAAGAAATGCAGCTTCTGGAAGAAAAAGAACACCCCCAAAAAGTAGTGGAGGGAGTGGATAAAGTTGAAGCATTTGGAACAGGAATGACCTTTGAACAAGTATTTGGAAAAGAGCCCATCAAACCAAAAGATGCTCCTATTTTCATAAGTGAAAAGCCAGAAAAGAGTCTAAGTTCAGTGCCAGAGGTGGTTGAAGCAGAACCATCCCCAAAGGCAGACCATGGATTGGATGCTGCTGCCAAGAAAGTTGATCAGAGTCAACCTGATGCTAAGATCAGTGACTTTGGGCAGGCTGCTTCAGGACTGGAAGCAGATACCAAAAAAGAAACAGAACCTCATACCCAGGCTGCTCAACAGGACAAGACCCACTTAGCCAAACCCCCTGAGGCAGACGCATTTCCCAGTATTGAGCCTAGCCACCAGAAAGAGAGCAGCAAGGTTTCTGAGACAGAAGTCAAAGAAAAAGTGGCCAAGCCTGACCTGGTACACCAGGAAGCAGTAGATAAAGAGGAATCCTATGAGTCAAGTGGGGAACATGATCACACCCCTGAGAGTCTGACTATGGAGTCCTTGAAACCTGATGAGGGCAAGAAAGAAGTGACCCCAGAAGTAACTGTACTACAGGAAGACATCACAATCAAATTGCCAGCAGAAGAGCCTCCAGCAGTGACTGATTCAAAGAGTTATGAGGTACAGACTGAGGGGACTGATATCCAGATGGAGCAAGTTCAGAAGACAAAAGAAGAAGTGAAGGAAACTCCGGACATCTCCATCACTCCCTCCGAAGTCATTGAACCATTGCTGCAAGGGATTGTATCTGAACCAGAGGAGGCTCACAGGGAAGAAGAAGAAGAAATCGAAGCCCGGGGAGAAGCTGATAAACTGCTTTTCCGCTCAGAAACTCTCCAGATAACAGACCTGAGTATTCCAGCTGTCAAAGAGGAATTTGTGGAGTTGGGTGCAGCTGAGATGCCTGAGTACAAGGGAGTAATTGAGTCAGTGGTGACCATTGAGGATGACTTCATCACCGTAGTGCAAACCACAACAGATGAAGGGGAAACTGGTTCCCACAGTGTACGTTTTGCTGCCCTAGAACAGCCTGAGATGGAAAGGAGGTCTTCTCCCCCTGAAGAAGAAGAAGAACCACAAATAGAAGAAGCTGCAGAAGCACTTGGAGAACCCAAGGAAGGGTCCCCCGAGGCCCCTGCTTCTCCAGAAAAGGAAGAAGTTGGCTTTTCTGAATACAAGACGGACACATACGATGATTACAAAGATGAAACAACTATTGATGACTCCATCATGGATGCTGACAGCCTCTGGGTGGATACTCAAGGTGTGCATTATCCTTTTTTTTTTTTTTATTTCTTGCTACCTAACAAAACTTAATAACCTAATGGACAAAAATTATAAATGTCCAGTGCCCACAATAGTTATAAATGCCCTAACATCTTAAAGTAACCCTTTATTTCATTTTTTTTAAACCGCAAGGACCTTTGATGTCCCTTACTAATTTCTGATGTTGCTGTTGTTTTGTTGTTATAATTTCCTTTGATCCCACAGATGATGATAGAAGCATCATGACAGAGCAGTTAGAGACTGTTCCTAAAGAAGAGAAAGCAGAGAAGGAAGTTCGGAGACCATCTCTCGATAAACATAGGAAAGAAAAACCCTTTAAAACTGGGAGAGGCAGAATTTCCACTCCTGAAAGAAAAATAGCTAAAAAGGAACCTAGCACAGTCTCCAGAGATGAAGTGAGAAGGAAAAAAGGTTCATTTAACAATCATTATTTTTTTTTTATTTTTATATGTATGCCAAGTACTTCACAGTTACTGTTTTGTGGCTAGTACAGTGGTAACTTTAATAATTGATCAGATTTTATTCGGTTTTATTGAACTTGTTCATTTTTTTCCTGATTATGTGCTTTTGTGTTTTCTTATCCATAGCAGTTTATAAGAAGGCTGAACTTGGTAAAAAAACAGAAGTTCAGGCCCACTCTCCCTCCAGGAAAATCATTTTAAAACCTGCTATCAAATATACTAGACCAACTCATCTCTCCTGCGTTAAGCGGAAAACGACAGGTGACTGTGTTCAATTCTGCAATGTGGCTGGCAAACATAGACACCTACCTTTTTTTTTTTAATCCCATTGCCTTAGCAGCTTCTTCATATTATTTTTTTTCTTCTGAGACCGTACAATGTCATAAACAATATTGCGATTAAGCGTGTTGTATCATTGTTTTGTTTTGTTTTCCCCCCACACAGAAGTCATTATCACATATATGCTTGTCATGCTCAGACGTATCAGTGCGTGAGTGTATCCTAGCATTGTGTTTTACTGTTCTGTTATACAGATCTTGCTTTCTGTTTTGTGTGTTCTGGTGGGGAAATGGTGACAATTTTCACCATGGTATACATCTCCATTTATTTTGATTTTTTTTTCTCCTCATGCCTAAAAAAACCATATGTATTTTTCATATTTTCTACATGAGCACTGCCAAATCTGTTACTGATGTTGATGGATTTTGTTAAAACCACCAAGAGAATCTGAGGATTTATTAAATGAAAATGAAAGAGAAAAATTATGGTAAATTTAAGTGGCACTATGTGATTTACAAAATGCTGTTGCTTTAGAGGGAAAGAAAATAGAAGGGAAATTGGGAGTATATTATAATCTCAGCAAATTTTATTTCTCAACAATCCAAAATTAGCAGGACTTTCCATTCAAGAATGAGCACTGCATTTTCTGTGCTGATGCTTTGAAATCAGGATAAAGAAATGTGATGGGCCTACCTAGTGAAATTTACCTGTGTAGTCAGCACATACAACTCTAAGATAAAACTGGTTTTCCATGGCTTTATGAGCCTATAAACCCTTTTCTATTTTTTACTGCCTTCTTATTTGTCTTTATTATGTGAAGTACCATAATCTATATCATTAAGTCTGGAAAGGTAGGGGATGAAATTTCTATCCTATAGCAATAATAGATGGGAACTCACACAGCTCCCTGGATCCTAAAGCATAATTTGTGTGTATCGTAGGCAAACTATAGATGTATGACAGTGCTACACTATCTAATTTTGTACTGTGTTTTATCATTTTAACTTTTGGTAGCTGGCAGGCATATAGACTACTCTATGAGATACCAGATGAACAGAGCAATTAAAAAAGAATTCCCTTTCCTTTCATTCCAAACCACATATGCCCCTCTATAAACCTTTGGGGGGAGTTTTCTCTAAAGATTTATAACTGCTCAGATCACGACCTATGAGTCTTAGAATCTGTTTGCTTGTGGGGTTTCTTTGACATCATCTAAAGTAAAAAATATTTCATGTGCTTTTTTTTTTCTGTAGGAATTAGTAGATATGTTTCCTTCCCTGTGTATGTAGGGCATATTTGGACAGTAAGTGTTATAATTACACATAGACCCCTGATGTTAAAGCTTAGAATTTGGGGTTTTGGCACTGTTAGGGCTATGGTGAAGTAGAAACTAAATGGATCATTAGGAATCATGTATCATTAAATTACCTTTTTAGGTTTTCAGCACTTTCCAATTTGATATATTCCTTCTAGTTAGATAAATGGGTGGCTAGACTGAGTCACCTGGGCCTGGCTTGGGAACCTCTAGCACACAAGCTTCTAATTTGCAGCTTTATCACTTCATATACCCTTCTGTCAAGGACTGTACAATTTTATGGGTTTTTTTTTTGCTTTTTTGGAGGAGGAAAGGTAGGGCAATTGGGGTTAAGTGACTTGTCCAAGGTCACACAGATAGTTTTTATGTTAAGTTTCTGAAGTCAGATTTGAAATCAGGTCCTCCTGACTCCAGGGCCGGTGTTCTATTCACTCTATTCACTGTGCCACCTAGCCACCCCAAGGACTGTACAGTTTTATTTTATGTATTTTATTTTTTTTGCTTTTTTGGAGGGGGGAAGATAGGGCAATTGGGGTTAAGTGACTTGCCCAAGGCCACACGGCTAGTAAATATTAAGTGTCTAAGGCCGAATTTGAACTCAGGTCCTCCTGACTCCAGAGCTGGTGGCTCTATTCACTGTGCCACCAGCCACCCCAAGGACCATACGATTTTATCAGAACTAAGCAGAGAAGTTTGCATAGTGAGTTCGTGTGTGTGTGTGTTTGTTCTATCTACAGCTGAGAAATAGTCAGTGCTACTAATGCTCACATACCCCTAAGTTTTAAAAAGGCTAAAAAGCCCCTCAGAAGGAAATGAGACGCTAGTTTTGCCTCATGTTTGGTATTCGTTTTATGTGATCTTTTAGGGGCTCATATCCATCACTCATCATTTTCTCTGTACATTACAGGATGGGATCTTAAAAAAGAATAGGTTGTAGTGTAAAGCAGTAGGTTAAGTCAGTCTCTGGATCGTCGTGCCAGAAGGAGGCTAAATTTCTCTCTATTAATGAAAATATAATCATTGTAAAAATAGGATGTTCCCAGTTTTAGGATCATTTTCTTACTACAATTAAAAAGACAAAAACCATTAATTTCCCTAGCAAAACATTATGCATAGTTTATAAAAAAATATTTAAGATTAGTGGGGAGAAAGATTATGATTTACCTCTTCCTTAGGTATCAGAGTTTTTATTCTATCCCATATAGCTAAACATTCAACATTTCAAGGGTCAAGGTTGTGTGGCATCAATGGGAAAACATGAAACTATGACTTGGAATATTTCTTTTAAGAAACAATAGAAAACTGAAGTCATTGGTACACAGAGCAAAATTACCCATTATTTGATTTTATTTTATTTTTAAAGTTAAGTATATTGGATAATTTATGGGCATCCTTCATCCAACCAAAATGAGCATTCTTTTTTGTTAATACTTGTAGGGATCTGTGATCCACTGATGGGTGTAATTCCTCAGCCCAACACCTCCTTATCATGTGTTATTCTTAGCCACACCTTTCATTAAATCTTTCCAAGAGGTGCCACCTATGGAGTTAGAGACTTTCCTCTGTTTCTTTCAATATTTTGTGGATACTAAGGCACAATGTTCAGGTTATCCAGACATTATTTTTTGATTGTCACTACCTAACTGGACACTAACCTACCCTAAAACAATAGACAGAACATGGAAACCCCTTTTCAAAGCAAAATTTATCTAAGTCTCATTGATTTAAAAATCTGTGGAACCAAAACAGAAAAGTGGAAAGGTACTTTTTTGCC
The DNA here is from genome assembly GCA_028646515.1 of Pseudochirops corinnae. Classification (NCBI taxonomy): domain Eukaryota; kingdom Metazoa; phylum Chordata; class Mammalia; order Diprotodontia; family Pseudocheiridae; genus Pseudochirops; species Pseudochirops corinnae. Next base: position 141,603,146 of record CM053591.1, read on the forward strand.
CCTTAAAAGAGTTAATTTATAAGTTGTTGGAAAATCCTTTGAACAAAATGAATCCTTATGCTATCTTGACAATTATGTCAGTAATCAACAATTCATCGTTAGAGTCACAAATTGTGAAACAATCCTGTTAGCAGATAAGTCAGAGGAATAGGAAGGAAATTTTCTTTTTAAATTGAGCTTTCCATTTTATGAAACAGGGAAGGGAAATAAAAGAAGTAAGATCCTTGGAGGGCGCTGGGGGGAATGACCATAAAAAGTTTGTTTCATCATCTAAACATCTATTCCAATTCTACATCACCTTCTACTAGTGTGAACATGTGAGATGCTACTACCATTGCTACTAATATCCCCAAAGTCACAGGGAATAGGATGTGCAATTTATTCATTTGTGATCTGAAGGAAATCACCTCATGTTATTAAATTGCACCACTGTGACCCTAGCATTAAATCTGTTTGTTTGGTCATTGTTGTGATTGTTATTGTTGTTAGATTTGGGGAGAGCTCAAGTCGAAATTTATTTGAATTTTTATCAAAGCTACAAGGAATTGATGGAAGGGTTGTTTAATTCATGTGAAGTTGTGGGATCAGGTAAGTCATCAACAGAAAAATCCATTGTAAAATTGCATAAGAGAGGAGGAAGTTAAAAAACCAAAGAAACACATGACACCTGCAAAAAGAAACAGCAGTAACAGATGTGGTCATAACAATGCAGGGAGTGCATGTTTACAACGCATCCTGCTTCACATCCTGAACTTTTCAAATGTTTCTCTCTTTTTCTCCCCTTTCTAAGTTATCCCTAACCTCTATCCCTTTCTCTTTTGGGGCATTTTCAGGTTGGGCAAAATGTTTTATGTATATACATGTATGTACAAATATTAGGAATTGAGGGCTGGGGAAGGCTTAGGATAAGCCAACATTGACAAATTTAATGAGAAGTGGCAAAAATTTCTGAGGACATGGCAAAACCTTACAGATCCAGAATAAGAACTGGGGATCTTTAATGAGTCATCATGGTGTAGATTATCATTTTCCAAAAATGTAAGCTGTATTTTTTTTTCTTTGCTACCACCACAATAAAATAAAACCTTGGAGTAAATGAACATCTCAAGCACAGTGCATAAATTTTGGATTATGTAGGAATTTAGGGTTTTCAAATGTTCATGGGGAAGTTTCAGGACAGAGGCCAGGGACTGGTTTGAAAATTTTAAAGAAAGCATGCTAAAGAAGTCTGGGCCTAGCGTTGGAGATCTGTGTTCTACTCCTGTCTCTACTACTAACTAATGTGACCCTGATTATCTAATCATAACCCCTTCTTTTTAGAGATGAAGAAAGCAAAGCTCAAATTGGATAAGTGATTTGCTCAAGGGAGTAAGTGGCAGAGTCGATATTTAGTTCCTTCCATTCTTAACCCTCTGTGATTCCATATAAGTCTAAATGAGGTACTTCCCCCTTTTCTATTGAGCTAGAGTTCATAGAGATCACTTGGGGTATGTGGGGAAGGGGACAACAGAGAGGTTATGACAATAATTTACTTTTAGTCATATAAACTTGTACTTTATAAACTTATATTTAAAACTGACAAACTTATTTTGTTTTATATAAAATTTTGAAGTAAAGAGAAAAAAAACAGATAGGATTTTTGACTTCTAAGCCACAGAATAGGAAAACTAGGAGGGGTATTGGAAAGGTTTAAGAGAGTAAGGAACCTTAATAAGGAGGGAAAATGGGCTATGTAAAACTGGATCAAAGAATATGAGACTGCTTACCAATGCATAGAAGGAGGGGGAGGAGGAGTGGTAGTAGTAGTGGTAGCAGTGGTAGTGATAGTGATAATGACAGTAGTAGTAGTAGTAGTAGTAGTAGTAGTAGTAGTAGTAGTTGAAGTAATAGTGGTAGCAGCAGCATCCCAGATTTGTTGTGAGGATAAAATAAAAGGATATTTGCTTTACAAATATCATCTCATTTTATTCTCAGTACAAATATGGGACATAGATGCTTTTCCTATATCTACTTTACACCTGAGGAAACAGAAGCAGATAGTGGTTAAGTTAAGGGTCATAGCTAGCAAGTGTCTGAAGTTGGATTTGAACTCAGGTCTTCCTAACTCTAGTCCCAGGATTCTACTCACTGTGCCACCTAGCTGCTTATATGTGACTTGGTGGTACATTCATCCATGTTCCTATATATTTACAAGATATGGTTTATAAAACTTAATAAACAAAGTTTCATTGTGCCCTTCTCTATGGAAATAATGAGCTGTACTAGAGGTATTATTTCAATATTCTTATGACTTTTAACCATTAATCCTTATTATTGTTGTTGGTCCAACAGCGGCAGGTGGAGAAACTAACCAGGCTTCTGGTATATATAAACAAGCAAAGGACAAATTCTCAGTAAGTAAAATAATTTTCTCCTTGTTCCTGATCTGATTCTCCTTTCTGTATTCCTTGAGACATTTTGTTTATTTTCTTGTAGCATTATATATGGAATGCATGCCTTTCCCTTAAAATGCAATCTTAAATCATTTAAACAATGTTGCTACCTCACGTTCATAGTCTTCATGAAGATATTTCATGGTGATTTATTATCCACCCTTTATGCCTTGCTTCAGAGCATTATAAAATTGAAAACTGCTAAATAATCTGTGTATAAACATCTTTAGTCTGTTAGTCTGTTTAGCTATGTATTGTTAGACAAAATGAGGGAGGGATTTGGAAATGGTAGACTTAACCACAGAGAAAACTGTTGTAAATCAGAGAAGGTCCAAGATAGTATTTAAAGCACAAAATAACTAGTTTGCCTATCTCCAGGATCCAATTTGACCAAATGATTTCTCCCTTTCATTTCTGCTATTCCAATATGATCTTAAGCTGAACAAACTAGCGTGAAAAATGGATGTAATCTGGTTAACTGGTATGTCCATGTGGCTTGGAATGGGCACCTAGATTTCCTGACTCAATCTTATTAGGAGCCATTGAAAACACATATGCTAAAGGCGTATGTACCTATAATGGACAGCCAAGGCCAAGGGCTTCTGTAGCAGAAGGAAAAGTTGCCTTGTGATTGGCTGAAACAACTACGTGACAAATCACTGACTCCTTGTCTCTTCACAAATTGCGACCATCTTAACTGCTTTTAGGATATGAATCAGTTGGGATGTATTGATTTCTACTTTTTGTTCAGTCCTTAAAGCTACCAGAATTTTTTTTTTTGAAGCAAGACTCTATGCATAAATATACAAAGGGGTTGTGACATTACCCTGGGGGAGCTTTTCAAGTGAAAACTCTTTCGCCCCATACTGATCTACAACCAAATGATTTAGGACATGTCAGTCATTCAAGCAACAAAATATTTACGAAGTGGCTACTCTGTGCTCAGAAACTATGTCAAGGGCTGGGACCACAAAAGGAAACAAAGTCACATAAGCCCTATGTTCAAGGCACTTAGATTTTGTCTGAGTCCTAGGGACCTTCTTAAGATATACAGATGTTAAGTGGCTTCCCAGGGTTGTACAGCTAGTGTCAGGCAGGTTTTGAATGCATCTTCCTGATTCCAAGCCTAGAATTCTCTTCCCCTCCCAACCCACCTCCCACGTTCTGGTTGTTGTTGTTGTTGTTGTTTTTTAAAAAAAAGAATATTTCCTATAACACAAATAACATCTTTTTACTTGGTCACTTGATGTCATTTATTTGATTCTTTCTCACATGAAAAATCTTCACATAAAAATAAGGCACGGTTGAATGAGATAGTGATTTATTAAGATATATTACTTTACAATGTAGCTAATAATGTCATCTTTGTGCTTTGATAAGCATTAGACTTTATATGATTATATTTTGTCCCCAAGATAAGATCCCCGCAACACCAGGTAGAAAATTAAGCTGAGCTTCATGTCATGAGGAACATCTTGTTAACAATGACATGTTTTCTGAAGACACCATTTGTATCTCTGATTTACACCTAATTCCCAGTTTTACCCCACTGATTCCCACTGGATCTTTGTTAATGATTGTGACCCCTAGGATCCTTTATTATTCATATTTTCTAGATGTATGGCAAAGATAGCATCCTCTGGCACTGAAGACAACGTCATTACTGTATTTTTCTAAACCACAGTTTTGTTTATGTATGGGAACAGTCAAGTGGGGTGACTTGTGCTGACCCACTTATACTTCCCACAACATATGCTTCCTTGGACTGTAGGAGGAGAAGAGACAGTGTCCAATATGTGAGTGCTCATTGGCTCATGGAAGTATCAGCAGAGGGCAAAGCTAGAAATGAGACCTCAGTGCCAATCGTGACTTTGGTTAAGTGTCAAATCTTACTAACTTTTTTTGTGGAAAAAAGTATCATTTCTCTCACAAATTCTTACATTTTTAATAATCTCTCAAGAGAGATGTCCTACTGGCCATAAGTCTGTCCCTGAAGTTGTACATCCAGCACAAGCATTTAGACACGGATTACCCAGGTACTCTGGTACCTTTAATATTAGCCTTGTGGTTTAAATGTAGTTTTTTCACGTAGCCTTACTTCAATCCTGGAAATCATAGACAATAAATCAGTGTGCCCTGTATTTGACAAATATTCCCAATGAACTATAGAAGAAGCACATCCTATAGAAGCACATCCTGAAAGCCAGGTGCAGTGGCCATCCATATGTTTCTATCACATATAGCTGCCTACATAGTGTCTTAATGTAGTGAACTGGCTCATTTTTAAGCACATAATCAGAATATTAGGGATATTGTCCTTGTACTCTGAAGTAATTAATGTGCTAGCAAAATTGCTCATGCCATCCTTTAAAACTATGAAGCACTTTACATACATTATCTCCTTTGATTCTCACAATGATCCATAAGACAGGTAGTTAGGACCAGTGTAATTATCAACATGTGAACAAACTGAGTATTTGGAAGGTATGATACAGCATGATGTGGTGAAGGGAATACTGACTTTAAAATCAGGAAAGAGTTGGGTTGACCATGAGCAAGGCATTTCACCAACTCTAAGCCTCAGTTTACACATCTGTACAATGGAGATGGTATAATTATGTCACAAAGCACCAAATAAATGTCATCAGGTGCTATCGTCGTCATCACCATCATCGTCACCACCATTGTTATTACTAACTTCCCTCCCAGACCTCATCCCCTCCCAACATCTTCAGAGACTTAAGCATTTATGTTAAAGAATCTTCAAATACCTGCTTACATCCATGTCCAGCACAAAACATCTAGATGCCCTCATGGCCACATCTGAAACCCTGCATCACCTGACAACTTTGCCACTTCTAAATTTTCATACTAGGAAATTCCGCCACCTCTTGTTCTCCCTCTCACCTTCTCACTGTCTTTCCGTTCTACCTTATTTGCTTCTTTGCCCTATAACTAGGCCCTTAAATCATTTCATAACCATCACCCTAAATTTCACTATTTGTCTTTCTTTTGTTCTCATCATGTGAATTCTTTATCGCAAGTAGAGATTGCTATTGATTTTCTTTCCTCTTGATTCTGGGCTATTAAGTATTGCTGGAACCAGGCTCAAAATCAAGCAGGTTTTATTCACTATAAATTTATGCTACATAAGTTTGACTTCACTGTTGCTTAGCAACTCATTTATCTCACTATTTAATCATTTCCCTATCCCATTTGCTACAGCAAATGGTTCACATATTTTTCCCTCCTCCATGCTACTCTCTTGCTGTCTGTTTTATTGAGGATAGGGAAACAAAGAGAGTCCCCTTGACGTCTCCCATCTATACACCTCTACCCTCCTCAGTTTCTTCACCTATTCTCTTCTCCTTCCATGCTGTATAGGAGAAAGCAATGGACTTACTTATTTCCAAGGCTGACAATCTGCCTTTAATCCCAGTTAGGCGACACAGGGGCTAGAGGACCAGATCTGGATTCAGGAAGACGTGAATCCAAATGCAGGTTCTGACACACTTAACTAGCTATGTGATCCTAAGCAGGTCAATTCACCACTGTCTGCCTGAGTTTCCTCCTTTAAAATGGGTATAATAATAGCACCTACCTCCCAGGTTTGTTGTGAGGATCAAATGAACTAATATTTGTAAAGTCCTAAGCACAGTATCTGGCACATAGCCGACCCTTAATAAATGATTGCTTAATTGCCTCCTTCCTCCACCTTTCCTCTAGGACCACTCTCTATCATTTCCCCTTCCTTTTGTCACCTTCTGATTGGTTACAAACACGCCAGTTTTTCCAAATTTGATATTGTCTGTTTTAAACCCTCCTCTCTCACTGAGCCGCTGCCCCACCTCTCTTCCCTTTCACTACCAGACTTTAGTTTTCAGAATGCCCTCCAAGAAGGCAGAGGTATTTGTTATTCTTGCCATTTTTACATGAGCATTATGACATTTTGGTGTTTGCATCCTAAAGTTGTGTCCTCATATAAGTAAGATGCAAAGAAAATCCATTGTCTTCACGTGAAAACACACCATGTTATCCTCAATTCTGTAACAGCATCTATACCTATTGCCCAATATGGAAATATGTCATTCTAGAATCACATTTCTTTCCTGTAAAATTTGGGGGTTTTTTTATGTTTTTATGTGAGGGATTTCATATGCTACATTGTGTGCTTTGTCTTGTTTTCCAAGACTAGAATTCTGCTTTGTCAAAGATTCCTGCCTCCAACAGTCAGGCCAAAATCATTGTTAGCTTATTCTGATACTGCTAAAACAGCTCCCTTTCTCAGTTTTCAATTTTTGTGTGACCTTCCTCAATAGGCTCACCTTGCCTTATTCAGAATCAGATATGTGATCTATAATAGGAGATGAAATCAGGAAATAATATGAAAACAAGGTTTGTCAAAATTGCAAAAGTCAGAAACGTAAATAGCCTTTAATTTAAAAGAAAACATATTCCAAGTTTCTATTTTCATTACAAAGCTAGTCAATGACCAAAGTATATACATTCTTTTTCTGAAAAGTACTATCTAGCCTCAATTTCTCAAAATGACATCGTCTATATAAGAATAAACTTCCTACTTCTTTCCTTTTTTAATGAATAAATTGATAGCTTGCCAGTCTCACATACTATATGCAATGATTTTTCCTGATTTACTTCATTCTTCATTAGTAAACATACTTCAGAAAACTTGTCATTTAAGCTTTTAATTGCATTATCCATGTTTAGAATTTTTGCCTTAAATAATACTTTTTTTTTCAAATCCCTCTGAAAAACACTGACTTTTAAAGCTAAGAAGTAGAGGTATTTGGATGGATATGAAAAGAAGATATTTACCTTGTTATATAGGGGTTGAGGAGGAGAGGAAGGAAAACCTTTTGTTATAGCATGATATAGGCAATGAAAAAATTGAAACCTAATAAATGTGCTGATCTAATTGCTAGAAAATCATATGCAATATACAAAAACAACTGAGTTGTGTCAAAGTTGGTTTATAATGGTAAAAATTCACTATTTTTGAAAACAAAATATATTTCACTAAATTATCAGGTCAATAAGCCTTTCTTCAGGCCTTTCTATTATGATGTCTACCGCCTTAAAAGAAGAAAGCTGGGTTGGAGGGGGTGAAAGGAATAGGGGAGAGGAGCAGAAACTTCCCCCACTTCTGATGACTACACCAAAAAATTGTACTCCATACCTAGAATCCATCTCTCCTAACTTCTGCCTTTTAGAATCTTCTAAGGCTCAACTCAAATGCCAGCTTCTATAAGAAGCCTACTCTAATCTACCCTAATTGATGCTAGTGCCATCAATCTCTGATGCCAGAGATTACCTTGTATTTTCTTCAATTACTTGTGTACATTTCATCCAATTGCCCTCCAATGGAATATGAGTTCCCTGAGAGAGTCAATCATTTTGTTTTGGTCTTTGTGTATCCAAAGTCTAATACAATAGTTGCTTTATAGCAGACACAATAAATGATTTAGGAATGAATGAACGATGAGATCCATCCAATGGTACATTTCATTTTGATTTTTTCTTTTTGACTAGGATGGTGTAAGCAAGAGCCCTGAAAAGCGCTCCTCTCTGCCCAGGCCTTCCTCCATCCTTCCTACTCGAAGAGGTGTATCGGGAGACAGAGATGAGAATTCCTTCTCCCTCAACACTTCTATGTCTGCTTCAGTGCGACGAACCACTAGTATGTTTGCTCCTCTTCTTTTTTCTCTTATTTTAATGGAAATGTCTCAGTTGGATAGATAATAAACTATTTTTTTGCTGTGAAATTCTGTGTTATCTAAACAGCTAAATCAACCTCTTCTTTTAGCTACTGATCATGATAATAGTCCTAATCACAACCAACTCAAGTGATTTTTATTTTTTTAAAAATATTGGTCATCTATCTAACATGGTTAATTAGGCTAATGTACCCAAGAAGAATTGGGTTTTTCTTTGCTATAATGCATACTGCTTAATTGGTTTATTACTGGTTATTAAGCAAGCTCTTTTCCCTCAAGCATTACTTAATTTTTCCCCCACAAGTAGAGGAACTTATAGGTATCTGTGGTTTATTTTGTTTTGTTTTTGCTTTAGGGAGATGTTCTTTGTGTCTTCTCTAAATGAATTTGTCTTTTAAAAATTTGAAAAGAGATAAAGCTAAAGTGTTTTGAGTGCTTTGAGAAAATAAATGGTGCTACCCAAGAACCATCTCAATGGAGTTAGATTGCTGAGATATGTTTCCCCCCTCAAGTAGATGCTTACTGTCATTGAGCACAAAACATCCATTTGGCTCAAAATTGATTGATGTTATCATTGCGTAGATGTGAATGGGGTAAAAAACATTTTCTCAAAAGAAAAAGAATATATACCATCTGTGGTTTAATATTTTAGTATGATAATACAAATAATACAAAAGAAGGAATGAATTTAGAGAACAATAATAATAGCTAATTATATAGCGCTTGCAGATTTGCAAAGTACTTTACATAATATCTCAATGATATTCACAATAACTCTGTGAGTTGCATGCTCTTATTATCCCATAGATGGGGAAACTGTGACTAAGAGAGCTTAAGTGACTTGCCCAGGTGCACATACCTACTAAGTGTCAGAAATGATTCAAATTCAGGCCTTTTTAGATCCAAGTCCAATATTCAATCCATTAACTCCATCAAGCTGCCTCAATAGTAGTAATTTTTTATTTAAAATATGCTTAATCTTAACAAAAATCTGGTGACAGGATTATGACATGATTGTTTGAACATTAAGATATTTTGGTCTCCAATTGAAGTTATAATGGATATTTTATGCCTGGACATTAAATTGTTTGCATTCCTTTAGTTTGAGCTTATTATAATAATGATTCATTTTATTGTATCAATGTTGGCCTTCATAAAAGACATAAATACAGGTGTTCCAAAAGTTTTAAATGCTGCTTAAAATTAACCCAAGACTTTTGAGACTCCCTGTATATTGAAACTTTTATGGCTTGGACAGAATACTCATTGACTAAGGATACAGAGACCCAAGTTCTAATCCTGAAATTATAGTTAATTAGATGAGCTAATGTCTTTAAATACTCCGTCGCAGTTTCTTCATCTGTATAATCATGGTGTCGGACTAGGTAATTACTCTGGCCATTTCCAGCTCTAAAACTGCTGGATTTTATGGTAGAGACAGTATAGTGTAGGAGTAAGAGTCCTGGAATTGGAATTAAAAGATACGAGTTTAAATCCAGGCTCTGATACTGTTTGTGAAACCTTGGAGAAAACATTGAATTTCTGAGTCTCAGTTCCCTCATTTGCAAAATGAGCAGATTGAACGAAGGGATGTCTTAGGTTTCTTCCAGCTCTAAAGCTATTGTTGTTAATTATTGAGCATAGCCAATATATGTTATTGAATATTTATTTGTACGTAATTCTTGTCATCTCAGTATATGGAAATCGACTGTCTTACCTTCAGAGAAAGGACATGTTGCAAAGGGAGCTTGACCAGAGAAATTTTTTATAGAAAATATCTGTTAAATGAAGCACATTTTAGAGGGTGTACAATTGGCTTAACAATGATTTACACCATTTTTAAAGGATTAATATCAGAAATTTGTATACATGACAGTGCAGTAAACAGTGAGAACATTGGCTTAAGATCCAGAGAACCTGGATTCAAATCCTACCTTTGACAATAATTAACTATGGGACTTTGGAGAAATTGATTTAACCTCTCTGGGACAATTTTTGTGTCTGTAAAATGATAGCAGGAGTGGGGATTGAGTCGACCACTGTTGAGGTTCCTTCTAGCTCTTGATTTCTGATGTTGTACAAGCCAAAGGAGCAATTCCTTGAACATTGCAGTAACTATTGTTTACTCATTCATCCATGACCCACACTGTCCTTGGGATTTTCTTGACAAAGATACTGAAATGGTTTACCATTTTCCTTTTCCAGTGGATTCAGGCAAACAGAAGTTAAGTGACTTGCCCAGGGTCATACAATAAGTATCTGAAGTCAGATTTGAACTCAGGTCTTTCTGACTCCAGGCCCTGTTCTCTATCCACTGAGCTTTCTAGCTGCCCCTATGAGTAGTAGTTACTACCCATAGATTAACTGAAACAATATAAATAAACACATATATATGCACATACACATATTTGTGAACTAATACAATATAATGGCATAAATATCTATGTACTACATAGAAGGCATAAGATAAATAACAAAAAGGAATGAAGTTAGTTCTAGGTGGCAGATTTGATCATTCTGACATCTTGAATTATCCTCAAGGTACTGACCAAATATGTCATGTTTTTTCTTTAGTTATGCCCCTTGTGACATACTTACCATCTCTTAGGAATCTCCTATAGAAACCTGAATATCTTCTAAAAGTTTACTATAGAAGTACATGCACATTGCTACTCAGATACTAACTACACAGTTTTCTAACTTGGCTCAGTTAAATGGCCCTGAATTAGGAAAGTGGGGCATAGATCTTTGGAACTGATGGGACAACAGTGCTGATCCAGTCTAAACCTCTCATTTAAAACTGAGAATCAGAAAGAGTAAGTGCTAACGGCTACATCATTGGCTAATGGATGACCTAGAAATTAAATCTTTCAAGTGCCAATTCAATATTCTTTCCTCCAACCATTCTGCCTCTAAGAACATCCAGTAAATCAGATTATTTTCTTGAATTGTCTGTTGTTCAGGCATGGTTACAATTTTTATCAACATTTATTGTATCCAAGTAGCATTAAGATATTACTCTGTTTATATCACCATGAGATTATAAGTCTTCACAATGTTAATTCTGACCCCATTTTAAAAAACAAATAGCATAGTATGTTCTGAAGTTTTAATATACTTCGATTTCTCAGTCCAGGGTGATATTTTCAAGTAAGAACACCTCTTTGCATAATTGTCTAGCTGAGTTATTTAGAGAACTGGGGAAGAGCTGGCCAGAAGATAGGCAATCTTTGAGGAAACTGGAGTCAACCCATGAAGGCTTTCAAGAATACGTTAATAATATCTTGAATTGCATTCATAGGCACCCACCCAAACAGTAACAGGTAATAGAACTAAATTTGTACTGACTCCATGATCCTATTCCTTTAAACTGATTCATTCGGAACCATTTAAAATACAGTCTTTTCATGTCATTTGTTTTTTTTTAATCTCAATTTTCTTATGAAATTTATCCGTCTTCAGGTTCTCAGTATTGTAGCATTTTACCACTAGTAGTGAAAATTACTGAACATCTGGATGCCTAAAGTCCCTTCCAGCTTGAAACCTATGACTCTATAGTTTGAGGGAAAAGAAGATACTTTGTCAGTAAATATTAATACCTAGTAGGCTCATGATCAGTTAGACCAGACCACATTTTCCCTGTTCTTTTATATTATTCTCTCTCTCGTTGCAGACAAGAAAGTAACCGACATTTTGCAAAGCTATTTGAAAAGCAGAGGAGGGAATTATTTCACAGGAAATCTTCTAGCCAGAGAGAAAGTAAATGCATTGCCACGCAGAGTTTGTCAACAGCTCAATCTGTAAAAGGGTGTGGTTAGCCTTTTTTTCACAGCTCCAAGAATGTGAATTTAGCCTTTGTAACCTCAAAGTATATACTCAAGGAGGTAATGAGTTTATATTTTGACAGACAAAACCCAGATTACTCCAGCAAAAGCTGTGATGAGTTGAGTACCAAAGAAATAGTTAAGAAATCCTTGAGATTTCAGCATTGTGTATCGTCTGGAAATATGGCACTTACAGTTTTGTCTTGGATTTTTAACTGTCTTGAAGCATGAGGCAGTTTTCCACAAGGTTCACAATGATTAAAGTTAGTAAGTTTTCCCTGGGGCTAAAAATCATTTCAGTAGGAACTGCCCCATAGCTGAGAGGATAACCTGTCTTTAATTAGACTTTCTCCACATTCATACTGGGCTATTGCTGTGACTAGAGATTTATAGCAATTTATAATCTCCCAGAAGGGAAGGCTTTTCCTGCACCTATGCTCCCTTAAACAAGTTTGTAAAAGTTGTTAGTTTCTTTACCTAACCAAAAGTCAAGAATTTCAAGTTTGGGGGGTGGGGAGGTGGGAGGAGGATAGTTTGAGAGAACTCCTTTGGAAAGGAGAAAAATAATATGCTATGATATTCTGAAAAACCTAGTGATTGAATTAATTTATCAAAAAATCTAAAAGGCTTATTAGATATAATATATAAAAAGTTTTGAAATGTAATTTGTGTGGAAAGCTTTTTAAAAAATTGAATTTGTACTCCACAGAAACTAGGAATGCTAGCATTTATACAGCACTTGAAAAGAGAATCATTCTTAAAATGTCCTCTGGTGGAAGAGGCTATTACAAAACGAGGCTTCTTGCACCTGTTAATCACCTCATTTCAAAGGAGATTTGTATATTTGAGTAGAGAGCAAGGAACCTAGAAAGTAGCAATGTGCTTTAGAATAAGTTTAGAGTAAGAACATAGAGTAGCAAACTTACTTTAGATAGGTAATGAAAGCACCATCCATGCCTGCAAGGATTTCTGGACGTTGAAAATGATGACACCAGCTTCCGGCTGTTTCTCTCTAAATCTCTTCTGGTCCCTTGGGAAGATCAGTTCCCATAATATTCAATTTCTCTAGTTATATAATGGAAAAAAGTACTTTTTCCCACATCTTTAATACCGTTACAGTAAGTTGAAACATTTTTAAATCCTAAGAAAAGGTAATATGAGTTTTGAATCTGTGAGTAACCAGACTTTTTTTTTGTAACCAAACTTTTAGAACAGAAATTCTTCATTCTTAGATCCCCTAAATCTTGTTTATGGTCTTATATTTTACTCAAGATCATATAATCAGACTTAAAGGTAAAAGAAACATCCAAACCATTCATTTTACAGATGAGGAACCTAAGACCCTTGGAAGTCAAGTAACTTACTGTGGTAGCAGTAGTGTCTGCCATAGTGCCTGCCATATGTTTCTATGAAAGGCAGAGCTGAGGCCTGATTAGTCCAGGGTCTTAGGACTCCAACCATTGATATGGTTTCCTGATCACTTAAGACATAAAAAGGCAAGTTTACAAGGAGTCGGAGTCAGACTTGATTAATGTCCCATCCCTTTCTGACTAAAAGCATCTCCTTATGGAGATGAGGGAGCTGTCTAGATGAACTAATGCTGCATTTTTGCTAAGTATTCCTTCCCTTCTACTATTGGTAAACTTCCCTTTTGTTGAAGTGCTGGATAATCTACAAGTATCTCATTTCATTCTAATTCTAACCAGACAGAATCATGCTTGGCCTTGAATACTTACCTAATGTCACCAAGTGGCAGTGCCATGGTTCAACCTGGGTCTTCTACCTCTAAAATTCTCCCTGTCTTCACCTCTCTTCTCCTCTCTTCCTCTTTTCTTTCATCTCATTTCTTCTTTTCTCTACTATTCTCTCCTGTCACCTAGTTTTCTCTCTCCTCTTCCTTTCTCCCACTCTCAATTGCCGTGGAAGATTTGATTTGCTCCATTTCTTACCTGCATCAATTCACCATTCATTAGACAGCATAGTGACCCCCTACTCCCAGGAACTCACTACACCAATACTGTGCTTACTATGAACACTGATGAGCACTTACTATGATCAGCTTAGCCCCCTGCAGCTCAGTACTCCCAAACTAAAAAAATCCACCAGCCTCAGCTTCCTCAGTAGCTTGGATTATTGACATATGCCACCACAGTCACTTGCTAAAATAATTATCCAGACCTAAAAGGACAAATCCACATTGGAAATCTGATTTCTGTTTTCTCTTGCTTTCCTTCTAGGGTCAGAGCCAATTCGTAGAACAGGAAAAAGTGGTACCTCAACACCCACTACTCCAGGTTCCACTGCCATTACTCCTGGCACACCACCCAGCTATTCCTCCCGTACCCCAGGCACTCCTGGTACCCCTAGTTACCCTAGAACCCCTCACACACCAGGAACTCCCAAATCTGGCATCCTGGTGCCCACTGAGAAAAAAGTCGCCATTATACGTACTCCTCCAAAGTCTCCAGCTACCCCCAAACAACTACGGCTTATTAACCAACCGCTACCTGACCTGAAGAACGTAAGGTCCAAAATTGGATCCACAGACAACATCAGATACCAACCAAAAGGTGGACAGGTAAGAACTAACTTAACATGTAATTCTTTACCTTAACCAAACTATTCTTGAGAAATGAGGGTGACACCTCACTATATCATAATTTGAAAGTAGAAAAGAAGAGGGAAGGGAAGGGAAAAGAAAGAAGATTATAGATTGAAGATGCTTTTTGCTATAGAGTTTGAAGCCTGCCTGGAATAGCTAGCCTGGAAATAAATATGAGTATGAAAATTGGATGAATTATTTTTGCTCTTGTTGCTGTTATTATACAAAAAAAAATGTTGAATTTCCCTTTGAAGTCACTCATGCAAGCTGGCTGCCTGTAGGAGATTCTTCTTGGCTGAATCTGTTGGCAGAGGGTTGAATAATTTTCACTGCTGTGTAGAAGGGCAGAATTAAATGTCTAATATCAGTTCGAGTTGGTTTTTTATTGTTGTCATTATTTTAGCTGCTGATCTCTTATTCACTTGACTGGTTCTGAGTGTTACCGTTTTTCCCTCTCTCCCTTTTCTACAGCTCTTTCCCACCCCAACAAAGAATTTTCTACTTTTACCCTCTAGTCTTATATCCCTGTTCTCCAGGTACTCTCTTTAATTGACTTGGCCTCAACTCTGTAAATACAGGCTGACTATGCTGATAACAAAAGAGTAGCCGAGCACTATTTCTGTAGGATGGAATTCCAGTTTCAGCCCCTTCATTGTGGTTTGTGTTTACTTCATCGTACTGCTGACAAAATCATACTGTTAGTCTTTAACCAGAAGGCTTCTAAACTGTCAGTACTCTTTCTACTGAACTACCAAGGGATTCTAAGTTGGCTTAGTTCTTTCATATTAGCATATGAGCCACATGCTGGGGGAAACAAACCACTTGGCCAATTTTTCCCTTAGAAGAAGGAATAACGTAAATGTTACCCAATATTACAAAAGCATGTTCTAGGCCCCTAATTGTGATTTTTCCCCATGGATATTATAGCTCTGGTGTCAAGAAGAAATAAGAATATTCAAATGAAGGAATGAAGTGCTTATGGAAACACTCTGTACTAAGCACTGTATGGTAAACTGGAAAAACAAAAGCAAAAGTGAGCAGTCCCTGCCCTCAAGGAATTTGCTTTCTAAAGAAGGAGAAAACATATATAAAAGCATGCCTAAGGGAGCAGCATTTTGGTTTGGGAAGTCACCAAAATGGTGGATTGGATGGAGCCATTAGGGAGTTGACTGATATGCCCTTTCAGATAGCAAAGGAAGTATGAAATATTTATTTGATTAGAGTTCCCAAAGAAAGCAATGGAAAATGTTGGGGGGGGGGGGGGGAAGAGAGAGAGACAGAGAAAGAGAGAAAGAGAGAGAGAGAGAGAGAGAGAGAGAGAGAGAGAGAGAGAAAGCACATTTATTGTTTACTATGTATGTGCCAGGAGCTGTGTTAAGTGCTGAAGAGGCAATACAAGCAAGCAAGACAGTCAGTCCCTGCTCTCCAGGAGCTTGCATTCTAACCAGGAATGGACAACATACAAAAGGGTGCTGGAAGGGGAGAGACAGAAAAGGGTATGGGACATAGTGAAGAGACTGCTAGGAAGTGTCCTAAAGGCCTGAGCCCTAGAAAGACAAGGCAAAAAACTCACCACCCATCAGAGCCAGGAAGAAATGAAAATGAGAGAGATAGGTTAAAAAAATCCAATTCACAAATGTGTAAGCACATGAAGAATCTGGAATTTTATCAATGTGAGATATTTTTGGATGGAAATTTCCATTCTTCTTTGCAGATCTGCCAGACGACTTGGTAGATAAATCCTAGATAAAGCATATGGAGATTAAACACCTTTCTAGGGTCCTAGAAAGTGTCAGAGCAACTTAGACCATCCTAACCTCAAACTGAGCACCTGTTTCACTTGCCATGGTGTCTCTTCCACATGAGAAAACTCCACAGATATATATGTCACGTTTCTTGTCTCCCATGATATTTCTTCTTCTTTCTTACACTCTACTTCCCAGACCTTCTGCCATGGCCTGTTGGTGTTCACCATCACTAATTTCCTCAGTGCCTGAAGAGACTGCTTGTCTCTAAATATACCCTATTGATTCAAGGGTGTGATATCGTTCTTTCTTCAAAGGACAGCCTCTTTTACTGTTTCTGTATCTTCTTCTGGTCCTATATCAAAAATTTCAGATGCAAATATATATATATATATATATAGCCTACTAAATATATTATGCATACAAAGTCACTCTAGGAGTGTGTTTCTCTTGGGAGTGCTCAGGGAGATTATTAAACAATCTCAAAGTTTACTTTGCTAATTTAAGGTATCAAAAGTCAATCAATCTATAAGCAATTATTAAGTGCCTACTATGTGCTAGGCTTTGTGCAAAGTGCTGGGAATACAAAGAAAGCCAACAACAATCCCTGCCCTTGAGAAGCTCACAATGTAATAGGACTGCTGTCAATTATACATCTCCTGGACCCTGTAATTCCAAGCACAATGCTAGGCACATAGAAGACTTGATGAATGAAGGGATGACAGACTGAATGAATAAATATTTAATAAGTGCTTACTAATCGATTTATTTGTAGTATTATTCTAACTAGAAACTTATAACCTTGAGTCTTTGAACTTGTTTTTGATGACTATACTTCAGTATAACTGATTTCCTTTGAAAAACTAGGCATTTATTTTATGTATTTAAAAACATTATTTTTAGAAGGAGTCCATGACAACAAAAGAAATTAAGAATCCCTGTTTGTAACTAAGAGATAAAAAAATTCTTCAAAATAAATTCAGATCAAATTTACCTTCATAAAATAATGAATAATGGAGAAGAAAATGTCCACTTAAAACACTATTAAACCCGAATCCACTAGCATATTTGATTTTAACATAGTCGATTCCAATTTCCATTAGATCAAAACCATTAAGTATTGAAAATATCCTGAAATTCTTGCTATCATGACAGTTAGCACCTTGTCAGTTAAAAGCATACGTACTCAAATGTTAGAAAATATTCAAATTTTGGATTATTTTTATATTAATATATAATTAATTTCTAATAGTAACTTGAGCTCTTTTACATTATTTGATCAAAAGTAAAATTTTAATTTGAATGCCTTTTTGTTAGGAAAGCATCCATGATTTAAAGTTTTCATCATTCTTTCAAATTCCTGTCATTTTTCTAAGCAGATTCCATATTTCCAATTTATATTCTGGAAAGTGTTAAGATTCAGCAGAATCTGTTTTTGCTTTTGATCCTAAGATAAATGTGTGTAATATGCATAAGAAATGTCACCAGAACTAAAAAGATGGTATGATATTTGGGGCACCCATTTCTAGTAGAATTTGACTTGGAAATTTTAAAATAGATTGTTGTTGTTGTTTTCCCAAAATGCTTCTGAAATGTGTAAATGAAAGAGAATGATGGGGTACCTCCCCGTCACTTGTGTTGGTCATCTTCCAACTTCTATTAGAAATATACATTTTGGTTTATTTGATTCCCTCTTTTTATTTGTCTTCTCGGACTGTGAATATTTCAATATCTGCACTGAACGGCTTTCTACTGTTCTAGGATACAACACTGAAAAGTATTTTATGCACAGGAGCTCAAGTGAAATTGTATTAAAGATTATCATAATTTTTAAAGAATCTTAGCAAGTCTGGTCAGGAAAAATGACAGAAATTATAGTAAAACTACAACCATACAATCCTAGAATATCATTTGGAGACAATTTCTCCTTTCATTCAAGACAAATACTAACCTGTAATAAAGTCTACTCTCAGTTTTCAGGTGACCTGGGAAAAGAAAGAGCCCATCCAATTCATTAGCATTATAATGAATCTTCATTGAGCAAGCAAGACATGTTTGCTCACTCAGTATATCAAGAAACGATGGCAGAATTTAGCCTTCAGACTCATTAGACAATTACCTATAAAATCCATTTTTAACTGGTGAAAAAAGAGAGAAGGAAGAAAGTTAAGGATGTGAAATATATTGTGATGGAATGGTCCCTTCAAGGGAGCAAAATGGTTTAATCTCTTAAATCTTCGGGAAGCTTCCCTAACCATTGGGATTTTGGTGTCGAGAAAAATAAGGTGAGGTTTCCTTTCTTGTTTGCTGGCCAGGAGGCATTTGACGTTTGTCCTTAGGATACATCATTATTGCTAAGAAAGATAAAAAGGAAGTCTTCCTTTAGGTATGTGCTCTGTGTATCCAGTGAATAAAAGTACTTTCTTGAAAGGGGAAGAAGAACATGATGAAGACTTGGCAACTTGTTGTTTGTCCTGTTTTCTTGAAATGGCTCTCAAAGAGAAATGGAGGGGAATGTTGGTGAAAAGCATTGTAGATCTGTGATATTCTCAATTTTCATGAAAGCAATGAAGAACCATTATTGTAGAAGAGATATAAAAGAAAGAAACTTCTTTTTCATGGTGGTCCATGAACATATCTAAGATAATATTTGTAAAGTGTCAAAACAGAGAGAAATAAGGGTAGAGGAAAAACAGAGAGGGAGAGACAAGTTAAGAGCAGCCACATTACTTATTAGTCAGATACTCTTCAGTTATAGTCTTTTATTCAAAAATCATTTTTGATCACCTACTTTTTGCAAAACATTGTAGGAAAAACATGATTACTGTATAGCTTGTAGATTAGTTGGACTGATGTCAAGAAAATATGAAAAGAAAGGGATGAGGCAGGGGAAACAAAATCTCTGTGCCTGTAGAGGCGAGAAAGCCCCAGTGTATTCAGAGAATGGGAGATCACACAGTTGCACAGGAAATTAGAAAACAGTAGAAGATTAGTTGGGAAGGAAAAATTGCAGCCAAACTTTGCAGAGCTTTGAACACTGGGCTCATCAATTTGAATTTCATTCAGCAGGCAGTGGAGTTCTATTGAAATTTCTAAATGAGAAGAAACATAAGCAGATCTTGTATTTGGGAAATATGAGTCTAGAAGTGTTGTGTACAAGGTGGATCCAGAAGGAAGAGATGAGGTAGATTAGTCAAGAACAACAAACATTTATAAAGCAAAGCATGTGTTTTTTTCTCAGAACATCTACTTATCTGGTAATATAAATATTATTATCCCCATTCTACTGATTAGGAAAATGAAACTCTGAGAGGTTATTACCTTTCCAAGACTGTAAGAGCTCTGTGCCTTGAACCTTGGTGCTTCAATTCCAATTTATCACATTTTCCAGTATGCTATACTGCCTCATAGGATGCCATTACAGTAGTTACAGTGAAAGGTACTTTGATGAATTTGTGATCTCATTGTTGTAGAGGTCATCCATTAGTGTATATTTCATGCACCATTTTGTGATCTTGTGCAACACTTATCCATGTTCTCCTGTAAATCCTCCATAAGGGGTCCACTTAGCATTCTAAGGAATTTAATGTAATTATCTTGAATAGTAAAACATAAAATTGTCATGATTTGGCAATTGGAACAATATAGGAAGGAACAGAGGGAAGGAATGATAGAACACAATGAGATTTTGAGCATAAGCAAAGAGGAGGATCTAACTTAGGACTGGAGGGTAGAAAGAAAAGACAGGGTCAGATTTAAATATGTAGGAATATCTAGGTGGAAGGGAGAATTACCTAGGTCATACCAGAGATATAGATTTGGGAGGTCTTCTGTAGTTACATGCTTAATGTGTCATTAAGGGCCCCTTTCTTTTCCATTTCTGCTACAAAGACCCTAATTCAAACCCTTGCAACTTGTCATGTGGAAACAGTTCCTGATCCTGACAGACAGCACCAATGGACCTTTTGAACCAATAATTAAACAGAAAAAGGAGACGGGGCTGGATTTCCTTTAAGTTGCAAATTTGTAAATTAAGGTCTATCTTTTAACATCCATATTCTACTGGCATTGTATTTCTGTAAAACACAGAACACAACAATCTATAAAAAACTGAAAATGAACATCATGTTAAGTGGTGGAGAGAAACACGGTATTATCAGCCTGTAAAATAAAACCAATAATATGAATCCTTAAAGAGTAATTGAGAGAGGATAAATATGTCATCAGGAAAAGAAAGGAAGAGAGGATGAGCTGCTCAGGTAAAAGAGTTTTTGACAAGGATGAGAGAGCACTGTAATATATAGAAGACAAATGAAACTGTTGTCCCTTAGACCCTTAGAGGCAGTTTAGGTGGCACAATGAGTAGAACAGTGGGCCTGGGGTCAAGAACACCTGAGTTCAAATCCAGCCTCAGACACTTAGTAACTGTGTGACCCTGAGCAGCTCACTTAACCTGTCTGCCTTGGTTTCCTCAGCTATACAGTGGAGATCATAATAGCACCTACCTCACAGAGTAGTTACAACTGAGATGATATCTATATAGCACTTAACACAGTCCCTGGCACCTTGAAGATGCTTAATATTTATACCCTCTCTTTTTCTTTGTCGTGTTTGGAAATTACTTGTAAAGTAAGCTTCGTTGTTGTTGGATTTTTTGTCTTTTTTTTTTTTTTTTTTTTGGAGGGGGAAAGGTAAGGCAATTGAGGTTAAAGTATTAAGCGTCTGAGGCTAGATTTGAGCCCAGGTCCTCCTGACTCCAGGGCCAATACTCTATTCACTGCACCACCTAGCCTCCCCAAAGTAAGTTTTAATGGACAAATATTTGCCCATGACTAGTTGCCTTGGTTGGGAAATTATACAAATGATTCTGTTTATGGGTTTCATCTCATAGATACACAGAATTTTAGTGTGGAAAGGGACCACAGTGTCCATCTAGTATAACCCATACCCAGGAGGAATCCCAACATAGAGGCCAAATGGTCTTTAGCCTCTCCCTAAAGACCTCAAGCAAGAGAGAATCCATTACCTATTAAGGCAGCCAATTCCATTTTTGAATAACTCTAATTCTTTTTTCTAATATTAATCCTAAATTTGTCTCTTGTAACTTCCATCCATCGCTCATATTTCTGCCTTTCAGAACCAAACAATTCCACTGCCAGTCAAACTGGAACAAGGCTGTCATGGCCCCTGCCTAGTTCCTTCAGATGGTCCTGATGTGACATGGCATCTGTGACATAACGAGTCACTCTAGAATTTTCCAAGCAATCAAAATAAAACTTTCTGGTCTTTAATGTGAAGCCTCTTTTCTCATTCCTCTTCTATAATATGGTTCAACGTTTCCCATTATCCAGCCCTATAGAGCCTACCCTGTTTTCTTCAATTCTTCAAATATCACTTAGATGCTCAGTAATCACATCTGCCAGCTATTTCATTACTTGAAATACAGGTCATCTGAACCAGGTAATTTGAACTCATGAAAGGCAACAAGGTGTTCTCTTACTATTAAAATAAATTTATAAATGCAGTTAATGGAACAAAGTCAATGGAACATTAGTGTAGTTTACTAGATTGGCCATCTGAGACAGAGCAGAACTATAGTCCAGTACTCTGGGATAATAGGCAATTGCTAAAGAAAACAAGAATACTTTTCAATTGTAAAGGATTTCATGAGTTGAGACATTGGGCATTTGTTTAATGGGATATCCATGAACTGAGCATAAACTTGAGACAGTAGACATAATCAACATTGTAGTGTGGGGCAATGATTGGATAATTTTCTCTTTGATTGAAAGCAATTTTAAAACAATCTTTCTTTAGATTACATTTTCTCCCATTATTCCTTCTTTTTTCTTCTTCAGGGAATTGAAAGGCATGGTAAATAAACAAACGAAACCATTGCTAAAAATCCTGTTTGTATGAACATAGTGTTAGAGCAAGAAGAGATACAGAGAATGTTTAATCTCTTTCCTTTACAAATGAGGTGATAGAGGTTCAGAAAGTCACACATAAATCAGAATTTGAACCCAGAACCTTTGATTCCAAATTCAATGTCCTTTGCATTACCCATGTAGCACCCTTTATCAAATGACTGTAACTCAATCTTCTAAAACTATATGGAAGATACAAATGAGTATAACGGAGTTCCTGCCCTTGAGAAGTTTATAATCTTGTTAGAGTGTTACTGATGGTTTTATTACTTATTATTACTTTATTTTATTATTTTTATTTTATTACTTATTATTATTACTTATTATTACTTATTAGTGTTACTGGTGGTTTTATTTCCATTTTATGTGTGATGAATCTGAGACTCAGAGATATTGAATGACCTGCCTAGGATCACATAGCAACTTAGTATCAAAGGCTAGGACCTAGATCATTTGGACTCCAAGTCTAGTACTTTCAGAGTAGTTATGATTATTATTTCATATGATGGGTGATATTAATATCATCATGCAGTATTGCTTTTCCCTACATATGCCTGAAGAAATAAGGTCACTCATCACCCAGAATAACTGTAGAAGCATATAAATGTATGAGTTTAAAATCAGCCATTCAAACAGATTGACCAACACCTTAAAGAGCCAGAAACAATACATTTTAAAAAAACTAAATCACTTCTTTCTTCTCCTTCTCCTCCTTCCCTGTCTCTTTCATTTGTTTCCCTTCAGTTTTTTATTTAGGAATAAGCTATTTAGTTCTAGGCACACGCTTGTGAATATAGCTAGTCTAGTCAAAATCAGTACAAAGAAAATTGAATTATCTTCCCATATGTACAGTAGTGTGCTTCATGAAGAATGATCTAGGGAAAAAGATTCAGACTTAAAACATCATGGAAGAACAAAGTGGTCTCCACCACCTGAGAGGATCTGTTATAGGATCAGAGACATAAGTACAGTGGGACTTCCAAAGCTAGGCCTCAGGACGTTGACATTTACAAGGCATAAAAAATTAAATGCACATAAGTAAGGAACATTGAAGCCACTACTGTAAATCCCCTACAAAACCTAGAAGAGGCTGAAGGCACCTTTGGTAGAACTAATAAAAATCTTGTGACCAGATATCAAACTGTAACAAGTAAAATGAAGACCAGACATAGAGGGAGAAAATGGTAGAAAGTTATAAGCTACTGTCCAAAGCACATGGTTGCATTAGAATAGAAAAACAATGCAATTTTTCAGTCTTATGTTGGTAAAAATAAAACATACCTTGTTTGGGGTTTTTTTTATAAGAGCTGGTAAAAAGGCCTGTAAGCTACCCTATATAATTTTAACCTGACTGCAAGGCTCTTACTGGTATAATTTCAAAACAGAACATTGTGAGCTTCCATTTTCAAATCTATCTAATGTATTCACATTTGAATTTCTTTTCAATATAAACCTCTTCTGGTGTTCATCTGATATGAATGAATAAGTTGTTATTAAAAATGAAGGTTATAGCCCTGAAAATGTGCTTCAAATGGATATTTGAACAGAGAACAGGGAAAGAAAAGCACTTTTTACCGATAATTATTGGGGATTTCATTCTTGGCATACCTGGAAAATAATGAAAAAAAAAAGAAATAGTCTAAATGAATCAAAGATAAAAAGTATGATAGTCTAGTACCAGAGCTCTGTTCCTAGACAGGAAACATTAAAGGACCAGAGCCATAACTAGAGTGAGATGGGTGCAGTTATGCACTCAGAACATTACAATTTTTATAGGGCAGAAAAATTAAATACATGTTAGCAAGCAGCATAGAAGCCATAGAAGTCAGTAAGTTCCCCCTCCTGCTCAACTAAATTTCTCTTAATTACTTAGGTTATTTTAGATTTTGATTATTTTTTATGAGATTTAGTGTGGTCTCACGATTAAAAGGTCAGCTTTAGAGTCAGAAATACTGGGTTAATTACCATATCCAACATATACAGACTCTGTGATCCTAAGCATGTCACTTAATCTCTTAGTGTTTCTATCATTTCCCTAAGACTATAAATTTCAGAAAAGTTGCCAATCTGCTCTGATAGAAGTAGTTTCCCAAAATGTAGTTCCCCATGCTAACAAAGTCATAGGATAAAACTAAGCAAAATAAAGCTTTATTCACATCTGATATTTGAGCTGCTTGCCCAGGCACCCAAATTGCTCATTATGTCTCTGTCTGGGAAAACTGCAGTGTAATAAATACAGTGGTAACATTATGTTAATGGCACTCTCCTAGCATCTTGTTAAACCAGCAGAGGAGGAGAGGAAAAGAAGGCAATCATTGTTTTGGGCATATTCCTAACCTTTCAAGTTTTGCTCACCATGATTATTTCAATCTTACATGCTGAGCTTTTGAGTAGCCAAACAATTTGCATAGGAATAACACATAAAAATGAGAAAGACCTTCATCCTCTATATTTTTTAAAATAAATCTTAGCACATGTTTTCAAAAGAAGGTGTTTTTTCCTGTAATATATGATTGTGATAGAATGCTGCTGGGCTATAAGAAATGATGAGCTCAATGATCTTAGAAAAACATGGATAGACTTGCATGAAATAATGAAGAGTGAAATGAGCAGAACTAAAAGAGCATCATGCATACTAATAGCAATATTGTTTTAAGAACAATTTTGAGTGAATAAATCATTCTGAGTATTACAATTATGTAAATTAACTACAAAGGATATATGAAGTAAGACACTATCTGGATACAGAGAAAGAATTGAAATTGATGTATAGAATGATGATTTGAGAGAGTGAGAGAGAGAGATATTTGTGTCTAATGGTAGCCATCTACCATTAGGGGGATGGGGAGGGGGAAAAGGGAATTTATATGATAACTTTAATATATATTTAAAAGGAATAGCAAGTTGTACATAATAGATTTGCAGTTTTGTGTGTAATTATCATTTTTAAAATTATATTATGAAAATATATTCTATTCCATAAAAAAACTAACAAAAGGTTTTTTCAAAATGCTTCCTTTTGAAAAAGATAAACATAGAGAGAACTAACCTTAGGGATTCAGGAAGACTAAAGGAAAGAACCCCAGTAGAATGATATAACTAAGTGCTGGAAGAATAAATCTAGTCAAGCTTCAAGTCATTACCTGGTATATTTCTAAATAGTCAGAGAATATCCAGTTGTCCTCACTTGGTCAAATGGAAAGGGAGGCCAAAGGTAGAGAAACAATAAGACTAAAGAGCAGTAGTTTACAGATATCCAAGTTTTGAACTTTATTTTCCTTGACTTTATAAAATTATTCTCACCGGAAACTTCTCTTAGATTTCTATTTGTAGTCATTTCCATGTTAAAGAAATAGATCAAGAATCAGAGGACTAGGTTGGAATCCTGTCTCAAGTGGCAGCCATCAGCATTTTATGACTTTTTCTCAGTTCTCTTGCACAGGAGTGTAGCGCCAATGCAATATTTACAGTGCCCACAATCACAACAGAAGACCATGACTATAACTATCGCATGACATTCAGTCACAAAATATGTCAAACTCTTCAGATAGAGGATAAAGTTGAAGGATTTATTTAGACACCAGAAAACCAAATCTCAAAACCAGTAAGCTAAAGTACCAAAGATATTCAGAGGCTATAATAACACTGAGAGCCACAGCATCCTTTAGCTTTCCCACAAACCAATATGTGATCAATATTTACTCATAAAACCCTCTATCTCTTTAATGAGCTCCTCTGTCTCCAACAGTCTGCAACTGTCTCCAACTGTCAGAATCATTCTCTACCAGATTCTCTGTAGGCTCTGCTGCTCCTCAGCAAACTCCTCGCACCACAGGCTCCATGTGACCACATTCAGCCCATCAGGGAGAAGAGTTTCAAACTCCCCCCTAGGTCTATTAAGGGGCAGGGAAGATCTTCAAATTCCCATTCCCATTACAAGGAGTCCTTCCTTGAAGGTACAGTCAGTCCTCCTCTTCTATTCATATCACTCTCCTCCTGAAGAGGCTGTTTATCTCTTTATATGAGCAATTAAGCAAAGATGCATAGTGACATCATTTCAACTGAGCTGTCAAGATGGGAGCCAATATGGGGTATTTTACAACTATTCAGAAAATATAGTAAAAGGTGTTATACATAGCATTTGGAGAGAATGGCACTTAACTTATGATAAATTCACAATGATCCATGTGTAATAGCTTCCCTCACTTTCCTTCCTGAGGAATAACTAAATGAAGGTTGAACGATGTTAATTTTTACCCTAATTCACCATTATATATAAAAGCACTGGGAGTCTAAACTCTACCTTTTCTCTGATGGGGGTACAAACAACAGGAATGTAGGTGGGGGGGGAAGAAAAGAGGATATATAAGTATTTTTAAAAGGCACAGAAGAAAGCATACAGGAATCCATAAGGGAAAAAAAGTTGAAAGTTACATGTTGAATTTATTCTTTACAGATTTAAAAAAAAATGGAGGACTGGCCTCCCTAAGGTCTCTAACAATTCTCAATCCAAGATCCTATTACTTTCGTTCCCCTGACCATCATTCCAAACACTACAGTGATGAAACTAAAAACCAAACTAAAGCACAGTGATGAAACTAAAAATTAATATTGGAGGATCATGAGAAATTCCAATTTCTAGTTGGTGTATAACACCACCACCCCCCAGGGTTGGGGGGGGAGGGGACACTTCTCTATGTGAGAAGTGCTAGCAGTTTGGTTTCCACAGATTCTATAGGAACAATGGGTATTTACATGCAGGAAAGCACAAATCTGTAAAGAGGCGCCTGAGCTAGGCTGGCTTGGACCAGTTGGGGGATGATCACTGACTTTTCATTAACATGCATGTTTTATGGGCAGGTTGGGAGAGTTGTAACCCAGTTCTGAAGGGAAGAATGGCATGAAAGTTAAATGACACAGCATAAAAAGGGCTTGCCTTTGTCTGATCCTTTGTAGTCTTTTCCAGGAGACTACCCATTTATTCATTACAGAATAAATGTAAAATAAAGACCATGAAACTTCCTGGATCCTCAACAAGTATGGTTTATTCCCTAGACAGAGCACATAGATTTTCATGTATAACGTCTAGTATCCATTTGGTTTGTCTACTCATTCATTCATTCAACAAATATTTATTTGGCATGTGCTGTGTTTAGAACCTTAATCAGAGAAACATATCTATATACCCAGACACCTACACTACAAAATAGTATGATAAATGCTATGAATATAGCACAAAATATTCATAGAAGTTTAGAGGAAAGGGAAACTATCTTTTACTTAGGTAATTGGGAGAGTTAAGGTGATATTTAGGCTGAGCTTTGGAGAATGAATGGGCAGGATTTTTAAAGGAGGAGATGTGGAAAGAAGGCACTCCAGATGGAGGGAAATAGCATGAGTAACAAGTAGGAAAGTGGAAAAGCTTCGGATATATTGGAGGAATGTTCCTGTTTCATTAGTGCATTAAAGACACAAACCAGAGAAGATAAATTAGGCCCAGATAGTAGAGAGGTTTTAATAGCAAGCCAAGGAGTTTTGGGTTTGTTCACTAGGAAAAGGTGAGCAATTGAAGGCTTTTGAGTTGAGGAACAACATTATGGGACAGAATGGGGTAGTGGAAAGAGCTCTGGATCTGTGGCCAAAGGGCCTAAATTTGAATCCTGTCTCAACTCTCTATTCACTTTGGAGAAATCACTTCATTTCTCTTAAAACTTAATTTTTTCACATCCAAAAAGGAACTTTGAGTAGATTATCTCTATTGTCTCTTTTGTCTCTAAATTCAATGATCCTACTATCAGGTAATTTTTTTTTTAATTATTCAGTTTTGTTATGAAAGGCCTTTTATTCTTCACTCTCTCCTTCCACTAGAAAGTAGGAAGACTAAACTGTAACAACAGCAACAATAATAAACAGCTGACAATTATATATAAATCCTTAATATTTACAAAGCACTTGGTCCTCATTGCCTCATTTCATCCTCACAACAACGCTGAGACATAAGGGCTCAGTCATTCAGCCAGTCAACTGTTAATGTTTTTCCACATCTTCATCTCTGCCTTTCCAATTTCTGCCTTCCCTTCTATCAGAACTTAGCTTAAGAGTCACTTCCTCTGTGACAATTTCTGTGACTCCTCTCTGCTCTGATTTACCTAGAGTACTTTGAATCTCTTCTCCTTCCCCTCCCTGTCAGAGACCACTCCTGACAGATTAGTGTTACACTCATCTGTATAAGGATATCTCACTCCAGATTGTAAACTAGATTGTAAACTCTCTGAGAGCAGAGGTTAGGGCCCAGAGGTGGGGAACCTGTGGCATTAATTTAAAAAAAATAGATTTTTAATAAAAGGATATGTTCTGTAAAACTTGGATTCAGTACAAAGACCCCACTCAAGGACCTAGAAAGCCACATGTGGCCTTGAGGCCGCAGGTTCCCCACCTCTGGGTCATATGTTATTCTTGCAGAGCTTAGCACAATGCCTTGCCATGGTAGATGCTTCATAAATATCTGTTGAATTGAAACAATTGACACAGGTTCAGATTGTTCAAGCAGTTATCTGGGGAGGTAGGACATTTTGTGGTACTAATGAAAGAGAGATGACTCTGGAGTCAAAGATCCTGGGTTCAAATACTACCTATTCTGCTTACTACCCATGTGACCTTGGGTAAATCACTTAATTTCAGTGAGCCAATTTCCTCATAAAGAAAATGAGGGGATTCGAAAAAATGGCTTCAAAATTCCTTTCTAGCTCTAGACCCCTTATCCTGTGTTCCTATGAATGTTCTGTCTCCTGCTCCCCCATTCAAAAACATCAGAGAATTGGTTCCTCTGTCACACAGAGGTCTATTATACTTTCTAGCCCGGTATTTAAACATGTACATTTGAAAGATTTGTTCAGATTGTTTTTACCTTAAGATGTATTTTACAAAACATGAAGACAATTGACATCTAAGTGCCTGAGAAACTGTTCTCTGTTTAGAGCCTGGAGAATAGGAACTGACAGTTCTTATCAGAAAATTGTTCTGTGATAGGACCTTACCATCCTCACCAGGCATCTTTTTTTTTTTTTTTTCTGTTTTCTGAAAGGATACATCCAGTGGCAAATTATGCTGTTAACTGAGCCTTGGGAAGTCTATAGTGCTGAAGAGCCAGACATTTCCTCCAGCAAATCTGGAAGAATTCCACTTTAGTCAGCTGATTAGAAAAAGGCAGTAGACTGGAACTTGTCATGTCTGATGAGAAGTCCTGTACAGAAAAAAAAAAAAAGCCACCAATACACTTTCTTCCAGTATATAGGAGGGGACTGTTAAGTGTAACCCTATATGTACTGTGATATTCAATTCTTCACATGCAGCATCTAAAATGATAACACAATGTCAGCAAAATGGAACGAGCCTTAGGAAATAAGAGTGACCCTTTGTTTTCTCAATGAGAAAACATACGCATTGTGATATTGCAACCTTAGCAGAACATACATTGACAAAATTACCATCATCTTTCAAATGTTTAAGAGCTCATATTCAGTATTATCGTTGTAACAGACGTTAAAAGAATAAGGTCTGTAAATTGGAGAAAATAGAAGATTAATGAAGGCTGCCATAGGCTGATACTTTACTGCATCCTGGGCAAATCCTGTAATATTTAATCATTTCCTATTAATGACTTCAGGATCCCATAGCAACCTCTCCCATTGAGTCATCTGTTCTTTGGATAACAAAAAGAAATTATCTACAATCAACATTTAAAGTGTTAATATTTAGTAAGTAAATAGTAACATCATCTTCATGAAGACCAAAAGGTCCTTTTACTGAATGAATCACTTCCTGTTTTCACTGATTGTGTTTCCATGCTAACAAATCAAATACAGGCAAAGATCTTTGAAGGATCTATGAAGCCCCAATCTGTTCCTAAAGGTGGTTGGAAGAATTCAGATGACATCCATTTCATATCCAGACTAATGAGGCCCTTGGAGATACCATCTGAATGGAGCATTTTTGGGAAAACAAATAGCATGTTTCTCACAGTTTATCACTGAAAGTTGAAATATAATGGTATTCATTAATTGAAACCCATGCAACTCTCAAGAGTTAATGCTATATATACATCCTTCTAGGGGAGCCAAATTTATTGTTGAATTCAGACTCTGCTTGTGATCCTTTTAAAAAAAATGAGACTTTTATTATATGCCCCAAAGCCAAGTTTAGTCCTCATGCCTCCTGAATTCCTGTTTTAAAATTAGGCACTTTCTTGGAGTCACTGAAGAGAGGTGTTTGTGATGTTTCCCTGCAGGGGACAGACCAGCTGGACAATGCTACTCCAGTTCAATTTTATCTTGTGCTTTTATATTTTTTTTCCCCTATGTTGTGACATCAACCTCAAAGTCTAATGTAAGCCTGGGGCATGTTTTTGTTTGAGTTTTTGTGCTTATTTCTCAAGAAGGTAGAATTCAATTCCTCCTATATATTACCTGTGCATGTGACATTTGGATTGTTCCTCAGTGTCAGGGGAAAAGGCAAGAAAAGGAGCTGACATCAGGAGACCCTCATTCAGCCTCTGTTTTTATTTCAGTCCATATCTTCCTGTTTTCATACCGATAGCTGCCTTGGATTCTAGGCAACAAGGCCTATATAAATTTTACAACTGGTCCTACAACTTCATTTTGGGGGCAGAGAGTGAAGTTCATTGAGGATGGAAAGTGAAAAGTTAAGTGAGGGCAACTCATGACAGCAAGTCAACTTTCTGACTTCCTGTTAGATTCAAAGGGTGAAGTGAGTTCCGAGTTGGATATCGCTACAGTAAATTGGGGAGAGATAGTGACCCGCATTCCACTTGTTGCTGCTTAGTAAAACCTAGGAGGCTAAAAAGGGGGGAGAAGGTAATGCTCCAAGATGAGATGGAGAGGGGAAATGGAAATGGACACGATGATAACTTATCAGACTGTAGGAAGTTTGCTTTACTTTGTCCTTTCTCTTTATCACTCTACCCATATCTTTTTTGTATTTTTTTTTGCTTTTGGGGGGAGTAGGGCATTCAGGGTTAAGTGACTTGCCCAAGGTCACACGAATAGTTTTGAGCCCTACCTATATCTTGCTAACTGTTGAACAAGTAACATAATGCCTAAGGAAAGAACCGAAAAGGTTTCTGTGTTTACTGTAAAGGACATTACAACAAAGCTAGTTTGATGGAGTCACTTATAGACTAATGGAATTACATATCTAATGTAAATCACTGGAGGGAAAGGATATTTTGAGAGGCAGGACTTTGTTTTGTTCCATTATGTATATCAATGAATACCTATATATTTTTTTCTAGGTAAACAGTTCTTTTTAACAGTTGACAGTAGTGTGTACATAATGAGAATCTTTGTGGTTGTTCATCTCAGATTGTTTTAAATCTTCTTTTTCCCTTCTTTTGTCCTAGCCTTTCAGTTCTGGTTTGAGCATATTAGCTCTCTCGAAAGAAGAAACCAACGTTAGGAGGGAATGCTTTCATGTTACCTACCAGTGTCCTTTCCCTCTTGTTAATAATGATAGTAGTCATAATGGTAGCAGTGGAAGCAGCTAGATGGCTCAGTGGATAGAGCATTGGGCCTGGAGTCAGGAAGACTTGAGTTCAAATTTGACCTCAGACACTTATTAGCTATATGACCTTGGGCAAGTCACTTAACCTGTGTTTGTCTCAATCCACTGGAGAAGGAAATGTTATCTTTGCCAGGAAAACCCTGTGGACAATATTGACATTCTATAGTCTGCCAGGTTAACAAAAGTTAAACACAACTGAGTATGTGAATAATAAATACTAATAATAATAATAGCTTATATTTATATAGCATTCTATAAAGCACATTTTCTTCTTTATCTCATCAGTCCTCAAAAGAACTGTGTGAGGAAGATAGTATAAATATTAATTAGCCCCATCTTACTGAGGTTGAAAGGAGTGAAATTCATTGAAAGTATTTAAGACAACTTCCACACACCTAGTTAAGTTATGGATCCAGAATTCAAATCCAGGACTCAGGCTTTGAAATCCAATGCTCTTTTAACATGTTCACACTGTCTTTCTCAAAGTTTGTCTAGCATTCCTAAGAGGTAACTCACCATTCTTCATTGAAGCAATAAAGAATTCTAAGCAATAGGGGTGGCTAGGTGGCATAATGAATAGAGCACTGGCCCTGGAGTCAGGAGGACCTGAGTTCAAATCCAACCTCAGACACTTGACACACTTACTAGCCGTGTGACTTTGGACAAGTCACTTAACCTCAATTGCCCTCCAAAAAGCAAAAAAAAAAAGAATTCTAAGCAATAAAGAATATCAGAGGGAATCCTAATGTGAAGCAAAGATGGACTTCTTGGACAACAAACTGACTAGTGGAGAAGTCAAGTCTTCAAGTGATCTATTAAGTGAAAAACAAGAAAGAAGAAATGAGCCATAGTCATTGAAGTTTTAGACTGAACTGAATTATTATAGTCTCTATAATGATGACCTGAATCCCTGGTTTAGCAATAGATCTTATCTAAAATGTTGAAGATGCTCCATACCATGCTGAGTCCAAGGAGTAGGCTGGCCTTCACATACCTAGATAGTGTTCATCCTAGCATTTGCTTTCCACAGTTTACAGTGAGGGGACAACACTGCTGTGTTTTTAAACTCTAGTAACTGATACAAAATATTGAGATTCCTCATGCTTTTGCCAAATTAATATTTAGACAGATATCTACTCAGCCTTCATAAAACTTGCTTACCACACGTGCAAAAGTAGGCTTATTCTGGCTTCCTACTACCCTGCCCCCCAGAATAAAAGCCATTTGTAGTAAGTTCCCTTCGATTCCTTTTAGGTTAGGATTTTAAACAAGAAGATGGATTTTAGCGAGGTTCAGTCCAGATGTGGTTCCAAGGATAACATCAAACATTCTGCAGGGGGAGGAAATGTAAGTAGAAGCTGCTTCTTGGAGGTTGTCCTTGACTGTGAGTGAGCCTCCTGAAGAGCCAGCCCTCTGTCACCTTTCCTGCATTGCTTCTTCCCAAGCACTTTTCCCCTTTCTCACTATGTTTAATGTGTCAGCCTGGTCTAGTGGCATGTCAACCCTGTCTGTTGAGTAATGGGCTTTCTTCATGAGTCTTCCAGCAAAGTAAACTGTATAAGGTATACCTCTGAAGCTAGGAGGACAGCAAGGCCATTTACTTTACCATTTTGATTCAGTGGCCTTTGCCTGCTCCAGTGAAAATACAGTATCAGCTAGCTGAACCTCATGTTCCAACTGTTCTATTGAAATTATGGCAGTCCAACTTGCACAAGAGACACAAGCTAATATTCTCAGAAATATTCAAAGCAGTTAGTCACCTCCATTATTCACTTGGAATATTGCAGAAGTGATCAAGAAAATTCTACATAGAGTTCAAAATAAAGGAATTTACATCCCAATGTAGACTGTCCTTTAGGAGTTTTCCCTTCTCTCCTTCACTAGAGCAAAAGTGTTATGGTAGGATGGGAAAGTATAAATCCCAAAGGCCAGATATTAAATGTCTCCAGTTGACAACTGAAAAAGTCTACACTCGGAGAACACGGAGGGTTCTTTCTAGGGGTAGAAGGAAACATCGATCCTATCTATTTTATATATTTCAGCATAAAGATTTCCTCCTGGTTGAATTTCCCTCAAGCAAATGGCAGGTGATGGAGCCAGATGTCTGAATTTTTCCTAGCTATGGGTCATTCGCCACTCAAATGAGCGTAAGGAGAGGGGAGGGAAGCAATCACGTAACATCCCCACTCTGACGGCTGGCGCCTGGAATGATTGCGTTTTAGAGAATAATTACTGTGAGATCAATATGCTGATCACTGCTGAGCTTAATGAAAGGGGTTGGATGGGTTAAATGCTGGCTGCCAGATACTGATACTCATGGCTCCTTTTCCCTTTACTCCTTTGGACATTGATGAGGACACAAAGCTTGGTCCTGGGATTCTATAGTTAACCTAAATACTGCATACTGTTATGATAGAGTTGAAGGAAGAGAGGATGAACTCAACCAGCTCCTTCTATCGTCCACTGCAAGGAGAACAGATGAAAGTGCCTAAACAGCAAGGTTTGAATTGGGAGCCTGAATGACCTGAAAGTGGGTGGAAAAACTTCTAACCTCCAAGAACTGGAGGGAAACATTTTTAAAAAAAAAAAGGAAAAAGAACTGAGCACTACCATGATGCTATTACATGATGCTTTAGGGAAGTTCCACTGACCAAGGTGTGATCACTTACTAATATTTTGGAAAAGAAGCCCATTCATTATACTCTACTTATATCTGAGATCTACTGGCACTTTTTAATCTTCAAAGCATTTTCCAGTATTAACTAATTCATCTTCTTCTGCTTTCTCTGGATTTTTGCTTATAAGGTTTTAACATGGTAATGCCTAATACTTGGATTGAATGAAAGCTTGTATTAATTCAGTTGCTTCCAGTCCTTGTGGTGTGCCCTGTTTCTAACTAATAAAATCTTCTGTTCCAGGACTTTTACACTTGGGTCCTTTCTTTCTATCCAAATGTATTGAGGCGTGTGTGTGTGTGTGTGTGCATGCGTGCATGTGTGTGCACATACAGGTGCGTTTTCCACTAAGTCTATATGGACTTGAACATCATTGTGTGTGTGTATATTTCAATCATCTAAAATATACCTTATGTGATTTATGCAGATACAGATTGTTACCAAGAAGATTGATTTAAGCCACGTGACATCTAAATGCGGTTCCCTAAAGAATATCCGTCATAGGCCAGGTAACAAATAATAAAAACAGTTTAAGAATGGAAAGAATTATCTCAAAAGGATCATTGTCTCCTTTTGTCCTTCTGGAGCATTTTGTTGTGTTCCATTCCTTAAGTTTCTAACAAATGTTGTATTTGTAGAATTCCTGCAACTAAGTTACATGCAAATTAAGTTCATTAGAGACAAAAGTTAAGGCTAGCGAAATTAAGTGACATACCAGTCTGTAATTTGGTTTTGTCTAGCTGATCCTAATTTTTTTTTAAAGTATTGCTACTCATTCTTTCACAAGGGAAAAAAACCTAACTTATCATTCAGACTAGAAATACAGAGAAGGGGAAAGACACTGGAGTCTAAATATTAAACTATATAGCATAAGAATGATGTCAATAGCTTCCTTTGAGGGATATTTTTAAGGGTGTTAGACTATATCTGAGTGGACAAAAGGCAAGTAGACTTTGATGACACAGCTTATGATCATAGAGAACGTAATAATCATATACTGAAGTTGTAAGGGGACTTCTAGTCTAAAACCTTCAGTTTAGATTTTTTAAAAAGTTAAGGCCTTGTCGGAAAGTTAGAAGAGTGATGGGGGAGGACATAGGAGAGATTAGATTGGGGGAGAGGCCATACAAGGGGATGGCTGTTTTGAGGGGGGGGTAGGGGAAAGATGGGGAGAAAATTTGTAACTCAAAGTCTCATGGAAATGAATGATGTAAACTAAATAAAATAAAATATTTTTTAAAAAAGTTAAGGCTAGCAAAATTAAGTGACATACCAGTCTGTAATTTGGTTTTGTCTAGCTGATCCTAATTTTTTTTTAAAGTATTGCTACTCATTCTTTCACAAGGGAAAAAAACCAAAGCAAATTCGTCTTTGCATATCTTTCTGTATCATATAGGCGGTGGCCGTGTGAAAATTGAAAGTGTGAAGCTGGATTTCAAAGAGAAGGCACAAGCTAAAGTGGGGTCACTTGACAATGCCCACCACATACCTGGAGGTGGTAATGTCAAGGTATGGAACCTCTTAGAAGTCACAAATGAAAGAGCTGGGGTGGTAAGGAATGGGGATATCCCAGCACGTCTAGGTCATCTGAAAATAAGATCCTTAGGCTAGGGATCACCTACTCTGGTTTGTAATGACTGAGTCAATAATAAATGTCCTTCACCCCGAACAGATCGACAGCCAAAAATTGAACTTCAGAGAACATGCTAAGGCTCGGGTAGACCATGGTGCTGAGATCATTACACAGTCTCCGGGCAGATCCAGCGTGGCTTCTCCCAGGCGACTCAGCAACGTCTCCTCATCTGGAAGCATCAACCTGCTAGAGTCTCCCCAGCTTGCCACTTTGGCTGAAGATGTCACTGCTGCCCTTGCTAAGCAGGGCTTATGAATCTGTCTCATTTAACACTGAATGAAGTAATGCTATTTAGTCATGAGCTCTTGGCAGGAGCGGGCTCAGAGCAGGTGTTATATTCAGTCCTTACAAATTCTAAAATAAATCTTATCCCAAGATTGTGGTAACCATTATGATAAAAATAGTCCCCCAAATTTAAGTTTGTGCAGAAATTGACCTGATTTTCATTTGCAACAGGAAGACCCATTGGCTTTCCATGAGTACAATTGCAATATATTCCATTGGATGATTCTTGTTGCTCTGGTCTGTCTTGCATGGAGTACTATGATAAAAATGCATTTTTTACCTTTCATGTGCCTGAAGGCCATCCACTATTTTCTGAAGAGCCTCGTTAATATCTAAGCTGCTCATTTCACTGGTCTGTTTATGGGCAACAAAGATTGTCCTTTTGTAACTTATTACAGGTTAAATTAAAATGAAAGAGTCTGATTACAAGAGGAGAAGAACATATTAAAAAAAAACCAAGTTTAAAAAAAAGTGTTATTTTGTATAAATGGGAAGAAAGATTCAATTAAGTTATTAACATTTGGGGCCTGAATAATCAAATCAGTGTATAGGTGATTCTGATAAATTATTTAACTAATTAAAAAAAAGTAGTTGAAGAACAGTTGAACTGTATTTTTAAGGAAGTGATGTACAAGAGCAGCTTTTAGTCATGGAGCACTTCCATAACTATGGACTTGTGTCTGATTAGGATGTCAGTTAATTGGCTAGATTTGTGTCCACACTACAAGTTTCACATCCTTTCCATCTGTTTGATACAGTATTATAGATATACATATATATATATACATATATATATTTCTCTGTGGCCATTTGTGATACTCCCTCATATACTTGAATATTATACTTCTTTATTATTCACAGTATCTGTGTCTCTTGCACCCTTTGGTGTTGAAATTTTAGGTATGTGAAAGTAGTTGTTAGCAGGGTTTTTTTCCCTATTAAAAAAAAAACATTTAAAAAGAGAAAACCTTTTAGCATGAAGTTGCTTTCTGTAACAACTAAAAGCCGTGCCCCTGTTACAGTGCCAGATACAAGTCTCTTCTGTAATGCTAGAATTTTTATTTTCCTTTGCTGTTTCTCTTCACCAACATAGAGTTTGCTGGGGAGGTCTGGATCTATGTAAAAAAAGGAACAAAAAACTGTTGGTTCGAGATTCTGGAATTATTTTACTTAAGAAGTAATTTGGGTTTTATTCTGATAATTATGAGATGATGGCCTCTTTTATTTATTTCCTTTTTTTTCTTTTGCTAAAGTTGAATCCAAGAGAGTGAATTTGAGAAAATGCCATTCCTCTCCTGAGGATGGCATCTCCTTGTTAAATTAGCTAGGCTATTAGAGGAGGCTGCCCATTCAAGTAAAACATTTGTCCACATACCAACAAAAGCAAAAATGCTTCCCATGAGAAGAATACTTTTTTTAAGTGTGTATAGAAACAAAAAGTGGAGATATAGCGTCTGATTTGATGGATTTACTCTGCTATAACACTGCTTCGACTAAAAACAAAAAACCCTACAGCTTAGCATAGTTTCTCAGGGAAGAGGGCTGTTCTGATATTATCTACAGTAATCTTGCCCAGAAATCATGAAACAACTCATTCAAATCACAGATTGTTGATTTTAAACTCGACAAATATTTTCCATGATCCATTTCTGAGCTGTCCCTGAATAGGGCCAGAGGATGACATGTTTTATGGAAGCTCTTTGCTACTTTAAGTGTTCTTAAGATTCTTCATCTTAGTGACTGAGCTAAAACAGTGTAAAAGTCAGAGAGGTGGTTTATTGTTTCTTTTGAGCTAATTCGGTTTTAAAACTTGAGGGTGATAGTAGAAAGAAGAGAATGAGTGTGGGCTTCAGCAACATTTTAGTATGTATCATCTAACAGAAATACTAAGGGTGAAGAGACAGGGAGCTGTAGGGGTAGTATAATGATCCATCTGACATTGTCATTAATATGAATTCCTCAAGGGAAAAACCCTAGAAACAGAGAAAATCCGTCACTTCTTTAGTTTTCAACGGAGAACTTTTATACACCCCCAATCCTGTCTAACCCTGTCTATCAGTCAGTTGTTTGATGCAAATGTTGTGAATTTAGAAATGAAGTGGGACAATGGGTTTCTTATTTCTGCCTTGTAATTGCTGAGTGGAGTTTGCTTAAACTAACCCTGGCATTTATACAGAAATATTTCCTGGTGTAGTGCATCACAGTCCTATATGTTGCACAAACAGGAAGATGAATAGTGTGGAACACATTGCTCACGCCCTGTACCACCAATGAGTGCAAAATAACTTGGCAGCATTTTTCTTAAGTCTTTTGATAGTGTTAGCTAGCAACTAAGGTACTGTGGAACATCCATTCAACAGAAATCAGACACCAGCTGGTCAGGACAGCATTTAACCTGTGACTAAAGTATTTTTTTAGATCTGCTTTTAAATTAGAAACACACACCAAAAACAAATAAAAAGAATAATTCATGATGATGAAGTTTAGTTACCTGCATATAAAGTCCAGAGTTAGGTTAGTGGAAGGCATTTGAGTCTTTTGTTTTTCTTGTCCAGTCCTAGCAAGGCCTTTAGAATGAGTAAGTTGCTTTACCCAGAACGAATCATGATTCTTTGTAAAATCAGCAAAAAGAAACAGATTTTGCTGACTCAAGGGAAACACACAGGTTAAGTTACAGGGCTCTTGAAGCCCCTCGAAAAAAGCCAAGCCTTGTCTTCACTCTCAAGAACACGACTCAACAACATAAGCTTTGCAAACACAATACTAACAAGGAAGACAATGCATCTGCTGGTCTAGAAGTCAGAGCTCTAAAAGCTTCAGATTCTAGATCCTCTATATCCAGCTTTACCCTGGCTTTGGCTGCTGAGAATCAGTCTGCCTAAGTAATCCAGATTTATGAAGAGTTATAAGGCCAACGTTCACAAAAGAACCAACTCTCTCTGGAATCACATGCAACTGAGAAACATTTAAATTACGATGATCCAGATTCACGAAGAGTTTTAAAGGCCATGTTCACTTGAACCAACTCTCTCTGGATTCACCTGCTGTGTTAGCAGGATGATGGGCTCCAGGCCCATTCACAAGCAAAAGCCCTGTGTAGCACTAGGTAGCAAGGACCTGAAAAGGACTGGACAGAGAAAATTGATGGAAGATGGGAAAATGCAAAGGCAGTTGGCCTACAAAACCTATGGTAGACTTTACATTTTTTCTTACTATGTACAAAGGGAAATGATATATTAGCCACCAAATAATCTTACATTAGTATTGATGTAGTGATATTTCTCATAATTGATTCTAACACAACTGGAAATATAAACATTTTTTCTGTCTTTCATGCCAGAAGAAAGAAGAAAGGGAATCATTTAGCCTTTAAGTGGCAAAAAAAAAAAAAATTTGCTACTTGAAAGTAAATTCATAATATGTGGAGACAGATTCCATATATTCCTTCAAAAATATGGATATTTCAGCTTAATTCCATGTTTGTGTTTAAAATTATACAGATAGGATTCTAGCCTAGGTGAGTAAGCTGGAGCAATTCCCTCTACAACAAAGCTGCCTATTTTCAGACTCAGAAAAGGTTAATCATAACAATTCACTTCAACTTTAGCAAAGAAGAAAAAAAACAAGCAAAAAATGCACACCCAGTGTGCCCGGATTCCAAGTGTTAAAACACACCTTCCAAATCTATGGGGTTTTTTTTCTGAGAATCCTAGAGCCTGTTACCCTAGAGAGGCGTTTCTTCAGTGGCTGGTGGTAGTTAGTTCATGTTTTTCAATCAGATTTGCCATTGCATTTGTTGCTCAATAGTGATTGTTTTGCAAAATAAAATTGCTTGTCATCTAACTACTTATCTCCTGAGACTGCTTCTTCTGCCGAACGGTGTGTTTGTGTGGGTGTGTTTACTTACATTTGTGTATATTTTTCATTTTATCTTTGTTTAAAGGATAAGAAGAGTATTAGGGCCAAAAAGTTTGTCTTTTTTTCCTGATTTCTGTCCTTCCCTCTTCCCCTAGCCAAAGGTATAGCCCATAAAACTCCCCCATGTGGCTGAACCACATTGAAATAGAATTGGGAAATAAATAAAATATTAAATTAATTAGCATAAATAAAAATTTAAAAGCCTAAAAATACAACAACATAAATATTGCTCATTTGTGGTTTTCTAGGTCAATATGCTGCCCACAGGAATACATTTCTATTTGAGTTTAATACCATTGCCTTGGATCACATCCAAGCTTCTCCAGACCTCAGTAAATAAACAAGCCACCACCATCCCAGCCCTCCAATTCCTGCTAAGGAATGGTGTCCTAACAGTCCATAGGACTATCACTACTGGGCAAAGGTTCTGCCCTTCCCCCACCCATATACACACTCTATTGCAATCTATCCTTCAATGTCTCATCTCCCCCAGGCCTAAGCTTCACTAATAAGTTATAACTTCCTAATGAATGGTCTAGTGGGAAAGGGAAAGCTGGGAGCAAACTAGATAATGAATGCATGATCGCTGTGGCCCCCAGAGGCCCAGCACTTGCTGTAATCTGTGATGTATCAGAAATTTCAAAAGACCACAGATTTAAAATTGGAAGGAAACTTAGCGGGTTGATCCCAACTCTACATTTTGTGTCCATGAGGAAATGAGCACAGAGCCCATTTCAACTTTCCCAGAGTCCCTGAGGGAGTGCGTTTAATTGAGATCTGTGAATAATTCTGGGCAGGGATGTAGTTTTCAGAACATCAAATCCCACTTTGTAGGCTGCAATCTACTACTACAAAGTAGTTGTTGTTCAGGCCTGTCCAACTCTTCCCTTTTGGGGTTTTCTTGGCAAAGATACTGGAGTGGTTTGCAGTTTCCTTCTCCAGCTCAGTTTAGAGATGAGGAAACTGAGGCAAATGGGGTTAAGTGACTTGCCCAGGGTCACACAGCTAGTAAGTGTCTGAGGCCAGACTTGAAGCCAGTCCTTCCCGACTCCAGGCCCAGCATTCTATCCACTGAGCCACCACAGAGGAGAGAATATGATACAGTGGGAAAAGTACCTGACTTGAAGTCAGAAAAGGCCTGAATTCAATGATGTGTGAGGATGGACAAGGCACTTAATCTCCTCTGAGTTTCAGTTTTCTCACCTAAAAAAATGAAGATAATGTCTCCTCAGAGGGTTGTTGTGAAAAATCAAATCTGATAACAACCATCAAGTACTTCGTCCAATTAGGTATCATAGTGTGGATAGGGTAGCTAAATGGCGTCGTAGATAGAGCACCGGGCCTAGAGTCAGGAAGGCTTCAAAGCTGACCTCAGTTACTAGCTGTGTGACCCTGGGCAAGTCACTTAAGCCCATTTGCCTCAGTTTCCTCATCTCTAAACTGAGCTGGAGAAGGAAACTGCAAACCACTCCAGTATCTTTGCCAAGAAAACCCCAAATGTGATCATGAAGTGTCAGACACAACTGAAATGACTGAAAAAAAGAAATGTGGATAGAATGCTGAAGTTGGAGTGAGGAGGCCTAGACTTCAAAAACACACCTCAGCTTCTAGCTGCTCATCCTTGAAAAACAAATGTCGTCTTGAGCTCAGTTTCTCTATCAACATGATAGTTATAAATAGCACTTATTTACGGAATTATTGTGATCTCCAATGAAGGGGTGGGTGCCTAAAGATAAACTAAACTTCTTAATGTGTAAGGCACTGTTCCATGCTGGTCTTACCAATGAAAAAGGTGAATCAGTCCTGGTTCTCAAGTTTACATTCTAAAGGGGAAAGCAACACACATTTGGGAGTGGCGGCCACTTGGTAAGTAGGACCACGGAATAGACAGAAATACTTTTTTTAAGAAAGATGATACAGTTGATTTGATCAATTTGTGGTTCCAGGACTATAACAAGACTAGACAGGAATGAAAGAGTATGCAGACCTGGAGGTTGTGGGAGAGATAACCAGAGAAGAAGGCAGCTAGCTAGTATAGTGCTAAGTCTGTGAATCAGAGTCCAGAAGTCTCTGCTTTGCTAGTGACCTTATATAAAGTCACCTTACTGAACCAAAATTCTTCACATATAAAATAAAAGGGTTGGACAACATCATCTTAGAAGTCCTTTCCAGGCCTGATATTCTGTGATTCCATGGCTTATTCAGAAAAAGTCTAAGAAATTAAGGTGCTATTATATCTAGGAGGCATGTTATAATCCTTTGGTTTGGTATTTCATTCACTTGTTTTTTGGGTTTTTTGTTTTGTTTTTTGAAAAAAAAGGTGTGTTACATGGCAAGTCTTTACTTGCATTAACAACAAACAAACAAACAAAAAACCCTAAAGTTGAATATGCAACTATCTGGTCTGCTTGGTTTCCCCTCCTTGATCATCATCGTGCCCCAGCCCCACCCCTAAACCTCAAGGGTAAGGTTGAATCACCAAGACCCATCGTCAAGGATATTGCTTCAGCTATAGTACTCATACTTCATCAATACCCTTAGTAGCTACTGTCCCTCTGATTGGAGGGCTGGAGAGTGAAAGAAAAGACTCTTCCCATAGCCTCCCTTTATAGAGGGATCAAAATCCCAGTCATCTCTTCATTTGCCACCAGCTGTTTTGCTTAGCTTGGGTTCTATCACCATCAGGTTCTAGGGTCCATATCTTCTGCCCCCATTCAGGTCCCTTTTACATATTGTCTTCCTTCATTAGGTTGTAAGCCTTTTAAAGGCAACGACGAGCTTTCTTTTTAAAAATTTGTATCCTCAGCCCTCAGCACAGTGTACATAGTAGGTGCCTAATGTATCATATAGAATTGAAAACCATTTCATCCAACCCTCTGCCTTTAACACTATAGAAATGGAAAAATTATGGTTCATGTTTTCCTTTCCTCACTTTTCCTGTATTTGTTTCCAATATTGTTTTCCATTTGCACAGAGATTTTACATTCTCATTATCCTTTCTGCACATAGAAACAGCCTGGTTTATTACCATTCCAGCAGCTAAGAGTGATCTAGAGAAAATCTGGCCTCTGCTGTGTCAGTTATCACCCTCGCTTCTCTCTCACCCCAGAAAATAGGTTGAAATTAAGGTCACCAATATACTAGCTGGGTAATTGCTGTGAAATGTGTCAGATGGTGCCTGTTTGTAGTAGCTTGGCAGGAAATTAACAGTCCTAAGAATGAAAACATTGAGAAAGAACCTTTTTTGGACACTGGGATGGAAAAGTAGACTAAAGATTCTGTATTGCCAGTACCCAGCTGGCTTTTTATTTTCATTTTTTTAGGGAAAGGAGGACAGAATGGGGCCTGCAATTAGTCATTTTACTGATGCAGTGAAGAGGTAAGAAAACTCCCTCCACTGACCTGCTCTACAGTCTTAGAGAGTTGATTCTGACACTGAGAAGGTGGATAACTTGTCCAAATCCATTCAGACTGTGTGTGAGACTTGAGCATCATTCTCTTCTGGACTCCAAGTCCAATTTTATACAATGGTTGTGCCTCATATTTACACATACGGCGTGTGTAAGAAATTCTTGTAGAATTTAATGTAATGAAAAGAATATGTCATTTGAAGTAATAAGATGGCAACAATAATAATATTTTGGCAGCTAGGTGGCTCAGTGGATAGAGTGCTACAGGCCAAGAGTCAGGAAGACTAGAATTCAAACAGGGTCTCAAACACTTACTAGTTGAATGACCACAAC
Organism: Pseudochirops corinnae; assembly: GCA_028646515.1. Taxonomy (NCBI): domain Eukaryota; kingdom Metazoa; phylum Chordata; class Mammalia; order Diprotodontia; family Pseudocheiridae; genus Pseudochirops; species Pseudochirops corinnae. The sequence goes on from CM053591.1 coordinate 141,647,244, forward strand.
AAGTTACATGCCCCAGTTTCTTCAATTGGGGATAATAACAGCATATCCTTATATTCCTGTTGTGAGGAACGAAAGAGAAACCATTGTGGTGACCAGGAGGCACAGTGAATAGAGCACCAGCCCTGGAGTCAGGAGGACCTGAGTTCAAATGTGACCTCAGACACTTAACATTTACTAGCCGTGTGACCTTGGGCAAGTCACTTAACCCCAATTGCCCTGCCTTCCCCCTGAGAAAGAGAGAGAGAGAGAGAGAGGGAAAGAGAGAAAGAAGAGAGAGAGAGAGAGAGAGAGAGAGGGAGAGGAGAGAGAGAGAATATTTATAAAGCACTTAGCACAGTGCCTAGAACACAGTAGGTTTTATATTAATGCTATTCCCTTCTTTTCTCTTCCCCAAAAGAGGTAGGGTCAAATCAGGGCTCTGCCATTTATTGATTGCTTGTGTGAAAATGGGTAAATCACTTCCCCTCCTTGTCCCCATTTCCTCTTCTATAAACTGAGGATGGATTAGAATCTAATCTAATTTTATCTAATCTAATCTAATCTAATCCAAGGTTGGGTTCTCAACCTTCCTAATGCCATGCCCTTTAATACAGTTCCTCATGTTGTGGTGACCCCCAACCATAAAATTATTTTCATTGCTACTTCCTAACTGCAATTTTGCTACTGTTATGAATCGTAATGTAAATATCTGCTATGCAGGATGTATTTTCATTGTTACAAATTGAACATGACCCACATGGATTAGATGATCTCTAATGTCATTTCCAGTTCTAAAAATCCCATGATCTTATGCTATCTCATAGGTGTAGGGGCTGTGTTCCTTCTTCCTCTGTAGTCATTTGAATGACTTGAGTCAGACTATTCAGCTAAGTCATACTCCCTGCAGTGTGATCACTAATTCTGAAATGGCCACCTGCAATTACTTCTCAACTCTCACTTGCAGTTTGAGGGAAAAGCTAACTTGGTCTCTCACCTCTTGAAATCACTTTCATTTAAAACAGCGATATTTTTCATTGGATTCAATATCAAAAAGGCATTTTTCTTAGATTTAGTAGCCCAATCAGTTTCAACTTCATGGGGCAGCTGAGAGTTTATTTTTATTTTATTAACATATCTAAAATGTTACTTAACTTCTACCTTCATTCTAGCTTTCTTCACATTTAGAAATCAGCAGAGAAAGAAATTGTGAGAAGACAAAGTTTCTCAGCTTCTTTTCCAGTCCTATACCTCTTTGCAACTTTGCAAAATATAGCTAGTTCCTCTACTATATTCCGTCAGGTCCCTTTCTATTCCAGATTGACCTTGCAAACACCCCATCATCACTTCAAACTGAACGTGTTCTAAATGAAATTTATCTTTTCCCACCTAAATTGGCTCCTTTATCAAATCACAAAATCTATGAATTGGAATGACCTCAGAGTCCACTCATCCATGAACAAGAATCCCACCTCCAACATTCCCAAGAACTAGTCATCAAGACCACCAGCTCAAAGACTTCAAATAGAGAGGAACCAAGGGTTATCCTGCTAAGTATTTAATAATTGGCTCTTCAAAAAAAGGAAAGAAAATGAACCCATGACACACTTAAGCTTAACCCATGTTATTAACATTTTCTTAATTACTGGCTTTAAATTTGGATAATCAACAAAATGATTAATCAAGTCCAGATTTTTGTAGCATTTGCTGATTTACAGGATTATAAATGTTCACTCTGAAAATTTAACAACTGACTCTCTCCAGCCATTTGAGCTTGTTTCAACAAAGTCCTAAGAGGACTCCACTAACTCAAAGGATGGAATATTTCACTTTGGATAGCTTTGTTAGAAAGTATTTCCTTTCATCAAGCCTAAATTTCCCAATTCATAACATCCTTCCTGTTCTTTCCACTTCAGCACCTCCCTCCACAAAACAAAATAAATTTAATCCACTTTCCACTGTTCTATTGTATTTCCTTCTTTTTTGGTTTTGCCTTACATACACCTTTCTCTCCTCTGTATATAAGCCTTGGTAATTACACCAAAAATCTTGGTTAACATTGGATATCTGCTTCAAGATCAGTGTAATTTATTGCGGAAGAATGAGAGAACAACTCAGGAAAATAAGAGAACGACTTGTTGATAGTAGTCTGCTAGATTCTCATGCAAGAATTACACTCAGGCATTGCTTTTTAAGTTATTTCAATCCTGTTTTGATCCTGATAAAGCAGATAAGTGCCCTGGGCTTGGAATCAGGAAGACTCATCTTCATGAGTTCAATATGGCCTCAGACACTAACCAGTTATGCAACCCTAGGCAAGTCACTTAACCCACTTGCCTCAGTTCCTGATCTGTAAAATGGCTGGAAAAGGAAATGGCAAACCACTCCAGTATCTCTGGCAAGAAAAACCTAAATGGGATCATGAAGAGTCAGACACAACTGAATCAAATGAACACACACAAAGATTGGATCCAGAATTCTCTATTTATACAATGTGGTTTCACACAGTCTAAGGGGTATGAATGTAAGACTTATGATTAACTAAGTAGAGGATGCCTTTTCAAGAAGAAGAAAATAATGGAATCTTCAAGAAAGCCTTCGTCTACTTGGTTTTTCCTGTCTGGTTGAACTTTACTTTTTCCAATGGGAAATTTATCTTTATACACTTCTGTTTGTAAATTGCATAGTGATTGCATCAAACCCCTACAATCTCCTAAATTATATCAATAACCACCAAAAACAGTTCCTGGGAAGTAGAGCATGCTAACTACAGAAATACCTCCTGAGAAATGGAAGAGTTGCTGAGGTCATGCTTTTCCTGTCCCTATTGTTGACATCTACTAACTCCCAGATTATTATTTCAATTTTTTCAAGCTTTCAGTACCTTTATCATTTGTCTTCACCTCCACCCAATCCCCTGTTATCATCCTTGGGTATGTCAATGTTCAAGCTAGCAACCTCACCACACAATTCTTAATGTTCTTAATTCTAGTGACCTCCTTTCCTACCCCAGCTGGTCCAACCTTGGATCTCACAGAATTTCACTTTGAAATTCTACAATAACCCCAACCTACTGCCCTTCCATATCTTTCCACTTCTTCAGAACTCAGTCTCCTTATATTCTGTTCTATCACCTTTAATGACCTTGATCAGTCTGATCCTTATAATCTATTTCCTTCTGTAGTTTCACTTGTCCGTCCTCAAACTCAAGATCTACCCTTAAGCTATTATGATTACTGACTCCTTTTAATACCCCTACATATGCATTCAAATGTCTCTAATCATAAAGATGCCTTCTTTTGACCATTCTAATTAATCCTGATAATAGATTTTCTTATTTTGACTATTAAGCTCTTGGAAAATTTTACCTGCAACTAATTCCTTCACTTTCTTACACCTGATTCTCTCCTTAGGCTTTCCTGGTCTCCATTTCTGCTACTCTATTTGAAATGATGCTCTCAAAGACCAGCAATGGCCTAATTGTCAAAGCAAGTGTTGTTTTTTTTTAAATCCTCATTCTTTTTTAATTTATCTGTAGCATTTGACATATGCTTCTTTTAGATACTTTTTCAATACTTAGATTCATAGACATCATCACCTCATTAATCTAGCTCTGTAATTGCTCTCCTTCACTGGTTCCTTTGTCTAGACTCTATCTTTGATTATTCTTTCTCCTCTCCTCTGCTCCCCTCCCCTCTCAATTTTCTCCCTTCCGTAAGCTTACTTCCATGGCTTCTGCTACCATTTATATGCATATCACTATCAAATCCATGTCTCTAGTCCTGACTTCCTCTGAGCATCAGACTTATATATCCAACTTCTCATAAAACATCTCCAACTGGATAGACCACCAGCATCTCAAACTCAAAATATTTAAAATCTAGCAACAATATTATGTGGTAGGCATTGATAAAAATAATAGTAATAATTTATGTAATATTTTAAGGTTAACAAAGAGATATGTTATCTCATTTTATTCTCTCACTAACCCTGTAAGGTAGGTACTATCAATATCTCCATTATACAGATGAGGAAATTGAGTCCGAGAAAGGCTGAATCATTGGCCTAAGGACACACATCTAGGAAGTATATAGGACAGGATTTGAACTCAAGTCCAAACTCAATTCAAGTTTTCCTGGCTCCAAGTCCAGCACTCTATCAACTAGACCACCCATCTCCCTCAAAACTGCTCTTCCTTCTTTTGACTTGGCTATTTCTGTCTGTGACACCACCATTTACTGAGGTTCTCATGTTTATAACCTTGAAGTAGAGAGAGAAGCAACATGGTATGGTAAAATGATCACTAGACCTGCAGTCAGGAATGACTTGGGTTTGAATCCTGCCTCTGAAAAGTTGTGTGACCTTGGGCAAGTCACTTATCCTCTTGGAGATCAAATGAGGATGAAAGTACTTGCAATGTTCTCTCACAGGCTTTGACATAAGCATAGTGAAATCCTTAAGGTGCCATATGTCCTTTTTATTATCTTTGATTCTTCCATCTTCCTCACCTTTCATATATAGTTACAAAGTCATATAAATTTTTTCAAATTTTTATTTTTTTAATTTTTAATTTATGTAATAAAATAAGCACTTCTGTAACATAGTATAATAATAATAATAATAATAATAATAATAATAAAAGATGATTGCACAGGAAACTACAAATCTATTATGTACAACTTGATATTCCTTTTAAATATATAATAAAGTTATCATGTAAATTTCTTTTTTTTCATTTATTTGTTCCCTTCCCCCCAGAGGTGGCTACCATTACACACACATACACTCACACACATCATATATCATATCGTACCAATTTTATGTCAACATCTTACCAACATTTCCTCCTCATTCCCTTATTTCCACTGCCCTTGTATACGCCTTCATTATAAACTTTTTGCATTATTTTGGTAACATCTTAATAGGTCTTCCTCCTTCTACTCACTGCCCTACTTCCCATTTGTGTGTGTGGGAAGAGGGGTGGCAATATTTTTGTGACCACAGGGTGGGATCATCAATGTTGTCAGATGCCTTCGATGATGAAAACATCAAGGTCAGCTATCACATTGATAGTACTCTTTAACTTGAAAAGGCTACAAGCCAAGACCAAAGTGGAGGAAAAGTTAGTGCGTAATTTTTTTTATTCACAGATAATTGTATACTCAAAGTAGCCTCTGAGGCTGAGATGCTACAGAGTGTGGATCAGTTCTCTGCCACTTGTGCTAATTTTGGCCAAACAATTGACACTAAGAAAACAAAGTTTCTCAATCAGCCAGCACTACACCATCCACGTATAGAAACGTTAGTCCACAGGGAAATTTTGAATGTTGTGGCTAAATTCACTTACTTTGGCAATGTACTTTCTAGGTATGTCCATGTAGTTGATAAAGTTGATGTAGCTTTGCTTTGACCATTGCCAGAGCTAGCTCAGTGTTTGGGAGACTCCAAAAAAAAAGTGTAGGAGAGAAAAGGTATTATTAGTCTGTCTAACAAACTGAAGGCCTACTGAGTCATTGTGCTGACCTCATTGTTGTATACCTATGATACCTGGACAGTCTATCAGTGCCATGCCAGAAAACTGAACCAGTTCCACTTGAATTGTCTTGGGAAGATTCTGAAGATTACTTGGCAAGATTAGATTCTGGACACTGAGGTCCTCTCTTGAGCTGAACTGCCAAGCATTCAAATTCTACTGCAGAGAATACAATTTCCATGGTCTGTCCACAAACTGAATACCAAATTCACATTTGCCTAAAAGACTATTTTAGGGATACCTCACACAAAGCAAGTGTTCACATGGTGGGCAGAAGAAGTAGTACAAGGACACAAAGTCTTTCTGAAGAACTTAGTATAGATTGTGAGACATTGGAGACATTGGCACAAGACTGCCCAATATGGAATCCTAACATAAAAGAAGTCACTGTATTCTGTGAACAAAACAGAATCTCATATGGCACAAAGGAAACATGAGCTACAAAAATCCAGAGACATTACCACCCCAAATGTTCTAACAGACTATATGTGCCCAATCTGTTGTAGAGCCTTCTGAACTCATATTAGATTGATCATCCAGAGCCAAATACGCCGTACCCTGACCCCAACAACATCATTATGTCATTGATCCTTTTCCAAAACAAAGGACAAACAACCACACCTCACTTCCCAACACCTACTCTCTACTCTGCACCTAAACACACTCATATTCCATCCTTCATATAGTTGCCAAGATAACTTTATACATAGATCAAGTTATACTATTGTTCTACTCAAAATTTTTTGGTGGTTCCCTATTACCTTCTAAGTAAAGGTCAGAGTGTTTTCCCCTTAGCATTCTCCTCTCTATAGTACGGCTACAACTTACTTTATTTCATACTCCTCCTCTCTAGGTACACTCTTCTTTAGTCAAATTGTACTACTCTCTGTCTCTTACATTTTCAGACTTAAGGACATTTACTTGTACTGTTCCCTATACCTATATCATGCTTTCTCTTCCACCTCTGACTCTTTTTTCCCTCACTTAATAGTATTTTATTTTTTCCAATTACATGTAAATATAATTCTCAACATTCCCTTTTACAAGATTTTGAGTTCCAAATTTTTTCCCTCCATCCCTTCCCTGCCCCCTCCTCAAGATGACAAGCAGCTGATATAGGCTATACATGCACAATTATATTAAACATATTTCCATATTAGTCATGTTGTGAAAGAAGAATGATAACAAAAGGGAAAAACCATGAGAAATAAAAACCAATACAAAAAAAGAGAAAATAATATGCTTCAATCTGCATTCAGACTCCCTAGTTCTTTCTCTTGGATGTCCATCTCTGACTCTTGAATCTATTTTTTAAAACTAAAGAAATGGGACTTATGGTTCAATTGGTATAAGGAACTCGTGGTTAGGAAACTCCTTCTACCAAGGCAAATCAGCATCTTCTCTTCAATTTAGACTCTTAGAGGGTTAACTGTGATAGGAATTGTGAACTTGAAAAGGAGGCATTAATCTAAACAGGAGATTTATTTGATGATCTTTTGAACTCAAACTTCTAGGAGGAAATTCATTTGGGGAAATAAAATCATATTTAGATAGACAGCCTAGAGCTCTAAGAAGCTAAATGACAGGAGCAGCTAGATGGTGCAGTGAATAAAGCACTGGCCCTGGAGTAAGGAGAACCTGAGTTCAAATCTGGCCTCAGACACTTAACACTTACAAGCTGTATGACCTTGGGCAAGTCACTTAACCCCAATTGCCCTGCTTCCCCACTCCAAAAAGCAAAAATAAAAATAAAAAATAAATAACATACACAATATTGAAAAAAAAGAAGGTAAATGACATCACAATCAGTATATGTCAGAAGTAGGATTCAAACTCTAGTCTTTCTGGCTTTGAGGCCAGTTTTCTATCTATATCATGTTTCCCACCATGCTTATTTTTAAAGTCCAATTCAAATGATAGTTCCCTCATGGAGCTTTCCCTGATTCCCTAACAGAAATTAGTCTCTCCCTTTTAAAATCATCATCATCATCATTAGAATTTACATCGCATTTTAAGGTTTGCAAAACACTTTACAAATATTATCTTATTTGATCTTCAAACACAATCACCCTGGGAGATTGTAATGGTAATTAATTTAAATTTGAAGACCGCTTTTTGTATGTCAAGTAAGCAGGTACTTAGCCCTTACTAACTAATCAACTTTTTGGCTAAGAGGCAGAGGGTATGAACTCTGTCTCCTGCTGCTGACATAACAGGAAGGGTTTGGATCAAACAGGAAGCCAATGCTTTGTGTGTATATAAGAAGAGCCCCAGAGAGAGATAGTCAGAATTAGAATCTTTCTCCTGGTGGAAGAAGCAGAATTTTCCCAGCATCTGGAAGCTAGGCTGCTACTTGCTGGACTGAGAACTGAGTTGGAGTTTTCTTGAGACCAGAATCTGGTGAAGGCTGAGATTTCTTGCCAAGAAGGCCTCTTGGAAGGCTGAGATTTCTTCTGGGTCCTAGGGCGAGCCAAACTTCTGGAGGATTGAAGAAGCATGACCAGGACAAGACTTTATTTATTTTTGGCTCAGTTGATCCTTGAGTTCCTGGGAACAGAAGTTGTGAAGGTTTTGAGATGTGCTGCACCCTGTGAACTTCAGTGTGTATCAGGAGCTGCCTGTGAACTTCAATGTGTAGCAGGAACTGCCAGAAGGACTGGACAAGGACCTGGGAGCTGTTTGCCTCTGAATCCAGGTAACTGTTTGGTGGATTCAAGTAGGAGCTGACACCATGGAAGGGGATCCAGGGAATCTGAGGGACCACCCCAAGTCAAGATGAAGAAAAGGCCTCTCCTTGGAAATTGAATGCTATGATGAAAATTGAAGTTTACTAGACACCAAGGGGGGGAGGAGGTTGTAATTTTCTAATAATTGTATTTAGTGATTAAAGATACTTAGTGACTGATTGCTGGTAAGTGACTGATTAAGTTAACCTATGATTGCCCCATGAGTGGAAGACTGACTATTGTATTTTGAGATGACTGAATGACTAAGTAAACCTCTTTAGGGATACCAGATGATTGTTCTTTTGTTCTTTGTTTTAAATACTGTGACCACTTTGGTGAAAACTATGTGGCCATTCCAATGATAAGCTGTTGTGAACACTATATTGTGATTTTCTGTGATAAGACGTAATGTTGTGTATATTGTGATTTTTTGTGAATATTTCCTTTCGATTTGTTCTTGAATAAATGGAGTGTTCACTATACTGTGTGATCAGAATCTTAAAAGCTGTTCACAGTAGCATTCTTTTGGGAAGCTGCTCATTCATGGCATTATGTGCTAGTATTGAAAGATGATGAAATTGAGGCAGACAGGGGGTTACTGATTTTCCCAGGGTCACAGAGCTAATAAGTATCAGAAGCAGCATTTGGCCTCAAGATTTCTTGACTCCAAGCATTCTATTCACTGTACAGAAGTGTTCTGTTTAGATATCTTCTTTTCCCCTCTTTTATTCTACCTTTTATCATGCTTATTTTTATATACTGTATTCCTACATACCTCCCCCCAAAAGTTGGTTCTTGGAGAGCATTAGCAACACTTTCCATGTTTGTATACCTAACAACACCTTGGACAAGACCTTGAATAGAAATTTTTGCTGTATTGAATTGTACATTTATCTGTCTTATAAACATACTATTCATACATATGTGTTTGATTAGATTCAGGAGCCATAATGTAAAGCTACCATGTTGAAACTTAGCCAATCACTTTCAGGGAAAAATAATAATAAAAGCTAAAGCATTTGGGTTAGCTAGAGACCTCTATAGCACATGACTGATATCTCTGAGGTTCTCTAGCAAACTCCAGATGCTGCCTTCCCCTGAATGATCCTTACTTCAGTCTGTTCATGTCTGATAAAACCTGTTACATGAATCGACATTTTCCACCCAGTCATAGCTCCTCCTTAACTTGACTTTCACCCAAAGTATCAGGAGTCACTCTAATATAATGAAGAACCTCATACTAACTTTATCCAGCCTAGAAATTTTCTCCCCATACCTAATTTTGTAACCTTATCTCTCAAAGTCACCAGCCAGATTCATATCATATCCCACCTCAGTTAATCAACAGCTAACACATGCTTGCTCCCGTCCCCTTCTTACACACACCTACTCTATATCCACAGCCTCTCAGGATCCATTTTTCCTGAGTCCATGGAGATGGGACATGGAAACATGTCTATTAAGAAGGTCTTCAGATAATTCATGATGAAGGGAAACACAGACAATATGGAAAGTCTTTCTGTGAAATTTTAACCTTCTCTTCAATGACAGAAATTTCGTTCCAGAAACTCTATGAATTCAGTAATTTATTGGTCCCTATACTGCTATAGAATCTGTAAGGCATACAAAGAAGAATAAAATGCTGTTGCAGAAAATATACCTACTCTACCCTAAAGAGTTATCATAGATTAACAGAGGACTCTGAAGGTGAATGAGTTCATATATAAGTGATGGGCAGATAATTGTGTTATTATATTTTCATAGTAAGGAAGAAGAAAGGGGATTGAAATTTCTCCTATAATATTTCAAAGACTCAGGAATTCAGTGGTATGGGCACTCCCTGTACAAAAAGATATCACAACCCTCACCTCCTCCAAATTTTAGGCTTTTGAGTTGCTATGACTGAAAAAATTAATTACACAAAGACTAGAGACTAGTACTTTTATGATGAGTTTCTTTGAACAAAGCTATGTCAGTTCCTGGACAATAGACCCTTCTATGCCTCTCATCAAAACTTTTCCTACTTGCTATAAGCTATTGGCAAAATCTTGTGGAATCTAGAGTCACTTCAATGCCAAGATATAGCTTTGGAATATGACATTAGCAGATATCGCTACACATATATGCGCACACATTTAGTGAGCTGCCATTCTCTTATTGAGAAGTAACAGAAGCAAATTAGCTATGATGTAAGTATAAGAGTATATACTTTTATATAAGAGTATATACTTATATAAGTATAAGAGTATATACAATTACAAAGCAGAGAATGAATGATTTCTTTTTTATTTTTTTTGCTTTTTGGAGGGCAATTGGGATTAAGTGACTTGCCCAAGGTCACATGGCTAGTTTTTGTGTTAAGTGTCTGAGGTCGGATTTGAACCCAGGTCCTCCTGACTCCAGGGCCGGTGCTCTATTCACTGTGCCACCTAGTCGCCTCAAATGAGTGATTTCTTAACCAGATTTAAGCCCTATCCCACCAATGTCAAATTCCCTATCTCAACAGAATTTTTCTCTGCGCACTTCTAGAGAAGCAGTCCTTCTACTCAAAAGTTCCGTCAGTTAAAAAGAAAACATATGCTCTTTAAGAGAGCCATCTTGGGGGCAGCTAGGTGGCACAGTGAATAGAGCACCGGCCTTGGAGTCAGGAGGACCTGAGTTCAAATCTGACCTCAGACACTTGACACACTTACTAGCCATGTGACTTTGGGCAAGTCACTTAACTCCAATTGCCCTCCAAAAAAAAAAAAGCAAAAAAAGAGAGAGAGCCATCTTTACTATATCAGAAAGAGAACATTTTCCAAAGTGATCTATTTAGTGTGTTTTTAAAAGACAAAAAAAATCATAAATGGACCTTATTATGACCATATTGTGATAAATGTGCAAAGACAATTCAAATGAAGCAGACACTGTTTTTAAGCAAGTCCCATTTGCAATACGGTCATCATTTTCTAAATGCTTGTGGTATTTTCACTTGTGTGATAGCTAAAGCCAATGATAGTACTTGACTATTTCTGGTGTCTTGCCATGACAAAAGTTGGAACCATGGCAACCACACATCACATGATAAGTATTTTTCTGAATATCTAAGATACAATACTATCAGAAAAGCAATGAATCCCTCTTCTACATTTAAAAAAAAAAAAGGCCTTTTAACTAAGGATTTTTCCCCTCCCCCAAAGATAAACATAATTCATAGGCAAGTTGAACCTTATTTCTATGCTTTAATATGATGTTTCTTATGCCTATCTCTGTGTGGGTTTTTGTAAATGGCATTCTTCAAAGGATAAGTAGGATGGAAATGATTAGTTACTCCTTTTCTGTGGCACTACCTTCTTGAAAACTCAAAACAAAGTCCATTTCCTATTCATGTAAATCAGTAAGCAAAGATTCTGTGAGTTCATGAGCAGAGGAATTCCTCATGTGAAAACTCCATCCACTAACACAGATGGAGATCACAAATCATCCATAATTTATTGGAAAAGTGATTAAGGGACTTGCTCAGTTTCACATAGCTAGGAACTATAAAAAACAGCATTCAAACCCAAGTCTTTCTGATTCTCTAAGTCTACCACCCTACCAGGCCAATGGTGTTAAATTTAAATAGAAATGGGGCCACTGAATCATACATAAAAATCCATGTAGTTTACATATTGACAGTTTAAAATGTAATGTCATATATATTTTATTATATTTTTACTTATATTAAATATTTCCCAATTACATTTTAATCTGATTCAGGACATACTGAGCAGAGTTGTTGGCTGATGTCCAGTGTCTTTCACACCTCTTTAGTAGACTATATCTAGTTATAAATGGGTATAAGAGATCCAGATGAATTATTTAGGGACTGAGTGGCATTTTCTGAGGCCAATATTACAAGCACACAAGGTAAATGCCAGAAGTCTGTGGTTATGACTTAGTAGGTCTCCAGGATATGGTTAAGGAACATGCGAAAGTCACCATTCCTGCTCTCTAGTAGCTTGCAGGTTGTAGAAATTAGATAATAGCTAACATTTTTATAACATGTTACTATTTACAAGGAAATTCTCATATTTGATCTCATTTGAACCATACAATAACACTGTTGATTAGAGCTATGAGTCAGTACATCCATTATGCAGAGCAATTTGGAATTATGATAACAAAGTAGCTAAAATTTCTATCCCCTTTGACGTAGATATTCCACTCTTAGGCACATACCACAATGGGGTCAATTATCTCCATTTTACCAATAAAAGAACTGAGGATAACAGAGGCTAAGTGACTTGTCCATAGTTATATAGCTGGTAAGTGTGTTAGGCAGGATCCTAACTCAGATCTTTCTGACTCCAGATCTAAGACATTATGAACTATGCCACCTAGCTGCCTAACAAAAAACTTTCATTTTAAAAATAAGTTTACGAGAGGCCTTTATAGGGGTGACATGTTGGTAGTGGGTAGAGTTCTGGACTTGAGTCCAAGAATTGGTTTCATATCCTTCTATTGAAACTTACTAGTTGTGTGACAATAGGCAGGTCCTTTAACTTCTATGTGCTTCAAGCTACCTCTTATGTACTAAGTTATAAATTAGTTTAATCCTGGATCAGTGGAAAGAGTTCCCATATAGTAGGGGTTCTCAATATTTTTTATGTCACAAGTTTCTTTTGGACCTATGGATCCCTTCTCAGAATAATGTTCTTAAATGCATAAAATAAAATATATAAGATTACAAAGGAAATCAATTATATTTTTAAAAAACAGTTATCAAAAAAATCTATGAGCTTATGAAACTCAAATCATGAACCCTTGCCATATGGGGAGTTCTCAATCATGAAATTATCACAGATGCCTGTATATTTATGTTAATAATTTCCTAATTATTTTTTCTGACCTCATCATTCAACTTTCTCAAGAATCATGAACAATCACTCTTTTTAAATTCTAACTTTATTGCTATCTTTTAAAACCATGAACATTTGCCAATATGTCTCTCAATCCACCCCCTCCAAGAGAACCATCCCTTATAACAAAGAGTATAGAAGAGTGAAAAAATTCAGCAAAACAAATCAATATATCAAAAAGTTATGGCATCACACGTAGTATTTCTTACCCATAGTTCCCCACTTCTGCAAAGAAAGGAGGAAGGTGGATTCTTATATAACTTTTGAAGAGTCAAATTTGGTCAATACAGTTAGGTCTTCATTAAGTGTGACTAATGAATCTCATGGAGTGTTTACATGTATTTGAATTTAAACTGTTCTAAGTTAAAATTATGTAAAATATGGTAATTAGTTTTAGCCCAATGGAAATATGCAGAGTAAATTGGAATAAGGGGACTACTTCACTGGATTCATTAATCAAACTAATCAGGATTTAACATCATAATTTTTCATCATTTGGTTGCCTTATTTTTTTTTCAGTGTTGCTACTAGGCTGTGTTTTCATTGTTTTAGTCATTCTGTATATTGTTTTCCTCATTCTGTTTAATCCATGTTGTATGAGTTCATATGTCTTTCCATGCTTATTGGTATTCTTTGTATACATCGTTTTTTAAGAGCAGAGTAATTCCATTACATTCATATACCACAATTTGTTTAAGCATTCCCTAATCATGGGCATTTATTTTATTTCCAGTTCTTTGTTACTGCAGAAAAATGCTTCTAAAATATTTTGGTGCATAATTGTTTTCATTGTTGTTTGTACCTAGTGGAATATCTAGGCAAAAGGGTTAGAAATTGTAGTTACTATCTTAGAATAATTATGAATTGCTTTTTATAATGGATAGATCAATACATAGCTCTAACAACAGTATACTAGTGTGCCTTTCTTTCCACATCCACTCCAACATTGACTATTCTCAGCTTTATCAATTTTCTGCATGTGAGGCAAAATGACAGTTATTTCAATATGCATACTTCTATTAATGATTTGGAGAAATTTTCATGTCCTTGTTAAAAGTCTGTAATTCTTTTCAGAACAGATTGCTCATATGCTTTGACCCTTTAGTCATTGGGGAGTGGAGGTAGTCCAGGGATGAAGTGAGCTTCCAAGGTGGAAATGGTATCTATGACATGGTAGAAAAAATCCTACAGAGAATCAGGAATACGGTCTGGAGAGGGTTGAAATGAGGAATGCAGCATTGTCCTGTAGGCATAGCTCATTTTATTACATTTCCCTTTATTGTACTTCACCGACATTGTGCTTTTTGCATAATTGAAGGTTTGTGGCAACCCTGTATCAAACAAGTCTATCAGCACCATTTTTCAAATGGCATGTGCTTACATTGTGTCTCTGTTTCACATTTTTGTAATTCTTACCATATTTTAAATTTTTTATCATTATTATATCTGTTATGGTGATCTGTGATCAGTAATCTTTGATGCTACTATTGTAATAGTTTTTGGGACACCACAAATCATGCCCATGTAAGACAGCAATCACAACCCTGATCAGTCAGCAGTCATCAATATCAAGGCAAGACTCTGTCAGCAAATAGTCATATATATATATATACACACACATACATATATACACACATACACACACATACATATATACATACATACATATATACACATACATACATACATATATATATCTATGACTTGCTGAAGGTTCAGATGATGGTTAATATTTTTAGCAGTATTTTTTATTCAAGGTGTGGACAGTTTTTTTTGACATAATACTTTGCTCACTTAATAGACTACAGTATGCAATTTTTTACTTTCTTCTTTTCATTCTTTTCCTTTTCAAATCCTCTTGTACAAAATGGGTAATATGGAAATGTCACATAGAAGAAGGAGAAAGAGAGAGCAATAGAATTTGAAGCTTAAAACTTTAAAAAAATGTTTTAACATGTAGTTGGGGGAAAATGAAATGTTATATATTTTAAAAGAATTAATGTTAGAGGTGAACAAACAAAATTTAAATAGTTAATGAAGAGATCCTACAAAATTCCTCCTATCATATAGGTATGGTATTGATACATAAATCAGGGAGAATCAAAATAGAAAAAGAAAACTATAGATAGTGCAACATAATGAATATAGATGCAAAACACTGAAATAAAACATTAGCCAAGAGTCTAAAACAACATATCACAAAATTCTATGCTAGTAACCATTGTATTTCTACCAGGAATTCAGGGATTATTTCATATGAAGAAAACTATGAGTCTAATTAAAATAGTAATTAAAGAAAATTTAAATCATAAAACTATATCAAAAGATAAAATACAATACTCATTCCTCTTAAAAGAACCAGATTTCCACAAATTTAACAAATGTTTATTTAGAACTTTAAGTTCAACCACAGAAACAAATGAAGTAATATTTGTAGGGTGTTTAGCACAGTGGCTGGCACATGACAGATTCTGAATAAATGGTTTTTTCCCCTTTTCCCTCCCCTACAGTTAAGAAATATGCTATGGATAAAAATGTCAAACATACCACCATGAGTGTTGCCCAAACCAGATAAAAAATATAATTGGAAAATATTTAGCAAAATAAAATTCAATAGAGCATAGATAATGTTAATACGTGGTTTTCTAAGTCAAGGTACAGTCCACTAGAATCTTCATGTGCAATTTAATTATCCCATTTTCTATTTTAATTTGACACCATTGCTTGTGGATGATGGTCTAGAAAACTCAGGAGATGCGATCAAACAATTGGAAGGAGAATAAAGACAGAACACCGTCACAAAAACCCAGAAAGGTGAGAGTATCTAGGAAGAGAAGATAGTTAACAGTTCTGAAACCTGAAATAGGTCAAGAAGGGAGATGAATAAGAAAAAGCTATTAGATTTGCCAAATAACAGGTCATTTATAACTGGAGAGAACAGTTTCAGTTGAGTAATGATGTCAGAAACTAGACTCTATGCATTGACAGATTATGAGAGATGAGAGTGCAAACATTTTCCTAGGAGTTTGGCTATGACAAGGATAATTTGAAGGCCTGGTTGTGTAAACTGAAAGATTTCAAGGAGGGGGAAACCCTGAGCCTGTGTTTGAAGGCACATCATAAGTACCCTTCAGGTTTCTATCCTGGGTCTTCTTTTCACCTTCTGTTTTACTTCATTTGGTGATCTCATCAGCTTCCATGGATTAAATTACCATCTCTATGTTGATGTCCCTCAATCTAACTTTCCTGCCCAATCTCTCTGCTAAATTTCAATCTTGTCTTTTAAATTGCCTTTCAGACTGGATTGCAGTAGGCATCTTAAACACAATATGTCCAAAACAGAACTTATTATATTTCCCTAAACTCTCCCCTCCTCCTATCTTCCCTACTAATTTGAAGGGTAATACCATCCCTCCGAGTCCTTCAGGTTTGTAAACCTGAGAATCATCCTGGTTTCCTCATTATCTCTCTCTCATACACACATCCCATATACAAGCTATTGCCAAGGCCTGCAATTTTCATTTGTGCACCAGCTCCCAAATATGTCCCTTTCTACCCTCTGACATTACCACCACTTTAATGCAAGCTCTCATTACCACATGCCATGATTGCTGCAACAGCCTTCTAATGGGTCTCACTGCTCTAGACCTTCCTTCATTCATCCACTAAAGAGATTTTCCTAAAGCTAGGTATGGTCATGTCCCCCACACCCTCCCTACTCAATAAACTTCAGTGTCTTTCTATTGCCTCCAGGGGAAAATACAAATTCTCTTTTTGGCATTCAAAATCCTTCATCAACTAGCTACCTCCCATCTTTCTTCTTCTTATACCATGCTCCCTAACACGTACGCTTAAGTTCAATTACATTGGTCTCTTGGCTGTTCCATTAATAAAACATCCCATCTCTTCTACATATCACCAACAAAACCCAGCAGGAAGAGATAGAAGGAGAAATTCCATTTAAAATAACTGCAGACAATATAAAATTCTAATCTACTTGCCAAGAGAAACCCAAGAACTAACTATATAACACAATACAACATACTTTTCACACAAATAAAGAGAGCTCTAAGAAGAAATATTAATTGCTCATGAATAGGCCAAGCCAATTGAATAAAAAATGACAATTATACCTAAATTAAATTACTTATTCAGTGCCATACTAATCAAACTACCAAAGAATTATTTTATAGAATAGAAAAAAATTATAAAATTAGTTTGGAAAAATAAAAGGTCAAGAATATCAAGGGAATCAATGGGGGGGAAAGTGTGAAGGAAAATGGCCTAGCAGTACCAGATGTCAAACTATATTACTAAGTGGTAATCATCAAAACAACATGGCATTGGCTAAGAAATCAGAAAAGCTGATCAGTGGAAGAGATTGAGTACACAATATGCAGTAGTAAATGACCATAGTAATCTAGTGTTTGATAAACCCAAAGATCCAAGCTTTTGGAGCAAGAATTCACCATTTGACAAAAACCATTGTGAAAATTAAAAACAAAATAAAAATCTAGCAGAAACTAGGCATAGACCAATATTTCACACTGTAGGCCAAGATAAAGTCAAAATGGGTGGATGACGTAGACATAAAAGGTTATATTATAAGCAAATTAGGGAAGCTTGGAAAAATTGACCTGGCACATCTATGGTTAAGGAAGAGATTATAACCAAACAGAGGATAGAGAGGATCATGGTAAGTGAAACTGAAAATTTTGATTACATGAAATTAAAAAAACTTTTGTGCAAACAAAATGAATGCAGCCAAAATTAGAAGGAAAGTGGGAAACTGGGGGAGGAGAGAATTTTACAGCAAGTTGCTCTGATAAAGACCTCATTTCTCTAATATATAGGTAACTTAAGCAAATTTGTAAAAATAAGAGCCATTCCCCAATTGATAAATTATCAAAGTATATACACAGACGGTTTTCAGAGGAAAAAATTAAAGCTATCAGTAGTCCCATGGAAAATGTAAATCACTACCGATTAGAGAAATGCTTCATACCTATCAGATTGGCTAACATGGCAGAAAAGGAAAATGACAAATGCTAGAGGAAATAGATGTGGGGGAGCCAGGACTCTAAAGCACTATAAACAAAGGTCTATAAAACTGTGCATACCCTTTGACCTAGAAATACCACTACAAGGTCTGAATCTCAAAGAGTTCAAAGAAAAAAGGAAAAGGCTCTATATGTGCAAAACTATTTATAGCAGTTCTTTTTCATAGAAGCAAAGATTATCTAAGATTACATAACCAGTATGTAGTAAAGGTGGGGCAAAAATATTGACAATAAATATTCAAAAAAATACAAAAGGTGGTACAAATAGAATTTTTGTCACTGCCTTGTTGAAAGATTACATATGTATGTGTATACATACTTTGTATAGCTTTAAAAACGGTTACAGAAGTTTACTATACAATTTTCTTTCTATTTTTTTATTTTGTATTTTGAAATGTTTGTAGTTGTTGATGATAAATTCATTCACCTCTTTGCTTCTCTCCAGACTTTGCCTTCTCACCCTGGAAGATGTGACTTCCTCCTTCACTACTTGGTAAGTTTCCTCTAAGAACTTCCATTTGAGGAAGGGATCAAGTCAGGCATGTTCAGTCTTTTCTCAGTTCTGTTCTTGAGGACTTCACATTCCCCCAATGGGTATCTCTCTCCACCTCTGCTCTTACTTTTCAGTCTTTTTTTAATGTGTTAAATTCTCCCATTAGAACGTAGATTCTTTGATTGCAGGGCTGGTCTTTCTGTTTATGTTTGTATTCCCACTGCTTAGCACAGTGCGTACAGGGCACACAATAAGCATTAAATGAATGCTGTAATCTATCTTTTATCTATCTAAAAAAAGACAATAAAAAAGAATAAATGTTCATAGCTCTATCTCTCCACCATGATTTTTTTATACCAGAAAATTTTTTATTATAGGTGGAATGGGACAGCTGAACACAGGTTAGATGATTCCAATTTTGTTGGCAAATTTGTCTGGAGCAAGTTGGACAGAGGCCTTCTTCTCTTCATCAGATCAGATCAGTGTGTTGACCTTGACCATGGTGATGTTATACAGCTTCTTTACAGCCTGTTTGATCTGATACTTTTTGGTCTTGATGTCTATAATGAAGACTGGGTGTTGTTGTCCTCAATCTTCTTCATAGTGGACTCAGTGTTAAAGGGAAACTTAATGATTGCATAGTGATCAAATTCGTTTCTCCGAGGGATGATTTGGAGGGTATTTGGGCTGCCTTCAAAGTCTTAGTGTCTTGAGTTGCCAGAAATTGAATGATGTTCAGATCTTCTTCTTTTTGTGGCTACGGACACCCTTCAGCATCACCTTCTTGGCCTTCAAGGTCAAGGGCTTATATCTTGATGCCATCTTAGGGGAAAGTCCAAGACTTTTACTAAAGCAGAATTTTGGCATTTTATGACAGCCTCTTTTCCCATCCAAACAACTTTATTGGAAATCAAGGTGGAAAGGACTTTAGAAATCATCTAGTACATCTTCCTAATTTTACAGGTGAAGAAACCAAGGACAAAAACTTTAAGTATTTTGGTCTAGATCAACACTAATAAGGAGTAGCAAAGCTCTGTGTCCAAATCTAATGTTCTCTTTACTGCACTGTGAGAAACTGAAAATTGATGTTCCCTTTTATTTTGTATTGTTTTAATAAGGCTTAGTCGATTTATTATGTATTAATAATCAATCCGCTATATATTGGTTGGTCCCCTCATTGTATGAATTTGAATTTCCTTAAGCCTGTAACTCATATTTATGAATTTGCTGACCTTGGGGGAGAGATGAGTCAACTTGGTCACAGGATGTTTGACCACCACAAGATTTTCCAGAAGATATTTATGGAAAAGTTACGAAAATCCCCCTTCTGAATCAAGTCAAGAATAGTTCACTCTCCATCTCTCTGGCAAACTAATCGTATTCTTAGTCACAGGACTATTTTTTTGGTACTACTATTCTTTCAATGGTATAAAAAACTTCTCTGACTGTCTGATGCAACCTTGGCTTCTAAGAAACCTTGGATCCCTTTTGTTGGTTACTGCTAGATTTGCTAATAAATTGAACATGCTTGGAACTTTGTGCCTCAGTTTCTCTTTATCACAGATTTTCTTGGGACAACTGCATTGCCTCTATTCAAGCTTTCATTGACATTTTGGAAAGCACACCTTGAACAGTTACTGTTTTAGAACTTCACATTGGCTGGGTGCTTTATAAATGCAAAAACAGAGCAGTTGGTTCATATTGTCCATGTGAGAGACCTGATTGCCAGGGTAGCCTTTCATTTTTGAACAATCAAATGATGGTATTCTTTATCTGCCTCCATTTTTACCTAGCCCTTAGTCATTGAATGGGTGTTGCCTTAGAGAAACTGAGGCCTGGAAAAGACCTTAATTTAGAAAGGCGAAGATCATCTACTGCACCTCTGCCTCACTTAAATCCAGTTTGCCTCCAAGAGATCAACTTTTGTGATGACTTTGATCCTCTTTGAAAATGAAGAAGGAAAAACAAATCTTATGATTATTCTCCTCATTGCTACTTACATACATTTCCTATTACCATCTTATCCAACATTTCTAAAAAAAAAATTGCACCTTTTATGTATGATTCTATGGTTTCTCATTCCCTCCTTCCTGTTTTTTTTTTTAATTTACAAGGTTTCCAAAGTCCATTATTTGACTAATTGGGATTTGTTTTGTCCTGGCCCTTCTTTTACTCATTTTTCAGAATCTAAATTAAAAACTTAATTTCGATTTGGTATATTCTCATTGATTTGTATTCTTATTTTAAAAGTTGGCACTATGTAATTGCAAAGAAAATCAAAAGTGAATGTTGAGAAATTATAAAGAATAAGTGTGGCTTGCAGATATCTCCCATACCCCCTCCCTTTTGTAGAGATAGGAGGTCAATAAGTGACGCACATTGCACATATTTTCAGATTTTTTCAATGTATCAATAATTTTTGCTGATTTTTCTCTTCTCTTTCTTTTTTGTTTTTAAAAAGCATTATTATGTGGGATGGCTCCCTTGGAAGGGAGGGGAGGAGAGACAGTAGGGGAAGTTATCATGATGTGAAAAAAAACTTATATAAAAAATATTATCACTATGAACAGTAAATGGAGAAAAAAATCCGTGTGAGTTAAAATATCCATGTATTACAGATAGCTCTTTCCATAACACGCAGCATATGTTTGGTTCTCTTGGTGTCTATTTACTTCATTCATTGCAGGGCCTGTAATTTTGTTTATATGCAAATGCTTATATGAGTGAAGATTACATGATGCCTTGCCCCTCTCCCCAATTTCTAATGTTTTATTTCTAGACCAGTGACCCTTCTGATGCTGCTTTCTGCCCATATTTTTGCTTCTTTCCACATTTGGTTTTACAGTTGTAAATATTCCTAAAATTCGTATAATTCTGAAACCTTGATATTCCATCATTTTGACTCTGGAAGCCCAAGAAAGAAAGGGTGGCCAGGGAAAGAGCAAAAGGTGTCACTCAAATGTATCTGATGGACCATAGTAAAAAATAAATGGCTGCACAAGATAATTATGTGTGCTCTTCCTCACACCAATTAACTTTCACCCACAACTGGTTCATCTTGGTTTCTTTGGGTTTTGTCTTTCTCAGAAAGAAACAGTACAGGCAATGTCAGTTTCCTGCTGACATTTTAAATTCTCACATCACAGTAATTTACAGCTTTCTCTGACCTGACAAGCTTGCAGCTCTTCCTGGTTTTCACTTTTTTCCTTTCCATGCACCCTTCCTGCTGAGCTTCAGGGACAGAGAGAGTATGTGTTTCTCTCTCTCTCTCTCTCTCTCTCTCTCTCTCTCTCTCTCTCTCTCTCTCTCTCTCCCCTCCCCTGCCTGTGTGTGTGTGTGTGTGTGTGTGTGTGTGTGTGTGTGTGTGTGTGTTTTGGCGTGGAAGTGGAGACTCAAGGGGTGCACCTGATCTCCTTGCTAGAGGTGTGAGTGATGTTAGTGTCAATGACAGCTTTGCAGCTCCCAAATGCTCCTCCTTCCCAAACGGTGCTGTCCTCCAGTCACTGTTGTCAGGAGGTCAGGAAACAGTGAACACTCCTGGGGTACAGCTAGTAGGAAAGAAACAGTTTTACTGCGGGCTGAAGAGGCCAAATTAGGCTAAAGGAAAAGACGCAGCGGGACAGGAGGGAGATGCTGAGAGTGGAAACTACCTACATATAGCTTTACCCGGTTGCTGCTTCCTGCCTTCCCATAACCCCAAGCTGAACTACCCTACGCGGGTCGCTGTCCACAGTGGGAGGTGCTGAAAGCAAAGGAAGGGAGAGTAGGGGGCGAGGCGGACATCTTCTTCCTCCCCCCTCCTCCCTTCGCTGTTCCTCCAATCCTCCCCTCCTCCCGCAGCCATTTTACACCAGCGGAGGGGGGCGGAGGAAGGGGAGAGGGACGGGAGATCTGGGCGGAGAGAGCCGGCACTGCCTCGGGGAAGGAGGGGATGAGAGTTGGGGGGAGCAGCGGGAGGAGGAGGAAGAGGAGGCGGCGGCGGCGGCTACAGAGGAGGCAGTGCTGGGTCCCTCAATAGGGCTCACAGGAGCCACCATCATGGTGAAGAGGAAAAGCTCCGAGGGCCAGGAGCAGGACAGCGGCCGAGGCATCCCCCTCCCCATCCAGACCTTTCTATGGAGGCAAACCAGGTGAGGGGCAAAGAAACACGTTGCACTGCGCGGTCCTAGGAATACTTCCTCCCCGCTCCCCCTCCCCCTATCCCCTGTTCCCTGGGCCACTGGAGATGCTCTGGATGGGGCCGGATGCTCTGCTGCTGTTGCTGCAGCACCACTGCGTGCAACTACCTCTCTGGGGAGGAAAAAAGCAAGCCTTTGGAATCCTTTTTTTTTGTTTTGTTTTAATGAAGTTTGATGACATACAGGCAGGAAGGTATTAAATATATAGATATAGATAATAAACATTATATATGCCTGTATACATATACACGCATATATACACATATATTATTTGGAAGATAGAGGAAGATAGTTGGAAAGGGAAGAGGGAGAGGAGGAACAAGGAAGATAAACGTGCTTATACGTACTGATTTCTCCTCCGCCTCCTGCTGTAATTTTAGCCCAATGACCTGTTGTTTGTCCAGTTTCTCATATTGAGAGAGTGCCCGTTATGACCACTTGTTACCATTTTTGCTTCCACTTAGACATGATTATAATCTTCCTGGTTAAAGCTCTTGAGGAAGCTTTTCAGCCAAAAATTGGCTTTTTTTTTCTCTTGGAAAGGCCCAAACCCTTTCCCAATAAGCAACCTCCAAACTATATAGCTGCCAGATGTAAAAATGGATTCTGAAAATTGTGGCTTTCAGTTCAACTCCAAGTCTAAGAAGGTGTAATCATGTTCAGTTTTCAACAATATCAGTAGCAAATTTGAAGTACAACAAGTACATAACCATTTCTGATATAAAGCTCACTCTTACCTTTAGATTCACACGGAACACAAGACCCTTGAATATAGAATTACTCTATAAAAACAATGAATGTAGCTGATAATAAATGCTTGTTCATTACTGCTCTCAAACATGACATTTGAGTTTTATGATCCTATGCTTTTAACGTCGTTATCTGTAAAAATACAAATGATGTTTAATGATTACATATAAATATATATAATACTTTGCTTTGCTTGTTATTGCTTCAATTTTTTAAAAATTTGTTAATTTTTCAGTGCCTTTTTGAGGCCCAAACTGGGAAAGCAATATGAAGCCTCCTGTGTGGTATGTGATTTTTCACTTTTTAATGACAAATCCATCATAGTCACTGTGATAAATAGAGGAAAAACATGATTAATTTCAGGAGTAGTTACATATGAGGTACATATATGAAATACTAAAAAAAAAAAAAAAAAAAAGCAAAATAATATGAACTTGTGGGGTTTTATATGTGAATCATCAAATTTATATGACAAGTTGAAAATATATAAAAATGCAAAGCATCAGAAAAGAATATTAATTAAAAGGCAGTTTTCACCTTTGCTGAAAGAAGTTTTTATCTAGTCTACTTGGTCCGATAAATTCTACAACATGATAACTTATGAAAACTAAGTTGGTGAACTTATTTGACTACTAGCAAATGATATCAGTATATCTTCCAACAAACTGTTATACTACTTTGTAGCTCTTTTACATATGGGAGAGTGCATATTTTCCAGGGAATTGCTTATGCTTCATTTCCATAATTACATTTGTCCTCCCAAGCTCCCCATAATAAAAAATTAGTCAGGCAATATTCGTCCCAGTTTACAGACTGAAAAAATGAGGAATGGAAATCACTGAGTAGAATTATAATGGAGTTCACATAAAGCCAGGATAGCTATAAATTGGGATGCCAAGTTGAGATCTTTACACGTCTGTTGTCACAGTACGTATATGAAAATTCATCTATTTGCAGATAGGCACAACAAACTGTAGAAGACTCAATGGGTCTTAATTCAATCAACAACATCAAGAGTAACTTAAAGCTTTTGATTGGGGTTAAACAATTTGGAATTTCTTCTGTATTTTTTTTCAAAATTATCAAAACAAAGTTCTTAAAGATACATCTTTACTTATACTACACTTACTTTTTCATAGGTTTATTGATTTATGAATCTGCTTAACTCAAGTTAGAAGCTGACATTTTAATTACTATAAATTCTCTTACAAGTTCATTGATTCTTCATCTACCTTTGAATGGTCCTAAATAACTCTTCATACTTTAACTAGGCCCATCCATCTACAATTAGGCGTACCTATTTGACAAATGTCTTTATATAAAATAAATGGATACATAAATGTAAAACATACAAACTGAGGTGGGGTTTGGAAAATAAAAACTTCAGACAGGAAACAAAACACAGAAACACATTAGCTGAATATTCATATAAAATAAAAAGGACTTGACTCTCCAGAATTCTTAAACAGGCCATTTTAAATGCTAAACTTTTGTTGTAGGAAATATTCTCAAAGATTATTTAGGTGTGTTCAGGCTTTTAAATTCTTAAAACACTTATTCTTTAGTTAATTAGTGCTTCAGATGTTTAGAGGCTGAAGAATTTAAAAGTATTTGGATCTGCAACACGAGCAATATCTAAAGGCCTTTATTTAGCTTGTTAAGAGAAAATAAAAGGCCGCAACTCTGATCTCTCCTTTTTTTCTAGAACAGAACCACAGAATCACAGAATAGCTTTGATTATAAGGTCTTTTTTTTTTTTTTAAGAATTCCTTTGTACTCTTGTGAACTGAATGAGTGAATTGGTTCTTTGTAGGGCATTCACTACTAATTTGGCCTCTTATTTTTTGATCCCAATTCTCCCCATCCACAATCCCAACTTAATCCTACATACATACATATCTTGTAGCATTACACAGAAATCAGAAAGAGTCAAATGATATATTCTCATTCTGTAATGCTTAGCAAAAGTTGCACTGCATTGACATTCCAGAACAGAACATAGAATTAATTGCAGCTTAGGTTTGGGGGCAGTATCCTACATCAGGAGCAAATACCAGCTCTGACCCTAGAGAAACTTGAGAGTCAGTTTAGATGATCCCAGGATTAGATTCAGTAAGGAGGCATCATGTTTAAAATCAAAGCTGCACCAAAGCAGTCGACATTCACTGAGGCCATTTTGACCATGAGGACCCTTACAACATTTTGTTCTTTCTGCAACCTTCAAACAATCCCTACAGATCCCTCAAAATTCTTTGAATGAGCTTATCTCATTTAAGTTATTTAACGGAGAAAGATCAAACTAGTTTCTTTTTCCAATTGTATAGAAATGAACATCTATATATAAAATGTAGTCCATTCAAACTACAGAAATAGAATTGAAAATTTAAAATTATAGTAAATTCGTTTTGACTTATATGCAAACATACAGAGACATAGTAATCACTAAAATAACAACACTGAAAAAAAATTTGGCCTTGGAGTTTTTATCATAGATAGCATGGTATAGTAGAAAAGAGTCAGAAAATTTGGAGTCAAAATTTGGGGTCAATTGTGGTTTGAATTTCATCTATCCCACTAACTATATGACCTATGGAAAGTCATCTGTAAGATGAAGGCGTTGGATTAGGTGGTCTCTGAGATCACTTCCAATCTCATTTGACAGGAAACTGAGGCCTAGAGTATTTTAATGGCTTACTCAGGATTACAGATCTATGCTAAGTAAAATTCAAATCCAGGTCCTCAATGCAAATCTAGTGCATTACCTACTGTACTACAGAATTTTCTTCTCTGAACCTCAGTTTTGGCAGCTATAGAATACAGACAATAATAATTGCCCTACCTATATCATAGGGTCACTATAACAATGAAACACAATAATGTATTTAATGTGCTTTATAGATGGTGAAGTATTATGCAAATGTAAGTTATTATTTTTATCTTTTGAAAATACCTGTTAGGGAAATGTTTTTCATGACTGCACATGTATAACCTATATCAAATTGCTTGCCTTCTCCTGAGGGGGAAGGGAGAGGAGGGAGGGAGAGGGAGAATTTGAAACTCAAAAATATTTTTAAATGAATATCAAAAATTGTTTGTACATGTACTTGGGGGAAATAAAATATTAAATTAAAACATTTTAAAATAAAAATATATTAATGGAAGGCATCTTAGACTCTATTCTCCATTGTGCATTAAGATGGTCTAGTACAATCATTTATGTGCTTTTCCCCATCTTCTAGTCCTTTGAACGAGTTCTTGTAGAAAACAAGCTTCATGGCCTCTCTCCAGCCCTTTCTGAAGCCATCCAGAGCATTTCCCGCTGGGAGTTGGTCCAGGCTGCTTTGCCTCATGTTCTACACTGCACTGCAACACTGCTCTCCAACAGGAATAAATTGGGTTGGTACTCCACCATGTGCTATTTAGTCTATACCAGTATTACCTACGTATGAGAATCAGGCCGAACCAAAGTGTTTCCAGAAAACTAAACAACTCATTCTATAACGACCACAGCTACTTATTTTTGTTCTTATAACCACCACAGTACTCTTGCCTTTGGATTCGGTCCATTCCTCAGTGACTCTGGATTTAGAAGTCCATCTGCTAAAGTCATCACCCTTCTATTAACACCTTATTTATATCACTTTGGGTCACAATTATATTTTTAGGTCCAGATCCAGAGACTTGGATCCTAGAGGAACTCTTTCTTCTAATCTATTTCGTAAATAATCTATAGCTTAAAATCTTGAGAATAGCCCGAGGTTCAGTGATTTATTTGCCCATGATGTACAATTTTAGCTCAGGTCATCTTGACTGTTAAGTTCAGCACACTATCCACAATGCTATACTGCTTCTCTATTTTTTTACTTGTTTCTTAAAATGAGCTAGTATCAATGTTGACTATTCCTTTTTTTATTTTGTATTTGTTTTTAGTTTCTAATCTATATTTTTCTACTTGAATTTATTAATGAAAATAACTACATAGGTTTCATAGCACAATCCATGAAACTGAATATTGTTATCTCTGTTAATAGACACAATTACAAAAATAATTTCTCAGCAGAATATACTTGATATATGACTTTCTGTGCATTCCTTTGGGTAATCACCAGTGTATTTGTATTCCAAGTGGCAACAAGACTGAAAGATTTCATACTTAACAACTACCAATATGAGTCACATGGTAGGGGAATCTGGCAGTACTCTCTGCTGCCCAAGTGACAGTTCACAGAACCAGCAAATCTTTGACCTGAATTAGTTCTACTGCCACATGGAGAAACACTCAGAACCGAAATCTAATAATTTTGAACTGACCTCTAATTAGCTGACATCTAGGAAATATTTAATTATCTTTGAAAATTCACTAAAGTAAAATGGAAAAGGATACCCTAAAGTTCAATGTCTCTGATTCTTATAGATAATTAAAAGTGAAGTGTTTAATGGTATAGCAGCAGCATAGTTTACCTGATACTTGAAGGAATTTTGAAAAAGAGATTACAATTATTATCTACTTTGAGCAGATTTCATATCTGAAATTGAAAGGTTAATTTAGATAAATTATGGAGTGATTATTCATTTTACAGAAGATTTTACCATAGTTAGTCATTTAAATATTGAGGCCCTTTTTTTACATCTTATGCAAGAAAATATATTAATACTAATACTGTACCCTACAATTTAGACTCAGATATGTCAGAAGTAACTCTATTTCATTGACATTAATCTATCCCCAAGGCCTTTCTAGCTGGGAGGGAGGAGAGAAGAGAGAGAGAGAGAGAGAGAGAGAGAGAGAGAGAGAGAGAATGTTCAAACTAACCTTTCATTCTCTCTCACCACACTCCAATTCTTTAAAATCACTCTCTTCCTCAAAAAGATTTGAAAAAAACATTTATAGAAACCCTAAAGAAAGAAAAGATATGTTAAAATGCAGTTTAAGTTAACATTATAGAATTATCCAGTAACCAAACCACTACTCCATTCCTCCTAGACCACCTTCCTCAGTGCTAGGGTTACACAAAAGGACTTCCTCTCTTACATTGAAATCTTAATTCTTTCCCTGTGGAGATATGTGAATGTTAGCTCACTAATCACTTCTGGTGGACCAGTAAAGCAGACTGAACTTAAATGAGGCAGTATCTAGAATTCTTCAGAGGTGGGAGAAGGAAATGATATAATCCAGACTAGAATTATTTTTTGTTAAAAAGTTTAGTACCATCCTTAATCCATTTCCCTAAGAAAAAGCCTTATTTTCCAAGGGACTTTTCCAAGGATTTTGAAAGGGCTTTAGAGGAAAACATTATTTATTAACATTTTCAATTTTGCTAAAAAGTGTTATAATATGTTTTTACTACCTACATGAATTTTAAAAAGAAGTCCTTTTAAGGTAGAGATTGTTTTTTGGGTTTGGTTTTTGGGTTTTGTTTTGTTTTTTTGCTTTGTGGAGGTGAGAAAGGCAGAGCAATTGGGGTTAAGTGACTTGCCCAAGGTCACATGGCTCATGTCAAGTGTCTGAGGCTGGATTTGAACTCAGGTCTTACTGACTCCAGGGCTGTGCTCTATTCACTGCACCACCTAGCCGCCCCTAAGGTAGGGATTTTTAATCTTTTTGTGTCATGGACACCTTTGGCATCCCCTCTGGATCTCTTCTCAGAATAATGTTTTTAAATGTATAAAATAAAATACATGTGATTACAAAGGAAATGAATTATAAATGAAATATAGTTATCAATTTATTTTTTTAAAAAATAGTTTCATGGACCTTGGGCTAAGAACCACTGCTTTATGGTATTATTCACCATAGTTTTTGGTAGCTTTTATGCCTTTAAAACCAATAAACCCTTAACAAGTTGTTACATTGCATAGAAAGTTATACCATGGAGTGCATCCCCTATCACGTAGTAAACAAGTAGCAGAAGTCTTAAAGCCCCTATATTTAGAACTGATTGCATGGTTCACAGAATCTTTAGTCTTTCCCAAAAAATGTCACTGGCAAATATTTTTCACCCAGGTCATCAGGATAAACTAGGTGTTGCAGAAACCAAACTCCTTCACACCCTGCACTGGATGCTACTTGAGGCCCCCCAGGATTGCAACAGTGATCGTTTTGGGGGAGGTGACAGAGGTTCCAGCTGGGGTGGTGGCAGCAGTGCCTTCATCCATCAAGTTGAAAACCAGGGATCTCCAGCGCACACTCGACAAAGCAGCTCTCATGAAGAAGAAGAGAACAGCCGTAGGAAATTCTTCCAGAACTCCATGGCCACTGTAGAACTCTTTGTGTTCCTATTTGCTCCTCTGGTTCACCGGATCAAGGTAAGGAGATGTCTAGAGAGAGGAAAAGCCACTTTAACTCATCTTTCCACCTCAGCAAGACCAAGTCTTGGTACAATCATTTGGCAGATCAATGCATAGATGAAAATGTCTTTTAAATTCAAGTGCTATTTAATTGTTGAAAAAAGTTTTAAACTATTAGAACTGGGAAAAAATGGAATGGATTGTCTCAAAGTGCTCAGTTCCCCTATTCTTATAGAGCAGAGTTTGGATGACTACTTGTCAGGAGTAATTGATATGATTGCTTTCGTTTTTGTGTTGGACTAGATGGCTGCTTATGTCGCCTCCAACTCTGAAAGTCTGTGTGATTCTGTAAATAGACAGAGTAATGTTTAGCCAAATAGAAACCAGCTCCTTCATAGGCTTACAAGGGAGGTATTAGGGGATAGGAGGATTTGGAAATTTTTCTACAAAATGAGAAGCCTGTACTCACAATGATCTTTATATCTCTGGAGTTCCAACAGTCTGTGTCCTATATTCTAACATTATATGTTCTAAAGCCCCTTCCCAATGTAGCACTGTAGGATCAAAGGCCACTTCTGGCACTAATATTCTGTTATTTTGAGTGAGGGAATGAATAAGAAACTATCTCTCAAGCTAGTTTTCATCTAGTCTATATACTTGAGAGTTCTCAGTTATCTGGATAATGTAAGCCAGAAGGGTTGTGTAAAAGTTATAGTTATGCTAAAAAAAAAAAAAAAAAAAACAAAATAAAACTAAAACAACAAAAAAACTACCACAAAATCTGAACTTAATAATGACCCCTCCAAAGACTTTAGAGGAAAATAAATATGTATTCACACCTGTCTTTCAAATTAATAGACAGATATGTAATTAAAATTACTGTTAGGGATATCAATGATAAATTGTTGTTGTTGTCATTGTTGAATCATTTTTCTGTCATATCCAATTCTTTGGGACCCCTTTTGGAGTTTTCTTGGCAAAGATCTTGGAGTGATTTGAGTTTTCTTGAGTTCATTTTACAGATGAGAAAACTGAGGTAAACAAGGTTAAGTGGCTTGCCAGGGTTGCATGGCTTCTAAGTGTATGGGGCCATATTTGAACTCAGGTCCTCCTGACTCCAGGACTGGCACTCTATCCACTACACCACACAACTGCCCCCCAGTGATAAAGTAAGAGGGGCACAAATTTTATCATCTTAAGACAAAAAGATATAGCAAGGAAGGTGTCGGCCTCAGATTAAGAAAGACATTGGTTCAAGTCCTACCTCTGACACATGCTAGCTGTATGACCCTGGATAATTCACACTGTTATGAGACAATTTCAGATGGGACATAATTTTATATAAACAAAAATCAAATAATATCTGATTTTGGGGAGCAGGATTGACAGCCCTCAAAAAAAACCAAACAGTTGTAGATGAGGCTTGGGGGAGAAAAACCTTACGCAGTTAGTTAGAACAATTGATAGTGTCCCATAGAGCTACCCAAGTACCTACAGTGACTAATTTTTGGAGGTAAGAAAGAGAATGTCAGAAATTCAGAGGATAAAAAATAAGTCCTCCATTGTGATTAGCAGAAAACAGTCCCCTTTTGTCCCATTTGTCTTTTCCATTTAAATCTCGTATTCTTGTCTGCTTAAGTCTTTATTATACAAGGCCCATCCACAGATCTTTTGCCTTTATGTGAGTGTTTTCACCCAATTCATTGCTCTCATTGCTGTGTGCCACTGAACACTGCTGAAAAGCAACCCCAGTTTCTTATTCATTCCCTCACTCAAAATAACAGAATATTAGTGCCAGAAGTGGCCTTTGATCCTACAGTGCTACATTGGGAAGGTCAAGAGAAAAGAACCACAAAGAAAAAGAGAGTCAAAATGGTATGCTTCAATCTGCATTCAGACTCCATCAGTTATTTCTCTGGATGAGGATAGCATTTTTCATCATAAGTCCTTTGGAATTGTCTTAAATCATTGTATTGCTGAGAAGAGCTAAATCATTCATAGTTGATCATCACACAATGTTGCTGTTATTATATACAATGTTCTCCTGGTTCTGCTCACTTCACTTTGCATCAGTTCATGCAAGCCTATCCAAGTTTTTCTGAAATCCACATACTCATAATTTCTTATAGCACAATAGCATTGCCTAACAACCATATACCCCAACTTGTCCAGTTATTCTCCAATTGATAGACATCCCCTAAATTTCTAATTCTTTGCCACCACAGAAAGAGCTGCTATGAATGTTTTTGAACTTGTAGGTTCTTTTCCCTTTTTTTTGTGATCTCTTTGGGATACAGATCTAGTACTGGTATTGCTGGATCAAAGGGTAGGCACAGTTTGATTGCCCTTTGGATATAGTTCCAAATTACTCTCCAGAATGGCTGAATCATCTCACAATTTCACCAACAGTGCATTAATATCTCAATTTTCCCACACCCTCTCCAACATTTATCATTTTCCTTTTCTGTAATATTAACCAATCTGAGGTAGTATCTCAGAGTTGTTTTAATTTGCATTTCTCTAATCAATAGTAATTTAGAGCATTTCTTCATATAACTTTGATTTTTTCATCTGAAAACTGTGGAAAGGTATTTGCTGTATCTCCTATTGAAATGGTGTACTATCTACAACGATGGACCCTATGCCACAAATACTAAAAGCATGAGCCCAAGATGGTACACAATATAATCACACACTAATTATTTGTGGTCTTTTTCTGACCCCTCCTGAGCATTTGGGGTATATATAGGACTAGCACTTCTGGTGTGAGGGCTTGCTCAGTCCTTTTGAGGACTACTTAATCACCTTTGGTGTCTGCCTGGCACTCAACTCTCCCCTGTGAGTCCAAGAGACTGTAGCTTATGCAGTGGCCATACACTAGTAAACCATCTCATCACATAGGCTAAACCAGGTGGAGTGTAACTGATGGGCCACAAACCGGTCAGTGAGTTAGGGGGGTGTCTGTCTCAAGCATGTGAAGATGTTCCCCAGAGAATGAAGGGATGAGAACAATTTGTTCCAACAGCTGTGAAGGCAGCTGAAGCAGGCACTGTGCTTAGAGCTTGATCAGAGATCACAGACACGAAGGCTATCTATTGCATTGTGAGCCATCATCAGTCATCTTGACTTTTGTCTTACCACTGACCTTCGATGTCTCTGGAAGAGAGACTGAATCTGGCAGTGTTGTACAATTCTACCTCTCTTAAATCTGATCCATGCATGAGTTAAGACATCACCCCATAATGTCGTTGGTCATCTTTGAAAATAAAGGGCAGAAAAGCAACAATTGCCTTTCCACAAGCTGCATTTTCCCCATCAATCTTCCCTGAAGTAGGCAAAGTGGTTTGGGGTTCCTCATCAATATTTCAGGGGGTAACTGAGCAGGATATATGACAGGATCAGACCTGTCCTTTAGTAATATCAATTTGACTGGTATATGGAGATTTAATGAGAGAGACCGAAGTCAGGGAGACCAAGTAGGAGGGTCTGGCTATAATCTAGGAAAAATTGGATTGATTAGGCCTTTAATAACTTCTGGATATACAACTATAAAAGTGAAATCATCCTTGTTCAATAAAAGCTTACATTTTATTAGGGAAAGGGGAGTGTAACATTCACAGATGAGTAAATGTGAGATATACACTAAATATACAATGATTGGAGGTAGGGAGCATGGATGATGAAGAGAATACAGAAAGGTCCCTGGAAGGAAGAGTTACTTGAGCTGAACCTTGAGAGGAGACAGGGGTTCCAAGAAGTGGAGGTATAAAGGATAAGCATCGTAGGAGTGAAGGGCAGCTGAGCAATGACACAGTGACAAAAGATGGAATACTGTGTGCAGGGAATAGAAGAGCCAAGTTTGTCTGGAGCATAGAGTGTGTGAGGGAGAGTAATTTGTAATCAATCAGAAAAGCTTCTTGAGCAGGGAAGGGGCATGACCAAATCCAAGCTTTAGCACTCTCATTTTGGCAGCTGTGTGGAAGATGAATTGGAGAGATACAGAGTGGACAGGGACACCAATCAAGAGTTCATTGTAATAGTCCAGGTGAGAGAGAATGAGGGCAAATTATGGTCCTTGGGTTATGAATAACAGTGGCTGGGGATGATTTTAAAGAAGAGATTTAAGGCAAGGTTTTGTTTTGGTTTGGGGGTTTTTTTGTTTTTGTTTTTTTGTTTGACTTTTTTTTTTAAGAGAAGACACTAAGTTTTCACATTTCTGCCTCTATCTTTCAGGATTATAAAATAAATTTATGTCTTTGATTTTAACATTTACTTTGTAAAATTTTAAGTTCTGAATCCTCTTCCTACTTTCTTTTCTTCAAAAACAAAAACATAAGCAAAAAATCTTGACAGTGAGTAATGAAACACAAAATTCAATGTGAAAAAAGAAAAAGACAGAACTGGTCTGTCAGTTTCTTTCCATCCCAAAATAATCCTTAGTAAACAACATCAAGAAAGCAAGCACGTCCTCCTCCCTCTCACTGCTTACACATCCCCTCAACCTTAAAAAATAACTAAGAAGCATGCTTACCACTGGGAATTTTTTCTTTTAAAAAGCTTATACACACAAATCACTCACCCTTTTAAAAAAAATCTAAAAATGAGGAAACAAGAACATAGACTTTTTAAAAATTCATTTTCATTTTATTTCTAGTTCTAAATTCTCTCCCTGGCATCTTCCACGCCGCTCCCCATTTAGAAAGCAAGAAAAACAGAACCCATTACCAATATGTATAGTCAAACAAAACAAAGTCCTGAATTAGTCATGTCCGTGTTTCAGTCTTCACTATGACTCTCTATCTGGAGGTGGGGAGTGAAAATGTAGCTTTTCCAGGAGTTTCTTTCACTTCTTCTCACCCAACAATTTCTAACAGAATTTAGCATTTTATGCATCTGTTTTAGCTTTCCTGAAAATGAACTGAAACCCAACTAGGATAGAGAAGACAATTGTTCTACTCTCAGGGCACCTGCTATTATTGATGCAAGTATTATGGATGGTAAAGGACCCATGGCCAACAGGTTAGAATTCCCACTTATCCCAAGAGGAACAGTAACATGGCAACATTCCACCTAGGCTAGGGGAGATAAAATCAATGAGTATGATCCATGCCCTCTTAGAATTGTATATCTAGATGGGGATAAGAAGAATTAGGTCTTCTGATAGCATAATAAAGCATTTATTAAGTGCTTAGTGTATGCAAAACACTGTTCTAAGTGCTAGGGATACACACAGAAAAGTATGATAGTCCTTGTTCTGATGGGGAGAGAACACAGAGTGCTTCAGCTACAAATCAAATGGAAAAGGGTCATGGGCCTTTGGTACTGGAGCAAAGCAAATATTAATGTATCCTCTTTAATGGCATGTTCCCTGATAAAATGCTGGTTTCTGATGTTGAACCATTTGACAGTGCCAACCACTTTGGTGGCAAAGAACTTTCTTTTTTTAGTTCTTTAGTAGCTGTGCCTGTAATACCTGTAAGAGCAGTTATGCAGCTGCATCTTCCCAGGGGTCCCTTCCCAGGACGATGGCTGAAGGCACTGGGCTAGAAGCATTGCTGTTCCCAAGGCTCTTGGGCTCAGTGTGCTGACCTGCCTCCATCAGGGTTTGAGGAGAGATAGTAGTCATGGTGGTGGTGGTAGTTTGACTTGCCTGATAAGTGCTGCCTCCTTTCCTTCACGGTGTCTTACTGCTTTGGCTAGACTGGCCTACCTGACTTGTGTTAGTTGGTGGGAATGGCTGTTCCCCCTACCCCATTGTCCATAGGAGTTGTTGATAGCTGGGAGGGCTGGGATAGTAAGAGAAGCTGTAGTCTGGGGGGTGCTGCCACTCTCAGGAGTCTTTTGCTTTTCTGCCTGTTGGTAGCAGTTGGTCATACTGCTGGTAATGAGGGAAGTGAGCCTCCTCCCCACAATTATTTGTCAATCAATCAATAAACAGTCATTAAGTGCCTATTATGTGCCAGGCTAGACTGGAATCACATACAATTGTTTAGGGGACACTGCTATTCCCAAGAATCTTGGTCTCAGGATGCTGGGATTTCTCCACATCTCCACCAGGATTTGAGGAGAGGTAATGGTCTAGGTTGTAGTAATGAATATTTCATTTTCCTGGTATACACTGTCTCTCCCACAAGATATTTTCAGCTAGACTGGCTGCCCTACCATGTTCTTACTTTTTCTTACTACATGACATTTTTGGCTAATTCACCCCTGATATGAGTAGCCCTTTGTCCACTTCTTAGGATCTAGTCAAAGGATCTTGCTTTTCTTTTCCACCAGGAATCTGACCTGACTTTCCGATTGGCCAGCGGTCTTGTTATTTGGCAGCCAATGTGGGAGCACAGACAGCCTGAGGTCTCTGCCTTTACAGCTCTGGTGAAACCTATCCGGAACATCATTACAGGTAAGTAGTCTGGAGTTCAAATGAGGTAGAGTGAAAAAAGATTCTCTTGGGAATCTTTGCTTCTTTTTTTCATGTAAGCATGAGGACAGGAGGATGATGTTCTGTTAATGAAGAAGTCATTAAAAAGGCAGTTCTTTCTGATAAATGACTTTTGCAATCTTATGTAGAATCTGTCAATCAAGAAATATTTATTGAGCACACTTAGTAGTGATACAAAGCTTAGCAAATGTGTATACAGGAAGAAAGTAATGGGAAATTTTGATCAGTAGTGGTCATACATTGTTTCCTCTTGTTTTATAACTTTGGTAAGTTAGCATCTCTTGGTGTTTCTTCACAAGTAAAATGAAGCTCAATTACTCATCATTCCATTCAATCCAATAAGTGCTTTATTTGCAAGGCACTCATGGTACCCCTTACTCTCAGATGATGTTATGACTAAGGCTTATCTCAAATTGGGGTGAACTTTTTAGTACCAATAGTCTTTTCTTATTAGAAAACTAAACTGCTGAATCATTGATAAAACAAAGTTCTACAGTAGAAAACAGTGGAAATTCCAAAATAGATTTTAAAACTAGACATTTGGATGACCTCAGAACATTTGTTCATGAAAATATCTTTTTTTTTTTACTTCAGAGACATTTTGCATATAATGGGGCAAAGTTACATTACATCATATACCTTTGTTTTGCTGTTAAAATGAAATTACATAAGTGCTAACTAAATTCCCACTTCAACCCTTCTGTGGAATTCTTTTCTTCCTTGTAGCCAAGAGAAGTTCTCCAATCAACAATCAGAGTCAGGCCTGTGACTCACCAAATCAGGGCACAGGACACTCAGAAGTAAGTTTATTGTGACAATTTTAATTATTTTCCACTTTCTGATGCCCCTTCCTAGCATCAAAGTGACCCCAGGTTCCTTGAAGACTGTGCCAGTAGGACACAAATGGGGAAGGTCTTAACCAAGCTAGAAAGACTTCAAGTATAAGCTTAACAACAGCCTAGGTGCCTGTCATCTAATGTCCAGCCCACCCAGGTTTAGAAAGGCTTATTATCTCTTCATCTGTAGGTGATAGAAACTTATGAAGATCACTTGCAAAGGGAAGAATAAGTTCACAGATCTAGTACTAAAAAGTATCTAAAGTTCCTTGGTTCACTCCCAAATTTTGGCAGAAATTTGGCAGAAAAACAGAACACCTAGATCTAAATCCTGCCTCAAATACCATGTCACTTAAATTCTCTGTGCCTTTTAAATGGGGGTCTTGGACTTGACGGCCTTTAAGTTTCTTTCCAACTCTAAATCTCTGATCCCATGA
Source organism: Pseudochirops corinnae (assembly GCA_028646515.1). NCBI lineage: Eukaryota > Metazoa > Chordata > Mammalia > Diprotodontia > Pseudocheiridae > Pseudochirops > Pseudochirops corinnae. Next base: position 141,684,846 of record CM053591.1, read on the forward strand.
CTTCAGAGGTTATCTTGTCAGTTCTCTTATTTTACAGAGGAGGAAACTGAGGTCAAGGAGCTTATGTAACTTGCCTCAGTTCATATAGTTAGTAATTGTCAAGTAAGATTTGAACCCAAGTTTTCTGATTCCAGAGCCTTTGGCAGAGGGAACGCTTACACTAATGACATATTTTCTTGAATTATTGAAGTAATGATGATGATGAGAATAAAAGTAGTACCTTGAATATCCCCAGAAATTCTCCACTTACAATGCTTCATTATCTCCATTGTCTAGTCAATCAATTTTAATTAAGTACCTGCTATGTACTCAACATTGTTTTAGATGCTATGAGGGGATGCAGAAAAATAGTGTAAGGCAGTCTAATCTGTCTTCTAGTGGTTTACAGTCTTCTTGGGCACTCAAGGTCTAACCAATGTTTACTAGCTATAGCCAACAGGCAATTAAAATATTGTCTGCTTTTCTATTTCTAAAAGGAAAACAATGAGATTAATATATTTTAGGAAGGCATCTTAGAGGGAAAGAGAAGTGATTTGGGCCTTGGAGATTTTGTGTAAATGGAATAGAGATGGAAGAATATTTTAGACAAGGGGGAGGAAAGGGATCCAGGGACAGTAGACAGTCTAAATAGGGTGAAAGGTATGATTTGGGGAATTGTGAAGAATATGATTGGATTAAGTATAATGGGGCAAAGTTACAGAAGGCCTTGAAAAGTATTCAGGGAGGATTTCTAGCCAAGAAGTCTACCTGAATCGGAGGCCGACCACCTATAGCTCTCACATTCTAAGTTCAGAAAAGTCCTAAAGTTCACACTAGATCAAATAATGATTTTTTAAAAATCTAATGGTAAAGTATAGTAAGGGATTTCTTCCATCTCTGAATTATACAAAAATTAATCAGAGTCCAAAGGACAATAGAAAGGAGGGTCACACCAAACCAGCCCCAAGGTGTAGCCTACAAGGCTCTGTGCCTGGAGACAGCAGGCCAACACTAACCTGAGATAGTTCCTGGGTGGGGTCCTTAGATGTCTCAAACAGTGGCATTGGATAGTGGTCAGTATTGCATGACAGCCCTCAGATAAGGACAGCCCAGGCCCAGGGTATATTAAAGAGGGCTCTGAAAATCCAGCTCTGACCCTCAAAGACTTGGGAGAGAGGGGCAACCCAGGAAGTGATAGTCTGTGTAGGAACCCAAGCAACCTAGGAAGATAAAGTAAGACTGACCACCCATCCAAGAGCACAGCAGAGGGCAGAGTCAGTTCCTGGAACAAAGCTCCAATTAAGGAGCTAAAGCTGAAGAAATGAGTAAATCAAAGAACATACCAATTAATACAAAAATAGAGATCACTCAAAATATGGAGTAACTGTAACAAACTGCAAATAGACTCAAAGACAAGGCTGCAAACTGGTTTGCAAAAGCAGATTGGTAGATGTTCAGTGTGAGCATTGGCACCTTAGAAATTGGCAAAAGCTGTATAAATCATTTATTGTTTTGTTGACTCTAGATTTAAGAAAGAGATGGAGAAAAGGTTAATATAATGCAGAGTAAACTTTAAAATGTGTTATATGAACACTCGTTGGGGTGGGGTAGAGAGCTGGTTAAATATTTACCAGCACACTCCTATAAGGTGAAGATGCATTTTTCACAAGGACTAAGAATATCTAGAAGAAATGAAGGAAGGGATTTTTTTTAATTAAGTAAAAGTTCTGAAAGAAAGAATTGGAAATGGAAAAAGATAGCTTAGAAAAGAAACTGGTAAATCTTAACCAAGAAGTAGAATCCTTGAAATTTAGAAGAAAAGAGTGCCTCTATGCCATAGCAAGAAATACTAACATGAAATCCACAGATTGAAATAATAGAAGAAAATGAAAGCTATCTTAAATCAAAAACAATGGACTTAGAAAATAGGCTAAAGATAGTTTAAGAATTATTGGACTTTATGGGAGCCATCATTAAAAAAAAAAAGACTTAGACACTATATTACAATAAATCAGGAACGAAAACTGTCTAAATCATTTAGAAGAAGGCAAAATAAAGTAGAAAAAATTCACTGGTCACTTTCTGAAGGAAGTCGAAAAGGAAAATATCAGAGATGTCATGGTCAAAATTCAAAGTTCTCCTATCAAAGGAAAATACTGCAAGTATCCAGAGGGAAGCAGTTCAAATACCAATGAGCCAGAGTCAGTTATCATTATTGTCAGTGACTCTTATCACCAAAGCCCATGAGATTGAAATCTTCTGTTGTTGAAATAACCTTATCTGTGAGGAGACTGATGAATGTGCAATTAACCATGATGGTAAAGGTTAAATATCCAACCAGAAAGATGGATTGGGTCTTACCTTTGATGAATGACTCAACAGAGGGAGCTTTGTCTTTCAAAAATGTGCAGACCCTGCTTTTCTAAGTATTGCCCTAATGCATTCCATATCTATTTTCAACATATTCTCTTTATATAATTCACCTGATCTTTGTTTGATTAATTGTTTGGGGTTTGCTCTTATCTTTCAAGTTCTGCATCATCTTGGCACATACTTGGAAAAGGTTCAACAGAAGATCTTTGGACATTGCATTTATGCCAGAATTTTTTTTTAAATGTATTTATTAGATTTGCTGATTTTTCTCTATCTCTTTCTTTTAAATAATCTTTTCTTATAGAGGATAATTATCTAGGAGGAGGAAGGTGAGGGATATGGGGAGAGATTTGTATAAAATTGTATAATTGTTTTAAAAATTATATAAAATGATATAGCCACAAGAATTTATTTCAAAAGTATTTTTGTTTAAAAAACATTAAATTTTATTTTTTAAAAAAGAAAAAGAAAACCCTTAGAGAAGCATGATTAGAGGCTGAATATTCATCTTGGCTTATAATATGCAACAGATGGGGAACCTGAAGAACTAGATGTTCTAAATTTGTACATGTAATGCAATCATCGATGAAGAAAATACTTAACAAATAAAAAGATTCCATGTATGTTAAATACTAGATGATACTAGATGGTAAATGTAGAAACAATTAATTCCTGTTGGTTTCTCCAACCCCCAAGAGTCTGCAGGTAGCAGGTGAATCATTCCACTCAGATTCCATCTCACCCAGAGCCACCATTTCTGGTTGCCATCGGGGAAATTCCTTTGATGGAAGTGTGTCCTCACAAGCATCCCTAGACAGAGGCCCTGCACATTCTAGGTAAGGAATTTTGATGCTGAAAATTATATAAATTATACATATATATAATATATACACACACACATATACATATATACATATGTGTGTATATGTGTGTATATCTGCATCTGTGTGCATATGTATGCATGTATGTATATACATATGTATGTGTATGTAAACACGTGTATAATATTTATATATAAAATAATATATTCCACTGGAAGTATAAATGGATAGATAGTATATATGTGTATGTGTCTATATAACAAACACTGAATACTTTGATATGTACTTCTTTTGCCTCACCTTAAAAAAAATTGTTTACTGCCTATTTTTTCTTTCCTAGTAAAATGGAATCAGTAAATACATGTCAGTTAGCTGACTGAAAAGAGTAAATCCCTCGGAATTTCACAACTCTGCTCCTTAGATTCCATATTTATATGTAACAAAACCTCATTTATTTGGGTGAATTGGGAGAAATGTCTGATTTAGTGAAAAGTTCCACTTGGAGAATATTCTTAAAGAAATACAGTTCTTTTATTTTCTGTTATAGAAAAAGACTTCACATGAAGCTTAAAAAATGTTGCCTAGTGCAATATCTAAAAATGAGTTTATTATAGCAATTATGCATAAATAAGTACTTTTAAACTGCTTGAGACTGTTCTTTTATAGAGTTTAAATATTCTTTCTATAATCTTGTTTATGAAACTAATTTGCTTAGCTAATACATTCTTTTTTTTCAGTGAACATTTATCAAGCACTTGTCTGAATTAGTAGATTCTGGAATTAGTATTATTTTATGGTTCAATTTAATTCAACTGATATTAATCGCCTTCAATGTACAAGAGCCCTTTGCTAGGGTTGGCAAAACAAAGATGAAAAATGACACAGTCCCGCTCTCAAATAATTTATAGTCTTTTATGAGAAAGGGCATATAGATAAATGGTAACACAGATTAGAACATGATGATTGAATAGGAGAGGTCAGAGGCATGCCATTACACCTCAGAGAATCTGCTTGGGCCATATTTTAAACTAACAATTGGCAAAGAACTCCTAATAGTCACTGAATTTGTCCTGTGTAGCTCTGCCTCACTTCAATCCAATTTGCTCTCTAGTCAAGACATCATCCTGGTGACTCCATTGGTCCTCTTCGAAAATGAAGGAAGAACATCGTTCTAGTAATATGTGTACAATAACTGAAATCATTTAGTAAAGATTAGAATGTCCCTGGTGCACGGGTGGCTAGAGCCTTCCTTTCTAAAATTATTGTATGATCCATCATCTTGTCTATATGCTGTAGGTGCATAGTGGTTTACATGTTTTCTCTGTGATCAGAATGCCTTTCTTGAGGGCAGGGATTGTTTTTGCTTTTCTTTTTATCCCCAGTGACTGGCTCATAGAAAGAGATTGATATGTGTTTGATGATTGCTGGTATACAAATGCCTGCTTGACAAAATAATAATAACAATTAGCTAACATTATATAGTACTTACTATGTGCCAAGTGTTATACTAAGCCTTTACAAATATCGTCTAATTTGATCCTCAAAGCAATCCTAAGAAGAAGATCTTATTATTATTCATTTTATACATGAGGAAACTGAGGCAAACAAAGTTTAAGTAACTTGTCCAGAATCACACAGCTAATAAGTATCTGAGGCCAGATTTGACCTCAGTTTGATATACCAAATGCACCAACTTTTGTTTTAATTGCTTGGGCTCATATCCCTACTTGGTTATTAATTCCCTGAGGGCAGAGAATGTTTCTATCCCCAGTACCATAATGCCCAACCACACAAATCACTCCCTCACAGCTTGGGCAATTCTTGTCCATATATTAACATAAAGATATAATGGAGGAGTTGCCCAAGAAGCCAGAGCCCTTCCTTTGGGTCTTTTACTGGTTCGTGAATATGAAAATAATACTAGGGCTGTCTATCCGTTAACTTTTGACCATGCTCCACATCTACTTCATCTGCTTTTCTTGCAATACATCATCAAGATATCCTTCTTGCTACTTCACCCACTCAAGCCATTTTGGGTGAAACTGAAGTTTATCACAATGTGTCCTTCCATTGACCTTTGGGTTATTTATAACATTTTTATTTTTTCGCGGTGATGGTGTTCCATGCAGCCATATGGAATCACCAAGACAAGAAAGGTGTTAAAGGGAAGGGAACAAGCTTTTATTAAGCACCTGTGAGGTACTGTGCTAAGTGCTTTACAAATAATATCTCATTTGATCCTTACAACAACCCAGTGAGGTAGGTGCTATTATAAGCACCCATTTTATAGATGAGAGAATTGAAGCAAACAGAGGTTGTGTCTGCGTTTAAATTTGAACTCGGGTCCTCCTGACATCAGGCTCTGCTCTCTATCCATTGTACCAACAACAGTTGATAACAACAGGCTACACAAAAGTAAAGTGTACCCTTTTCCACATGATAGTCCTTCAGATACTTGAAGGCAAACTATTAAATCTCCTCCCCCAATCTTCTCTCCAGATGAAACATTTCCCAGTTTCCTCTGCAAATCCTAATTTGTGTTATCTCAGGAACCTTGATACCTTCCCTATAGTTTCCTCTCGTGAACTATTTCAACTATACATTGTCCCATTCTCTGGACTGCTTTGCCCCTTATCTTATCACCAATCTTGCCTTCCCAAGTTTTAGTCCTGGATTTCTCTCCTCCATCCACTACCATGGCTTCTATTGCTCTGCTGTTGAATGAAACTGGAGAAAATCACAAAGCTATGCTGAATGAATCTACCACAGATTCATATTATAGAATCTCAGCTTTGTCCTCAAGGCAATCCATTTTCAGCTTCCTAATTTTCCCATTTATGACAGCAACTTTTCCAAATATATTCATCTCTCCTCAAGACTCTCAGCTGAGGGTCTTTGCCTTATATTTGACTGAAAAAAATTTGAGCCATTCATCAAAAATTCTCTCTTCTCCGCTCCTGATCATTTCACATCACCCATATACCTTCTGCCATTCTGCCTTCATTCATTTCTTACAAGAGGTGATCTTTCTACTTGCTGAGGCTAAGCCCTCTACATACACAAGTGAGCCCATTCCATGCCATCTTCTCTAGAAGACTGGCACCTCTAGAATGCCCTTTCTCACTTATCTTCTTTCTCTCCCTGTCTACTAGTTACTTCCCCACTGCATGTCACTAGTTACTTCCCCACTACAAACATGTCCTTGCCTCCTCCAATCTTAAAAAAAACTCTCTTGATCCATCCATCCCCATTAGCTATTGTACCTTATCTCCTCCCCTTGTGGCTAAATTCCTAGATAATGCTATCTACAAGTCATATCCCTACTTGCTTTTCAATCATCATTCAACCTCATGATTTCAACCAAAGTAGGAAGGATCATTTCTTGATTTCTTATAACTTCATTGGTTTCCCCTTACCTAATTCTGATTTTCAAGGAGTCATTTTCTTCTTTAAGATTCTGGATTTCCTTTTCTAATTGGTTGAATTTCTTTTCATAATCTTCTTGTTTTTCTTGGATTGTCCTTATTTTTCTTTTAGTTTTTCCTCAATCTCTCTCATTTGATTTTTAAGTCTTTTTTTAAGTTCTTAAATTTTTTTGACCAGTTTTGACATTACTCTTTGGGGTAGAAGAGGGTTTCTTTGCTTCAGTATCCTCCTGTGAAGATGAACCCTAGTCTTCTCTATTACTATAGTAACTGTCTATGGTTGGATTCTTTCTCCTTTGCCTGTACATTTTTTTTTTTTTTTGGTAATAGTTTAGTTTTTGCAATCACCTTTAGTCCTGGAGTATGAAGATGGTGCCTCTGGCCTCAGATCCTTCTTCAGTTCTACCCTCTGAACTTGAACCCAAACCAAGATATCTAGCCTCTTATAAATACAACAGGCAGCAACATTGCTGCCCCACTGCTTCTGCACTTACAGAGCATATGTTAGTTCCTTCTGACTCTCGCCTCTTCTTGGTAGCACAGCTGTGTCTGGCATTCCTTATCAGCAGAACTGGGGATGAGGTAGCCTTCCTACCCAGCTAACCCCAGGGCATGACTTGTTACTTCTTGTTTGAGTGGACCCTAACCTGGAGGTGTTTACTCTTCAAAGGGACAAACACATCTTAGGATTTTTCTTCAGATCTTCTCCCTTTGTCCCAGGAGGATCTTGGTTCTGCCCCTACTCTTATTTATTTTCATTGCTCTATGCTCCCCTGAGGTGTTATTTTATCTCTTTTGTGGAGGAAAATCTTAAGAGCTTGGAATTTTCAGACATCTTCCCAGAATCTTCTTCTCAACCACTATATTCTTCTACTAGCAGATTGTTTTGATGATTACTGCTTTGTAGTATAGTTTGAGGTGGGTACTGCTGTAGAGGCTTCAGGGAAACCATAAAATGTTGAGGTTAAGGGTTTAGGGGTATATGAGACCCCAAAATACCAGCACGCCGGGTCCTGCTGAATGAATTTGATTCAAGTCTTCTCTCAGCCAAAGAAAAGCAAAGTTTATGAAGAGTCCGCCTTAATGGGTAGACTCTTAAGGAGTCTCGATATCCGTGACACTTTGTACTGGACAAGCATGCCAGAATCATTTGACACAGAGTGAGTCTGTCCTAGATCATTCTCTGACCTTCTCTCTGCCTTCTCTCTTCTCTTGGAGGCAAGCTGGTATCTTATATACAGAAAGGTTGTGGGAGGAATCTAGGAGTGGTATAGAGGAGGAGTTTAGGGAGGGTCTTCAGGAGGAGTCAAATGAGGTCAGACTCCAGGGATGAGAGATTAAGGGTGGGAAGTAGCTGGACAAAGGAGGGCTAGGCTAGTAACAGAAGTTTGGGCCAGCCACAATGGAAGGCTTATGGCCTCAAGCAAATGCCTCATTAAATGGGAAGATTCAATCAGAGTTCAAGTGGGTTCCTAGAGCCTGTACCTCATCACTGCTAGACCAACTTCCTTTACTTTTCTTTCCCTATTGATTCCCTTGGTATTCTTGACCTTTTGTTTTCCTGAGGGCAGAGAATGTTTCTATCCCCAGTACCATAAAATTGGAGTAATTTCTCATAGGCAATGAAAAAACAAAATTTTTACTTTTTATAAAGGATATGATGGCACACTTAAAGAAACTAAAAGTCAACTAAAAAAAACATTCAAAATAAGAACTTTAGCAAAGTTGCAAGATATAGAATAAATTCACACAAATCATCAGCATTTCTGTTTATTACCAATAAAACTCAGCGAGAAGACACAGAAAGAGAAATTACATGTAAAATAACTGCAGACCATATAAAATCCTTGGATGACTACCTATTAAGCAAAGCCAGGACCTAAGTGAACACAATTTTAAAACACTTTGTCTTATTGCTATAGCTAGCATTTCTAGTGCAACACTGAACAGTAGTGGTGATAATGGACATTCCTGCCTTATCCCTAATCTTGTTGGAAATTCTCCTAGTTTATCCCCAATACAAATAATGCTTGCTTTTAATTTTAAAGAGATATTACTTATCATTTTAAGAAAAGTTCCATTTATTCCTGTGCTTTCTAATGTTTTTTAATAGGGATGCATATTATATTTTTTCAAAAATTTTTTTCTGCATCTATTGATGTAGTCATATGGTATTCTGTTGTTGTTTATGTGATTGATATGGTCAATTGTGCTAATAGTTTTCCTAAAATTGGAACCAACCATGCATTCCTACTATAAATCCCTCCTGGTCATAAGGTATGATCTTTGTGATAGATTGTCATAATCTTCTTCCTCCCTTCATTAGGGAGATTAGTTTATAGTATTATTTCTTTATTTTTGCTCCCTCTGGCTTATGTATAAACCATATTTTTGTCATAGTAGGAATTTGGTAGGACTCCTTTATCTATTTTTGCAAACCATATAATACTGGCATTAATTTTTCTTTAAATGTTTAGTAGACTTCACTTGTAAATCCAGCTTCTTGTTGTTGTTTGTTGTTTTTCCTTAGGGAGCTCATTTGTGGCATGTTCAATTTCATTTTCTAAAATAAGTGTTGTTGAAATGTTCTATTTCCTCTTTTGTTAATCTGGGTAATTTGTATTTTTGTAAATATTCATCCATGTCATCTAGATTATCACCTTTATTGGCATGTAATTGATCAAAATAACTTTGACTAATTGCTTTAATTTAATTTTCATGGGTTGTGCATTCACTCTTTTCATTTTTGAGACTAGTAATATGCTTTTCTTCCTTTTTTTAAGTCAAGTTAGACAATAGTTTATCAATTTATTTTTTTATATAAAGCCAGCTCATGGTTTTATTTACTAGTTCAATAGTTTTCTGTTTTGAATATTTTATTTTACTTTCAGTTGTAACAATCTCTCCTTTGATTTTTGGGATTTCTAATTTGGTGGTTAATTGGGAATTTTTAATTTGTTCCTTTTCTAGTTTTTTGAGTTGTATTTCCAATTTGTTGACCTGCTGTTTCTTTTTGTTGATGTGCTTAGGTATATAAATTTCTTCTTAAGTACTGTTTTGACTGTATCCCATTAATTTTGCTATCTGGTCTCATTGTTAGTATCTTTAATGAAATTATTTATTGTTTCTATGATTCATTCTTTGATCAACTCATTGTTTGCCATTAGATTATTTAGTTTCCAATTAATTTTAATCTATGCATACACAGCCCTTTATTGAATGTCATTTTTATTGCATCATGGTCCCAGAAGGTGCATTTGATGTTTCTGTTTTTCCAAATATGTTTGTGAGGTTTTATGTCCTAATGCATGGTCAGTTTTTGTAAAAATGCCATGTATAGGTGAACAAAAGATATACTCCTTTTTATCTTTATTCAGTATTCTCCAAAAATCTATCATGACTAACTTTTCTAAAATTCTGTTCAGCTTGTTTATTTCTTTCTTGTTTATTTTTTGGTTAGATTTATCTAGTTCTGAGAGGAGCAAATTTAGGTTCTCCCCCTCCCAATAGTTCTTTGTCTATTTCCTCTTATAACTCATTTAACTTTTTCTATATGAATTAGCATTAATGAGTATTAATATTACTTCATTGTCTATAATACCTTCTAACAAAATGTATTTTTCCTGATTATCCGTTTTAATTAAGTCTGTTTTTGCTTAACTTTGTCTGAGAACCTGATTTCTACCCCTGCCTTTTTTAACTTCAGCTGAAGTATGATGGATGCTGTTCCATTTCCTTATTTTTAACATTGTGTGTTTTTCTGTTTTGTGTCTCTTCTAAACAATATATTGTTGCATTCTGATTATTAATACATTATGCTATCTACTTCAATTTTATGGGTGAGTCATCACATTTACATTCACAATTATGATTGCTGTGTATTTCTGTCTATTTTCTTCTAGTTATCCTAAACTTTGTTTTAGCCTGTCCTTTCCTCAAAAATCTGTTTAGCTTTTGACCATGGTCTCCCTTAATTTACCCTCTCTGTTACCACCTCCTTTCTCTTAATCCCTTCCCCTCACACTTCCCCATTGGGGTAAGATGAATTTCTGTGCCGAACTACATGAGTGTATATGTATTGTTCCATCTTTGAATCAATTTAGATGACAGTCATATTCAAGCATTGCCTGCCCCCAATCCCAGTTTACCCCACATTGTAAAAATTCTTCCTTGAATGCCTGTTTTATGTTAAATAATTTTCCCCATTCTTCTTCTCTCTTACCCCTTCTTCTCGTGCATTCCTCTTCCTCCCTCTTCCATTCTTTTTTTTGAGATAATACTAATATAATTGACTCACATCCATGACTTCTATGTATACTCCTAACTGCATTACCAATGACAAAGTTCTCAGGAATTTCATGTAGCATTTCCCCACATAGGAATGAAAATTTTTTAACCTTATTAAGTCCCTTATGATTTCTCACTTATGTTTACCTCTTTATGCCTTTCTCAAGTTTTGTGTTTGAATGTCACATTTTCTATTCAGCTGTGGTTTGGTTTGGTTTTAATCAGGAATACCTGGAAACCCCCTATTTCATTACATTTCCACTTTTTCCTTTGAAGGATTATATTCAGTTTTTCTGGAGGGTTTATTCTTGGTTATAACCCTAGCTCCTTTGCCTTCTTGAATACTACATTCCAAATCTCCCACTCCTTTATAGAGGTAAATGCTAAATGTTATGTGATCCTAACTATGGCTCAATGGCACTTGAATACCTTCTTTATGGCTGCTTGCTATATATATATTTTTCTTAACCTGGAACTCTGGAATTTACATAACATTGTATTTATATAATATTCCAGGAAGTTTTTGTTTTGGGCTCTCTTTCAGGAGGTAATTGGTGGGTTCTTTCAATTTCTATTTTAGCCTTTAGTCTAAAATGTCAGGGCAGTTTTCCTTGATAATTTTTTGACATGTGGTAAGTAGACTCTTTCTTTGATCCTGGCTTTCAGATAGTTCAATAATTCTTAAATGATCTCTCCTGATTCTATTTTCCAGGTAAGAAAATTTACATTTTCTTCTTTTTTTTTTTTTAAGGCTTTTCATTTTGTTTAATTGTTTCTTGATGTATCATGGAGTCATTAACTTCCACTTGACCAACTCTAGTTTTAAGGAGTTATTTTTTTCAGTGAGGTTTTATACCTCTTTTACCAACCTGTTAATTCTCCTTTCAAAATTTTCTTGTATTGCTTTCAATTATTTTCCCCAATTATTCCTCTACTACCCTTATTTGATTTTAAAAATCATTTTGTGCTCTTTTGAAAAGTCTCTAGTGCTTGTAGGAATTCTTTGTGTCCAAATCACATTTTTCTTGTAGATATTTTCAATGTCATTGTCTCCTTTTGAGTTTTTATCTTGAGCTTCCCTGTCCCCATAGAAAACTTTTTATGGTCAGATTCCTTTTTGTTTTTGTTTATGAGAGAAATGGTTATTAATAACCAATGATTTGGGAAGATTCAGATTCACTCCTTTTTATTTTGTCCTCACTTAAAGACCTCCATCTCAGAAGGTTGAGCTAACCTTCTTCTCTATCCAGACCCCACCCAGGTGGAGCAGCCATTGGTTTCCACTCAGGTTTGGGTGGGGATAAATTCTTTGAATAGATTGCCCAAGGCTTGAGGTCACTTAAGAAGCAAAGACATAATCAAAGTTCAGATCTAGCCCCTCACTGTAATATTCATTCTCTCATTAATTGTTAACTAGAGTTGATTGTTACCCTCAAGAACACCCCTCCTCCAAAAGGGCATATAAGCAATGACCTTCTTCCCTCATCCCTGCTGCCTGCCACCATGATTGTCTTTGATTTAAGAGCTGAACAAATGACCATCCTTTTATTAAAATGCTGGCATTATTAATAAAATGATTAAATTACCCAGAAATTATGTCTCTCAAACCTTTTTAATCATCACATTTGCTCATTTTTCCAGTTTATTTCTTGACTTTGGATTTTATATTAGAGTTGTACTCTGCTTACCTCAGGGAGGGGGTGGGTATGGCTAAACTGACCGTCTGTGGCTAGGCCTGGGGGCATACAGGTGTTTGGCACTTCCTTGGTGATGTTGATGAGGTATAGGTTCTGGGAACCCCTCCTTGAACTCTGATTGAATCTTCCCATTTGATGAGGCATTTGCCTGAGACCATATGCCTTTCATTATAGCTTGGCCCAAATCTCTTACACTCTTTTCTTACTAGCCAGCCCTCCGTTGTCTAGCTTGATCCTTCCAAAATACCTGTGCCCAAATCTATTACCCTTAAACTAGCCTAGCCTTCCTTTGTCTGTCATCTCCAAGGAGCCTCCAGCTATTTCCCACTCTTACTCTCTCATTACTGGAGTCTGATCTCATTTCACTCCTCCTGAAGACCCTCCCCAAACTCCTCGTCTAGACTACCCCTAAATCCTCCCACAACCTTTCTGTATATCAGCTCCATCTTGCCTCCATGAAGGAGCCAGAGAATGATCTAGTGCAGACTCACTCTGTGTCAAATGACTCTGGCCCATTTGTCCAATGCACAGATACCCAGGCTCCTTACGAGTCAACCCATTATGGCAAATCTTTTTTTAAATTAAATTTAATTAATTAAAAATAAATTAAAATGAAACTGGGAGGGGAAGGTCCTCAGGGTTGCTGACCAAAAAAGAAAATTACTATTTATATTCACTCTGAGCCAGGAGGACCCCAAAAAATTACCATTATCTGGCGCTTGGGCAAGGACCTATTGTTGTCCAATCCCTGAGATCTAGAGTGAATTGGGTTTAAGGCTTGGTCTTTGAGGAAGAAATCTAACCGGTAAACCCCAAATTAACTAGGTAGTTTTTGGCCATCAAAAATTTACCTTCCTTTGGACAGAAAACCCTTGGGTAAGGGGAGATGAAAAGAGAGGAGGGGGGAGGAAATGGGAAGGAAAGGGAAGAGGGGGACCTATTCAGTGACTGGGTAAAAAGGGCCAAGGTCTCCCACTGCATCGTGGGCCATCTCCAGGCATCCTGATCAATATCTGACCACTGAACCCAGATGGCTCTGGAGGAGAAAGTGAGGCTGGTGACTTTGCACAGCCTTTTCTCCCTCAAATCAAAGTTGATTACAAGTCACATCATCATCTCCCTGTTGTCCTGATCCTCTTCAAGAACAAAGGACAAACCACAACACACAACCCTGAACTTTCCCAAGCTAGGGCTTCAGCTCCCTCCTGACTACAGACCATTACAGACCATGGCCACTCCTTTCTGCCCTAGAAAGGTGATCTTGAACTGAGTAATGGGAGAAGCAGCTCCCAAATAGATCCCAGTGCTAGCACAGAGGTCCTCCAGAATGTCTTTCTGACCAGAAGTTTAGTCACCTTACTACTCTTGGTACCACCACTGCTGTGACTACTACCAGTCACAGAGGGTGCTGCTACTGCTTCTAGGTCCTACAGTTCATGCTGCTTCCTCCTCCCTTATTCCCAACCATCCCCACCCCAAAGTTCATTGGCAGATCTTTTAATCCTCTTAAGTTGTCCTAGGCTGAAAAAAATGAAATACTATGACTTTTATTTGGTTATCCTGCTCAGAATTTGATTTGATGCATTTTTTAAAAGTTGTTAAGAGAATTGAGTTGGGAGAGTTCAGCAGAAATGTTCAATTCCCTCCACCATCTGGGTTTTACCTCCACTAAATTTTGAATGATTGAGTGATACACTGCTAACTCATTTAGCTTATGGTTTACCAATACTCCTGCTCCTGTTTCAAAGGAGTTTTTTGTTTTGTTTTGTTTTTTGGCTTAGGAAATCTCTAATCATTTTATCCCCACATATTTCTATGACTTTGACTGTATTCACTTGAATTTTCCCCTATGGAATTTCATCCTATTTTTGTGAAGAGTTTCTATAATTAGCAAGGTCATTTTGAATTCTATTCCTGTTTCCCAAGGTCTCAGCAATTTCTCAGAACTCAATGTCATCAACAAGCCTAGTGACTATTTTCTCCATTCAATCTTATTCATCGATAAAGAATGTAATATGTGTATCAAAAAAATGAACACTAATATATAATTTCTAAAACTGCAGGTTACAGGGTAGTTGATGATTGGCTTTGATAGAATGATTTTCTCATGAGGAGTTCCCTTCATGAATCTAGACCTAATTTCTAACTTTACTTTTACATTCAAAGTAAAGCAAAATGGCATCCTGTCTAATTTGCACTATTAAATTAGATCCTGTCTTCTTTGTCCTGTGCTGGGAACAAAGATACTATCATCATTTTAATAGTATTTTGTACTAGTTTATTAAATCACTGGTTAGTAATAGTAATGATAATCATTGAAGTAATAGTAGCTATAAGGATTTTTTCACTCTTCCACAGTTTGTTGTTAGAAAGAATAAGTAATTTGTTTAAAAAATATATATATTTCTTAAGATATACAGTCACTGGGGTATAGAAATCCATCTTACCCTACTAGAAAGTTAAGAGAGGGGATAGGGGAGGATATAAGAGAGAGCAGATTGGGGCAAAGGTATACAATAGGCTCGCTATTTTGGGGTGGAAATAGGGGAAAGATGGGGAGAAAATTTGTAACTCAAAATCTTGTGGAAATGAATGTTGTAAACTAAAAATAAACAAATTAAAAATATATATATTTAAAAAACAAAGTAGCTTATCTCTTCTTACACTCTCCTTTTTATGTTGGTGATCTTATGAATTCTCATGGGATCAGTTTTCATCTCTATACAGATGACTCCCAGATCTAGAAATCCAGCCCTCATTTCTCTTCTAAGCTCCAGTCCTACATCAACAACGGCCTGCTGGTCATACTTATTTGGATGTTCCATAGGCATCTCAAACTCAACACATTCAAAACAGGGCTCATTATCTTTTCTATCAAACCTTGTTCCTCCTTAACTTCTATACATTTGTCAAAGACACCAGTAGACTTCCGGTTACCAAAGTTTAAATGCCAGAGTTGTCCTCTATGCTTCCCTCTCCATCTTCCACCCCCCCATATCCATTCAGTTGCCAGATCTTTCCAATTCTACTTTCACAACATCTCTCTCTTTAAAAACATTTATTTATGTATTTAGTTTGTGGAATAAAACAAGTATTTCCATAACATAGCATAACAAAAAAGATGATTGCCCATGAAATTGCAAATCTGTTCTATACACTTGCTATTCCTTTTAAATATATAATAGTTACCATGTAAATTTTTTCTCACCCTTTTTTTCTCCCCTATCCCCGTCCCTGCCCTGGAGATGGCTACCATTAGACACAAATATATATATATACACACACACACGTATATATGTAAAATATATATTTATATTATGTTTTATGTGTATATATGTATATGTAAAATTAATCCCTACATACTTCTGTTTATCAGCTATTTCTCAGAATGCAGATAGTGTCTTCCTTCATTTGTCATTTATAGCTAATTTCTCTCCTTTAACATGTGCACCATTTTGGTTCAGGACTTCCTTATCTCTTCCCCAGACTATGGCATTAGCCTTCTGCATGATCTCTCTGTGTATAATCTGCCTCTCTTTCTCTCCTATCCACACATTTATTAGATTGCTGTTCTTAATGCTCAGTGCTGACCATGTCATTCTTCTGCTTAAGAAGCTTTAGTGGCTCCCTAATGCTATAGAAAAAAAAAAATGCAAATTCTTCTGTTTTGCATTTAGAACACTTCAAGATCACTGCAGCTTATTTTTTCATACTCATTTTTCTACTTTATATCATGCGCTCTACCTTCCGGCTAATCTAGCCTATTTGCTTTTTCCCTTCCAAGATATTCTATGTTCCACATACCTGCCTTTGCAGGGGCCTTCATCCCTGGAGGACTCTCCATCCCCACCCCCACTTCCTGAAGCCACTAGCTACCTCCAAAATAGCCCGAGGGCCTTGTCCTATGGGAGACTTTTATTGATTTCCCCAGCTAATATTTTCCAACTCTGTCCCTTGAAATTATTTTCAATTTACTTGGAATATATTTGGTATTCACTTACCTGTGTATCTGTTATCTGCCCCTACTGGAACAGTGGATAGAGTGCCAGGCCTGGAATGAGGAAGACCTGAATTCAAATTCAGTTCAGATACTCATTAGCTTTGTGACCCTGGACAAGTCATTTAACCTCTGCTTCAGTTTCCATATTTGCAAAATGAGGATAATAATATCACCTACCTCCCAGGAGTATTGTGAGACTCAAATGAGAAAATAATTATAAAACACTTAGCACAGTGACTGGAACATAATAAGCACCATCTTTATGTTAACTATTATTATTACTACAGACAGGAACTGTTCATTTTTGTGGTTCTGGCTCTAGTGTCTGGTGTAGTCACTGACATGTGGCAAACCAAACCACTGTTAAATCGAACTGAACTGAATTTCATGGCAAAATTTTCAAAACCATAAAATTTAATAGCTTACATTTTTTACATAGAAAGCCCTCTCAATTGAGGGTTGAGAAACCCGAAATAGAATGTATCTGTCTATATGCATATATATGTGTGTATGTATGTATATATGAAATTTGCTTTTTATTTTTCACACAATTAAATTTGTGTTTCTCTCAATTGCTTCCTTACAAAGGACAAAGTCAGTAGAGAGGTCTCTGTGAAGAAAATGGTTTCTATGCTCTGGCCTTCAAACACACACACACACACACACACACACACACACACACACCGCTGGTGAATTAGAAATGAGTCAGTGGTGTTCTAGAGAAAGCTTCCACCAAGCTTCATTAGTTGTTGCCATGGAGCTGACAAAGCCTACAGGCTTTTCTAAAGGAGAGTTAATGTCCCTACATTGATGGAGCCCATTTATTAATCACAGGAAAGAACAGAAGAGAACTTTAATAACTGAGGAATGTGTATGTCTTAGCAACAGAAGCTATTTACTCCTACCAACCTAATCCAATCATAGCATCTCTTTTATCTCAACCTTGAGTGAACCAAACATGGTTATTCCCTAAACTCCACACTCATTTAACTATGGTGCAAGTCCCTTAAATTAATAAGAAGTTTCATTTTTAATTATTAAAAGCATAGGTTTTAATTTCTGGTTCATTAAAAAAACACCTCATGGGGTCATGGCTAATTCTCACGGTTCAGGACTTATATCAATTTCTTTCTTATTTTCAGGAAGCTAGTCTCTTGGTCCCAGAGTGAGCATTTTATAATCCAACAGTCAGGCATTGTGAAATTTATTAAATGGGGCCCCGATGACAGGCAAATATTTATCCATTAAATTACCTTTAAAAAAATCTTCTCTATATGACATTTAGAAAACTGAGTCTCTTCTTTTCTCCTCTTTTCTTGTCAATTCAATTTGACTCTCTCATAAGAAAAATGTACAAGAAGTTTTACTAATCAATCATCCATGGTTTGGCTTTACTTTCTCAGTATATATGTGGCTCCCCAGGTTGCAGAAGATTATTTTGCTTTATAAAAGTACATTATACTGCAAAAGTCTCCTTTATCACAATATAAAGTTCCTTTAATCATAGGTCCTTGGTAGATTTCAAATATGCCTTCATTTATATTCAACCTTCCAACAAAACATATATTTCTTATAACAAAGGACAATGATTTTAGAACTCAAAGAATGCTAAATTTTTGCAGAATTGCTTTTTCTTTTTTATTCTTTGTTATGCAGAAAGGCTCTCTGGGTTGGAGAAGAGGATATATTTAAAAATAATGGTGATGCAAAAACAAAATAAACCAATTTTTAAAGTTAGAAGAAGTAAAAAGAACTCTTCTCCCAAATGCCCAGAACATTCTCTTATTGTTTATATCTACATGAAACAGCAGGCAATAGTCAAATATTTTACTGGATTATATAATTAGCAGTTGATAACTCTAAGTTTGCATTGACCTGTTATTAGGCAGTCAGTTCTAGTCATTGTTGTAAACCTAATTAATTTGATGAACAAAGCAGTTAAGGTAGGTCTTCTGAGACAGATAGTAGCTGATTTAGGCCACTAGAGTACCTAGCCAGGGCAGCAAGGTGTCACAGTGAAGAGTGCTGGGTCTAAAATTTAAAAAAGATTCATTTTCCTCAGTTCAAATCCCACCTTAGCTACTTGCTAGCTGTGTGACCCTGGGCAAGTCACATAACACCATTTGCCTCCATTTCCTCATCTGTAAAATGAGCTGGAGAAAGAAATGGCAAACCACTCTAGTATCTTTGCCAAGAAAACCCCAGATGGGGTCACAAAGAGTCAGACCACAATTGAAAAGTGGAAAAAAACAACAAAAAGAATACCAAATGGTAAATAGCTCTCTCAGACAATCTTATTCACTGCTAAGCCATGATCCGAATACTGTTAGAATTATGTACACTACAGTAACAATGCATTATTTATTTATCTGGAAGCTGGAAAAGTAAATGGGTCCCTCAAAACAGATAACTTGCTATAAAGAATTGTTCTGAATGACAGGATAATCACATGCAATGTTTAATAGTATTAATAACTATTGCAATGGGGAAGTGGGGATTGAAACCAATTCTTGTACAATATTTTTAACCTTTTCAAATATTCCTATTTTTTGTCTAGATATCTTCTTCGGCCTCCATCCTCTCCTGCCTTGTATCATACTTTATATGTATGATATCCTTCCCAGGAAAACCTAAATTCCTTGAGGACAGAGGATGTTGAGTTTTGTCTTTGTATCTTTCCCTAGGATACTGTTTGACAGGCACTTAACGAATGATTGTTTATTTGAATTAAGAATACAAAGAAAATCACAGCAAATGTATTTGGATGGAAATTACAAAAAAGTATTTTTTTTTACCAAAAATAATTGTTTCTATATTACCTTAAAGTAATTCAAAAGACGTGCATCAATTCCAGAGGACCATTAATTTCTACACGTGTAACCAGCATGACTTCTAGTTATACTGTTCTTTTTGCCAGGAAGTTCAGATCATAGTTACACTTTACTGATACTTATACTTGTAGGAGCTAGGAGGAAGAGTGGAGTTGCCAAGACCTGAGTTCAAATACTACCTGATAAGCTTATTAACTGTGTGACAGGGCAAGTGGGTCTTAGCTTAGCTTTAGTCTTCTCCTCTCTGTAATATGGAGATACTAATGGTACTTTGCACACAGGGATACTGTGAACTCAAATGTGTAAAGCACTTTGTAAACCATTAAGTCATATCTAAATGTAAGTTATTATTGTTGTTGTAATTATTGGTTATTATTATTATTCCTAGATATGTATTGTAGGCACCCCTGTTTGTTAAACCTGCTTCTCTGATATCTGTATTTCTGTTGATGGCCCCATTATCCACACTATCATCCAGGCTTCTGCTCTCAGAGTAATCTTTGTCTCTTCCCACTTATAAATAATCAGTTGCCAACTTTGGGTGTGTTGTTCAGTTTTTTTCAGTTGTGTCTGACTCTTCATGACCCCATTTGGAGTTTTTTTTTGCAAAAATACTGGAGTGCTTTGCCATTTCCTTCTCCAGCTCATTTTACAGATGAGGAAACTGAGGCAAACAGGGTAATATAACTTGACTGAGGTCACATAGCTAGGAAGTACCTGAGGCCAGATTTGAACTCAGGAAGTCTTCCTGATTCCAGGCCCAGAACTCTATCCACCCTGCCACCTGGCTGCCCAGTTGAGTATACCTTTCCAATATCTCTTTTTTGTTGTTGTTGTTGTTCTTTGGAGTGAGGAATGCAGCACAATTGGGGGTAAGTGACTTGCCCAAGGTCACACAGCTAGTAAGTGTTAAGTGTCTGAGGTCCAATTTGAACTCAGGTCCTCTTGACTTCAAGGCTGGTGCTGTATTCATTGAACCACCTAGCCACCCCAGCCTTCCCAATATCTCTCATTTCCATCCCAATTTTTCGTTTCAACTACAACCAGGATTTTTGTCAGGTGCTTATCAACTGTTATAATAGCCTCCCGATTAATTTTTCTATCACTTCTCCACCCTGTCCTTCCCAGCACTGCCAGTGCAGCATTCCTGATACACCATTTTAATCATCTCACTCCTCTCCTCTTAAAACCTTTAACGACTGCCTGTTACCTAACACTGGCATTCAAGACAATCTTTAGTCTTTCTCCAGCCTATCTGTCCAGCTCTATCTCACATTATTCCTCTATATTTATTCTACCTTACTTTCTGTATTTGTTTTTCCTGCTTATTCATGTCTCCACATCTTTATCATTGCCATCTCCCATGCCTATGATGAATTTCTCCACTTAAATTTTCTCAGAGCACTTTGCAGCTCTCTGTTGCTCAAATGATAACAGCAGGCATTTATATAGACCTTTAAGTTTTGAAAAGCGCTCACTTATCACATTTGCCTCTCGTTTTTCTTCTTGTTTTATTGTGTCTCTTATTTTAAAATAACCAGAAGAAGGTCTCTGGTACATTAGGGTAGATCGTCATTGGAATATTTATGGACAGATTTGGATAAAAAAAGCATGAATAGACTGGAGTCTATGTGAAGGGAATACTTAAATTGATAAAAATCATACATCCATTGTAATTATTAAATTATAAATCCTTAAGGACAAGGACTATGTCTAATTTCATTTTTGTTTCATCAGTGCAGTGTACATAATAGGTACCAAATAAATTCTTGTTGAGTTGAATTGAAAAGCAAACCAAAGTAGAGAATGTCAAAGAAAACTGTTCAAAGCCTTATGGTAAATTTAAAACATGGAAGGTGTGATATTACTTCATCTAGTGCAGAGAGGTTAGCCAGAAAGTTCCATATCATAGCTATGTGTACAGAATACTCGATGTCAGACATTTTAAAAATTCAGCCTAGTACCCAGGCTTTTTTTTATCAGCAGGATAGTAAATGTTTGGATGTTTAGAATCATTTGAACGTGAGATGATTGGTATTTAAAATTTTATTCAAATGTTTGTTATTGTGTAGATATAGTCTTGGTCTGGTGAAATATTCCCTGGAGGTGAGAGAGAGAGAGAGAGAGAGAGAGAGAGAGAGAGAGAGAGAGAGAGAGGGAGAGAGAGAGAGAAAGGAAGAGAGGGAGAGGGAGGGAGGGAGGGAGAGAGAGAGAGGGAAGGAGGGAAGGAGGGAGGGTGGGAAGGAGAGAGAGAGAGAGAGAGAGAGAGAGAGAGAGAGAGTGAGAGAGAGGATTAACCTATGATTAGAAAGTAAGATTGCATATTATAGTGGCTAGAAAGCCTTGAAGCAAAGAGTATATAGGTTCAAGTCCTAAATCTGACATACACTCTGTGTGATTCTGGTAAAGCACTTGACTTCTCCATACTCTAGGTAATACTCTGTTACTCTAAACTACAGAGAAGGTGCTAACCCACTTGCACAACAGAGGAAGTTTCCTAGTCTGGGAGTTCCCTACAACAATGAAATCACAGATCTAGTTCCTATCCATGATTTATAATGTATGCTATTCATTTATTTCACCTAAAAATCATCCTTTAAGTATAAGAAATTAGGCTAATGGCCTAATGTTCCCTTCCTTTGAAGGACTCATCACTCCTAGAGGCCATCCTGATATCAAGAAAGATGTAAGACTCCAAGCCAAAGTCATGGGACTGGGCCTGCCCACTTCCATATTCCCTCCTTAGGCTACTTCCCTCTTGTGACTTCTCCCCTTCAAGTCTCAGGATTCTAATCTGATTTAGCCTGTACAGATAGAAATGGGGGCGGGGTGAGCAATTGAGATGAGGGTTCAGGGATTTGGGGTGTTTTTATTTGCCCTGTTTCTAGACACAAAATGTGCGTGGCTCTAGAAAAAATAACTTTTGGTCTATAACCGTAGGAAAGAGAAGAGTCTTTGATCTGGATGCTTGAGTTTATGTTTTCAGGGATAGATGATGTCAACCTGACATAAAAAGGACTGTGAAAAGTACCAACAACAAAGATCTTTAATCAAGACTAGGGAATTGCGGTCTGGGATACCCTGGAGTACTAAAATGCCTGGGAGGGGCAGAGGGCACAGGGTTTAAATATGTTTCCATAGGGAGGGAGTATCATGAAAGGCTCATCCTTGACAATCTGTTACAGAAGTTATTTTTCATAACCAAAAGTTCATAGAGAAGACTGGGGAGGCTCATGGAGTAGTGACATCTGGACAGAACAGTGGGTTCCAGATGCAGTAATGGAGGGTTTCCAAAGAGATCACAAGACCGTCTCCAACTAGTTTGAACCCTCAGGTGGCCCTTCTAATGGCTGCATTTGACAAGGAAAACCCATCGTATCCATGTTGTCTGGCTGAAAGACCTAATGTCAAAGAATTAAGAAAATCTGAGCAGAGTTTGTAATGTGTTTTAATTAGATGGAGCAGAATGAGAGCATACTGAGGAACAATTAAATCTAGAATGTGACCTTCTATATTTCCTGGGTGCACGAGAAATCTATCCCATTGCAAAAGGGAGATGGTTCAAAATTTATCATACAAGCTACGTTTGAAATTTGTTGAGGTTCTGTGAAGCATATGGTTAAACTGGACTTTGCTAACTTAAGATTTGTCTTGGAACCTCTAGCTCATTAAGGTTGAATTCAAGAGGTCTTACCTGATTCTCTCAGCTATTAACCCCCTGAAAAATCACTTTGTATTTATTTTAATGCATCATGATTTATTTATCTGTGATTACGTTGTATCCTCCTAGGACGGAGGTTCTTAACCCGTGGCTTTTGAACTTTTTTTGTTAATATCTTAATATAATTTGTTTCCTTTATAATCCTATGTCTTTTATTGTATTTGTTTAAAAATACTCTGAGGTTTCCATAGGGTCACCATATTGCCAAAGGGTCCATGATGCAAAAAATAAGTAGATGAGTGAATAAATGAATGAGGGAATAGATAAATGAATGAACAAATGAAATTAGAACCCCCTGTCCTAGGAAAACGTAAGCTCCTTCTGGACAGAGGTTATTTGTCCTTGTATACCAAGCACCTGGCTCAGTGCATGACACATGACAATATTTTCCTAAATGTCTGTTGAATGATTGCTGATTGGTTGATTTGATTTGGAACAGAGCTTCTCTGGTGATACCTCCTTGCCAAAGGTCCCGCTACGCCACCTACTTTGATGTTGCGGTACTGCGCTGCCTGCTTCAGCCCCATTGGTCAGAGGAAGGCACTCAGTGGTCCCTGATGTATTATCTGCAGAGATTAAGGCACATGTTAGAAGAGAAGCCAGAAAAGTCTCCAGAGCCAGAGATTCTGCACCTACCCAGACCCCGCAGCAGTTCCATGGTGGCAGCAACTCCTTCACTAGTGAACACTCACAAGACCCAAGTAAGAAAAATTCTTTCTCCTTCGTTACATTGGAGCACTGGCTTTACAAACTACCAATCATTTGTTTTTTTTCTGTTTTT